>RCSV01000005.1:2710726-3388408 GCA_014898285.1 Botrytis aclada
CACATATAATCCTTTAATTTATTATATCACTTCCCTTTCTAAAAGCGGCAATACCTTTATTATCCTTTTTTCTATTTTTTTATATCTCTTTTGTTTTCAATCTTAACTTTTATATCAAATATAATTCTTTTTTATAAAACTAAAGATGAGGGTAAAATGTTGCGATTCAATTCTGAATCTGGAATCTTAATAATATAGATCTTTTTTAATATATATTTGGTGATTATATTGCACGCTTTTTATCTTAAATAATAATAGAAGGTTTTTAATGAGGCTAATATAAAAATAATTGAAATATTAATACTCTTTTTACCTTAAATAATAATAAAAGGTTTTTAATAAGGCTAATATAAAAATAATCGTAATATTTAGTATTCTTTTTTATCTAAATAATATATAACTTTAATGATTAAAGTTATCAAAGTTATAAAATAAAAAAAATATTAAAAGAGGATATATATTAAAGGGGATTATTGTATTAAATTAAAAATTAATAATATAATATTCATCTCTTTTAAAAATCTTTTAAATCGATAAAATAAGATTGATAAAATAAGATCCTAATAGAAACGTTTAATCCAGAAATGCCGAAAAGGGAATAAAGAAATCAATTCTTTATTAGAACTTTTATTTTATTATTATTAGAAATAAAGAAATTAAATAAAGAATATAAAAAGGCTTTATTTTAAGGAATAATTGCATTAGGATAAAATCTATAAGAGATCAATAAAAGCTAAAAGCTAAATTAAATGAAAAAAGCATAAAGTAAGGCTTTTTTCCATTTTAAATAAAAATCAAGAATAAATATACTTTTCAAAATTCAAGAAAATCATGTGTTATATTGCTTATTAATCAACAAAAGTTGTCAACTAGAGCCTGCTTTCCATTTAGATTAAATTATTAGTCTAATCTGTTAAAAGATCATGTAGAAGTTGGTGGAAAAGCCTTAATATTATTAAGTTCTACATAGAGATACAATATATATATATGGATTCGATAGAGTTATATATAGGCTAATCCCAATATAGTATAGTGTGATATGTGGTATAAGCACCTTTTCTAATATTTCCCCATATTGATATTATATATCTGAAGTTATATAGCCTATCGAAAGCTATAGAAAGGTTATGAAAACTATATTGTAAATTGGTGCTATAGTTGATTTCAATTAAATTAAATAGCATAATCTATATTATAAAAATATATGTGTAGTGTTTGATTATTTTTATTTAATAAATCTTGAAAGATGCTAATAAATATTTTGAAATTAGCAAATTGATTTCAGAATATATTAAAAAATGTTTTGAGATTATAGTATTAATTTCAATAATGTTTAAGAAGTGTTTTGGGATTAGTAAATCAAATTTCAAAAACTATTAGAAAGTATTCTAGAATTAGTAAATAATTGATAATGAAGATGCTAATTGCTAATAATATTTTTTCCAGGAATCAATATTTTTAATTAATTTTTAAAGAAAATCATCTCCTCTAAGGCTACCCAATACCTAGTGTAGATACTTTTCTAAGGGTGTAGGGATTATACTAATAGTACGATATCTATTAATCTATAGAGCATATATCTTTATAGTTTTTCCTTTTAAAAAAAACTGGGATACAATCTTCTATATAATCATTCTGATTATATAGAATCCCTTGATCCTTGCTTTTTTTTATAAGAGTATAGGAGATGTTATATATCTCTCCTATATAATGGAATGTTAGAGCGCTCTTTTATAGAGTGTATCCTATAACTTTTCCTTTCCTTTTTGGATATATCCAAAAGGGGATACAAGACTGACAGTGATACCCTTGATCATCTTGGTTTTGCTGGTTTTTATTATAAGGAGTATAGAAAATGATCCCATTATTTTTTATATAGTGGAATATTAGAATATTCTTCTAAATATAATAATATACATTCTTCTATTATTGTAATCATCCATTCCTCCTTTATATATAGTTTCAAATTATTTTTAATTCCCTTTAAAATCTTCGGCTCCCTATATTTAATGCTTTCGGGTCCCTACAGACCCTTCGGCTCTTTATATATTCTCCCTCCCCCTTGATTGCTAGTATAACCATTGTCGATATAAAAGATCGAAATCGAAATCGTATAGAGACAATAATCGAAAAAAAAAACGAAGATCCCCTTAAAAGGGATTAGAAAAGAATCAAAATGATTGTATACAAATAGAATATAAATAAAATTCAATTGTTTATCGAAAGGAAATGAGATTGAAAATTGAAATGTCGTAAAATAACGGAACTGATAAGCGAAATAAATTAAATATTATAAAAATCTATTAAATAAAACAATAATCCAATGATTATTACACTTATCAGATTATAGGTATGAATGATTGAAAAACTGTTGAAGAAATGAAGGGGATAGTAGGGAAATTTTTGAGATGAAGAAAATCTTATTAAATGTCAGGGTTCAGTAGTAGGGAATATGCCGGGAAAATACCAATTGGTATATCAGAGGTTAGGGAATAAGGTGTATTGGATTCTAGTCAAAACTAATCTTATGCCCCGGTTAGTCCAGGGTATATCCGGTCCCTTATATATTATTCTTTATTGTAGGTCCTGATATTATAGATTTCTTTAATCCTTTTTATTTTATTATAGATTACGGGTTTGTTATAAGCTAAGCTGATAGTCTTAAGGTTAAGGTTTATTACTACCAATTTCCTGATCCTTTGCCAAGGCCCGGGCCTTTAATAGCTCTGGCACCTTTTAGGCTGATTAATCGTATCCTGCACTAATACAATACTCTCCCCCCCTATATTTTCATCCCAAAGATATAATTATTGATATTCATTTTCTAGAAAGTTTACTCAATTCCTTATTATAATATAAATAGGGGTGCTTATATTATTATTTCAACATTTAGTATTGTATCCTGTAGTCGTATTTGTTGTAGTGTTTGTTTGTTATAAATACGACTAGTGTTATTGTTGGGATCACATATAACTGTTGCAATAGTTTCCTGTAGCATAACTATAGATCTCCTTTGTTTGTTTTTCTTTGTTGCTGTTAGGGGATAAAGCCGATCTGTATTCCCCCTTTCTGTTCCCTCTGTAATCCAATTCTCTTATCAGTATAGTAAATATTAATGCTGTCAACCTCTTTATAATATTATAGTCTATTGTGGCCACAGACCTCCCAACCCATAACTATTGCCTTCGCTATATAAAGTTTCTTTTCCTGAATTCTAAGTATATATATATAACTAATCCAGAATGTATTTACACTTACTATATAAAGCAAAAGGCTTTTTATAACAAGATGAGATCTTGTGATTTCCTTGTAATTTTAGTTCTAATATACTAGCTAATCATTATGACTTTTCTGATATAAATCCCTTTGGCTTTAATAATTCAGATTTGTAATATTATCTTGGTTACAAATATATTTAATAATTGAATAAATATAAACAATAATCTTTTGGATGTGTTTATACCCCTGGTCGTATTCGATCCGAATATTATATACAAAAGCAAATGGATTTTGACCATACTAACCGGTCCTTGTATTAATAATCGCTCTTCTCTAATCTCTACCAACAAGCACCTCCCCAAATGTTCTAATAGCGACTGAAAGTTTTCTGCTGGAATCCCCCTGGAACACTGGGATCTCTATATGGCTTCTCAGGATTTTCTCTATGAACTTCGTACCTTGGTTACCCCAGCACAAGCCCTAATCAAGAGTGTTACTGCCTTCGAGGCTGCATTATTAGATTACATAGATATCCTTACCTATAAGCTATAGATACAGAATGCATAATCTCATTGAAATATAATTTCCCCTTTCCTGCTTCAGTGTTACCCTTTGGTTGTTATTGACTCTATCGTTTTTTAATCGAATATACCTTACACCAATGAAAGCTTTTTCGCTTAAAAAACTTTATCCTACTTTATCAAGGATTAGGATTGATTGCTATTGAAGGTTTTCATTTTGAATTGTTTTGAAATCTATCTCTCTTACATTTTGTAAATACATTATTGCTCCGATTATATTCCTGATTATATTCTCTTAGGATTTCTTATATATTTTTCAGATTCGGAAATACTAGCAATTATATATTATAATCTTCAAGCTACCTTTGCTACTTTATAAAATACTCGTTTTTTGCCTTTCTACTTCTATAACCAATGATTTTCTCTACTTCCCATTTCTGTATTTTTTTGTTTTCTAATTCCAGATATTCTCCAGCGGAATAGCTAAAAAGGTTCATATCTTTTAATACTTTATATTTTTCCAATAGGGATATATAGAATATATTATACAGTCTCTTGTAGAGGCTGGGCAGCTCCAGTTTATAAGCGTATTCCCCTTTGATATCTAATATCTTAAATAATCTAATCATTCTTAGACTTAGCTTTTTCTTTATATTCTTATTCTTCTGAGTTTCGTTAATCCGGATCCGGATGTTTTTAATTAATAATAGTATTCAGTCTTCTATAGCGAAATATATCTGTTTATGTTTTTTATTATAATATCTTTGTTATTTCTTTTGAGTCTTTATCTATAATGCTCCAAGGTTGTTCTGGAGCCTTTTTAATGCTTTTATTCTTTATTTAGTGCTTGATACCTCCCCTGATAAATCTATAACCTTAGGATTCCATAGTAGCTTTAGATTATATCCATAATATAAATAGAATGGTGAATAGTTTAAATTGGAGTGTATTGAATTATTATAAATGAATTCTATTATTGGTAGCTTTATCCCCTAATTCTCTTGTTTTATTTTAGTATATGCTTTGAGGTAATGCTCTAATATCTGATTTTGCTTTTTTATTTGTTTATCTATTTGTGGATGGAATGTAGTATTAAACTAATACTTTACTTTTAAATAAAATCAAAAAGTAAATTAAAAATAACTTGTAAACATAATTCCTCTATTTAATACAATCCCCTTCAGAATTTCGAATTTTGAAAATATCTTGGATTATACTAAGGATATTA
This sequence comes from Botrytis aclada, assembly GCA_014898285.1. Taxonomy (NCBI): domain Eukaryota; kingdom Fungi; phylum Ascomycota; class Leotiomycetes; order Helotiales; family Sclerotiniaceae; genus Botrytis; species Botrytis aclada. The sequence continues at coordinate 2,715,695 of RCSV01000005.1, forward strand.
ACTTTATAATATCGATTATCTTGTGGCAGAATATATATTATACTATCTTTGTAAATCGATTTATTATTATTAGGATATTATCGAAGGATTGTTTTTTATTCTGTGAATTGCTTGTAGATAATAATCCCATTACAAAATCTATGGAAATTTCGGCCTACAGGTGGATAGGCCGCGATAAGCTACCTAATTCCCCATAGGACTTATAATATCTGGATTTATTTTTTTGATAGAAATTGTATTCTTTTATATATATAACAATATCTTCCCATAAGCTACTCCATATATAATTCCTTATTAGCAATTCTATAGTTTTATCTCATTCAAAATGCTTTGTCAAAAGATTATCATAATACAACCGGAACAGTTCCGCCCTTAATACAATATCCCTAAAAATAAAAACCAGATTATTTAAATACAATATACTATCTTTCAGAGTATACTTCTCTTGACTATTTAAAGTTGCTCTTATCTTAATACAATCCGGGTCCACTCTTTGAGCTACCCAGATCATTTCTATTAAAGTCTCTGTTTTGACTTTATAAACAATCGCGATTACAGCAACTATCCTTGCCCATATTTTAAGTATAATAGGTATATCGCCTACTAAGTCTTGCAAATTATAATTGATAAGATTCTGAACCTCATTCCCCTCGTTTGCCTATTATGGGTCGGGATTAGCCACAACATCAATATACTTCTTTTCTGCTTTTGTACCCCTGCTTACAGCTCCCCTAAACTCCAGACTTTTAGTATAATCTTTTGCATAACTAATGATTCCATCTGGGATTCATCAAGTTATTACCCTAATAAATTTCACTATTCCCGGCTCCTCACCAGACTGGTTCTTCATCCAATTAGCAACTCGGATTACTAGGCTTCCCTTCATTTTCTCCTGAAATATTGGGAGCCAGATTATATCTTCATTTTTATTACTACCCATATAATCTGGCCTTCTACTAAGCCTATCCGCAGAATTAGCGGATCCTTTCCGATAATGAATATTAAAATCATATTATAATAAATACATAGTTTGCCTTGCTTGTTTTTGGCTCAATTGTTATATTGAAGTAAAGTATATAAAGTTATTATAATTTATAATCATTTCGACAATAAACCGAGCCCCCTCCAAATACCTTCTCTATTCTTTGAAGTACTCAACAATAGCCAATAGCTCTTGATCATAAATTATATACCAACACTCTACTAATTATATCTTTCTTAATTAAAACACTACTAAATGCCAATACATTTGAGTATTATTTCCCTTGGAATCATATTGTTAGAATATCACCCCTCCCAAAGCCTCTCCGAAAATATCTGTTTCTATTCTCAAGAATAGATTGGAATCGAAATGCTATAATATAAATACTTCTTGAAACTTATTTTTTAGTATCAAAAAACTAGCTAACGCAATAATAATCAATTCAAAATGTTCTGACTTTTTTCCTTGCTTTATTCTTATTAGTATATCAATGAATCCAAATGCGATTTGGAAGTATTGATATATAAATCTTTTATAGAAATTAACAAATCCTAAGAATACTTGGATTTCTTTAAAGATCTTGAGTTCTGGTTATTCTGCAATAGTTTGGGTTCTATACGGATCTGTAATTACATTTCCAATGATTATAATAAATCCTAGAAACTCTGTTTCTGTAGTGTTGAATTCGCACTTACTCAATTTCACAAAAAGCTTATATTGTTGGAGTCGTTCCAATACTTTATGGATATGCTCCGCATAGTTCTATTTTTTTTTTGAATATACTAAAATATTATCCAAATAAACAATTACAAAGTCATCTAATAGGCCAATCAATACCCAATTAATATATAATTGAAAGGTTGCAAAGGTATTTGTTAATCCGAAAGGCATAATGCAATATTCGAATAGATTATATCTGGTGCGGAATGCAGTTTTCCATTTATCACCAGGCCTAATCCGGATCCGGTGATATACATCCCTTATATCGAATTTCGTGAATATTTCCACATTCATCAACTAGTTTAAAGTTTCATTGATCAAAGGGAAAGGGTATCGGTTTTTTATTATAATCTTATTCAATCCTTTATAATCCACACATAGTTGTAGGGACCCATCCTTTTTAGATACAAATAGAATAAAGGCCCCCACTGGGCTATTGAAGTATCTAATTCATTCTTTTTCTAGAACATTCTCCAAGTATTCCCTTAGGACTACTAATTGTAATTCAGAAAGTCTATAAAGTAATATAAACAATAGTTCCTCGGTAATATTAATTATATATATAAATTCTTTTACTTTTATTAAGGTATTAGTTTTCATGTTATCGAATACATTTACAAACTTTTAATACTTTTCAGGAATCTTAATTATCTTATTCCTTATTATGAAAATCTTTCCTTTCCTTTAGTATATACATCCTTATCAATTTCGAAGATATTCGCATTCGGAAATAGGCTGGATATACACCTAACCGTTTTTGGACAACTTTATCATTATTACTATCAAAGCATTTTCAGATTCCTCTAAAATTACTTGTTTGAATTCCTCAGAAATTAAAATATCTACCTCTGCTTTACTAGTATAGCTTTATTTGCTCTGCCCCTATTAATATATGTAGTCTGCATAGAAAACCCAGTGGGTGGGACTCCACCCATTGGGTAATAATTCCAATAGATAGGTAATACATCTTATTGGGTACCCAATGAATAGGTAGGATTTCTAAAAACCTATCCCATTACCCATGGGTAATCTAAAATACTATAGGTTATTTATAATCCAATAGGTAATGAATAACCCAATAAATAATAAATAACTCAATAAGTAATAGATAGTAATTAGTATTATAAAATATATTGTTTAAGATTAATAAAAAGATTAATAAAATATTCTTCAATTCTTAATTCAGAAAACTATCTATATTTATTAAATATATTATGAAACCTTCTTTGATTCCTCTCTCTATTAAATCTATCAATTATAATTTCATTATTTTTAATTCATTACCTTTTCGAATTATGACTTAATAAATCAGATTATATAGCTTGATCTTTTATAATGATCTATAAATCATTATAAATTATTGGATCTTTGTTTTCCAATCTTTTATTTATTTGATTTGATATATCTTACTCGATTTTATAATCAATTTGAAAAAGATATTATAATATCCTGGTTAATAGTATATTTCTTTATAATTAACAATATTTTCGAAACTCTTCTCATACTATACATATAGCATTTATATCTGATTTTTTATCACTAATATAATTCTTTTGATTTTAATTATTAAGTTGTTTGATTTTAAAATTAATCTCGTTTTATAAATTCGCAATTTCGGCTTCGATTTCCTTTTCAGTTAAAGTTAAAGATTTTTCAATAATTTGTATAATATTCTGGGATATATAATAGTCTCTATCTCTATTTAAAGTTTCTTTTTATGATTTCTATTAATAATAAAAAAGGAAAATATTATTATGAATAGTTTTTGGAATAAATTGTCTATATCAATATAAATATAAATCCCGAGTATAATTAAATATTTGTTCTATATCAATCTCTATTATTAGAATATAAAGGAAATCTCTAGTCATTCTAGCTAAACCTGGATAATTATATTTTTTTGCTTTTTAATAAAAAAGAATAGCTATATCAAAAGAAGCTAATAGAATATTAGAGATATAATTAATAAAAAGATTAATAGAAAGACTTATGAGAATATAATTAAGAATTTATTTTATTTATAGTAATTTGTTAAGATCTGTATTATTTAGAAGCATTCCAATAAGATTATTCTAAAACAATTACTAAATTATTCTTATTTGAATTTTGTAAAGCTTGAAGTTTAATAATTCTAGATGGCGAATATTATTGATATTTGGTTTTCTAAAGTCAACGAAATTGTGTTTCGAATTTGATTTATTAATTTCTATTTTGATAATTTAATTAATAAGAATTTGAATTAAAAGTAGTTGCCTTCAAAGCTAAATATAGTAGAGCTTCTATTATATAAATACTATTAAGATTATTATATATATTATTATAATATTTATTTAATTTTTTCTTTGTTTCATTAATAGCTTCTATTAGTTTTTCAATCTATAAATATTTCGTCTTTTTTTTAGTCAAACGATAACGATTTTCAGTCAGATGCTTATATAAATTATTGTAAATATCTAATGCATATGGCAAAGTGATTTCTTTTGTTCTGCCTACATATATAGTATAAAAATTGAATGAATGAATAAGATTAATAAGATATCCAATTTACTTTTATTTTATTTTTAATAAAAAAAATATTCTTGTATTAAAATAATCCTAATAATATTTATCAATTGTATTTCGAAGATGTACTATATGTATTAATATGTGATAAATCGAATTTTATTGAGTTGAAATATTTATTAAAAGATTAATTGGCTTTTTTAGTTTTGTCTGATTATTTTTAATAAATTCTTATTGAATATTTAGAAACCTTAATTGTTGTTGTGTATTAGAATTCGAAAATATAGCTAATTTTCGAATCTAGATAAGGATTAGTAGAAAGATTAATAGATAAATCGAACCATTTATTTTCGCGAGAATAAAAGGAGTAGTATTATTTTCAAATAAACGAATTCTTTCTAAATCGCTTATTTCTACATTATTATTTCAATCTCAAATAAACGTTTTATTGATTGGAGTTAAACAAATTAATTCAAAAAATGCTTTTAAAGTAAATTAAATAATATATACTAAACAAGGTATATGCTGAATGTGTTTATTCAGAAATCAATTTTTATTGAATGTCTCCTCAAATTGTTGATTGATTTCTTCCATTATCTTGATATTATTAGATATATTATCAGTAGTAATCGAAATAATCTAATTAGTAATATTGAATTTATTAATAATATCTTTTACAACTTTAATTAAAGCTTATTCTAAATGGATATTTATTAAACTTTCGAATCTAATAAGCTTTTTAATTAATTCCCAATCTTTGGAGATATAATGAATCAAGATTTTAAGAAAAGATAATCTGTTTATATTAAACCAAGCATTTAAAAATAAAGCAACCTTATTTCCTTTTATTATTCTCGAAAGTAATATATTCTTCTTAAGATTTTCGATTTGAATTATTAATCGTTTTCGAAGTATATATATAAAGGGAAAAGGAAATCCAAAATTTTGTATTTGAATAAGCTATTACTATTCTTTATTCTTAATAGCTCGAAAAGATACTTATAAAGAAATAATTGTTTGTAGAAGTTAATTATGAAATACTTTTTCTATAAATTGTTTTAGTAAACCTATTTGAAAAAGAATTAGCTTTTTATTAATATTTCTATTAATTATTTACTACCTATTCTTATAGTAGGATATTTATTTATTCTTTTTTAATATTCATTTCGAAAAGCTGCTTTTCGATATACATTACTTTAAAGATATTTAGATAATGTATTAATATTAGTATTCTTAATCTCAGAGTGATTCAATTTTCTATTATATTAATAATATATCAAAAATGACTTTTCAATTTCTTTATTTATAATTTGATTATATTTAGTCTAATATATCGATTTATAAATAGTTGAATCCTAGTGAATTTTTTTTATTAAATTAGTTAAGTTATTGATTTGATTATTGAACTATTGAATAGTTTTCCATTATTCAATAAAATCGATATAAACTTTTTATATTTATTTAAAAAATCTTTTATCTTTTTTATATAATTCAAAAAACAATTTACAAGGAGGTAAAAAATGAAAAGGATTGAATAGCTTAGAATCAGAAGTATTTGAAAGTTGATTGGAAGATATAATGAAGTTATTCAAATAAATTTCAATATCTAATGAATTTTCGAAAATAAAATCTATTTTTATAAGGAATAAGAGTATCAAGTAGAAAATTAGTAGAAAACTTAGTAGAAAGTATATAATAGAATTTCAATTTGATTATTCTATGTTAAAAGATTAGTTTTAATTATAGAAACTTTTAATAAACTTTCTATTAGCTTGAGTATTAAATAATACTTATAGATTTGTATTTGTAAATAAAATCAATTGTTAAAGATCCTATAATTTCTGATTGATTTTCTTATTATAAATTAATCTCCTTGTATCAATATATTGCTTTTGATTATCCTCTAGAATGAAAAATCCTGTATTATTTATCTTTTTAATAAACTCTAGCTACCAAAATACAGAACTAGGAAGATCAATCCAATCATCCATTTCAAAATCATTTATAAAATAAACTATACATATTCTCCAAAATGTTTTTTCAGGATTTATAAAGAAAGTTGTAGATAACTTCTATATTAGAGTTTTTCTAGTAAGGATTAGTGAATTAATTGAAAGATTAGTGGAAAGATTAGTGGAAATGGTATGTTATATTCTATAGCTTTCTTGTATTCCTTTCTCAAATCACAAAGTTTATTGGATAAGCTAAACTAATTAGATTTTTGAAATAGGGTTTAAAAGTGGGAATATAAACTTACAATTGAAATTTGTGTATATTCTTTATCAACTTGCCTTATTTCTTCTATAACTGATAATAATAATAAAAGTATCTAACCAAATTAATTAATTTATATGAAGAGTAATATAAAGAATAATTCTTACCTTAATCCTTTTTGGATTTCTCGTCGGCTAAAGGTAGAAAAAACCTCTACAATATCTTTTGATTTCCTGGATTTTTTAAACAATATCTTTCCAGTACTTTTCTAAGTTTTTTGCTAATATTGAAATAGCAAATACTTGTATTTCTAATAAAGATTAGTTTCTATTAATCTTTTTATTAATTGTATAATATAATTTATCTCTAAAGGATTTTGGGTATTATAAACCAAAAGTGCTTCTCTTTTTTTAAACTTTTTATTATTCTTTCCTTTCTAATCATATTCTTAATTGAAATCTTTATTATCTTTCTACAAAGTTTTATATATTCTGTTATATTCTTTTTCATATTTAATATCCTTTCATATACTATTATTATCATCTATAATAACAAATTGCCCACCATAATCTCCCTAATCTAAAGATATAATAACACTTTTTTAATTATTGCCTTTCATTACTTTAGTAATCAGATTAATAGAAAAATTAATTGAATAAAGATATATACATATTGTTTATATTAAGTTTCAATATTATAAGTAATCAATATTTAATACTAAATATCTTTAGAAGTATTAATAAATTTTTATATTGCCTTTAATTTCTTTTTTGCATAGGTAACAGTATTCTGATCTTTTATCTTGGTCTTTTCAATTTGTTTACAAATAGAATTATTTTCTAAAACCTTATTCCTTTTATATACTTTGATTGTATTAGGATTTTGTAATAACTCTTTTTATGCTTTTTGCTTTCTAGATATTATAAAGATTCTGGATTAATAGAAAAATTAGAAGAATCAAAGATATTTTATTACAAAGATAAGATTCTATAATAAGAAATCGAAGAATGTTGTTTATTAGAATAATCGAAAGGCGAAAGAGAGATAAAAATTGAAAAATGATAATATAATAGTAAATTTTGAAATATTTGTTTTTTTATTTTCAAAACAACAACCTAGATTCTAAGACATCCATACAAAATATTATATAATACAAATAACCTTTTTTTTCCAATTTCATTTCTTTATTACAACAACAATAAATTATTCAAAAGATATAATCAGATATATTCATTAATTTCATTCTATTAATTTATCTACTAATTTTAATAGAATATCAAGTATTCAGAATCACTATCAATTACTTCCAAATAAATCAGTACAATCTACACGAAAGAAAACTATTTGTAAGAAAATTTCAAAGAGAATATATTATTTTAAGTTAGATAATAAGTTGATTAATAGAAATATTAATAGAATAATATATTGAATCTGATTTCTAATAATTATATTACATAAAATCAGAAAATATTAAAAAGGTGCTAAATTATTGATCCAAAAACTTCTTTTTCAACATCTTATTCGAAAGATTACTTAGGATTTAATCCTAAGAATCATTCGTTGATAATTAATTACATTATTGATTTTATAAAAAACTACTGAAATATATTTAATCAAAGAGTTTGAATATAAATTTAATCTAAGCTTTTAATTTCTATTAAGTTTTCTACTAATTATTTAATTTCAATAACAAATCTTGTAGCGATTTATACAAAACGAGTCACAATTCAATAAAAAGATATACTTCTGATTCGAGCTATATATAATAATATTTTAGGATATTCATATACTAATAATCACCATATACATACAAATTAAATTAATCATTTTAATACTTTTTCTATAAATTTATATATGTATTTTCTTTTAAAAGAATTACTAAATACTATGAATACAATGAAACACTTTCCCATCTCTATAATAGAAATACAATCGAAATATAATATGAAAAAAATGATTAATAGAAATATTAATAGAATTCTTTATATATACTATATCAATACTTGATAGATCCTAGATTTTGGGTTACCCATTGGGTTCTGGGTTACCCGTTGGGTTCTGGGTTACCCATTGGAGTCTTGGCAATCTATTGGAGTCTTGGCAACCCATTGGGTAACCCATGGATGGGATGTCTATTTATACTATTACCCACCCAACCCATGGGGTCCCGATGGGTGGGACGTTAGATCGAAAACCCGACCCATGGGGCCCCATTTTACAGCCTAAATATATGCCTTTTTCTATTTGCCTCAGAAATAACAAACCTAGAATAAAACATTGTTCGGTATTATAACAATTGTAGACTATAACCTGAAAGTCTTATTTCATCTCTTCTAAATTAAACACCTGTATTGAAATAATATATTTTCTTTAGACTTAAAGTTTTTTGCTAATAATGTCTCTAATAGAATACAATTATTTCCCAATATTCATTAGTTTATATTGCCTAGCAATACTTTCATCGATAATATTCAAATCCACTAACAAATCTACAGCACCTTTTTTGTGGTACTAGACTATATATATAACATTAAAGATTTGGCATTATACCATTATTTGTTATATATTAAGATCAACAAAATCAGCATCGCCTATTAATCCATCCCATTTTTTGCTCTTTTGCCTACCCAATCATCCTCCTAAATTTCTACTACACTAATCCGCTTTTTATTAGCACAGCCATCGTCTGTAACTATATGGCCCTTCTTACTGCAAGAGAAACAGATCAAATGTTCCTTAAAATAACCTCGAATCCCCACCAGAGTACTACTAAGCTTGAGATAACTCCGATCCGTTCCGATAAAGGTTTATCCCATAGCCAGCGATTCGAACAAAGATCGTTTGAGCCAAGATACTGCTAAATGATGCCCAATACACTCTTGGCTCCCTCTATAATTCTTCCAGTTGTATTTAAACTGATTGGTTAAAGCTATGGTTTCTTCAATGGTTATTGGAAGGCTAATTGCTTCTATAATCTTGTTTCGCAATAGGAGTTTGAGCCCCTAAACAAACTTATCCAAACGGATAAGAACCGGAATATCTTCGAATTCGTTTTTATACTTAGCTAAGGTAGTGGTATATTTCTGTATACTTTTCTATTCTTGTTGAAGTTCAAATTACTTGAAGGAGATTTCCTGGTGTTTAGTTTGGGGTGTTTGTATCAAGTTGTATAGGAATTCTGTGAACTTCGCTTAAATCAGGTTCACTATTCCTGATTTAGCATCAGCCTACCGCTTGGCCGGGGTTTTTTCAAAAAAGGTAATTGTTTATAAGACTCTGTAAGATTCTTCCTTATAGATCAATAATATGATTTTGAATATATTGTTGTAGTTCTGAATAAATTTATAAAGCTTCTCAATTGACTTCTCGGAGTACTCCTTGAAAACTACTGGTTTGCGATTTCTTTTCTATTTTATCTTCTCCTTTTTCCTTTTTTTTTCTATATCTTCCCTTACCCTTATATTATGAATAGGCAGCAAGCCGGCTCGGATTCGGAATTGGTCTATACTTTTCTTTTTCCTGTAAAATTCAACAGTGTGGAGAAGTTCCTATTCCTATTGTTTCAATTTTTCAAAATGGATAATCTTTGGATCTGATATAGGGTTCTTAGAAAAGGAATTTAAGATATTAAACCTTATATATCTTCCTATTATACTAATTATCTTCTTTGTTAAAATATATAATAAGATTAGAATGTTAGGATTTAGTAATAGGGAATATATCGGGAAGATATTGATTGGTATATTAAAGGTTAGAAAATAAGGTATATTGGATTCTAATCAAAACTAATCTTATACCCCAACCAATTTAGGGTATATCTAGTCCCTTATATATTATTCTTTATTATAGATTCTAATATTATAGATTTCTTTAATTTTTTTTATTTCATTATAAATTATGGGCTTGTTATAGGCTAAGCTGGTAGCTTTAAGATTAAGGTTTACTATTATCAACTTCTTGATCCTTTGCCAAGGCCCAGGCTCTTGGTGGCCCCGGCACCTTCCAGGCTGATTAATCGTGTTCTGCGCTGACATTAAATTAGATGGGTTTTGTAGTTCTTTTATAAACTATATCCAAAGTATTTTCAATTTCAAGGTTTTCTATAGGTAATCCTTAATTATATAAAGTTTGATTGATTTGTAAAGCATTGCTGATTGTTTATATTATATCGTTGCTATCGATATAAGACTTATAAGGATTGAAAAGAAAAGAATTAAAAATAAAACGAGGGAATCTTGTTGTAATTAAAATTCTCGAATTGTTGAAAGAAGATAAGAGTAGATGGTAGTCGTTTGTTAGAGCTTTGTTACTCTCTTTAATCCTATAGGTTGGATCGCTGTAATATTGTATATCTGAGTATTTATTACAATTTTTATTATTTTCAATTCTAAAGATTGGATTGTTATAATACCACACATTTGAATATTCATTACAGTTTTCATTATCTTTAATCCTAAAGATTGAATTATTGTGATGCTGTATATCTGAATATTTATTATAGTTTCTATTGTAATAATACTATACATTTTACAATATCATATAGGATACCGAAATCTTATAATAATATCAAAATTAGATTTATTTGTTGAATAAAACTATATTTCCTTAATCAATTAATTAGATTGGATTAAATGCTATCTGATCGTTTTTGGGATTTAATCTTATTTATAAAAATAACAATCTCCGGATTTGATGAAGTCGTTATTATTTGTTGTAATATTAATCAAATGATTCCGGAAGACTAATCCTAGCGCTGTGTGAACCCAGGCTTATAATCTGTTAAAAGATTATGTAGAAGTTGGTGGAAAAGCCTTAATATTATTAAGTTCTACATAGAGATACAATATATATGTATAGACTTGATAGAGTCATATATAAACTAATCCCGATATAGCATAGTGTGATATGCGGTATAAGCACCTTTTCTAACATAATCCTTTTATAAATCCATTTCCCTACTAGCTCATGATCTACGATAGTAACAAACTATCATATGAGATTCACGGGTTCTAACACATATAGCCTATTATAGGAAGTAGGCTTTCATTAATGATTAATATTAATCTCATAAATAATATTAAATATCATTTTTAAGAAATCTACATTCAATATTTACTTTCTTATTCTATTATGAATATATAAAGACATATTAGACTTATTTATTAATAGTGTTATTGAAGTATTCGAAAGACACAAGTTAGATCTCATCAAACTTTGAAAGAAAGCAAATAAAAACATCTCAAGAACATTTCAAATCATCGATTTAGTTAATACTAGAATAGAATATGCTTAAGAAATAACAACAATCGACGAACGCTACACCTAAAACAAAATAGTTTGAGACAAATCCTCGTGATGTTGAATCACAAATTAAAAGAATAGATATCTTTTAAATACATAAGATGACTGATAGGTTAGACAGTACAAAACAATTTCAGTTGATTCGAAAAGAGGTTGAGATGTTTATTAGTCTCCTGAGCAATTATACACCTAAGAAAGATTGGAATTGATGATACTCTAGAAGTCCACGATCGCAAATTGGAAATGATAACTCACAGCACAGAAAGTGTTCGAAAGACAAGGACAGCCAATTATTAATTAATTGAGTATGGAGGAGGTGGAATTTCAATAGAGAGTCCAGATGGACTAGGAGCATTCGATCGTCTAGCTTGTTGACATTGACGTTGCGAATCCACGGCTTGTCTGAATAATCTTTGAAGGGAAAGACGTAGATGGTGTATGCGCTGAGTATTCATCGCGACGTTTTGACCACGAGCAATCTGAGCTTGAAGTTGATTGTACAGTTTCTGGCCATTCAAGAACTTAGATCTTATCTCAACAGGAGCGGCACGAATGATAGAATGCTGATTCATATAATTACGGATTTCAGTGTACAGTTGTTTTCGAACCATGGCCTGTTGGACGTGTTTAACGAACAGGGCATTCCTCTTCATCTCATCTGACATTGTAATCCCAGCAGGTAGAGTTTCATTTATGAAACGAGCATGGTAATTCTTAAAGTTAAACTTGTCGAGGTCAAGCAGATTAAGGTGGAGATGGAAGCGTCGAGGTGTAGACAATGGTGTTTTCTTAATACGATTGATTAGATCTTGTCGATATGCTGTAATAGTAAGGGGAGCTGGAATCACGTTAACCAAATCACAATATAGTCCGCGAGAATAATATAGGAATCATTACCTTGAGTGGTATTTGTTCTTGAAGAAGAAAATGATGTATTAGGAGTCGACATGTTTCGTAAAGAAGGAGTAGTAAGTTATGATTTCTATAATTTCAAAAGTATATATATATTCGAAGATTGAATTCAATGAGTAAGAATGAATAAATAAAAAACAAAAGAAAAGAGGAAAAGGCGAGATACTTATACTTTTTCATACATGATCGTTTTATTATCATTTTGAAAGATCATCTGACACAAATTTTTTAAATGATAATAAAAAGTTTTAAGAGAATTACGATTACAAATCTCATTCAGTTAATATTCATTACGTAAAATAGGACTTCAAATATTTTTAAGAAATTTTTATCAACATAAGTATCGATTTTTATAATATAAATTTTGAGTAATTTATATTAATTTCTAAAATAGTTTTTAAAGATTTTACATTATAAATTTATTTTAATTTGTATTCATTATTAAAAACAGAATCTTGAATATTCTTAAGAAATCTTATGTTATGAGTTTGATTTGATTCATATTTTATTATTGAAATAGGATTTAAATAGTTTCATGTGATTCTATACTCTAAATTTTCATTAAATTATAGTTAATATTCAAAATAGAACTCTGAATATTTTTAAGTAATTTTACATTATAGATTTGATGTAATATTTATTTATCACTCAAAATGAAATTTCGAATAGTTTTAAGCAATTTCCTATACGTTCTAAATCTAAAAGATTTATAGACGATTTGTAGAAGCAAACATAGTAAATTCGTATACTAACATAATCCTATTTTGCGCGGAAGACGTGACCTGTATAGCTAGTATCTATAGTACGTTTTCCTATAGGTCTTAAAGAAAGCAATCGATGTTTCTACTCTCAATTTAACTACCTATGTTTGTATTGTTTAGCCTTATATATTCCCTCAGCTTTTTACTATTATGTGGCGATGTACTCTATTTATAATCTATTTACGCAAAGGCTTTTCTTATATAACCTCTACTACCTTCTACTCTTTTACGTTATTTATCTCAAAAAGACGATATAGGTGGAAAGCTTTTAGATTGAATAATAAAACTTAGGTCGAAGAGCTACAATCAGAACAGATTACAGAAGGGCTTCTATGGTGAAGTAAGCTCCCCTGTGGTGGCAAAGTTAATCTTCCGGACAAAAAGAAATTCAATATAAATCCTCATAGTAATTTCTATTTTTTATATATAACAATATCAATCCTTTTTTTGTTATTAATAAAACGATTACTTTGTTAGTAATGAATAATATCAATACAAAATGTGATTTGTTTAATATTGAATTTTAATAAAAAAAAAATTTTGAACTCAAAAGAAATTCTTTTAAAGCTTTTTGATTCGAATATTAGTGTTAGAACACGTGACTGAGAACGTATCACATTCTACCCCCACTTACGCCCTTCGTGCGTATATGGGGTAGAATATATATATAGCTCAGAAATGCCCCCTTCATACGAAGGGGACAGACAGAATTACAATACCTTTAATCCATATGCTTTTGTGTATACACTACCTTACTAGGTCCACCCAACAGAAAGATATTCTAATTATCTTATTTATATATATTTGAAAAAAAATTTTTAAAGAGAAGAGTAAAGGAAGGGAGGGGAAGAGGGAAAGGAAGGGAAGAAGGAAAGAAGAGGAAAGAAGAGAGAAAGGGAAAGAGAAAAGGAGGGGAAAGGGGAAAGGAATTGAAAACTATATAGAATCCTTTTTTTCTATATGGTAGTTTTAATAAAGAACTTCCGAAAATCAAGAAATTTTTTGAAATTTTATTAAAACTTTAATGAATAAAATACTTCTGTTATATATAATGTAAAAGTTTAATTATATTAATATAATAAAAACGCTTTTTTTAATTTAATATTAAAATACTGAATATTCCCTTGTGGTGACGAAATGAATGCTTCGTTACCTACGGAATCTGCCACCACAGGGCTGTACTCTACTAGTACATCACGTGTTTGTTGTCTACAACGTTCACTGACCTCGCGACATTATATTAAGTTTATAGAAAGATTATATATATTTAACAATTTGATTTTCTGTGTTACAATGGGTTATTGTCGTAAGTTTAAAGAAGCATCGCATTAATATGATTACCAGGGATGCCAGCTGTCGCTGGGCTGATAGTACACTTTCTTATATTACAAATACCTCTCTTCCCGTTTGCCACTTAATGATGTTAACGTTTGTATCAAAAGAATGAGAGCGAAAGAATAACTCACGATCGGTGCCGAGGAAGTTCATGCTCTTGCATTCAGAGTTGTTGGCGCAATCATTGAGACATTCGTCAAGGCTATTAGTTGGGCGCTCTGTTGCTGATCGAAGGTCGAGCGAGGCATCACAGCCGTTGGCGAACCCGCACGTCATTTGGAACTTCTTGCCGTTCACCGTTCTGATGGTGCCACTTAAGCCGGGACACAAGGACTCTGGCGGCGAGGGGTCTGGTAGAGTACCATATTGGGAAAAGGGGCTGGTGTCTTGCTCTTTGAAAGCAACTGGGGCAGGCTATACGTGTCATTAAAAGTCGGCATTAATTCTCGAGCGCTTAGATTTTACCAACCTCGGAACATTTACCACATCTTTCACTACTACAAGCACCAGCGTAGCCTGTGGAATAGGCGCTGTCAAATCCAGATGCTGGAATTGTAGGTGGGCCTATGTGATCGCTATGGTAACAGATCTTTCGATTCTTATCATAGTCCACACTACGACATGCGCTTAGTTTTCCACATCCCTCTATACATTCTTTCAGGGTATTCTGTCTGTTCATGTATATAGGAGCGGTGCCGTGCCTCATTCCACAATCCATACGGAACGCCTGTTTTGTTAGCTCCTGCGTTCCTTAAGTATAAGGATTTGGTAGACCATACACACCTCACCAACAGCTGTGACGTGTTGTTGTCCATTAGCATATGGACACTCAGTTGAACACATAATAGTCGCCGAATTTGGGGATTCAATTGGTGGTGGGTCGATGAATGATGCATAGCTGTGCATGTCATCACCACATTTTGCCTCAGAGTATCCCCCGGGTGCACTGAGTTTGCACTGATTCACGGGCTCAGTGCCAGAGTACTCGCGTTTAACAAAGATGACGCTGAGTCAAGTCAGCAAACGATCTTACATTCTAAGGTCATGAATCAAACCTATTGCACGTCTCTGTTTCAGCGCATGCATTCATACAATCCTTGAAATCCTTGGCGATGAAGGTTTCGAGTACTGTCGAGGACCCATGGGTACAGCATTGGATGTTAAAGAAAACCCCCGAATCTGTTTGGTAGGTTTTACCATCTTCTGTTTTTCCATTAGTAATCGTTTGAGAAAAGCTGAGGATACAACTTACCGCTTGGGCAAACAGCAGAGCTTGTTTGCACCATCGCTTCGCCTGGAGGGCCAGCTCGGTTGGAAGGGCAACCTGCTTGCTCAATCGATGGCTCAGCAGGTGACTTAACACTTGCATTCCCGCCCGCAGCGCCATTGGTACCGCTGCCAAATGGACTCTGACTTCCGGAGCCTCCTGCCGGGGCACCAGTATTGTCTGGCGGGGTTGCGACATCAGCAAGAGTATCTCCAAAGGGATTTTGAGAACCAGCATTGCTTGGTGGTGGCGGCGTCTCATCCTGGTCCCCGAAGGGATTTTGAGAACCAGCAGCACCTAGAACAGAAGTAATAAGAAGACCTTGGATTGCTAGTCCCGAGAGAAGTAAACGGGGAAGCATTGTGGGTATATTGACGTTTGTATGTCTTGATATAGAAGAGTTGTTGAGTAAGGACCTGAAGGGGAAACTCAATTGCTTTGCATTACAGACTCTTGCTCGACTTTTTATATCTAAGGATTTTAGATCTCTGGGCTAGAAAAGATGCTTTCTCGGGTCCCCCGACTCCGGGTTGTCTGATCGCCTTTCATACATTGCTTTTGTGTGGAGATTAGCAAGACAGTCTGGGGACGTAGTGGCACTATCTACACCCCAGTCTGTCCCTTCCAAAGCTCTAATTTATATTGTATTCGAGACCTCTCGGAATTCCGTGATGTAAGCTATCGAGGTTGGTGTTGTTGTGACTTATTAGATTGTACTGCAATATGAGGCGACACTGCCTCCTGCATCTCCAAGATTATGTTTTCGTATTCATTTACAACAGACATCCGTATCATTCCTTGATTCAATCGCTTTAAGCTATCAAGGAATAGATGCTACTGTCGTATAATTCCATAATACAGAGCTGGCTACAGAATCATATCGGTATGTAATTCCATACAGAGCCAGCTGCAGAATCGTATCGGCATGTGAATGCAAGTGCGGTACAATCAACCACTCACCCCCTCTTTTGAATCTACAAGGCGAAACCATAACCACTTTACGTATACCCCCAACGAATCTGTAACTCTCTTCCATTTTGTAAAGCTAAAAAAGATTCATTCATTCCATAGATTCTGGTAATTGGAAGAGAAAGACAAAGAATCATCCGTTAGATGTCATTTCCCTAGCATCATGACTATCTCCGAGAGGCAGACTACTTACTAGAAGTAAGAACTTAACCGCCATTTTCTAGCAATATACATACATACTACCTGGCTAGATAGTCTTGAATAGATGAAAGATGTTAGCATGAAGACTAAATGAACCACTGGATGTACAACTATCAGTAGGTGATGTGTGCTATCAATCAACACACAGATTTTTATATGCTACAATGTAGCTCAGCACACAATCGTATCAAACTCTCGCCGTAACATCGAAATATTGTTACTGATAATAATCTGTACTTTCCCATTTTAGTTAATCCTCAGGAGTTACACTACTCTCTACAGGACTACTATATTCTACAAACCTCCATTGTGAAGGAAGAAATACCCCTCATAAGCAAGGATTCGAAACACTGCTTCGGGGGCTGTAAGATTACAAACTGTCATACGTTCAGCTCCCAGGTGCCGCTATCGCCAATACTGTACGCACTGATGTTTATCGTACCGCTATCTGAGTTAAATGCTTCGTGCTCTTCACACCCTCTCATGCGTCTGATTCTATTCAGAAAGCGCAAACAGTCTCAACAACTTCGGCGACGTTGTCAAAGGTGAATCATGCACAATGTTCATCAATCCCTACAGGATCTAAATTTTGGTACCATTCAGCACTGGTCAAGATGCGACCGCACTATACAAGGTGGTATTGCAATACACAACCCCTCTTTGTGTCTCCTAGCAAGCTGCCTCAATATCTACAAATGGTTACGGGAATACTGATGGACATTTGATTTTACATTCAGTAATCAAAAAGTCCGCCTTTGGAGTTCAAATATTATAGCTTCATGATTACCTCGAACTCTCTAAAGAATAGTGTTGGAAGAGAATGCCAGAAGTTTCACAACATTGTACAATTTATCTTCAAGTCTCTCAACTCTCTATTTGAATAATCAAGGACCTACAAACGGTGTTCTCTCTTGCACATGATTGCGCAGCATCGAGTACTTTAAAAGCAAACATACCCTACTATCAAGTGTCAAGCAGCTCTAAACAGCTTTACTTTTGAAGGGTTTGGGTTTATCTTGCAACTCGAACTTACGTTTCTTGAACACATCGTCTTCTGCCGCAGCAGCAGCAACGACAATGCGTTATCACTCTATCTTAGCAATCTTGCTCACCTTCTGCTATGCTGTCATTGCTCAAAGGAGGGGGAGAATTGTAGCCCAAGCTGAAGGCGTGAATGGGTGTTGGACCTCCAGACGTGGTCTGCTATTCAGATATAGACCAAACATCTTTGGTCGCGCTTGCCCAGAAGCCCCCCTTCCTCTTGCCCCTGCTAGGCCTCCACGTAAGTTCAATCTGTTCCCAATTACTACTATGAATCAATTGACACTATTTCTAGCACCAGCAGCTGCTGCCACTGTTACCTCCATCACTACTCAAGTCTCAACCACCGTTCAAGTATCCATCAGCACAGCCACATCAACGACAACAGCAACATCAACTACAACGGCAACCTCAACAGCAATATCAACAACAACAGAAACATCAACAAGCACCACAACGAGCTTCGGAATCAATCCTTCCGTCGCTTCCAATGCAGAGAGAATCTGCTCCGGTTTAAACCCGCCCAGAAATACTCCTATGTTTGACAAGAATGGCAGGCCAGTCTGCTGCGGGCCCATCGATGGCGTGCTGCCGGGAGGAGGAATCGGTAAGGTCTGCTAAGAGTGGCTGTTTGGAGTGTATTTGGAGACTTGGGACTTCAGGATGTTTTCAGGGCCTCCATATGTTCTCGGATGGGGAGTGAATGGTAGTTACACGAGAGGAAGATGTGACAGGAGAGCCTATTCTCCTTTCGCCAACAGTCCATATAATAATTGATAAGAAAAAAGCAAATCTACGAATTCGTAGTCTGGAAATTTCTTTTTCCCCGACGGCTAATTCATCCGCCGACCCATGTGTTTAAAATAAATGATATATATTAAATGGTTATGTAGTTGTTTTAGCTCGTTTAGAAACATCGCTACATGTTTCTAACATATTCCTTTTTCGGGTCAAGATCTTTCTGCTCCCCGTTGATACTAATATTTGAGCAATCATATTCGACCCATATGCGAAGTAGAAAGTCGGATTTCTGACGCTTGTACTGGTTCTTGTCACATACACGAGCAGCACTACCAAGCTTCAGAAAATCGGCCATCAATATAGTCATCTCGGCGCCACGGTGAAATGTGTTAACCCATTTGATGAGTCCGGCCATATCCGAGACAAACCATTCATCCGTTGGTCTGCTTGAATCTGTAGGGTCGCATAAGAACAGTGCAGAACACCAAGGTCTAGTAGCGTCAAACTTCCCAACATTCGACGTATGAACACTATCACCAAGAGTGAATAGCTTTTTAGTTAGTCCACTGTGTTCGTACACATTTTCACTTATTGACATTGCTGCCTTCAACCACTCTTTGAATTCTAATCGAAGAGACTCTGAGCTTGTGTCTTGTCTGAACTGTTGACTGCATTGTTGAGCATACAACGCGGCAAGGTATTCCTCGTCCGAATCCATCTCAAGACATGATCCGCCATGTCCCAAATCTTTGTGAATATCGTCAAGATCTAAATCTTCGGCATCATCTGACGGCTCTTCACAGTCGGGTGAGAAAATACCATGGCACACCGGTAGAAGGCTCGGTGTTGCCGGTACAACATCTTTGTTTGCATGTACATCTGCGATCGGTGATGACCGAGGAACCTGCACTTCAGTTGATCTTTGTGCGTCATGTTTGGTATATGGTGGGGGTTGTGGTTGCGATTGCGATGGCGGTGCGATTATTTTGCTTTTGACTTCCCGATGTTTAATCTGAGCCCAGTCGACTAGCATAATACCTTGTTGAGAGTATATCTTTCGCATTTCAGGTTCGCAGATCCATACGTCCTTATCACGCAAGCGCTCGTCGACCGTTTTCAGATTTGCTCGCGCGTAATCGGAAGGTCTGATATAAACTTTAAAGCTTTTCGTCTCAGATAAAGCTCCGAGTTTTTGCATCAATGTGCTCGAGGTAGAGTTGGAAGGTAAAATGGTCGCAGACTCCCTCTCCTTTCTAACAACAAATCCTGTGAACTGTAGATCGAATGATAGGACAATAATATGCTCCAAGTTACTTATACCAGCTTCGTGGAGCGCAGACGCGTCGTGGGAGGACAAATCATCGAGCCCCGATATTGGAAGAGATTTCGAGTAACAGTCAAAATTAGCGTGCGGCGGGACAACTAATAACATCTCCATTGAACGATTTTTGCCGGTATGCTTGTGAGTCACCTTAAGAGAGAAATAGACATGAATACGTTTTTCTGAATCGCAGACCACTTTCATAAGAAAATTGGTATTCTCTTTATTGTCGGCTAAGCAAGAACCCAACGTATAAGAATGACCCTCATCAACCCATTTTATATATACCCTCTCCTGAAGAAGATTCTCCAGCCCAAGTTTTTCGATCGGAACCGCCATACCGCGTACTACAATTGTGATCAGCGATGAACATGATAGGGAAAACTTCCTTGGAAATAAATGATCCCACAACTCGATGTGTATCCCACCCACCCAGGCTAATAGAGCAGCCTTGACTCTTTGGTATGAATCGAGTCGGAATGATTCAAACAGTATTTACTGAGGAACCTATCCACCAATACTGTACAGCTGTATCAGGGTTGTTCCCAAACAGCAGATATTGAAGAATACAACCTTTATGCAATGTTATCATAGAGGCGAAGGAATAAAGTAGGAATGTAGATGAATATAAACAAGATACTGTTTCCACGAGTCAAGAAAGCAAGAATCAGGATAATTCAAACAGCAGATACTGAGGAACCTAACCACCAACACTGTACAGTTCTCAGGGTTGTTCCCAAACAGTAAACACTGAGGAACCTAACCACCAATACTGTACAGCTATATTAGGGTTGTTCCCAAACAGCAGATACTGAAGAATGAAGCCTTTGTCTGATATCAATGATATTGGTTTGGTCGATATAGACGATAGAAGTGGAGAAATGAAGTGGAGACGAATGTAAGCAAGACACTGTTTTCACGAAGCGAAAAATGGGGGATTTGGTCTTCTATATATAAATTGCGGTCTACGTTTGCCTGAAATTGCCAGGAGTGCAGCGACTGGTACACTTAAAGGTTGCCGTAGCCCGTGATAATTGTGATATTTATCACGCAACAAAATCACAAAATGTTACCCGAGAGCACTTCTGACCCATCAATTCGGAAAATTATTATTGGGTTATCGCTGCTCTCTTGTATTCATAGGGAACATCAACGTCACAGATATCGGTACCTCCTTCAATGATCGCGGCAGGTGGGGGTGGCTATGAATGGTGTTCCTGATGAAATTGTCTGTGGCTGCCAAATGTGTGGCTGCCATTGTGGCTGCGCGCACCTTGCCGAAAAACTCCCGTTTCCCCACATTTTTCGAGCGAGCTTAAAAGCACGAATCAATACTTCGTCAAGATTCAAGAACGACTGACATTCAATATTCGTAATCTGAGCAACTTGCTAATACAATAATTCTATATCTATTCGGGTCTCAATATAATCTATTTAGCTCTTTCTAGCTATAAACACCTCCTGAAATGTCATTGGAACGTATACACTCGATTCCTCGGGGGAAAACAAGCATTCCAACAACCACATCATTCAAAAGACCACGCTGCCAAACGCAACTACAAAATCCATCTCACTTCTGAGCTGTGCTTACACCGGGATATGCGTAAGGACTATTCTGCATTCTTTCCCAGGCTACACCTGTCTAATTGCAATATGTATAAATGAAGTACACTTTTCCATCAGCCAAACCCGCTGCATTTTTATATGGAGTGGTATTGCACCAATTGAGTGTGTTTGTATAGGAAGATTTGTCACAATACTGGTATGTCCCCGAGTTCATATACCCGGCGGGTGCTGATTTTTCTGCTGTTCCGGTCAAGGTGCCGCAGGATCTAATTGTCGATCATTAGTTTGTTTCTGGTGACGCTTCATATCTTGCAGGTGTAGAAGAGGTGCAGCATACTCTAGTACATAAGGAATAAAAGTCCAGTATCCACACTCATTCTCTTTCAAATTTTTCTTGGATCCCGTCGTATCCGAATAGGTGAGAGTTTTTGAGAAAGTATAGGTTGCTCCGATGTCGAAGGCTGACTCTAATACTTTGGCTACCGCTCCACCTATTCCTGCATTGATTGAGAACGTGTTGACATAGCTAATGGATTTGGTGCTGCTGATGGAACATTCGGTTCCACTACCACATGATCTTTTATTTGGAGATGTTAGCAGATGGTTTCCACCAGACGAATGAAAACATTGATCTTGATAGCGAGAGAATGTCAATTCATTCGGATGTAGTGCAGAGAACAAAGTCTCGGAAGACTATGCCAATGAATCTGATTTTTGTGAGCTAGAATTGGTGTTGTACTCACCCTCCTGACATAGGCATCTCTTGCCCATACTTCAAGGTCAAGCGTATTTCACAGTACGCTGAGCACCCCTCCTTGCCAGGTACATTTGAAATCGGCTTGGAGCAGTAACCCTTGCTGTCGAGCGTATTCTTCTTGGGACATTTATAGTCGCTGATGTCTACCTTCATATTCTCTGCACTGCAGATGCTATTGTCTCGATCAGAGAGAACAGCAGGAGCAGTAATTGCCGATGTGCCTGCGGCCAGACCAAGGAGAAAAAGGCGCTGAAGAAGCATGTTGCGAATGTTGATAATCAAAACGTAGAGAATGTATTTGGAAATCAAAACCTATTGGGAAAGAAATGGAGAAAATGAATGACTGAGTTGTGAAATGAGGGGCTTGGACCGATGCACCACTCTTTTAATAATGGACTTTCTGTCTACGACAGACATCAGATACGAGTTCAAGAGCAACTTTTATCCGCCCCGACAACATATTCATCACAATTCCTTCATGCAAGACTGAATAACACACTCATCCAAAGCATCAAGGGTATGTCTCGGTTGTGTTGGCTAGCACAGCAAGGGGACACTGATAGACAGTCTTTACAGGCGGAAACATTGCGATGAAAGGGGATGAATAGCAGATTCAGGAAGAATATTGCTACTCTAATCCTACGACATAATCTCGAACCTTGATATGCCAAGATGTTATTCCACACAAAAACTCCTTTCTATGAAGTCGAATATTTCATTGAGTCTATAAGTTGCAGCACCAATTTCTAATTTTGCACATGCCAAGAGTCTCAAGGAAGGCAATAGAATGGC
The DNA here is from genome assembly GCA_014898285.1 of Botrytis aclada. Taxonomy (NCBI): domain Eukaryota; kingdom Fungi; phylum Ascomycota; class Leotiomycetes; order Helotiales; family Sclerotiniaceae; genus Botrytis; species Botrytis aclada. Next base: position 2,739,077 of record RCSV01000005.1, read on the forward strand.
TGTGAGGCTATGAAATTGCTGTTTGCTATTTCGGTAATTCATCATCGATGATTGTTGAATGTAAGTTGCTGTCACAAGGCAGCAAGATTGGAAACTGGACAAACCCTTGATGCAGTTGGTGACCATTGATATATATATTTACCAACACCGATCGTGGAAAGCATGGGGAAAAGGCTCGCTAAACGTTCCTGCTAATGAATTTTCTATAGATCTTGGAATTATGGATGCTGATTTGCAGAATAAGATGGTGGCAGCGCTCAGAAATCCCGCGCCGTATGTGCCCCATACTCCTAGTAACAACTTCGAAATGGTGGCATTGACAATATCGTATGGTTTCTTATGTTGGTGGCACACAATGAAGGATTGGAGGTTAAATGAAGTCTGACTCTCCTCGACCATGCGCATCATAACCTTAATTCCTTTTATGTTGACATCTCCAGAATCACAATACGATATCGTCCTGATCTAGAGCACTTGCTAGTCAAGATTCGACTGAAACTGCGACTATCTTCAAAGCTCTACCTCTAGCTTCATTGTTGATAATTTGGTGCTTTCAACTTCACAATGTCGAACGACAGCCATTGCATCAACGACAACAACGGTTTACCCAGCACTCTCAGCAACCAATCCGCGTGTTACTGGTCTTCTGTTTGGACCGATCCAAATAGTACCCTGTTTGGCAATGTGTCAACATCCGCGATAAAAGCATGTTGCGGTACTTCCGACCTCATTAATTATCCGCTCAATGACGAATATAATTGCGTAATTCAGTATTGCCATTTTCCTCCACCAAATGGCGACGACACGATCATGCAATGCATCAATGACGTATTTGATAGTGGCAATCCAAGTATGCAAGTTGGCCTAGTCTGTACGGGGATAGACAAGATTGAGTCGATGGGTCCAATTGTTCGAAGAGGTACAACCAACACGATCCTTTTGATGACGGCAGTGGTTGCATTTGGGAGCTGGGCTGTATAGGAAAAAAGTTGACGAATTTCAAGAGGATGTAAAATCATTTGGTGGGATGATGGATCTAATCGTAGGTTGTGATGTGGAACTCCTGGTGTATGGTCTCGTGATGAAGCGGATGAAGCGGATGAAGCGAATTTGCCGTAGTGACGCTCGGTCTTAGCCTTCTGCAACAATTTTTCTTGTCCTTTGATATGTATATTTGATCAAGATTATAATGAAATGCAATCGGATTGATGAGTTATCACGACGTTTCTCAACTCATTAATTCAAACCTCAATCTCATTTTATGATGGCAAAACAAAGGCGGTGTAGGCAAATCACAATGGACAGCTGACCTGACCATATTCAAGCCATGGCGTGCTTCAATTGCTCAGCCGTTCGAACGATAACTCCTCTGATCTTCAAGTTATTGCGCATCAAAAGTTTTGAATCTTGCGTTTTTCATAACAACGGTTATGGAAGTCCTCCCAAAATATTCTTACACGCCCCTCGATACCTCCAAGCCTTCAATACGTCTTCTCCGTCTCCAGCGCAACGAACAAGGTTCGATCACTGGCTTGTTAGAAAGCTTCTCCCTTGATAATCCGGAACGTCCTGCCTTTAAAACTTTGTCTTACGTCTGGGGGCCTAAAGTTTTTCCCCATACCATCTTTATCAACGGGCATCCGTTTCCTGTGCTGAGCAGTCTTCACCCATTCTTAGAAAACATCTGCGACGACGGAAAATTAAAGCAAAGTTGGTGGTGGATTGATTCGATCTGCATAGATCAAAATGAGGGATCGATTGCAGAAGTTGAGCGTAATACGCAGGTCGCTATGATGAGGAGAATCTACGAGAAATCAGAAAGGACTATCGGCTGGCTCGGTCTAGGAGACGATGAGGGCGAGCAAGCAATCCAATTTTTGAAGATGTTAGCAAACCAAAAGAAAAGATTAGATTTGGTTCACCAAAGAAGATTATCTGGAGATAAAAGAGCGAAAGAGGAAGAGTTAGGGAATGAGTTGAGTGATAGGAGTAAATGGGCTGCATTAGAAAAGCTATTGTTGAGGCCTTGGTGGACGAGAGTTTGGACACTTCAAGAGTATCTTGTTCCACGAAAATTTGTGTTTCAGTGCGGACAAGAAACCATAGAGAGACGGAAATTGACTCAAGCAATGAGTGCGATAGCTTTATGCAGGAGAATTGATGAGACATTGCTGGCTCACAAAGCATTTGAAGCTCCATGGATACGCCGCCGTGTATTCCATTGGTATCACAGAGGCGCTCCAATACAGTTGATAGGATTGATGGGATACATTTCGAATTGCAAAGCTTCTGATCTTAGGGACAGAATTTATTCTGTTCTCGGCTTGGCCACGGATGGATTCCTGGCTGATCCGCCGAGGTATCAGGATAGCTTTGAAGAGGTTTACTCAAATTTGGTCAAAAGTTTTGTTGACAAACACAAAAGTTTGGACATTCTGTGCTTCGTGGACCGGTTTCATAGTTTAGAAATTTTGAATGGCCAGCCAGTACTCCCCTCTTGGGTACCAAATTGGAGAGCTGATGTACAGCCATGGATGGTTCCTGCAATAGCTGCTCAAAGTGGCGCAAAGCACGTCGGAAATCTTCGCCCTTTAATGTTTTGGTCTCCCAAGGGCAACAATTACGATGTTTTTATGGCTGGAAAGAGCAACGACCCTCCAAAATACAATTTCTCCACCGATCTCCGGATACTGACCTGCCGAGGAGTCTTCGTAGATCTTGTCGACGGTATTGGCGGCCTCAAGGTAGTCTACACAGACGAAGATAAGTCTAACGACGAAGTCGCCGAGGTGTACCAGATCGTCGAATCATCAAGCACACATGGAACATCTAAAGCTTCTCAAAGCAACGCCAAGATACCAACTCAAGCTGAATTGGACTCTGAACAGGCATCCAGATACATGGATCAGATTTTTCGCAGCTTGATGCTGAATCGGCAAGACCGATATCTTAGTCAGGATTTACCAGCCGCGAAATTTTCGTATCTAGAGTTCCAAGCATTCTGTTTCGCAGCAATGACAAGACCAGGCGATGTCCATCCTCTGTTTCTCGATTGGTTCGAACGAAATCGGACACTCCGAATCGGTTCCCACTCACTCGAGCAGATATGCAAAGCGACACCACTTCCGGAGTCTGGGTCCTTCACTGATCATGATTTCATGGACATTCAAACCAACGAACAAGGATTCATTTCTCGTTTCAGAGATACAACCAAATGGATGGCGCGAAGACTTATGACAACAGACCAAGGACTCATTGGTATGGTTTCGTGTCGAGCACGGAAAAGCGATCAAGTGTGGATTTTGCTTGGATGTAGTATTCCGTTGATTTTGAGAAAGTGGGAGAATAATGAAGGCTATCAAGTGATTGGAGAGTGTTATCTCCATGGATATATGAGTGGCGAAATCCAAGAAGAAGTGATTAGTGGAGCCAGAGTGGTCGAGGATGTATGCTTGCTATGATAAACGAGATCAACGGTTTCATGAGTCCGTAGCACAATACGTATTTGAAAGCTTACAACTTCTGAGTATTGTGTAGTATAGCAGTGCTTTGAATGGCCTGGCAGTTCATACCTCAAACGTGAGCCATTCTAGTACTGAAACATAAGCAAATTTCTCGTGAAGTACACATTCACAATAGCCACTTCCCAATACAATCAGTAAGTCGATTTGACTAACATGAGTTCCGAGTATGGAATAATACATACCAGTACTTGAAGGCTTCAAGGAAAAGCATAAATTCGACTGCTCGCTCGACGTCCAAAGACCATAAACAAGCAAGCGACAGCGTGAAATGCTACTCACTCACAAATTTGAAATCTCTGTTTTCAATGCATCTTTGAAAATATCTCATGATTCATCAAATCAAACCGATAACCGCTATCTCATGCACGCAAACAGCAGATTGTAAAGACAAGTACATATATCTACATCAATTCGCACACTCAGCAAACGTATTACCCCCGTCCAAAGAATAAGACCCCTTAATTACAAGAGACCATTGTAAGTAAGTCTTACAGATCAAGACCGATGCATGACGATCCCAAAACGGCCAGCCGACTTCGGCCATTCCACGCCCCTGGACCATGGAATACGTATGGCAACACAGGTACAAGAATCTATTGTGAAACTCGGTTTGCATGGTGTAAGTTAGTCATGACACGGGATGACATGCGGGGTTCCGGAAACAGGTTCTTAGGTCTATTGGAGTTTGGTAAGTATCTTGCACTAGGGTAAGGTAGATAGAGATAGTAAATATTGAAACCTGGTAGCTGTTTAATGGTTTAATTGACATCACTTTTGTTTTTGTGTGTCTTGTGTGCTGGTCAGATTTGTATCGTGCAAATCCCCGATTAATGTTACGCGGTAGCAGTTCCCATCCGCTTTCATGTTTTCATATCCATTTATAAACCTCGGATATTACTCTGCTAGTTGTGCTCCGTAACTCCATGAGACTTTCTGACTCCGCCCGGAGCTTATATCGTTCCGCACGCGCACAGTACACCATTTTAATGAAATCGGCGCTTTTAGACTTGACATGTGTAATGTATATTCTGTCTAGTGTAAGTAGTGATTTTCGTCTTTGGAGGTTTCGACAAAAGAGTATGAGGAAGTGACAGTTCTTTTGACATGTATGTGCTGGATGAGGAATGGCGTGATGAGAAGAGTTGTTTCTGCTGCGAGTGACTGGAACCAAGTTGCAGAGGATTGGTGCTCGTGTTTGTGCAGTAAGATGTGTTTTGTACCAGGTGGGTATTCAGTGAGTGGAGAATTCGTATAGCATATAGATTGGGTTGATCAATCATGCACGAAAATAAGACGAGGCTCTTGGAGAGCAATTAACCAGAAACTGCTTTGCTGGCGACAGAAGACTCAATGGAAAATCTCCGAGTCGAATGCAAAGTATCATCCGTCAACGTGTTTACCGGTTTCACAGGACTCCTTCATCTGAGGGCCGAAAGTACACAGCATTCTGCATTGAGCCTTCAAGGCAGGGATTTCCAAACTTGTTTCTTCTAAAGCGTAATACGAGATTCATATTGTATGTCGTGCGTTATAGATTCATCGTTGTCAACTTTACCATCTTTCATCCCACGCTGTGCTTGTAGATCAGATGGACCACTAGGTCAGCCGTGAGAGCATCAGTGGAACTATGACTATCCAATACCAAGCTTCAACTTGATGGTTCATACACAAAATCTTCGTTTTCAACAGCTGACATCATGTATAGAAGCATTAATTGCGAAAGAAGGTAACCCCAAAACAATTTCATCTCCCAGTATTTCCGAAATCAAGAGATATGATGATCAGATGATGTGCTCTTAGAGCCAAAGTAACTCAAGATAGGCATGCATTGTATGCATCTTCACGGCATGTCCATTTATCGCATTTGGAATTCAGAGCCCAGAAGCTTTCTGGGTATAACGATTAACCATCTTGGCCAATTGACAAAGGCTCAGATACAAATGACAGTCTGGTAGATATTGATAGGGTACTTTAGCTTTGAGGCTTTAGAAAGTTAGCAGAAGTGATAAGCATACAGATGTATCGCCATGTATTTGTGCTTGTACCCATTTGGAGTTTCTCAAGTACCCCTGTGTTGCCTTTGAATTCTCGAAACCATGTGCAAGAACCGGAAAACCAAACCATAAAGAATTTGCCCCCTAAATGTATACAACACCCCTTCCTCCTGGCAGTTTTTAGGCTGAATTCCAAACACTTTGGAAATGGCCAATAGAGTACATAGGAGGATAGATTTTGGGAACCAAGATTGAATAGAGCGGGGTAGTCCCGATGTTACACACGAACCAGCCAGCCATTCATTCTCATCTTCGGCGGCGTACAGATCAAGCTTTTTTTGGAGATTACTGTAGGAAGGCTATTCAATCCAGCAACCCGGCGAGAGGGACCAATGAATTTCGATAATCACGGTTACCCAAATTTTTACCGGACGAACCAATTTTGAGCCGTCGGGGCTACAGCATTTTGATAAATCGTAATACCGAGATCTGTGGAAAGGAAATCAAGTTTTTCGTCCTAGATAACCGGAGGGTTTCTTCTAGAATGGGGGCGGAGGGTATTTCAACGGCTGTCAATGTTATGTTCTCATCCGTTGAAAAATCTCTGCATTCCCTACAATACACGGAAGCCCTGTTCGTTTCAGTTGAGACACCAAGCGCTGCAAGAATAGGAACAAACTGGAAAAGACAATTCTTCCTTATCCACAAAATGTCTTGGTGGTCAGCAAGAAAGTAAGAATATGGGCCCCCAAGTCGGATGCATAGCCAATAACCATGTTTCTGGAGATGTAATGGTTTTGCGAGCTCTGTTTAGCTTAGTAGTGGCAGCATCGTTGCCATGTAACAGGATCCTCTTACCGAAAAAACAACTATCTCGATTCATCGCGAGTAAGGTAACATGTACTAAAGCTAATCCTCCGAATCTCCATAATGCTGTAAGGACTTTAGCTAACCAAAATCTTATCAGGGTATTGAGATTGCAAGTTTTGAAAAATAGAAGTTCATGAGAGTAGATAATTATGTTCCAAGTGGTGCCTGAAGAATTTTGTTGAGTGAGTGCGGGACGTGGTGCAGAATTGATCAGGCTCTGCTTCCGATAAAGATTCTATTGCCTTCATTTTCTTGTCTGATTTATGCCTCAGGGATGCCGAACACTGCATGTGAGAGTGACCAGACAGCATCCTTCTTGGTAGATATATGTTGTGATTACTATCTGGATGCTGCAGACCTTGGTTGTTGGCAATGACCTTCTATGCACCCGTTTTTTCTTATTCGAAAAAGGAATAATGCCATCGATTAAGTTCAGGAATGGCCTGATTATTCCCTGCTTCGATAACCTTAACCGATATCCCTGTTACATGCACATCCCTGCTACATGCACGATCTCGTTCTACCATATTAATCACTTTTAAAATTTAATAACAATTCCAATTTATAAAATATAAAGCTAACATTTTAAATAGTGTATAACAAGATCTAATATTATTCAATAATATAACAAAACTCTTAATTTCTTAATCTTAATAGAACCCGTAGAGTTCGGCCCCTAGTAGATTGCGATATCATCTCTCTTCTTTCTTATATTAAATTTTCAATCTCTACAACTCCCAAAAGCATTATAATCTTCTTAAATATTAGATCTATAATAGAAATAGCTTTAAAAAACTTTTTAGCTTTTTAGCTCTTTTGATTAAAGATTTTATTGATTTCTAAATCTTTTTCATTTCCTCTTTCATATTATATACTATTTAACAATCAATCTCCCTTTGCAATACTCTCTCTTTCATTTCTACAGCCTTTTTATCCTTTTCAGCTTTCTTTTCAGCTTTCATTTAAAGCTTAGCTTTTTTGTCCTACTCTTTTTATAATACTTTATCTACTTGATATATTCTAATTTTAATAATTTAAGAAAATGATTATAAAAAAAATTCATTTCCCTTTTCTTCAATAAGATTTAAATATTTTAAATAAATAAAAAATTTCTATCTTTAAAACTAATTATAAATCTTTAAATCTATATCTCTGTATATTAATTTTAATTTCTAATATGATTACGGCTTTGAAAAGCTTTATAATGATTTTATGAAAGGGAGCTCATTGAAATTCCAATTTTATTCTATATATCGCTTTTGATGAATATGGTATAGTCTATCACGGGGCAGGCGGACGGGCAGGGTTCTAATAACTTCAGGTTTAACGATAAGACATAGCTCGAGGAGCTACAATACAGGATCTCTCCAATTGATAATATACAGAGTGTTCGCAAGCGAGCTAGCCCGATCGGGCTCTAGCTCGCTTGTACACTGGTACGAGCGCCAGTCTAGGTCCCCTCCGAGGGGACCAACTAGCCACGTGATCGGCACCGTGATATGGTCAGAGTATTTCTGTAAGTTTTAAATGATATAAATGATATAAATTTTTTTTGGAGTAATTGTATCAATAGTGAAAACTTTATTGATAGAATATATACCTATTTTTTCGAAGGATTGTAATATATTATATCTTATATAAATCCGTTTCCAAGCCTTTTTAAATATATTTCATGTTAAAAGGAATAGAAGTTACCGGTGCTAAGCACGTGTAGTGATTAGTAATACGGTTACCTAAACGGGCTAGATTAAACGAACCATAGACAGGCATATTAGTCACCCCCATACAATACTATGGGATGAATAATATGCTGATATGCATCGCAATATAGTCAATATAGAGGCCTCTTCCATACAATCTTTCAATATTTCAGAATATATATTTGATTATATCAACAATATCGCTACTATTATATATTAAATTATTTAATATTATATTATAGTTTGTAGTAAGGGGACTGAAGATTCCAATATTGAAAGGCTGTAAACAATGTATAGAATGAAAAGAAAGAATTAAAACTATAAGTCTACTTTCGGGCCACCCCTATTTTAGACCACCCTTTTACACCAAAAATCACTTTTTTAGCTTATTAATATCTTTATCAATATATAATATAATTTAAATCAATTTAAGCTTGTTCTGGAATTTTTAGATTTTTAAGATTTTTCTGTATTGAGATCTAGAGCTTCAAAATGTTGATTTTTAAATTTGTATGGGAATCACATACAAATTTGGAATTTTTATAAAATCTTTCATAACTTTTTAACAACAATTATTAAAAGAAAACTGTATATCTTTTTGAGAGTTTTGAATTCAAATCTATATAGAAATTCAAAAAAAAATCCAAAGAGATAAACAGATATAGAGATATAATATACGGTGAGTTTCAAGTAGTATAAATAATCCCTGTCATTTTGAGGGTACCCCTTTAAATACTTAATTATAAGAAAATTTCTATTTTTTCTGAATCTATTATATTAAATATACTATAAACTTATAATAAAATTTTATAGTTTATTTTTAGTAATTTTTAGTAGAAATTTATTAAAGATTTTATAAAAGTTTCAAATTTGTATGTGATTCCTATACAAATTTGAAAATCGATATTTTGAAGCTTTAGATCTCAATACAGAAAAATTATAAAAATCTAAAAATTTCAAAATAAGCTAAAAATGATCTAAATTACATCTATACAGATTTTCAATAAATTCTATTTATAAATAAGAAAATTAAAAATTCAAATTTTGGTGTAAAAAGTGGCCCAAAAGGGGGGTGGCCCGAAAGTAGGGTACCCGACTTAATCTTTAATTCATTATATTTCAAAAGGAATTCCATATTGATATAATTAGAATGATTATTTGCAATAAATAGACAATACTTTTTATCTGCTTTATAATATATAGCAAGGTTAAATATATTTATAAGCTAATATAAATTAAAAGCATTTGATAATTACTTGTTATTTAAAACTTCGAAATAAGCTTTATTCACTTCTCCTATATTGTAAATCTATATATCTTATAAATCCCTAGATTCTTTTTTATAAATAAAAGTAGAAAGAAGAATGATTCTATTAGTATATATAATTGTTAATAAGGTAATAAACTTTCTTAATCTATTTTAATTAATTTTTATTATTTTGTTTTTATTATAAATATTAACACTCATTATCCTCTTCATAATTCGCCCCATATCAATTATAAACCCTTTTTTATTCTAATTGTATATATTTTTCAACTTTATATTATATTTCGTAATTACTTTTATCAACTAAATTAAAAAAAGAAAAATATTAATAAAAGTCTTTTAAATAATATAAATCAACAATATTATAAAATAATTTGAATCAAATTATAAAAGTAATCAAATACAATAATATTATTAGTTTTTATATACAAATTATTAATATAATAGAGATACCAACTTTAAAAACACTTTGAATATCTTTTAACAAAATTACCTATCTAGTTTTTTTCTATCTCCCTATCTAAAATCTCTTCTACAAAGTTTCTAATTATATAACTTATAAAAGGAATAGATCCTTATATCAACTTATTAATTTAATTAATTAAAACCTCTTTTTGATTATTAAAAAGTATTTATTACAAATCGAAAAGGAATTCCTTTTTCGAAATAGTTTTGTTTCTATATTGTCAGAAGAATATAAATCAATAGATTTTAAAGATTTTAACTATTTCAATTTATTGAAAAACTTTAAATCTTTTCAAATAATTCAATACAAACTTTATATAAGCTTTTGTAGGTATATTATTAATGTTTAAAACCATGATATCGATATTATTCAAATCGTACATGTAGTAGGGACATGCATGTAGTAGGGATATTGGTTATGTACCAAAAATTAAAATTCGTTGATCGTTTGATAGTTTAAGGAAAGATCCGTTGCTGGGGTTGCTAGAAGATAGAATACCTCGGCATAAGTTGCCTTCTGGAGCAATTTCAATTCTGACTCTGTAGAACATGAGCTGAGAGAAAAGGAATCAAAGTATTACACCATTAAAGATGCATACTGCCATGGTAATAGGCAAGGCAAGCTACAATAACTGAGTCTGTGAGGCAGCGTGGGCGGCGAGCGCAGCAGATCTACATCGTATTGAATCATTTTGGTAGGTATATGACCTTGGCTCAAGTCTCTATAACGAATGATCGAAATCCACGATAACTTTGGGAAGAAGAAAGATAACAAAGAAGCAACGATGACAGGATATGGCCTGAAAGACCTCTCATGTCTCTCGGAGTCTGTTTGTTAGTCGGCCAATTGATAGTGAATGTGTATATGTCACCCTCTTCCGTGGAACGTGACACTGAAGCTCCGAAGCGGGAAGAGTACATGCACAGTGAAGATGACGCTTTTTCCATTCAGCCTTGAGTAAGGTCACCAGCATCTACGCTTGCCATTCTCCCAATGGACGCAAAATCAAGGGAGTGGACGACTAGAAGAATTTTCCTCTGGATAGATGGCTTTCTTGCACGACCTTGCGCAACAGATAGAGTTATGATATCCTGGCGGTGTGGTGGTAAAAAGAGATGAGAGAAGAGGGGGAGTGAAATGAGTAGTACCAGAAACAATGGTAGCGGATGGTAGCGAATAGGTGGCTATTGGTTAATGATTCGATGCATTGTGGATGAACAGTTCGGGAGTTTAAGCCATGGATCATAATCGTAATTCCTAGCTTTCTAACACCACCGCCCACCACTACCACCTACCACTATCAGCGAGTGCATCACCGGCATTGTGTTGGTATCTAGGTACTCCAGGTACTCTATATACTTTGCAGCTTTGCTGTATGTCGGAAAGAATTGATTGGGCTAGTCGGTCAACTTTTCCCTGTAATGAACTAGCCCCCAAAACCTCTGTTGCTGAGTATGTGAAAACATCCCGTGAGAATCCATGTCAAACTCCAATGATAGTCGGCGAGCGTTTGCGTGAAGGAAGAGTGGTGAGTATGATGATGATTTGGATCGAGATAAACAGGGGATGTCTCTTTCGCTCTGAAGCGTCTTCCTCTGATATAATCGAGGTGCCATTGTCAAAGGATTTTCAAAGCATTATACAAGCAGAGTCGTGCAGATATGTCATTGTCAATTCTAATGCTCATAGTGCATAGTGCACGGATCGAAGAACGGGAACTAGAACTTTAGCGGCACCTTCAACATCCACTCCCAAATGCAACTAAAATGTTACAATCCCGGCACGAGATGTTTCGAACCGTCAAACATCACAGCTGTACCCCTCAAGCCCTGTCAAAGGCAAGACCAGAAAAGACCGCAAAAGCCCAAGTTCATTAACCTCCCCGGCTAGGTTGAACCAAATAAAAAAAGAATCAACCCCTTGCCTGACACTTTATCCGCATGCTCAAGAACGCGGAAGGCCGGGCTTGCTAGATGATGCTGCAATAGAAGTCGTCCGCCAGTCATTCATCGCAATTCAAGACACATCCACCAAACATACCACGCCTTATCCCGCAAAGTAGGAGTCTCAACCAACCAAACAGCTCTCCATATAACAGGTCGCACTCTCAATATCACTCACCCGGTTCCTGGGACTTTCACAGCTTCCTTGAAGCCTCCAGCCATTACCATGCTTCCTGTCACTCCAGGGTTGTCCTCCATTGGAGTTTCTATATCTCCCCCCAGCTTTCCCCGCGACCATCAATGAAGAGCTGCTCTTTTTTCCTTTCTATCATTATTGTACTTTGAAGTTACACACACATCAAATTTGGTTCCAACCCTCATTCATGCACTCGCAATCAGATTTCGCACAATCAAACAAATACCTTGTACTTCGCCCTCCTCGGCCAATCATATATAGCACCACATCTCTGGTTGAGCAATTACTATCATTATTTCATTTCGTATCTTGAGACATTAATGACACTTAAAGGTAGCAATTCTTCCTCATCTCTATCGTCAATTGTTAAGCTCTAATGTGTTGAATACTTACTAGTAGCCTATGCAGATACCTCTACCCGACAACACTCAATCGAACGTCTATAATATCACGATATATTTGACAATCTCCTACACCATGTATCATTCAAATCATGACGCGCTACCAATTCATCAGCCATCTGATGGTAGAGGCATCAGCTATGGACGAGAGCCGCTGCCCTACCACGACAATGGCGACGACAGGGCGCAAATGCCAAATTTCAATCCTCCCAGACTTCCTCCCATATCTTCATTGCTATCCTCTTTACCACCGGAACAAGTCGAGGAGGGTCAGACATTCGAGGGCTCATATCGCCCGCCATCACAAGGACCACGGTCTCCAGTGGCATTGAACAGACCAATGTACCTACATCAGCAACAACGTAGTCCTCGGGAGCTTGAACGTACTTTCAAGCACTCCCAAAGCCCGCTATCTCCATACTCGACATGTCCACCGACACCTATGTCAGATGCATTCGCGACTAGGGAAGGATCTGTTGCAGCTCATCACCACGGTCCGTTTGCCCCTCCTAGGTATGTTATTTTGGTATCCATTGTCGATGGATGAAGGCTCATTGTACTCCAAGGGCTTCGCCACCACTCCTTCCTCAGCCAGAATGTAGACTGGTCGTCATGCAACAGCCAATATCAGCACGCGCTTGTGGGTATGGAGACAAAGACCGTCGAATGATAGATCCGCCGCCAATCCTGACACTGGAAGTATTCGATAAGGATACAGGTCAGGCCGTCGATCCGAAAGAGAGAAAGAAAGTCCTGAATAGATTCATGCCGATAGTGCATTGCACACTATGGAATCCTTACACGAATTGCGAAGATGACAAGATCGAGGGAAGCAGTGACCGTAGAAATCAGAGGAGGATGGTAGGAACAATGGTGTGTAACGGTTTTAAAGCACTGGATCCTCATGGCGATGAACGATTCTTCTTCACTTTTGCCGACTTGTCTGTTCGATTTCCGGGTGACTATCAATTGAAGTTCAGATTAACGCTGATCGACCCAGCTGCAATGGGAAAAGGTCAACGAAACGGGATTATGAGTCCATTGCTAAGTAATATCTTCAAAGTACACAATGCCAAAGACTTTGAGGGTATGAGGCCGAGCTCTGATTTAGCTAAATCTCTTGTTAGCCAGGGCTATCCCAATATTCTCAAGATCAAGAAAGGGAATGCGAAAACAATTGCAATGGTTGGCCAAGGGGACGATGAAGATGATGATGATGATGAGATGGGAGGAATGTAAGTGAGGAACGCATGGGGAGCCAGTTCTAGCTGAGCATACTGAGCATAATGATTAGGAGTCAGCCAAAGTCTAGTGATCGGCTGCTCTGATATTTAGGGCGAAGACTTACGAGCTTTTTGTGTGCATTGGGTTCATTGTTGATCCGTCGAAAGCGGGAGTTAGCGTCTCAAAACGGTTGCTCTCTTGATGAAGAGATTTGGACAAGAGTATGAATTATGAATTTATGAGGAGCAAGAGCAAAAGCAACAACGCTGGTATTGGGCTGTACTGGTAATTGTACTGGCTATTTGGTGAAAACTTTGTTATTACGATCAAACTTCACCCCAAGTTTTGCATTTTACAAATTGTTATTGTGGCAGTGGAAGATATATCAATGAATATAAATAAATGTTAAACATCGAATATCAGATATCAATTGAGGATGGTATATCAAAAATTGTTCCTCTTTTATTACTTTTTTTCTCCTATTCTTCAATTAGCTATAGCTATTTAGCTAGCTACCTATATATATATAAATGGATCTAGGCAACTTCGAATCCTTCTTCTCCTACTACAATAGCAATAATAATGAAAGATTGATTTTTCTAGGAATAGCCCTATATACTTCATATTACTCTTCATATCAATAATAACCTTGAAAATACAACTTTCCTTAGAAATAAATTAGATTTTTCATTATTTGTCTATCAAACTACTCCGATACCTGAGTAGATTGATCTAGACATCTCTGAACGCATGATCTAACGCATGGTCCACACTATTACATTGATCATGACCTCCATAACTCCCTCAAGCTTGGTATAGCTATCGATTTACCTGTTTCACCACTTGGATATTCAAAAATATGAATGATAAGTGCAAGCACTCTCTCATCTTTTTTGACCAATGGATGAGAATGCAACGATAATATCAAAACCAAGCAATGTGTGCCACACAAGGCTGAAAGGGCTGAGATTGATCAGCCACAAACATTGACCCCGCCAATAACTTTCGAGTTCCGTCAAGCTGATCTAATCCAAGATAGGCTTAGCATGCGATGGGCTCTGGGACCCCACCACCAAAAACTTTAAACTTTTGATTGAGATTTTCCTTTTCCTTTCCTCCTTCCCTCTGGCATAAGCCAGGAAGGGTACCATAAATTTCATCAAGATTGTCAAGATGAAGTACGTTCTTGTATCTGGAGGTATGTATATGATTGAATTCTGAATTTTGCTCTTGAATCAAGAAATAATGAGGGTTAACATGATTTTTAGGTGTCATTTCCGGCATTGGAAAGGGCGTTATCGGTATGTTACCAAATTTTGGGGAATGACGACAAAGAGATATGAAAGATACAAAATGAGCAGCATACTAATGAAGTGGTTGCGCAACAGCCTCTTCCACCGGCTTGTTACTAAAGACGATTGGATTGAAGATATGTACCCGATAAACCAGAAAACCAGGCAGAACCTTTAGGCTAACTTCGAAAGAACGTCACATCCATTAAAATCGATCCTTACATGAATGTCGATGCCGGAACTATGAACCCTCTCGAGTGCGTCTAATATGCCTGTTGACGAAGTCTGGAATTGAGCTAATGGGCGAGTGTATAGGCATGGAGAGGTCTTTGTTCTCGATGACGGAGGAGAAGTCGATCTCGATCTTGGAAACTATGAGCGCTATCTCAATATTACCCTCACTCGCGAAAACAACATCACCACGGGCAAAGTCTATCAGCATGTCATTGAGCGCGAACGTAGAGGCGATTATCTCGGAAAGACCGTCCAAGTTGTGCCACATTTGACCGATGCAATTCAAGACTGGATCGAGAGAGTTGCGCGAATTCCTGTTGATGACACAAAGGAGACTCCAGATGTTTGCATCATTGAGTTGGGTGGTACCGTCGGAGATATTGAGAGTGCTCCATTCATCGAGGCTATGAGACAATTGAAGAGAAGAGCTGGAAAAGGCAATTTCTTGCAAATTCATGTCTCTTTGGTGCCTGTCATTCAAGGCGAGCAGAAGACAAAGCCAACCCAACAAGCCATCAGAGATGTTGGTAGAGCTGGATTGGTCCCAGATTTGGTAAATTCCTCGACTGAAATTCCTGAAGTTTTGAGGGCTAATTATTTTAGATTGCTTGCCGATGTGATGTTCCACTCGAGAAAAGTACCATCGAGAAGATCGCAATGTTCTGTCAAGTTGAAGGCGAACAAGTCGTTGGTGTACACAACGTCAAATCTACTTACCACGTTCCTTTACTTCTCGAACAGCAAGGCCTTATCTCGACATTGAACAAAATCCTCAATCTCAACGAAATCTCCATGGCGAAAGCTGCTGTTGAAAAGGGACAGCGAACATGGGCCGAGTGGAAGTCACTCACAAGTCAACAAGAACGTTCATTTGATGATGTTTCCATTGTTCTCGTTGGTAAATATACCAAACTTCACGACTCATACCTTAGTGTTATCAAATCACTCGAACACTCAGCGATGCGATGTGGAAAGAAGCTTAAATTGATCTGGGTTGAAGCTGAGCACCTCGAGGATGATGCCAAGCCAACCGAGTTTCACAAGGCGTGGCATGAGGTCTGCACTGCAGATGGTATTCTCGTTCCTGGAGGATTCGGTGATCGTGGAACGGAGGGCATGATTGCAGCTGCAAAGTGGGCACGTACCAACAAGACGCCTTATCTGGGAATCTGTTTGGGTATGCAAATTGCCGTTATTGAATTTGCTCGTAATGTCTGTGGCATCACTTCTGCTAATTCAGTGGAGCTTAACGCAAATGCACACGATAAAGTTATTATTTACATGCCAGAGATCGACAAGGTAAATCTTGGTGGAACTATGCGTCTCGGATTACGTCCTACAGAATTCCAGCCGGGGTCTGAATGGTCTCGTCTCCGTAAGCTTTATGGCGATAAAACCGAGGTCCACGAACGTCATCGTCATCGATATGAAGTCAACCCAGAGTATGTTGACCGATTACACGATGGTGGTCTTGAATTCGTCGGGAAGGATGACAAGGGTGAGAGAATGGAAATCGTTGAGATCAAGGATCATCCTTGGTACGTAGGTGTACAATTCCATCCGGAATACCTCTCCCGAGTCTTGGCTCCAAGTAAATCATACTTGGGATTTGTAGCAGCAGCAGCGGGATGTTTGGAAAAGATCACGGAGGACTGTTTGAAAGCTGAGTTGGATAACAGCGTCAATGGGGATTTGACAAATGGAATCAATGGTGTTACGATCTAAGGGAACTGGGACGGAAGGGACTTTTGCATTGGGTTTGGCTGGTTGAAAGAATCATAATGTGCCCTTATGATTGGCTATCTTAAGAAAAATATTCGAAATGGCGGATACATTTCATGGCGTTATCATGGCTGTAATTATACTGGATAAATGAGACATCTAAATGACATACCACATTTCTCACTCGATGTCGCTGACAGTAAAGTGATACACACAGCTCGGTCCAAAGGATTTGCCCGCAGACAAGTGTCTGGGTACCTCAAGCTTACTAATTTTGTGAAAAATGTGCATTCTTTCACATTTTATTGCGATTGGGAGCAGGTATTAATCTCATACGTGGAAATATTGAGGGGCCAAACAAGAGAGAATTTCATAAGTTATCTGAATCAAAAATGTCCAAGTGAGATGTCGGCCATTTACAACTATTCGATGACATGATCTCGATAGCGTCTTATCAACTTCCCCAAGATGTCAGTTGTATTCTCCCTCTCTCTAGTCAAAGCATAATCAAGAGACATACAATTCTATGCTCTCATCCTGCCCAACCCTAAACATGTCTCTCTCTTTTGTCATATCTAACATCGCAAAGAAAAATTTCAATCTCAAGAATCGCTGCTCTCTCCTCCTCATCCTCAAACTCCCTAAAAACCGATAAATGATCATGTCCCATCAACATCATCTTATCCAACGGAATCCCCGTCTCTTCCTCGGTCAACATTACTTTCATCTGATATACCGTCGTCGTGCTCAATAATCCAGTCAAATATATAACGCCTTTTAGAAAATCCTCTTCGCCCTTGAACTCGAAAACGCTGCAAAATAAAATCGAATCTTTAAGTCCAGGGATTGCAAGAGCACGGAGTAGAAATGATTTGTCGACATCTGCTTGTAAGCCCAGGGGAAACTCGGGCCAAACGTCTTTCTCGGAAGATTTTTTCCGGGTCGCCCTTTTTCCTCCTCCACCTATTACGATTCCTGCTCCGATATCTACAGATTCCATAGAATGCTGACCTCCAAGACGGGACCCGCCTTGTCCTTCGCCTGTTACGCTTGTTATTAATACGCTTTCGAAACCTCCAAAATCTCCTCCCACATACCCAGGTGGTACTGTTGGCCCTCTCATATATTCAGGAATTGCCCGCATGGACGCTGGTTTCATGTGTTCAGGCGTGGACTCGAAGCTTCTCAAATAACTTGGCGTGGCGTCAGCTTCGTATGAGAAATTTCTGGGTCCCTTTGGGCTGCCTCGATTGTGAGTTGGCCGTTTGTCACCTTCATTTATTACAGAAAGTGGGGGTCTTCCGTCAATATTCACGACTCTCAGCCCACCGAGTGGATTCTGGGAAGGACCGGGAGTAGAAGTACCGAACTGAGGACCAGGTCTTCTTGAATTGTCCTGGAGTATTCCATGTTTCCAGTTTTCTGGAAATGGAGCGGGCACTTTGTATTGTGGTTTTATTCTTTGGCCCCGTGCTCCCCTGGTTGTCATCATGTAGTCACTGAAAGATGCTTGGTTTCTCTTAACGAGCTCGCGTGCATGAACGGTCTCATAACCGGACAAGTTACGAATAGGATTCTCTTGCGCCCATTTTATGGCATCTTCTGCCTTTTCATGCTCCACGGTCGCATAAAATAGTTCAAAAAGGTCGAGTGGGTAGGTTTCTTCTTCTTCAACCACGGGCTTGCCAAGACCTCCTCCTGGCTTAGTCGTGATGTCGTTCCATGGGGCTGGAAGCTCTCCGAGGTCGGGTTCGGGGGAATAGGGTGCTGGAAGCACAGGTGTCACTACAGCTTGATACGCGTTCTTAAATTCTTGCGTTTTTCGGTATAGATCTTCGATATGAATTCGAGCTTCGCCTTGTACGATCAGACAATCCATCACCAATTTGTGTAGAGCATCACTATATAAGTGGTTCTCACGCGCTGCTGCTCTGGCTCGATTTTCGATTTCTCTTTTTGTCTTTGCCATAGCTTTTTGTTCTTCAGGCAGGTCTGGATCTATGTCGGCCTCGGGTTCAAATGGTCGTGCGTCGTACATTCCATTGTAGAAATCTATATCGTCTTGTGTAGCAAGTGTATGCACCCCACCTGGATCTTCGTTTAATCCTAGCCAGGTATTTGCTACTTTGTAAAGTCTAAGTGCAAATCTTCCTGGGGGGCCAGGCGGTTTGCGCCTCCCAGCGCCTTCCCATTCAATAAAGGGATCAACCTCATATGCGAGTGATTGGTTTCCATCCTGGCACCATTCAGTTCCATGTATCATGCTCCATATTATCAATCCGAGTTGCCATATGTTCGAGTGAGTTCCATAACGAAGATTATTGAGAACGTTTCCATCGCCTGCTTCGCGCATGGATTTAGGCTATATTTGAGGATTAGTGCACAGGAAAGGTGGAGCTGGGAGTGAGGAAGCATGATTGCCTTTGCACATACCATTGGATCCATCCATGGTCTTTCCAACGGACGATGTCGAGTTCTCAGTTGTTCCTTGCAGAAAAAATTAGTCACCATATATTCAGGAATTCAAGAGTTGACTTACAGGCAATTTGTACCTTTCTGTTCCACACCATCTTTCTTTGAAATTGTAAAATAAGTCTTGCTCAAGGGGCACCTCCTTGGTATGCCCATAATCACCAATCTATCCGATTCAGGTGTTAGGATACGATGAAAATTGGAGAGTCGTCTTACAACTGTAAATTGACAATCGTACCTTCATTACATCTGATCCTCTATGTTCATCATCTCTGACACCCGCGCCGATAAAAACTAGGGAATGGTAAACAGGTATGAACTTGAATGTATGTTCGAAGCTTTAGCTTACCATTTTGAGCTTTGAAATCAAAATGAACTATCTCATCTCGATCCCATCGGTCCTCCTTGAGATCTTCGTGTCCACAATGCAAAGCATATAGACCGCGGGCTATACAATGGAAGGTATCCCATATCTCGGCTTCATCAAACAAAGTTCTATCAAGTTAGTTGATGTCACACCGTCCGATAAAACAACTTACCTATCATGAAAGTGCGCAAAAATCCTTCTGTCGAGGTCTCCCCTCTCACAGTCTTCCAAATATATCCTATGCACCGGACCCGTTCTATCCGCATATACGGTATTGAGACCCTTATCCTCATAGATCTTCCGAAACATCTTGACCAGATGCGGAGATTTCGTATGTCGCAGCAACTCGTACATTTCCGATTCCGCTTTCAAATCTCCGTGGCCCCCACCTTGCTGTTTTACCACTACGCTTTCAAATGGCATTCTACCCGGCGTGCCCTCCGGAGGTTGGCGATGGGCCAATATCCATTTTCCCGCTGTTCCGTTCCCGCCTTCGCCTAGGACTTTCACCCCGATCCATTCGGGTCCCATCCTGCTTTCCGCAGACCAGAGGGGTTCGCTTGCCAACCATGCCCTCCCACGAGCAGCCATTTCGGAAGGTCTTGAATGGTGCATTTTTGCAGGCGGCCGGTCGAGTCGGAACCCGAGGCGTACCTCTGCCTCCTTGTATGTTTCGTTGGGGAGTAGTAAACTCATCTTGATGTATAGCTGTGTGGGATTCCTAACTTTAAATTGTGTTACGTCCTGGATGATTGACTAGGCTATCGCTTTACAACTAGCTAGCTACACGTAACAATTGCTCTGACTTTTGAATTCAATCGAAGCGGAAACTTTCGATAGCATATCGATATGTTTTCTGCGTTACTGGTGATGGTAATTGAATGTTGCTTTGTGGGAGACATGTCCTTTGTCTTCTATGCATGGTGGCTGTTCTTGGATAACAAATAATGCTTCTTTGTGTATTTTATTCTTTGGTTGTATTAAGCACAAGGACTCCCCAGTGATATGAAAAGTTGGATGAAAGAAAAGATTTCTGGAGAGTACATTGAGAGCTGTGCAGCGAAAATCACACTGGGAGCTGGGAGAGCTACGAGGGACGAAAAAGCTACGTACTTCTCTCCTGCATTTATTCGTCAGTTCGGTCGCTATTGTTCTCAATTCCACATAGCTCGTTCGTATTATCGATACCGAGGCAACATTCTAGTTTCTTTTGACATATTTATTGCAGGCTGAAATATAGGCTTTAACGGGTTGAATGGTCAAACGCTATTGCGTTGAAATCTACATCTCAGGAACTTGTTCGACACTTCACTATAAGTAGGAAATAATTTTTCTTCAGGAACAATCAAGTATATATATGTATATCACTTTAATTCTGACTATGTGAATATAATCAAGGTATCTGCTTTCAACTAAAATCATTCCAGGCGCCGAATCCCGATACTTGGAATCCAAGAACGATAGTCTCCGCTGCCCATCTCATCTCTTCCTTATTTCTCCAAGGTATATTAATATCCCACTCCACGTCAACTTCTAAACCCGATCTGCACCTTTATCATGCATTTCATGATGCTCCGTCTCCACCGCCCCATTATGTTCAATTCCCTTTGAGATATCGTCGGGAAGGGTACCGAGCGCGCGTTCGCCGAAGAGAAGATCGATTTCTTCGAGCGAGAGTTGTTTCGTTTCTTTAAAGAAGAAAAAGACGATCGGGATGGTAACTACTACGTTCCATGCTGTGATAAAGATCTCGTTAGTACATATTCCAGATCAACGACGAAGGGAAACCCAAAAAACCAACTCACCAGCAAACAAAAAATAGAATTTCCACGTCAGCGCTTTCAAAGCCGTAGGCGAAACTTGTGCCCAGAATGTAGCGACAAGCCAATTGCCGATACCGGTTGCGAATGCATTTCCACGAGCACGGATTTGCATAGGCATGACTTCGGACATGTAGACCCAGGAGATGGGTCCCCATGAGAATGAGAAGATGACTGTGACGCAGAAAATGAAGAAGACTCCTCCGATGGAGAGACCGCGCTGTGCGTTGTCGGGATCGATTCGGCTGTTGATGATGGATTGGCAGACAAGGGCGATGGTGATACCGACGGTTCCCCAGAGAAGTGGCTTGCGACGTCCGACTCGGTCGATCATGAAGGTGATGAAGATGAGATCTAGTGTTTGTGATTAGTTGCTGGGGTTTTGTTTCTTCGGCGGTAGTAATTTTCACTTACTGCCTAATGGTCCCATGCAGTTGTAAATTCCAGAGACGAGCAAAGCTTTGTTTCCAGTAATTCCCAACGCCTTGTACATAGTATTTTGGTAGTAACCAATAACGTCTATCTCATGTCAGCAACCGATTCTTCCCGGTGTTCTACTCAAACTTACTAATTCCAGTGAACTGAGTAAATGCTTGAACAGCCACTCCATGACCCAATCTCGTCCTCCATTGTGGTACTGTAAACATGATTCTCCATCCTGGTACGGTGATTGCCTTCTCCGCCGCGATTGTTTCTTTGATCTCGTTAAATTCTTTGACGATGAATTCATCATTCGAACCGTTGAAATGCAACTTTCTTAAAATCGCTAATGCCTGATCTTCACGATCGGTTTCCATGAGATGACGGGGCGACTCAGGGAAGAAGAGAATACCAGAAGCGAGAATAATGCAAGGAATCATTTGTACAGCGAGTGGAACTCGCCATTGAATGGGACTGTCTTTGGTTACACCACAGCCATATCCTACCCAAGTTGATCTTGTATCACGTCAGTAACCCCTCTTGAAGTTCCAGAGAAAGAAGTAACATACACAATAAAACCCACTCCAATCATCTGTTGACTTAATCCCACAATCAACCCTCTAATTTTCGGATCCGCACACTCAGCATTGTAAACCGGTACAGCCATACTGAGCAAACCGACCGCCCAGCCTGTAAAGATACGACCCACAAGAATCATGGCCAGATTCTGTGCAGCAGTTTGCAATACTGCTCCAACGAGACAGATCAATGCACCCATGAAGATAGTAATCCTTCGTCCATATCGATCCATAGTAAGACCGCCCTGAAGGGCACCAAAGACAGCACCACCATTGAAGGTTGAGTTAATGGCACCGATAATGGAGGAATCTTGTGTAGTGTTGAAGAAGGTGAGGAAGTTTTGAGAGGCGATCACATCTGTCATAACACCTGCATCGTAACCAAAAAGAAACGAACTATTATTGGAAATTGGTTAGAAACCTCCACATCACTTGAGACGACATGTCGACAAAAAGCTCAAACATACCCGGTAGATGCGAACACCGCCAACGAGAGGTTGAAAATCTTTCCCATCTTGTCGTCCTTGTTCCCTTGGAACTAATCAATCGTGAAGCTCAAAGACAACGACGAGAGAAAAAAAAAATGTTTCAAGAATAAAATTCTTGGCAAGTACAATATTGAGTGGCATGGTAATATATCTATATATGAAGAGTACAAGACGGCCCTTGTCATGCCATTCACTCAATTGGCACGTCTAGGTAGCATGTGCACTGCACCGGATAAAACGAACCTCTGCGTTGGAACATGGATAATTGGAACGACTCGTCTGTTTCCCATTTACGCCTATTTCCTCACCAAACAACGAGTATGCATCCCCATCTATCACCCCGAATCCCCAGCCAGAGGAAGAAAAACCATGTCAAATCCGCATCTGCACATCCGAGAATATATTCCCGTCCGTATGCTGACGCCGCTCTATTGGTGGAAGTTTTGTGCTGTCCACCACGAAGCGAAAAGGCTGGTGATGATGGTATTTAGCCTAATTGTCCTCTCCACATTTTCGCAGGACAGGGGCTAATCTTCACTTACCCTGCCGAACCATAGACGCCTGCTAATATGCTCAACCCCATGGAGTAGGCCTCAATGCGGGGTTTTCCCAAGGTAAGATTTACCAACCACTGGGCCAATTGGCTCCGCTCCATTTCTAGTTCAGAAAAATCGGATCATCTTCCTCCATGGTTGCAAAGAGCTTAATGCATCGCGAGTACATGAGTACGTTTACATTTACCCGGTCTCGAACCATTTCTCAAATGTATTGTGTTTGCCACTACTAGGTACTTATTAACGCGAGGTACGCACGAGACCAAGAGTGTTGTTTGTTCACCGATCTTATGAGTCAAGGACTTTTCAATCCCTGGGACAGACGAGTCGAGAACTGCTATGACCTGGGGGCAAAACACCATTATATCGTATTTTAGTTGTATTCTTGTATCAACACTAATAAGGTTATGTCTTTCTCCATCCATCAAACGAACGATCCCAGAGCCACGACAATCATGAGGCAAAACCTAGAGGGTCAAACATAACTTCTACAGATTTTACAATAGACCAATCAAATCAAGACTCCAAAACCGGTAGGCTGATCATGCAGTCGGATATTTTGGGTGTTTGTAGGTGGTGTTTGATACGTTGGTGATTCGTGAATACACGTTCGAGACCTCCTAAACGTTGCATATACAAATATGCACGCGGAAAACTTTACCGAATTGACGAAACTCTGATTCTCTCTGAGCTTCGTCTCAGTAACCAGAATCCTCAATTCGGATAGTTCCTTATTATAGGTGCCGCAATAAGATCATAACAGGAGAGATAAATTTATTAATATTTCTCCTCATTTCAGTTAGCCAGGCAAAACAATGTATGTCCTCATGACCTAGACTAATATTGCGAGTACAACAAATCCTCATTCAATTTCATTGAACTGAAATTATCATTCCATTCAAATAATCAAGTCAAATCACTTCTAATGCTAAAGATCAGATCACTTTTGCTCTCTCTTCCTCATGTTGTCTTCGTTCAGCAAGGCACTTTCGCTCCCCTTGAAATTCGCTTCCCGTAAATGTCATACAGAAATCAACCACCTCAATGATATTATCCAACGCCATGCCAGCCACAATGCATTCAATTACAAACGCTACCAGTTTCTCCGAGAAACTGTCGAGCATGCATACCCATTCCACCGACTAATATATACCCTGTGTACGATATTGGAAAGTATCGTATCTATCCATTTTCAATTAGCATTCATCCATGACCAAGAGAAGGACAGAAAACCATACAATCGGGTATAATAACTCCCCAAAGACTTTCCAATCAAGTCTGTCTCCACAAACGTCTCTGCTTCATCGGCGCTCATTTGCAGCTGAAACCTCTGCCTCAGACTATTTGTTGCTTGAGCAACTCCATACGAATAACAAGGCATCTTTGATTCTCGTCCCATCATACTAACGAGATCAATAAGATGATCCGCTGATCTACGTAATGCTACACTTTGTTAGACATGAATCACCTATGAATATCCTAAAAAACATACCTTGGAAAGCTTGTTTGCATAACTTTTTGTAATCGTCAAATGCAGGTGATCCAACACCTCCTAGGACATCAACATAATCCTGTGTTAATTTGAAAGGGGCAGCTTCGAAACCAACCGATCCAGGAGAATTGGAGAGCATAAAGCCGAAGTCGATGTGAATGATATGCCCTTCGTTATCAATGAGAACATTACCATTATGTCGATCTTTCAACTGTAAAATGTAAGAGATAATGCTATATGCCGCGAGTGATCTTTTGAACGCGTCTTCTGCAGCTTTGTATGCATCACTGTCGGGTGGTCCAAAGGTCTTCACGAAATGGTCTTTCAACGTGGCAATTCTCCTTCGAGGATTCTGTCCTGATTCAATCGTGGCAAGTGTGAGACTACGCTTTAACGAATGTAAAGATACACCGTTCGTAATTGTCTCTATCAGACCAGATGACTCCCCAGTGACCAAAATTCTCATTCGTTTGACCCAAACTGGAGTTCCTGCATCCTGCCAAATTTTATCACAGGACTGGATGAGTTGACATGCAAATGCTTCTTGTCGTAAATCAGCACCCGTTTTTACTATAACACTCAAAACGTCCCAATTCTTCATCCATCCATATGGTGAGGATTTTCTGATACGTTCTTTCTTGACATTCCACGCTTCTCCAAATGTTGCAGCGCTTGGATCGTCTCTATCCCCTTTCCTTTGAACGCCACCAGTCTTTTGATCGTTCTCCATTCGAGCTGCTCCAGCTCCAACATTAATAACAGCATCCGGATCAGTTGGTGATTCTTCCTCGATATCTTCTGGTGCAACACTTGCTGCTGCCGCATTCGCTTTCTCCATAATCATGTCAAAGGTCTGTGATTGCATATTGTCTTCTGAGTCGTAGTTTTGCTCTTCAAGACTCTGTATACTGGCGATAATTTTATGACGAATTGCATCAACCTCGTGTTTTGGTCTTTTTCCACTCGTTGAATTGAGCTGGGTAAGCATTTGTGTAGCAGTCCTAATATGTGTTGTTAGGGTAGAAAAGTCCGGTTGATCTTTCTCTCCCGATCGACCTGCTCCAGGAATTGTCATCTTCCTTTTCGGCGTAGGACTGATAGATCTAGACGTTGATGTTCCGGATGTCCTAGGTGTTGCAACACCAGATAAGCTCGATAAAGTCGTTGTACCGCTTGATTTGCGCGTAGGCCGGAAGGTCGTGGTATTTTCCTTATGGGTCGGGGTGTGTACGTCCTCCTCGTCGTGATCTGTTTCTTTGATTAATGGTGAGCTGCCCAAATCGCCACTGATTGGCTCAAAAACACTATCGGGGGTATTATCCGTACTTTTGATGATGTGACTACCGTACGATCGTCCAGATTCCGAGAGGTCAAATCTTCGTCTCTTGTGGGTTCCTTCCTCTGACACTAATCGGCTCAACAAACGTTCATTGTCTAGAGTTTCCGGGTTGAAGGAGAAGTCATCCCGAAGTACTTCTACCATCAAAAGATATGGTACTTTTTCGGCGCTATTCAATACTGTCGCTTCCGCTGGGTTCAGACGAACAATACGGTGGTGTTTACTTTTGCTAGGAATTCCATCCACGAGAGTGGCGGGACAAATAACTGGTATATCAACTTCAGCTGGTAAATCCTGAGCAATAAGTGCAAGTTCAGCACGCAATGCACTAAGACGCGCGGGCTTTGGGACGATAACTAGACGATTTGATATATCCTCCAGAGCCGTTAAAAATTGGGTCTCACAACGAAAATAGTTTTGCCTTAGTAATTTGACTTTCTGCTTGTCAGTTAATGATGCTGGAGTCACAATTTTTCCCCCATGCGAATGCTGAGAGTATCTTTTGTTGATAGGTTCAGTCAGTCTCGTTGAAAGACCAGCTGTAACGGGTGTTGCTGGTCTACTAGGAAGATTTGGATTTCTTAATTCTGGAAGGGATGCCGAGCTTGAATTTCGAGGGTCTAATGCTTTGAGGTCTAAATGCGAAGGCCGTATTTGTTCTAGGGGTACCTTTCGGCTAGATTTTGATGAGGTGGGTCTTGTTAAGGAGTTCGATCGAGCCAGATCTGGTGGGGCTTCAGAGGGTCCAGCACTATTCAAACCACCACTGCCTGGGGCGCTGGCAATCCTTGCGGCTTCTCTCCTCTGCTTTGTTCGTGTAGATCCCGGTGTCGTTGTATGACTTCGAACAATCTTTTGCGTTTGCATCTGACTGGTATCTGCGACCACATTTCCTGTACTTTGAGGCTTCCGTGCTTGTGAAATAGCCAATGGCCCAGCCCATTTTGGTAGAAAAGGAACTGCAATACTCGCTAGGACGAAACTTGCTAGAACGGTGACAGGTAAGACATTCTCACTGATCTTCTTCGTTGGAGTCTCCGACACCCCGAATACGATATGCTGGACCTTATTATATATTCGTCTGCACGTTTTGAACGCTTCGGATTGAGGATTCGCAGAAAGATCGTGGAGATACGTTTGGAACAACCAGAATGTCTGCGATTCTAGTTAGTAATTTGTCCAATCTTGTATGTCTTGTCTCCAAACACACCAATAATGCAGCATTGACCGATTCCTCGCACAAATCCAGGATGAATTCCTCCAGAGCCACAGACTCATTATCGACACTAATAATTAGGTGACACAGCTGCGGGAGGAAGAACTCAATCTCCTCATAACTAAATTGTCGCAACTTCGAGCAAAGAACATAATGTATCCCAACATGGTCTGCATATCGTCTGCCAACTCAAGCAATCAGTAAAGGGAGTCTGCGATTGAATGGAAAGGGGGAGTTGGCATACGAAAGATAGGCTACGGAGAGGAATGGATTCTGATTGAAAACATCGGACTCGATAAATCGCTTCAACAAATCCCAAGACATTTGGTGACTCGGGATCAGCTCCTCGGTTTGCCTAATTCTTGATTTATAGAAAAGGGTTTAAGGATCAAGGGGGTTTTGAGGCGCAATGCCTCTAATAAACTCGGCATTAACAGATTATAAGTATTGTAGTTATCATGACTATATGAGCCAGGAAATGAGTGTGAGAAAGGTACAATTAATGAGGAAGTATGTATGTATATGTATGTGCAGGAATGAATCGTTTGTTGTCAAATCAATTTCGTCGTCTTGAGCTTGATTGACCGGTATCTCATGGTATCCTTTCGTATTAAGGTTTGAGAGTGGCAGAATTGAAGAAATGTAAAAGCGGCCAGAAAAGTGGAGTGAATTATTTCTAAGGACAGCAAGGCGACAGCCTTGGAGAAAAGTCGAGAACAACCTCACCGGGAGATTTCGAAGGTTCTGTCAGTCCCGCCCGTTTAAGATAACCGAGAGTTCTCTTATCCACTTGTCTCAGCCTTCTCTTGTATTTCGTCCTAGCATACAACGGTTTTCCATCTCGTCGTCGATCCTTCAAATATCTTTGATTTCGCGTACAATGATTTTTATTTATTTCAGGATCAAGTGATTGCGAATCCCATTGTTCTCGATTATCATTTGATGAGATAGTACTCATAATCTAAGGCCGAATGTCATTTACTTGCAAAGCCAAAGGAATATATAGATCATCTCGAGTGTAGAATACCAAATTCACTCTGCATGATATCGAATTCTGGACCCATTATAATAGTCAATTGATAATTGCCATTCTGCTACATGCCGAACATGTATCTCCTGGAGTTTGCCCAAAATTTACCAGCCCGATATTCCCCTCGTATTGATCTTATGTGATCGATCATATCCATTTCGTTCCTTGATATCGACCGTTGTGACTCCCATGCGATTATTTGGGAAATGCTTCAAGTGAAATTTTAGCTGCAGTACTTTCTTCTGGAAAGTACCGACTATATTGATATTATGCCACTACATGCGTGTCGCCACAAGTGTAAACATCATCCCGTCAATATTGGCTACTCGGTTCCCTTGATTCGTTCAGATACGCTTCGAGTGAGCGTTTGGATATATTACTGTATTAATCAGACATGGGACGCAAGCATCAAGGTGCAGGATATCAAGCACACGTCAAAGGCTTCTTTGTAGAGCAAGAGACTTTTGGACGCAAGTTTCTGTTTTCCATTAATGAGTGGCTATAATCGTCCGTACCAGCCTCATTTATATCCATATCCGGTGAAAATAATCAGTAGAATACCCGAGTCTGACGGCCTAGTAGTTGCGTACGTGTCCGAACTTGGATTGGGATGTCAATCAAAATTGAACTACTTGGTCTTTTGATGTAATCTCAAAATACTCTTTTACGATACCTACCTCTCATCATTCGTCTATGAATCAAGTAATTCTAACACACAACTACCACGTCCAAAAGTAATCTTTTTGCCATTTCCTCCCTCCCTCACACTTTACCACCTCTTCTCCGTCCTCCACCCAACACTCCCAAATCCCACTCTCCCCCTTCCAATCCCGACTGTACGACATCCTTGCCAACATCTCCACGTCCACCCCCTCATTCCCTCCAAGCTCCTGTTTCCCCACCACAACCCTCCACTTTCTAAACGAATCTTTCCCAGCTCTTTTCCTTTCCGCGTTCATCCACTCAAACAATCTCCTCGTTCTCCTCCCCAACTCTTCTTCTTTCCTCTCACATTTTCCCACTTCCACTACATCCGCTTCATCCCGTAGCTTACGATAATCCACCTCCCTTATCTCTACTTCTGTTGACCTTTCGTACATACCTGGTTTTATAACGCGTTGTATTTGATGACTCCAGCATTCAGGTGCTGGAACATGGAATTCCACGCTCTGCAACCGAGAGTTTTGAATAAAAGGAGTGAAATCTTTATACATCTCTTCATCTGAAACCTTCGGATCACATCCATCGATCTTCCAGTTGCCATTATCTGAGTTTGATGAATTGAGACCGGGTAGTGACGGCATATCAATTGCAAGGTCCTCAATCGACGAAGAATTAAGAACGGAAACCAGTGTGGGGATTTGCTTCGGTAATTGCGAAGACGATCCCCAAGAGGGAAATTGCATCCCGTCGTACAAGTGAAGCTTTGTGAGATTCGTTTGTAGTAATGAGGCACCCAGTAATTTTTCTGTAGCTTTATATTCAGTTGTCACATCGCTGTGGTTGATCATTTTCGGGAAGGAAATATCACGGATCGAAAGAGATGTAAGACTTGTTCCGGTGCTCGCCATTT
This sequence comes from Botrytis aclada, assembly GCA_014898285.1. Classification (NCBI taxonomy): domain Eukaryota; kingdom Fungi; phylum Ascomycota; class Leotiomycetes; order Helotiales; family Sclerotiniaceae; genus Botrytis; species Botrytis aclada. The sequence goes on from RCSV01000005.1 coordinate 2,769,259, forward strand.
CCTCCAGAAAATCCACTATTGTTTCCCATTCCCAATCTACGTCGGATTCCCGTAGACTTCTCATTCCATCGATTTTTAGCTCTTTCAATCCATTTAATGCACCCGCGATCCCCAATTTCCGCTTCGTAACCGCAGTGGGTCGAATCATATACAAAGTCTTCAATTTAGACCAATTCATAACTTTCAACCACGCATCCAAATTCGACACCCCATCAGGAAAAGGTAGTCGCTCAAGCGGTATATGACGAATAGTGCCCCACGTAGACCTCAAATGAGACTCTCCCATCCAATTGATAAACCACATTGGGAGTTTGTTCCAAGGAGACTTGAGACATGTCCGCCAGTCGACTTCGAGCGTTTTGATATCCTCATACCATCCAAGACCCCCATCAGGCGATTCGTCAAAATCATATCCATCGACAATCAATCTTTCCAGCGGGGGAAATTATATCGATGTGATGTTTTCCCAATCGGTATTGAATTCGCTCGAAAGAAAAGGAAACGCCTCAATCTCATTACCAACCTCGCATCCACGATGAGAAAATCTCAACCGCAATTCCCGCAAATTCGGCGGATTAGAGCGCAGAATCTCGAAAAGAATCCGCATCGGAGCTGGAGTTGACGAGTAGGAATTCTCAATATGGATATTGAGAGAATACAATAGCGGAGAACCAAAGATCGAACGCGCATCTTCCTGTAGACGATTTGTAACGGCGATGGAGTCCTTGGAGGCCTCTTTAAAATATTGATTGGGACCTCCCATGTCGGGAAGACAGTGTAAGTAAATGCGGATATCTGGATTCGTTTTGCTGATATTGGAGAGTATTTCGAGGGAAATAGCTATAGAAGTTTTCCAATGTAGTGCGGAGAGATTGGGAAGATTGACAAGGAGATGTATGATGCCGGTCTCGTTTGCGCTTCGGGTATAGGTTTCATGGTAACCTGTAATTTCAAATGTTTGGACTGCTTTTCTGTATTCGATGGATGTGGGTTGATTGAAAATTTGAAGTAATTCGTTGGAATCTAGTGCGTCATCTGGGCTCTCAAAATCGACGTGAAGGTTCTGATAGGCCTCTGGCGATTTTGACTTGTATGCTCTTGCTGAAGACATGTAGATTTTGTCTGACAGACCCATACCCGATTCTTCAAAGTTTGTCAATTCTTCTTCAACTGCCATCAGGTCGTCTTGTTCATCAAAGGCCTCTTGGGTCATCGTTTGTGTGATCAAAAAGAATAAAACCACGAGAAGCAGCATAATTGAACGAGAAAAATTCTGACTATACGAAGAAGCCATATCGAATAGGAGTAACAGTGAGCAGCTTGATCACCATCGCGTTGATACTTTCGGTATTTATAAACGTTTCTTTCATCGTGGCATCCTTCTAGGCAACTATGGCCCATGATTTGGGTATTATGTGTCCTCAACCCGACATTACTAAATGTGTTCTCACTTCGAGATCAATAAATGTGTCCTCACAACCCCGCACCGCAATCTTATTCGTTTCTTCTCCGGCTCGAGAGATGCACGAAAGAATAGAAACAATAACGTTCGCCAGTCAAAACATCATGATAAACTTACCCCGCGTATCAATCAATTCATCATGCAAGAGCATATAAATACTCAATCCATACACTCGCACATTTCCTCATCAAAATAAGCACAAAGTCACCTTTTTTGAAATTCAATATGAATTCGATCAAAAACAATATTGTCAAAAGACTTTCAGATATCAATACCTTTCATATCAAAACTCATATAATTATAAACTGAGAAAACATTCTCCTTTATTTGAAAAGATATATGATGATTGAAACCCCATAGTAATTTTTGTGAATTCCGTTGTATTGCCGGCACTCCTCAAAGACACGCGCAGTGACGCCCTCACAATCAAACAAAAATCACGAAATGTGGTGCTGACTAATCTACCGCTTTCTACGAAAACTCGGAGGAAATCACCCATCTGATTTCATAACGTCGATTCCAAAAAATTACACCTTTATCAATTTCACTTGATGAAAACTCTGAGATTGAAAGCAATCGGATTTTTTTGAGGATTCTAGCAAAAACTGATTAGATAAATAAGAATCATGTTTTGAATATATGTGATAAAATCGGGTGTATCACGTGACGTTCAGTTCAAACTTTCTTTTCTCATTCACTTAGTTATTTGATTCTATTGAATGATTCTTATTATTTATGAATTTAAAGAAATCATAAACGACAATTGAAGAAGCGTTGCTCAATCCTATTTAGTTAATGCAGACAGGTGGATTTGCTAAACAATTCTAACTTCTAATCACAAACCTACCCAGTACACCCAGGACATCCTAATACAATCAAGCAGATTCGTCATCCACAATGAAGCCACAAATCCACCTCATCGCAGCAACAACGTACGAAAACAAGCTGATCTAGCTGATTTATCTTCACTTCCAACATGTACTGCACATATTCCGATCTTTCACCAACATCCTACACCAATGCATCATCCACAACTCCATCTGACTGCCCACCAATATGAAGAGTATAAAGATTCTCTCTCATCTATAACAAAATAATAATCCCCACTCATCAGATACTCCCCATCAAATTCTCCAACCATGCATCTCCATCTCGCACCATCTCGTCACCATATCAAGATCCTCGCGAATCTCCTCCCTTCCATCTGACAACCACCTCGCCTAGAGCCTTGCACGAACGCCCGCGGGCTAAAATGTGTTTTTGTTTTTGTTTTTGTTTTTGCACACCACTTGATGATTATGAACGAGATAGATATTCATTTCATCCCCGACTATCCAGGGCTGGGCAGTTCAACTTCTCATACGTCTTTTGTGAGAGGATCCTAATTGTGAACTTTGAGTTGTAACAATGTGATTAAGCGTATTTGCTCTTCGGTAGGCTTCGTCTTGATCAGATTCAATATCGAGCTTTTTCAATGGAGTGTTTTACTCATCACCCACCCTTTCAGACATCTCTACAAGTACATTTCGGAAATACATCACTTGATCTCCATGTTTCGAAGGATACTAAATTTACTTCTCAAATCAATCCGATATCTATATATATAACAAAAATATCCCGATTCCCAAGGAAATCACAATACTCTCTCCTTCCCTTCTTCCCTCCATTCACCACCAATGCTCATTTACCTAAACACAAATAACTCACCACAAATCACCCATCTCGCTGTCCGCCTAGCTCAACTCATATCAAATCAAGCAAAATCATGAGCACAACTTCATTTCACTAACACAAGTCAGTCCGATCCCCTCTCTTCTCTCTACTCTCTCCCAGTATAGGCAATAGTATTTCCCGTAATCAATATACGGGTCCGTATAGTGATATTATTAGATTTATTTGGAATGTTGATATCAGCACAGAACATGATTAATCAGTCTGAAAAATGTTAGAGTTATTAAGAGCCTGGGCCTTAATAAAGGATTGGGAAATTAATAATAATAAATTTTAATTTTAAAACTATTAGTTTAATTTATAATAAGCCCATAATTTATAATAAAATAAAAAGAATTAAAGGAATTTATAATATTAAAATCTATAATAAAAAATAATATATAAGAAACCGGATATATCCTAAACTAATTAAAGTATAAAATTAGTTTTGATTAGAATCCAATATATCTTATTACCTAATCTCTAATATACTAATCGGTATCTTCCCGGCATATTACTTATTACTGAACCCTGACAGTTGATGTATGTGATATCGATTTTCATATTATTGAAGATATTCAATATTCTTTTTGTATTGAATATCATAGAATATCACTACCAATATATTGAAATACTGGAATCTGTTCTATTTTTATACATTCCTGTTTTTATTAGATTATGAAATAAGCATTTTCTTTTGATTTAAGATTAGGAATATATAAAGTTAGATATTTCAAAATAGATTTCAGTATTTCAATATATTATTAATATTATAAAATATGAAAATAAGTATAAGAATAATATATTCAGTTTTTTATATATATTAGCTATTATATCAATACCTGAATACACGCCATTGTTTTACTATAGTATAATATTATATCAGGGCTCAGTAGTAGGGAATATGCCGGGAAGATACCGATTGGTCTGTCAGAGATCAGGTAATAAAGTATATTGAATTCTAGTCAAAACTAATCTTATACTTCGGCTAGTCTAGAGTATATCCGGTCCTTTATATATTACTCTTTATTATAGGTTCTAATATCATAAATTCCTTTAATCCTTTTCATTTTATTATAGATTATAGGCTTGTTGTAGGCCAAGCTGATAGTCTTAAGGCTAAGGTTTATTATTACCAACTTCCCGATCCTTTGCCAAGGCCCGGGCCCTTGGTGGCTCCGGCACCTTCCAGGCTGACTAATCGTGTCCTGCGCTGACATATTGCCTACATTGTTCTTTCCTTCCTACATCTTAAAAGTCTTATACAACTCGTCCAATCCTCTCCTAGTAAGCCTCCATCCATTCCGGCATTCCAATCGTTTTCGTGCATTAGATATGTGTGCGATCAAAATTCTACATTTCAATACATCCATCCATCCATCCATCTATCCACCAAAGACATACCAATCCGGGGTTTCCCCGCTATAGCTTATGAGTAGCTATCCAGCTTACCAAAAATGAAAATCCCCTTCCTCCTCACCAGTGTTTACCTACGACAGCTACCCTCCAGCCAGATATCAAAGCTCTTGCATCGATCATACAAACTTCATCAAATAGAAAGATAGAAAAATAGAAAGAATTGCCGGATATAAGAAAGAAAGGAAGAGAAAATCATCCTCGCAGCCATTCTCAACACAATAACGATAGATGGGGAGAAGAAGGCTGAGAAAACAATTCGAAAATCACAATAAAATAATAATAATAACAACGAGAAGAAGGCTCAGAAACCCCATCGAAAAATTGAAACTTACATGAAAAACAAAAGGATACACGAATATATAGTAAAGTAGGAATCCTCCTCAAAGAACCCCTCGATCCCATGCGTATGAACTCCAGCAATCCAATTTAAGAAAGATAAAAAAGAAAACTCAACTCAACGAGATACTTCCTCTCACGCTATGTATGTATTGACGAAGCATAGAATGCAAAATGGAAATGATCACATCATCTTCATTATAACGTGGTTTATCGTCATGTGGGCCATATCATCATGTGGGCCACTTTCACCTCAATTATTATCTCTTTACTTTAATACGCGATTTATCAACAACCTATTATGGAAACGACTAATAAAGAAGCACGAATCATTCTAGCTATTGAAGCTATTCAAAAAGACAAAAAATTAAGCATTCGGAAAGCTGCTAAGCTGTATAATGTCCCGCGTACAACGATCCAGCACAGAATGGACGGTCTTACCCCTCGTACAGAATATCGACACAAAACCCATAAGATTACAGAATTGGAAGAGGAAGTGATTATTCAATATATAATTGATATGGACAACAGAGGGTTTCCGCCTAAACTCAAAGGTGTGGAAGATATGGCGAATTATATTCTCGAAACGCGAGGTGCGAAGAAGGTTGGAAAGCTCTGGACTCATCGATTCGTAAAGCGTCATACAGAATTAAAGACGCGTTTTAATCGCGTTTATGACTTTCAAAGAGCTCTCTGCGAAGATCCTAAGCTTATTAGAGACTGGTTTCAAGTAGTTTCGAATATGCGAGCAAAATACGGTATTCTCGACTGCGATTTCTACAACTTCGACGAGACCGGCTTTATGATGGGTATAATATGCCCCGGAATGGTTGTAACTAATGCTGAACGAAATGGCAAAAGCAAGAAAATACAACCGGGCAATAAAGAATGGGCTACAGCGATTATATGTGGTAATGGGGAGGGTGAAACTATACCCCCATTTCTAGTGGTTCAAGGACAGGTTCATCTTTCCAATTGGTATACCGAAACCGATTTCCCTGCGGATTGGGTTATTAAACCTACTTCCAATGGATGGACAAACAATGAGACAGGTTTAGAATGGTTGAAACACTTCGATAAGCATACTCTGAATCGCAGAAAGGGCAAATATCGAATGCTGGTGCTGGATGGACACGAAAGCCATGAATCAATACCTTTTCAGTCATATTGCAAAGCAAATGATATAATATGTCTAAAGCTACCATCACATTCAAGTCATTTAACTCAACCACTTGATGTTGGCTGTTTTGGTAATTTGAAACGTTCATATAGTACTCAAATTGATGGATTTATCAAGGCACATATCAACCATATTTCAAAGGTTGAATTCTTAATAGCTTTCAAAGCTGCATATCAAGAATCAATCACGATTCAGAATATAAAAGCTGGGTTTCGAGGAACAGGTTTAATACCATTTGATCCCGAAACTGTACTCTCGAAACTGGATATTCGAATTCGTACACCTACTCCCCCTTCTTTCAATCCAGATCTGTGGACCTCTCAAACCCCTCACAATCCAACTGAAGCTCTTTCACAATCAACTCTAGTAAAATCTCGAATAGCTCGTCATCAATCAAGCTCCCCTACACCTATATTCGAAACTGTACTAGCTTTAGCTAAAGGTACAGAGAGATTAGCACATGAGAATACACTTTTGAATGCAGAGATTCGTACACTTCGGAAAGCAAATGAGGCATTAAGCAAACGTCGACGCGCTAAAAAGATTCAATTGCGTAATGGAGGAGTACTTACTGGACAAGAAGCTATAGATATATTGTCTCAGCAAGAGGTTGATATACAGATTCAACGCGACGAGCGTCAAAATAAGGGAAATTCTAATGGGGAAGCATCTTCTAATAGATGCTGTAGTAAGTGTGGAAGATCAGGTCATAATTCAAGAACTTGTCAAATCAATGTAATAGATCCTAGATTATTAGATTCTTAATAGTTTCAATCAATTGATTTAATAGTTGTGGAATAATATGGATTTGAATACAATAATTGAGGTGAAAGTGGCCCACATGATGATATGGCCCACATGACGATAAACCACGTTAATCATAATCATAATCATAATTAGTCATCTTCATGTCATCTGAAATTCCACAGTCCAATCCAATCCGAGCGCTCCTCTCCTCATCTTAGCTGTCTACCATCTTAGTACCAGGAAAACATTTCGCACCTACTCACTCACCTACGCACTCCGATCTCAAGAAACACTCACCAAGCATCCAAATCTCAAGCCCCAAGCCTCTCGCCCCAGCCTCCTAAGACAAGACAAGAAAAGACAAGACTTAAAGTTCGGATCCATCTCGCAGCACTATACCATACCGCAATGCGACATGGCATGGGGACCTACCTACCGGTCCATCCATCAAGCAACACGGTAGTTAGGTACTGTACTGTAAATCGATCTGATCGATGTAACTATACCAGAAAGTATGATGTGATGTAGATTTCGAGGCTTCAGAACTCTGTCTCTCTCTCTCACTCTCAAGAAAGCAGAATGACTCTGTGTGAATGATCCATCGCATCTATCTATGCATCCCTCGGTATTCCCATACCTACTCACCTACCTATCGGACATTGTAATAGATCAGGTCAGATCAAATCTATCTATCGATCCATCTACAATCTTCAGCTCTAGCTCTACAGAATTTAGAAGAGTAGCATGTAATACTTAACTTATAGGATACAAGAATAAATGGATGGATAGAATCATAAAGAATACTACAGATGTATGGTTGGTTGATATGTGTCTTCCTTGGGGAAGAGAGGGAGAGAGAAAGGAGGATCGGCTTGGATGTACTGGAAATGGAAATGGATGGAAATGGGAATGGAAATGGAAACTTTACACGCGGTATGAAATAGAATGGAATGGATTGGAATGGAATGAAGAAAAGAAAAGATAGAAAATGGTGTAGGTAGTGAAAATGGAAATAGAGATTGGGTAGAGATATTATATTTTTTGAGAAGATAAGATAAATGGTGCGGTATACCCACTATATACACACATGATACAGTACCTCGAGGCTAAAATCAATCAATCAATCAATCAATCATCCATTCATCCATTCATTCATCCATCCATCCATTCATTCATTTCTCTCACTCACGTGATTCGAATCCGAGGACTTTCTTTCTTCCTGTCTTTCTTTTGCTTCTCGGTCTAGGTGGTGATGCGATGTATCATTTGTAATTTGTGAATCGTACTGAATGCGGAATTCGTATTGGGCAGTTACAGTATCCATCCATACCATACAATACACTCACATACACACGCAAAACCATCCCAGGAATTCGAAAGACAAGACATGACATGACAAGATATGAAACGGAGAGGCGGCGGTGAACTATCACTTCGTATCGAGTATACCGTAGCATATACTGGAGGATTCAGATACATGCTACGAAGAAGAATTGTCGTATTCTCTCCGATTATCGATAATGGGAATTTTCCATCAGATTCATTCATTCATTCATTCATTCATTCATTCATTGGCAGGATGGGGTGGGATGGTTGGCTTGGGTTGGATGGTTTAACGTTGGTGTAACATCGCTTTTAAGCTAGATGGATGCGAGCGATGGGAACGATGAGCTTTTATTTATGGAGGGAGGGGGGGGATCACTTGGGGATTTGATTTGATTGTAACTGTAACATTGGGGGGTCTCGGTATGGGAGGAGGTGAGTGGGTGGACGGGCGAGGATGTGGATTTTTTGATTGTTTGATTGATAGCAAATCAGTTAGTTCATCACAACAATTATACATAGTATATCAATTCGATCCTCTTACCATGAAATTCCCATAAACTCAAGACATACCCAAGCCTTATCATTTATGGAGAGAAACTACATACCTACATACCTGTAATGAAAGACGTCTATCGGACTGGGAAGTTGGAATAAATGGAATGAAAATCACAAATATGGGACTGGGAATGGGCATGATTTGGAAATGTAATGTGCAGCACGCATATGGACTCGAGTTTGGATGAGACACGCTGATGACGATAGAACCAATGAATCGAAAGATTTACCGTCGTCGCTTGCTTGCTTCGTTCGCGATTAAAATGAGTATCCTGGTCTTGGTCTTGTGCTCTGATTGCTTTGCCTGCTCAGTGCTTGCTGTGTTTACCTAGTCTTATTTGTCGTGATGAATATTTCTCTCTCGTTGATTGGACTCGAAATCCTAGATAAATCCTCGCTGACCACACACACACAATAAACAAATACAGCGCAAAAAAGTTCGGGACAGATGCAAGAACCGGTGAATCATCCGTGTTCGCGTGCGTGCTGCAGTCAGAACCTAAGACACGAGTCCCAGTCCCATCTGTTCATTGAATTTCCTCCGAAACCCAAGTCCTCGTACACGAGCGATCATCAGAAATCTCACTATCCCTCTTCGAATACCTACCTACCTATGTGAGAAAGGCCAGCCCATGCCGAGGATGCAGTTGCGGACGGCACGGGCACGGCACGTGTCTCGAGAGTGCAATCGAAATACCGAGAAGACGACGAAAATGTAAGCTTATGTGGAATTGAGTTCTGCGCGGGAGAATATCTGTGTATACTTTCTAGCTTGTGCGATGGATTTCTCACATCCGACACTCGACTCATTAAGGTTGGGGCGAGTGTTCAATTTATAGTCGAGGTGATCAAAAAGCTTCATTCTTATTTATACGAACTACGAATGGAGGAAACGAACGGAGTGCAGAGAAGCAAAATCTTCCGATCATTCATTTTGCGGAGAGATACAGAATTGCCCGATGGCAATCATGAGGGAGAGAGGGAGGGAGGGAGAAATAATTCATCGGCTGCAACGAGCAGAAAAAACACAAGAGGAAGGTTGGAAATAGGGCCGGATTATGAGATTTGATGTGGTACGAGAAATCCGGGCGAGAATCAACGGTGTGTGTGATGTGTGGTGTAGATGTGGGGATGGGATGGGATTGGGTAGAGCGGTGATGGGGTGGACGATACATGATGGGATGGTAGACTGATAGACCGATAAAACGATAAAACGACGAGGCAAGCTCTATTTGATTACTATTATTTATTTAAGACTTTGGAATCTAGATTGGTAAGATACATACATACCGTGTACATCAATCAGTTCAAACCATTGGTTTATGGTAGAAGGAGTGGATAGAACGATGATGAGACGTATCTATTAGTTGATCTTTCGGGAATCTATAGATAATTACTCGATACTCGATACGACGTTAGGTGATACCGTACTTTACAGAGAGTCTTATTTCCAATCAGTTGGGTTTTGGTATCGTGATTGATTACTACGTTCTCCACTATTTTTGGTTCCTGGTGGTGTTGGTTGATGTTGAGACTCGAGAAAATTGATATCAATACTGATACTGATACTGATACTGATACTGATACTGATACTGATACTGATACTGATACTGATACTGATACCAGTACCGATACCGATACCCAATACCAATTGATCCCATCCCATCTCATCCTATCTGAAACCCATTCAAGTAATCCATCCAATCCAATCCAATCCAATCCCATCCAATCCCATCCAATCCCATCCAATCCATACAAAGAGTGGAAAGCCATACAACAGGTTCATCTTCTCTCCTCCTTCGACTTCCTTCCTTCCTTCCTCCTCCCTTTCAATATGAATATCATACGTTACATAGAATGATCAGCATCTTCCAATGGGTGGTGAGATGAACTATCCTATCCCCATTCAATGTAGTATGCCATGCAACCATCCGTTGAGGGTTAAACCCAGATGTTTTTTCATGCAGCCAAGATTCATTTCGAAGGGCAAATCTCAGGGATCCACTGGAACCCTTGCCCCGCGTTTTGGTCCGGACGGTGGTGAGGAATACACACAGCTTTGGACGTTGGATATGGGATGTTGGGTATTGGGTATTGGGTATTGGGTTTTGGGTTTTGGGTTTTGAGTATGGGATATGGGATATTGGACGGTGGATTGTGGACCTTGGACCTTGGACGATGGAATTCCCTTTCGAACCCCAATTGAAGAAAGTATTCTGCAGATGGGGATCAAGTGGTATAAAGCGGTATCATTGTAAGCTTAATTACGAAGAAATGAATCATTCTAATCCTATCATATCAATCCATTCCTCTCAATAAATCCCATGACTCGAGAATTATTTCCATGTCTCTTCACTCCATCTCTCACTCCATCCTTTACTCCATCCTTTACTCCATCCAGCCTTCACTCCCCTACACTTCCATTTCTCACCAGTCAAATCGCTTCCCTTCCCTTCCCTTCCCTTCCCCATGTCCATTATCGTGCGGAGAAAGTTACTAATTTGAATCATTTCTTACTGACCAGACCAAGCCCGAGCTCCAATTAAACCGCCGGGGCTTTGATAAGTCGTGCAGGAGATTACTCCTTTGAGAGAGGAGAGAAAAAGAAAAAGAAATGGGCGGGCAAAGATAGATAACGTATCAATGATCATCACATCCTCACACATCCTCACAATACTACATCAAACTTATTACCAAATCAAGCACAGCTTGGTGATCGATGCCAACATCTCATGTCTAAAAACATGGGGGAATAGAATGGTGGATGCACCGTGCAGGGACAGAACTGCATCGTGCTTGATATACGATGTAGTTGTTGCTAGTGCTTCATAGCTTGAGAAGTATAATATCACTTTGACCTCGCCTTACCTCACCTCACTTCACTTCACCTCAACGTCACTTCATTTTGCCCTCACTTTATTTACCGACCGAAATTTACATTTGGGATTCACTTTCCAAGGCTGTGAAAGAGAAGACCAATCTTGATATTCACCCGTAGATTTGTTACCAATCTCTCATCGGAAGAACCGCTTTACGGTTTGGAACGGGTTGATACCTTTTGTGTCACTTTTCTCTGTGTACAGGTCAACAAGGTGATTGGATCGTATCGAGGATTGGAAGCCGCACTAAGAGTGAATCTTTTCCTCACGACGGCTTCAAAAAAATCTCTGCCGCAGCAAGTAATTTATTTGCATAAGAGTTTCTTCCCACCGCTTTTCGAATCTCTCCCCTTCACAACTTCTCCCACAACAAATTACTTCTTCACCAACCCACCCATCCACCGTCTTTTCCATCCAGATCGATTCTTCAACTTACGTTACACTCTTTTTCAATCACACCTAATACCCCTACTCAATAATTCGCATTCGTCCATTCAATATGGAGAAAGAAGCTGCGCATGCGCATTCCCCAGAGGTTGCCTCCGTTCAAGACAATGTCGATTTTCGCACCAATACTCCTACCACCGCCGTCGATCAGCAAGGATGGAAGTATAAGCATCGTCGATTCCTTGGCATGACCTTTTGGTATGCATCTCCTCGAGTTCAACTTACCATGGTTGCATTCGTCTGTTTCCTCTGTCCTGGTATGTTTAATGCGCTTGGTGGTCTTGGTGGTGGTGGAAAAGCAGATCCTACTCTTGCAGATCATATGGTGAGTTATTTATCCTTGATATTGATCCCGTCCCCAAATTTGATTGTCTATCTTGATACTCATGTTGAGGGGATTTTCCCATGTAAAATTGAGACATTTCCAAGTCACGAATTTCTTACTAATGTGAGATTCTTTAGAACACCGCTCTCTACTCAACCTTTGCAGTCTTCGCTTTCTTCGGTGGAACTTTCGTCAACAAATTGGGTATCAAGACTTGTTTGGCCTTTGGTGGTATTGGTTATTGTATTTATGCAATTTCTCTCCTCGCCTCGGTTCATGCAAATGTGGGTGGCTTTAACATCTTCGCCGGTGCACTTCTTGGTGTTTGTGCTGGTCTATTGTGGACTGCACAAGGAACTATCATGGTATCTTATCCATATGAAGGTGACAAGGGAAAATACTTTGGTGTTTTCTGGGCAGTTTTTAACTTTGGTGCTGTTCTTGGTGCTTTGGTAAGTCTTGACACACTTTGCTTTCACTTTCTATGCAATCGAGTTTATCTATAAACTCGTTTTGCTTTCTCTGACTTGTCCGTTTCTTCTTATTTGAAGTTTCAGACTGAGGGAAAGACGTTACTTCATGCACCCAAACAACCTTGGAAGATCTCAGACTCATATTCTTTTAGATCCCACTTGGTCAAAATGTCAATGTCAAGACCAACAGTACTGTCACTGACGGAACTTACATTGCATTCATCATTCTCATGTTTGCTGGTGCGGTTCTCGCTCTCTTTTTATGTAACGCCGATGATATTGTTCGACCCGATGGTACCAAAGTTGTTCTCATGAAACATCCATCCTGGAAATCCGAATTCATCGGTCTTTATGACACCATTGTGCAAGAACCATTCATCATTCTTCTCTTCCCCATGTTCTGGGCTTCCAACTGGTTCTACACTTATCAACAAAATGGAATCAACGCCGCTGTTTTCAACACCCGCACTCGTGCTCTCAACAACGTTCTATACTGGACTGCACAAATTTTCGGCGCCATCATCTTCGGTTTCGGTCTCGATGCTGGTAACTTCCGTCGTTCGGTTCGTGCCAAGTCTGCCCTCGCTCTCCTTTTCTCTATCACCATGATTACTTGGGGTGGTGGATATGCTTTCGAAAAAACCTACACCCGTGAGAGCACCAACTCAGCTACCGGAGGCTATGTTCCAGTCGATTGGACTGATGGAGGTAAAAAATACATTGGCCCTATGTTTCTCTACATCTTTTATGGATTCTTCGACTCCGCATGGCAAGGTTCGGTTTACTGGTTTATGGGTGCCCTCTCTAACTCTGGTCGTAAATCTGCCAACTATGTTGGTTTTTACAAGGGTATCCAATCAGCTGGTGGTGCGGTCATGTGGGCATTGGATGCGAAGAAACTTTCCTACCATGATGAATTCATCAGCAATTGGGTTATCCTCGCCGTTTCTTGCGTCATCGCTGCTCCTGTCATCTTTATGAGAATCAAGGATACCGTTACCGTCGAGGAAGATTTACAAGGCACCGATGAAACACTCGCAGATGTGGTTCCGGAAGGTCATGAGGAGAAGTTGGGTGGTGGTCATGAATTGAATACTCATGGTCCCATTTCTCGTTCCGATAATGTTTAGATACTTTTTCTCGGTGGCGTCTTATACCTTTCTTTCGATTCGGGATCACTTGAACGCGCTGGCTGGCATTCGTTTATTTGGCTTTGGAATTCATGTGGTTTTTTGCACAGGTGGTGGTTGGAGGAGTTAGTGGGGTTAGATGGATCAATAATACATGGATGGATGAATGAATGGATGGATAGCCAAACAAAAGACAAACATACTTCATTCCTCAATTTACTCTTTCCGTTCTCATCATCTTTCACCATCTCATCTCATCCCACCCGCAACCTCAGGAGAAACATAATGTTCTGATCAAAGCTAGTTTTTGACTTGTCAGTCAGTCAGTCACTTGATGAATTGGTTGAATCCATCTCTTTCCTTCTTCTTTTCTCTTCCCCTCGAGAAAAAAAGAAGCATCAGAGTTGAATTTCGTTAGTCAGGGAGGCATATTTTCCACGTTTGTTTCATTTTTCAGTCTTCAATTTTCAATTGACAATCCTCTTCTAGGCGAGGAGAAATCTTTCCCTACTCTAGTGCTCTAATGGGAGTTTTTTCTAGGGTTATGGATGGATGGATACGTTCGTTTGTTCGGATAGGACGGGGTCTTTGATATTAATCGTATCATGGATAGATAAATAGGCAGATAGAGAGAGAGAGACGAGGAGTTCATGAATTACATACATCATGATTTGATTTGATTTGATTTGATTTGATTTGATAGGGTTTATGGCTTATGAATTGAATGAATGAATTAATGAATGGATGCATGCATGGATGCATGAGTGGATGAATAGTAATGCTTTTATGTAGCTTTGGTTTGATATAGCTGGTTTGACTGGTTGACTTTTAGATAGATACCTTGGGGCTATACTTATTATACTTATTATACTATACTATACTATTCTATTCTATGCTTTCTCTGCTCACATACCCCGATACCCAAATACCCCGCACTTGAACAAATTAAACATTAAACATGAAACATAAAAATAAAAAAATAAAGAAATTAAAATAAGATAAAAAAAAATCTCTCCTTCCTTCCTTGAAGGAAGGAAGTTCCTTCCTTCCCCCCCATTTCATGTGACTAACTAACTGACTCATCGACTGACTGATTGACTGACTGACTGATGCCCGCCGCTGCATTATTTAGTATCAAGAATCCCCTCCCTACTTTATTTTATTTCATTAGTGAGGTGAGTGAACCCAAGTTCAAGTGCATGGAGTGAAGTGAAGTGAGTGATGGAAATGAAAATGAAAACTTTGGGGAAATGAGAAAATGAGAAAATGAGAAAATGAGAAAATGAGAAAATGAGAAAATGAAAGAAAAAAAAGGTGGGGGGAAGAATTTTGGGAATGTTTGGAAATGTTTGAGATAAGTTAATGAAGTGAAGTGAAGTGAAGTGAAGTGAATAAAGTTTCTTGTATGATATAATATAAAATTATATAGGAGAAGGAGAAGGAGAAGGAGAGAAAAAAAGAAAAAAGAAAAAGAGAAAGAGATTTATATAGATATTTAGAATTAGTATCGAGATTAGGATTTAAATTCTATACTCGATTGAATAACGTGGTTTATCAGCATGCGGGCCATATCATCATGTGGGCCACTTCGAAAATGCACCAAAATCGAGGTTTTTTTAATATTTATATTTTAATAACTAGTCATTATTTTTGAAAGGAAAAATCATGAAAAATCATAATAAAAATAGAATATTTATAATATTTAGGTTTCTTTTTTAAATAATTTATTTTAACTCGAAATTGTCACACTTTGCGTTACAAAATCTCTTTTTCTTTAATAACTTTAATAAAAATAAAAATTTTGAAAAAAAAAATAGATTTTTGAAATATTTGAAAAATAAGGTTTTATATAATAGATTTTTGAAAAATTCTATTGGCTAATAAAGAAAGTGCACGGTTACGCACAGACGAATTTTGTATACAAAATGAAGTGGCCCATATGATGATATGGCCCGCATGCTGATAAACCACGTTAATAGATTTTCAAAACATTAAATTTCAGTACCTTATTAAAAACGTTCAAACACTAGCCGTTGAGGAAAAAGAATTTTTCAGACCACAGATTTGTATAATTTATTTTTTCTTATTAATTACTATAATCATTTTGAAATCCTACGAATTCGTAGACTTTAGTTTCTTTTTCCCCGATGACTAGTACTAATATAATACAATATATATGTGCTAATTGTAATTCTGATTTTATAATTTAATATAATATTGTCACGGCGCCAACTACATGATCTGTAGTTGCCTTCGTGCCTCAGGCACAGCATACTAGCGCGCCCTACTTCCTATAAGTAGGGCCTCACTCTTCCATAGCTCTTCCACCCTTATGGTTCAATATAAGTCTTCACCCGTGCCTTGACAAATATACATGAGGGCCAGCCCCTAAACCCCCGATCCTCGCTACGCTCGAGGTGAAAATAATAGATTTATATTATTCTTATTATGCTTATTATCTACTCTTTCTTTTCTTTTTTAAATGAGTTTATTGATTTAATGATAAAATGATAGAATAATAGAATAGTAGAGAAGTAATCTTTCTTTTATATATATTTCAATTTATTAGATTTATTAGATTTTTAGGTTTAATAGTGCCTCCGGCATCTCTACTTGTTGGAACACGTGACTGAGAACGTGTCACGTTCTACCCCCACTTACGCCCTTCGTACGTATGTGGAGTAGAATGTGTATATAGCTTAGAAATGCCCCCTTCATACGAAGGGGGCAGACAGAATTACAATACCTTTAACTCATATGCTTTTGTGTATACACTACCTTACTAGGTCCACCCAACACTACTCAAGCCTGAAGCGAATAGTGTTGGTTTGAGGTGAACACGGATGACGTAGAACCTACAATGTAGGGTCTAATGGTCAATGTGTATTCAGTCTAATAAGCTAGCTAATCTATGGGTGTAATAGCCCTTATATAAGGGCTATTGAAAGAGCTAGCCTCCGCTTTCGCTTAAATATGGTCACAAAGCCCTTTGACCTTTTGAAGTCCTTTGCCTATGTTCACACAAATAGCAAGTAAAGTATATAGATAATTATATTATTATTAGACTTATTATTATTAAGTTTATTATTATTAGATTTATTGTGACACTTTGCCGTAGAAGAACTACGAAAGCAGGGTACAAGATGCCTTTAGAATCTACAACTAAGGAACTACAAGCTGAGCGCTCGTAGAACAGCTATAAATACTAACTACATACACATAAGCACACATACGCTTCCAAGCGCACTATCACGGTGTAAGAGATAGGTACTAGGTAAGATATATGATATTCTACAAGGATGGAAGAAGGCGCTGGATGAGCGCCGACTATATAGGGCATGGATGCCTAAGGCATCTACAAGACTACGCTATTGAACCTGTGACACGCACATAACCGATCGCAATGCGATTGAATACAATCCGTAACATTTATTATTATTAGATTTATTATTATTAGATTTATTATTATTAGATTTATTATTATTAGATTTATTATTATTAGGTTTATTATTATTAGATTTATTATTATTAGATTTAGATCAGATTGACCCCACATAAGCCAACACACAAACCACTCTTTCAAAATATTTAAAATCTCTAAATAGCTTCAAAATTATTATTAAAAAATAACAAATAATAAAAAAGCTTATTGAATTGTACTATTAGAAAAACTACACAGTACAAATATAAGCAAAGATTCTAAATAATATTAAAAATAATTATGGAAAGTGCTAGCAAAGCTATTATTATTTTTAGCCACGAAGGGCCGAGAAAAAGCTCGTATAATATATAACTTGAACTTCATTCTATTTCACTCCCTTCACTCCCTTCACTCCCTTTACTCCCTTTACTTCCCTCCTCATTCCCCTCCTATACTTTCCATTCCCATTCTATACCCAATCCACATTTCATACTTCACTTTACAACTCCTTCTCAAAACTCTTTTTTCATTCATTTAAATACACACACACACACACACACACACACACACACATATCATAAAAATCATAACATCATTAATTAAATACATAATCTCTACATCCATCATATGCAATCATTTCATTTCATCATTACCATTTCTGCTGAAAAAAAAAAACACAAAAAAAAACAAAACGTAAATGAAGTCCCCATCCCCCCCTTCATCTCTCACTATATGTACCATCTTCTCGCAAATCCATGTATGCCTTAACATCACATGCGTAAACGGTATTCCCAAACGCCACGCCATTCATTTACAAAGATATCCCCTCCGTCCAACCATCCAAGCCATTTTATCCGCATCCATCCATCCATCCCCGTCTCCATTAATTACTACCACCTCACCACTACCACCTCACCACTACCACTCACTCACTCAATATATTTCCCATTCCCACTCCCACCACTCAACCAACTAAAAGTTTTCTTCTTCCCTCCCGATCGCTTCTCACTCGAATTCGGCGGATAATTCATATCACCATTCATATTCGCATTCGCATTTCCATTTGCATTTCCATTTCCTCTACCATTCATACTTCCACTCATCATCGCACCGCTCATGTTCGCACCCATATCTATACTCGCATTTCTACTACTCTGAGGTCTAGTATTATTATGTTGCGAAGTAATCGTATCGGATTTATGCGGAATGGGAATACTGGGATTGGGAACCGGAGCAGACGCGTACATATGGGGATCGGGACCATCTTGCAATTGGTGCGAGGAACGAGAGGAGCTAGGACCGGGGTTTGTGGGAGCGGAAGATTTGAAGGGTTCGGATGCGCCGAAGAGATCGCCCGTTTTGATGAGGTCTTGCCAGGTATCGAAGGAGCGCTGGAGGGGGTTAGTTGTTGGATTTTGGATTTGAGGATTGGGGAAGCTAGGATAAGGTGTGCTGAGGAGAATGTGAATGTAACATACTTTGTAGTCTTTTTCTGCGAGCTTGATCTCATATGCGCATTTATCGACTTCTTTTTGATACCAAGCGTCTAGTGCCATAATGATTGACTCGCTCAAAGCATTAACATTTTGAAAGAGAGCTTTGGTGTCTAATGCGACGGAATGTAATTTTCCATTAACTTCTGTATAATCTGGATGACTGTCGAAAGCTGGGAACTATTTTTTAAAATGTTAGAAGCTGTAAATTTGGACTGGAATCCTTCACCCCATCTCAAAGTATTCCCACATTTAGCTATCCACATCAAGCTATTCCCACCCTCATTCTCCATCCAAGGTTCAAAAAAAAAGAACTAACCTCATTAATACTCTGAATCTGTTCCTCCGTACTAACAATCAAACCCTCAAAACTACTTTTCGTCTTCTGACTCCTCTGATCCAAGTACTGTCTCTCATTCTCATAGATCGTCTTAATCTGGGCTCTCCTCTTATGCAACGACTGAATCCTCTCAATGGCATCATGCAATTGGGATTTGGGGGATTCACTCGGTTCCGGGATGGAATTGCCATGCATCATTTTCTGACTGGCCAAAGGATCCTCGGTATTATCGCTGGAAGGAGAAGAATGAGTTAGAGTTTGAGGTTTGGAGGGGAGAATGGGTTCGCGTGCTGAGACTGGGGGTTGGGTAGGAGGGAGGGTGTTGGTCGGCGTGTATTTGTTGCGTGGCATTTTGAAGATGTGCCAATGCATACGGTGGTTTGATATGAGATGATGAGATGTGATGTGATTTGATATGATGTGTATGGATATGTATGGATTGAAATTGAAAGGTTGGATGGATGAATGAATGAATGAATGAATGAATGAATGAATGAATCAATAAATGAATAGAAGAGACAGGACTTACTATGGTGGGGATGGAGGGGATGCCATTGTTATCGGATGATTTACTCAAGAAGTAAACCCAAGGTACAGAAATGGATGTACAAGATGTGTTTTACTTTTGAATAAAAAAAGAATTAACCTCCTAGTCCTAGGGATGTTATGGTATGCGTTTGTGAAACACAATTGATTGATTTTGATATCGGAGAGAAAAAGTGATAGGCAGAGATGGTATGGGAGATGGGCGGTAGAGGAGATGCGGATGCGCGGGAACAGAGAGGCAGAGGGAGAGGTGGAGGTGGAGGTGGAGGTTTCGTGTGTGGTGTGTAGTGTGTGTGTAGTGGGTAGTGGGTAGTGGGTAGTGTAGTGTACTTTGGAAAGAGAAGAGAGAAGAGAGAAATGGAAAAACAAAAGATGTTTGGATTGTTCCTTGACTCCAATTCAATCAGCCTCGAGTGCGTGAGAGTGAGTGAGTATATCAAGCAACAAAACGACAAAAGCTCCTCCTTGAACAAATAAGTAATTCACAAACATGTGGCTGGGAACGGAAAGGAAAAGAGATCAAATCAAATCAAATCATAATGAATACGAAAAGAACCGGTGGCATAGAATCGAAAGAAAAGGCTGCATTGGGTGATAAATACATCGAGGCCCCATATAATTCCCTTCCCGCGACCTATCACATCTCACAAAAGACCATCCAATCCCTATAATATGAGGACCGCCGCCCAATCGAGAAAATGGTTTAATCCAGGAACCAAAATCTTCGAGGGTGGAGTGGCAGGACATGGATGACATGGATGACACGGATGACATGGGATCATATCCCATAGATAGCATGGGATAAGATGGCATGGGCATGGGATAGATCCAAACCGTGGCGCGTTCCCCAACCTCTCGTCTTTTGGATTTTCTCGTGCGTGCTGGACACGGATAACCTTGCCTACCACCTACCTACTTAGCAAACGTGTAGAGTGCTTTTTGAAGGGATGGATGGATGGGAATTTTTATCATTTAAATTTCTTGATGCATACATAACACTCTCTCGAAATATGTTGTGATGAGAATCGTGTCGTGCGTGGCGTCGGACAAGAAATCATAAATCATTCATCAAGGGAGAGTTTTCGATTCTTACATTGTCTTGATACATTCTCTGGATTTGTTGGCTTCATACGATATACGTGTTTGAATACGTATATTTTATGATTGGGGACGTCGAAGATTGTAAAGCCAATCGCTTCTCTTATGTGACCATCGTATCTCAGCAATAGCAAAATGGGATTACTTATCTCTACAAGTCTCGACGTTTGATAGTATCAAATGCGTACCCAAGGTTGTAGTATATTCGGGATAGTTTCCTGATGCCTATCAAAACCAAGTACTGCCACCCATCTGCAAGACGAAGCTTGAGCTTAAGATCGAGATTGAGCTCGAGGAATTGTTAATGCCCAATACTTGGCAGTTATTGGCTGCATATTAAAGTTCGGACCCCTATCAATGACATTGACGTGTGCCGAAGTTTCCCACGTGAGTTTAGTCTAATTCACTGAAGTTTAAAATGTTTATATTTGAAGAGGGAAAATGGCTGCTCTTGATTGTTATAAGTTTTGGTGTTTGTTTAAAAGTCGGGCTCAGGCGGTTTACCAAGTGGTTGAATTTCTTCGTGTATGAAGCCTCTGTTAAAATAGTCTTATCATTTTGAAGAGAGTGCTTTCTGGTTCATAGCAAATGTGCTTTCTTCTATTGAAATCTATCGATAATCAAGACAGTACAAACAATCCTGAAAGTTCCCATATCTTACACTCAAACAAACTCAATCCCAACTAGCTTTAATCCCCATCACCCTTTTCCTGCCACGCATCACCAACCCAACCCTCCCATAATCTCTCTACTTCTGAAACGCAATCCCCGGAGAATCCCTCTCCTCCCTACACCGTCTCTCAAACACCCTCGACCCAACCTCCCTCAACAATTCCCCTCCATAAACCCCCCTCCTATGCGCCTCCCTCAACCCCCACAAAATCACCCTATCACCCCAATCTCGATCATCTGCATGCACTTTATAATCATCACCACCACACTCCCCATCATCGCATACTCACACGTAAGTTCCACATGTTGATACCTACACCAATCTTCCCTACAATCACCCTCTTCATCAAACTGTGCCGGGCGCCGACACATACTAGGACAATTTCGGAGGAGAGTACACGTACTGAGAGGAAAGGCGTGGAAACTGTCGACGATGGTAAAGGGACATATCCATCTCAAGCGTGGGTTTTGGATGCGGTTTATTTGGGTTTCGACGTGTTGTGCTTCGGTGGGTGGGTCGTTCATGGTTGTCAGGTTTGAGATGGGGATTCTGTAGTGTGTTGGGAGAGTCTTGCTTAGTATATATATTCCTTCCTTACTAGTGCCTGTTCTTGCGATCGCCTGTTTGTTATACTCATGTGTTATTGATGGGATGTTTGCTTGACTCATCTGAGTCTTGCTCATGACTTTGAAAGACTCATTTTCGGCGCCGGGTACACGGAAATAGAAATCAATCATGATTTCTGCATACATCGATTCATGTATATTGAGATTTATCCCAGCAATCTATCATAATTTTAGCAGATCACTCACTCTCAACCGAAAGATGATTCAATCACATTTGCAGAGTTCGCAAACAATCCAATTGTCTTCATAGCAACAAAGAGAAGAACAATCAGAACAGCAATATCAACACAAGGGGAACAACGAAACACCGATATTAATTCTTTGTCTATCTTCTGAATAACCAGTAGACTACTAGATTATCTCAACGCTTACAGAAATTTTAATGTATCTAGCAACTCGCTCATCGCATCAGATCACTTTGCTACTCCTTTTGTCTATAATATTCCATTTCACCCATTCACTTATACCTCCCATACATACATCTACAAACATCACAAAAGGCACTTATCAATTCATCTAAAAAAAATTAATCAAATTAAATACATAAATCCCCAAACTCCACACAAAACAAAGAGAATAAAGAAATTGCAAGACGAGATCAGATCAGAACCAGCCTAATCATCATCATCATCGCCCAAACTCCCCACCACCAACCGCACCCACCATCTCACCAATTCAAGATCCTCTCCAACGCCATCGGACCAGCCGAAACAATAGGAGAATCCGGAAGAAGACGTCTCTCATTTGCGAGTCGCACGACGGGAGTAGCAGAGGAGGAATTTTCTTTCTCGAGAACGGCGACCGTGAGGCCTTGAAATGCGCGTGCAAATACTGGGGTTTGATCTCGAGAATCGGAAGAAGAAGCAGAATCGGAATCGGAAGTGGAGTTGGAAACTTTGTCTGTAGTGAGTGTGGGTGTGGGTGGGGAATCTTCATCACAGGTGAGAATGATGGGGTGTTCGCGGGATCCAGGGGTGGAGAGCTCGGGCGAGGGAGAGGGGGCCGCGGATCGCTTTCTTTGCTGGGGTTGGGGAATTTGTACTGCAGCGCGATGAGCAATTGCAGGGGTACCTAAAGAGGCTGAAGGCTTGGGGGCAGCAGATCGTTGTCTTTGCTGATACTGGGGAGCTTGTACTGCGGAAGCACGAGCAGTGGCAGTCGCATTCAAATGGGCTCTTCCCTGCAACTCTCTTCCGACGACCCGACGGATACCCGGAAGAGGAAGATGAGGATTAGGAGTTCGTCTCGGAGCAAGAGGGAGGGCGGCGACGCGTCGTCGAGCTTGAGGATCAGGTCGTTGGATGCTGTGCGGAGGATCGGTGGAGATTCGAGCCATGATTACCCCGTTGGGGAGGAGAATGCGTTGGTCCGGGAGAAGGAAAATGTGGTGGGGAAAACAGGTGTTGCGACCGGGAATACGGACGGTGTCTGCTCGGAAGCGGGTGTTGCCGAGAGGAAGTGAAAGTGTTGAGGCTTGCTGGATGTGTACTTGCATTGGAGCTAGGATGGATCCTTGCTGTTGTTCTTGAATGACTTGGACTGGCATTTGCTGTGTCTGTGGAGCCTGGACTGGCACTTGCTGTATACGTGGAGCCTGGACTGGCACTTGCACTTGCATATGTCTTCTCTGCAACGACGCATTTGCTCTATCTACTCTTGCCCAGGCTTCACGAAACTTTACCCAAAAGTGTGAAAGTTTTAAAGATCTCTGCGGCCAGAAATCCGAAGAATGAAGATCGCCGCCCGATAGATGACGTGCTTGTTCAGTCAGAAATAGGTTATAGAGCTTTGGTCTAGATAAATTTCGAGTCGACGGATTTTTGTAGAGGGACTCGAGGAACTCGAGCTCGGTGGGGACCCAATACATGGTGCCC
Source organism: Botrytis aclada (assembly GCA_014898285.1). Taxonomy (NCBI): domain Eukaryota; kingdom Fungi; phylum Ascomycota; class Leotiomycetes; order Helotiales; family Sclerotiniaceae; genus Botrytis; species Botrytis aclada. The sequence continues at coordinate 2,793,319 of RCSV01000005.1, forward strand.
ATCGGAGTGTGAAATAGGGTTGGTTATGTGTACTCGGGGGTTTCTGACTGGCTTGATTGGTTGGAGTAAGAAGTGTGTGGATTGAGTAGATAGATGGTTTGAAATGCTGAGATAAATTGATGGGATATTTTTTCTTCATTTTATGCGTGAGCACGTGGATTGTTTAGTAAGTTTTCTCGGGCAATGTTATCTTTGATTCAACTCGATTTTCTTTCAGAAATGATTAAACAAAGAATTTTTACACAAAGAAGTTTTCGATACGAACAATAATTTATTGTGCTCTTGTTGCCGGTGTGAGCATTGTTCAATTATCGACACGGAAATGTTTTCTGATCGGTTTGAGCATTGGTAGTGTGTGTAAGCGCTCTCCTGAATGAATAACCAGGACTGACTGTCCACCAAGCCAAAATGATAGCATCTGAGTGCCCTCCCAAATCAACAATCAAGACTGACTATTCACCAAACCAGAATAATAGCATCTGAACAAGATTTATATCATCAAATAACTATGATCACGTCCTAGCTAATACTTAAATTCCTCTTCATCTGTCAACTATAACTACTCTCCTCTTCAAATATTCCTATCCGAATATCCCAAAGACAAAAGTAAGTAGACACACCAAACCCCAAACCCCACCAAAAAACTAATCATGTATACACCCCCCACACCCTTCCCCCCACCGAAAAATCCCACATCCTCTCCCTCTGCACCCACCGCACCAGCCGCAACACCTGGCCGCAAATCATCTTCGCCCTCGAACACGAAGCTCCCCTCCACTATCACGGCGGCGAGCACTTTTCCACCGACCCTTGGCCCCCCAAAATCTACATCACGTCATCACTCCGAAACTGCGTTCAACGCTGGATGCTCGCGGCGAAAAGAGATGAGATGGTGAGGTTGAGAGCGGAGGGAGGGAGAACGTTGACGGAGATTATCGAGTAACATGTTGAGTCGAGAGAGTGTGTGAGGACGAACTTTTTGGGGTGGGAGGCGGAGCTTGGATGGGTGTAGATTGGAGAGGGTGGTTTCGCTTAGATGAGTGCTGGTTTCGGTAAGGGCTTGGCGGGTAGGTCGATGGTTGAAATAGAATTTGTTATCATGAAGAGAAAATAGTAGATGAATGTAATTAGATACATGTGATACATAGGTATGAATTATGATTGAGAAAAGGCATTCCATAAATATTTGATCATCTGGTTTAAGATTAGACGATAGTTTGGCTAATTCATGATAGTCACGTGAAAATTAACTTAAATTAGACGACAGCTTAGAGATGTTGTCTACTAAGCACTTCGATTGATGGTAGTATGCTACCATTTGAGAGTACATTTTACTGTATTGTTGCCGTGGAGACTATGGAACAATGGTAGCGGCGGGTTCTCGAATGATTAAGTCTATCCATAGCCAATATTCAATCTATTCAAAGCCAATAGTCAAGTCAGTCTATTCATAGCAAATATCACGCCAATTGTGCGATTCGCCTATGAGTGCTTGGATGTACAGGTGATAAACAGAATTGCAATGATGTACGGCAGGTCGTTGACTTTTTTGTGTTTATATTTCTTTTAGCTAGCTCTCAATCATTACAACCAAATAACCATACCCAACACCACAGCTATGTGCGAATGGCTATAGAAATCTCGCACTCAAACTCCAACTAACCACTTATCATTTCTTGAAGTATCACCGAGAGATTATGGGTCAGATACTACAATTAGATCGGACGACTATAATCCGTCTGCTCAATTTATTTTGAAGTTAATCTATTGATAATCCTGCCCATGCACCGCCCCATCTGCGCTAATTAGACAAACTCATCTCTTCGCAGTGCGGCCGGTCTCCCGTTATCTCTCAAAAAACGTACGAGCATCGAGGTAATTCACTAGCGTCTTCAACAAAGCGAACTCACTCATCACTTCTTCATATCCCACTTGGGCCAATGAGATAATTCCATGCTCGTACGATGTGGAGTGATCGAAGAAAGTTTTCGGCAAATCAGGAAGTTCAAAGGTCATCTACTCAGATATTGAACATATTGAATTCATTCACAGACGTTGATAACGCATGAAAAGTGACATTTACTGAAGATACAGTAGGCATCAGAGATTGCGCGCGCGGGGTAAATGGAAACTGAAATTCAACGGCGCGCTATTTAAGAGGTCAACCTTTCCCCTCCCACGATTTTATTTCTTTCCCCTCCCACGATTTTATTTCTTTACCCATACAACAACTTCGACCACCTCCACCCCCAACCTCTGGGTCTTCTTATATCTATTCAAAGCTTTTCTCTTTCGTCTACAGCCTTTCTCTTCCATCAATCAATTAAATCATCATGGTTCGACAAAGTCAGAGAAAGAAGGCGCGCCTTCCAGAACGTTTTCGCAGTGGAGAGGATCAGGAAGCTTCTTCTTCATCCCAATCTGCTGCGCCAGCTCCTACTACACCTGCTTCAGTTGCGTCTGCATCCTCAACTGCTCCACGGCCAACTCCTTCATACTCTACTTCCTCCTCACCCAGTTCTGCACCTGACACTTCTAGTCCACTTGTTAGGAGAGCTGGTAAACTCTGGAGAGAAAAAGAAAGAGCTAAGTTACCGTCAAGAGCTGAGGTAGAAGGTTCGCCGGAGTCAAATGTCGAAGAACCTCCAGCTTCTCTTGCGTCAGCTCAACCAGTTGAGCCTGCCCAGATGCCAGTTCGCACACCTGCTGATGACTACGACATCAATTCGCCTTACTTTGGCTTGAATCACACACCAGAGTGGGATGGTTTGGGAATCGACATTGATGATGAAAGCCAGGAGAGATGGTTCCCCCCTGTAAGTTTGATCAATCCATCTTTCTTTTCATAGCTAATCATGGTATTTTTCTAGGGATTGATGGCTCCTCCTACTTACGACTCCCTTTCCAGCGCTGCGAAGCTCATGCTCGTCCACGAACTCACCAAGAGAATGTCATTCAAGAATGTCGTCTCGTTCCTCGGTCTTACCGATCTTCAACTCATCGATTTCACCAAAGTCTACAATTCTGAGACTCAGCGGGATGAGTTGGAACGTGAGCTCACATTGGTTGCGATGAGACGATTGGACAGTATTCGGAGAAACGAGGACCGTCTGATCACAGCTGAGGATTTTGAGTTAGCTTTATTGGAGGAGGTCGATTGGAAGCTACCAGACACAGCCCTTGAATCTCCAGTTTTGCTTTCAGACATTGGAAAAGCTATCGCCTTTCTCCAAAGCTGTTATGGTTCGCAAATTGCTGGAAGCCAGTCGAACAATGACACGCTTTCATTGTCTGAGATCAATGAGATCATTGCGAAGATGGGACGATATGCTCGGCTTGGTATGGACTTTCACTGGGACTTTGAACATGAATTGGGCTTGAGAGAATACATCGAGAGTGAGATTTTTCACGCTGGAGGTGTTGAAGAAGTTGTGCTTTCTGGAGACGAGGCTGAGCAGTCAGCTCAACCTCCCATTGGTCGACCAAAGAAGCGGGGCAAGCACTTCGCCAATAAGCCCCTTCGCAACAAATCAGATCTCTTGAAAATGGTCTTGCCGAGCAAGTTGAGCGTTGGAGACGAGGCTGAGAAGAAGGCTGAGGGTAGTGTTTTGAACAAGGGAAAGGGAAAGGGTCGGGGAAACTGAAAGTCTCATATTCATTTGTACATTAGTTTTTAAGTTTCGTGGGTGAAAATTCACTTAGCGAAACATTATGGTTTCTTCATAAAAGCGTTAATAAATTTTTTCAAATTGACTCGTCTCAACTATTGAATGTGACTTTTCATTGTTCGTATTTGCTGTAGTGATTTAGAATCTTTCGTCTCATGTTAGTAAAATTTGAGTCCTAATGTAATAATATATAGTTAGACATTGATCGGCTATCGTCTGATACTTTTGATTAGTAGATCTCATACGTTCAAAAATCATTTTCTAATCATTTTTAACTCTAGGTATATACAGTTATATTTTAAGTGAAAGACATCATATTATGATTATATATACAAAAACTCATTTCCCTAGAATTATACTCTTATAGTAACCGAGCACAGATAGTTGTCGAATGCTAAAATCACACCAAAACTCATATAGATTATCTATATGTTTTTCAATAAAAATCTTAGTTTTCTTTGATTATCTTTATATTAATTAATTTTTTTTCAATTGAAATCTGATAAAAAAGAGATGGTTTATTTTTGGGATTTTTATTCATTATAAAATTTATATAGAAAGTTGATATAAATTAGAATTATTGAGATTTACTAATAAAACAAGCGAAAATCAAGAACTTTTCTTTTGATTCAAATTCGATCTTATAAATGATAACATTCTTGTATCCTAAAATTATAAAAATTACTAATTATGAGATTTTCATTATATAATAAAATCATATTCAGAATTTTGATTGATTTTAATAACTTTGAATATTTCTTTTTCTTTTATACAAATAGAGCAAAATGCCTATTTTTGGTGTGATTTTGGTATTCGACAACTATCTGTGCCCTAGTACTGTAGAAGATGAACTTCTCTTTAATAACTCTTTAATAACTTCTTAAAAAGATAGTTTAGAGTCTAACAAGTCTGAACACTATTACTTAGCCTCTAAATAATAATGATACTCTAATTTATATCATTTTATCTATAAATGTTCTAGGAATTCATCTTCATTGAAAACAATGATCATTTCCTAAATTATAAAAAGTTGATCTAATGAATTCATAAAAGCAAATGAAGTAAACATATATCGTGTATAATTACATCTTTATTGAAAACAATCATTATTTCCTAACTTATAATACTTTTATGTCAAAAACTTAATTCTATAAATTCTCATATACTCATAATTCTGATATAGTATACATTAATTAGTTCTACTTGAGTCTACAATATAAATTCTCTAAAATACAAATTTGTAATCTGTCCTTTTCTAATTTAGACTAGAACTACCAATATTATATTCTCTCACTCATTTAAGCCTTTTATTATAATCACACATTAGATCTTATAGAAAGAGGTCAAATAAACTAAAATAAGAAACCTAAAAAGGGAAGAGATCCTCAAGGGATACATCTATCTCCTATATAACAAAACGTATCTTACTTTAAACAAATCTTAAATGAAGATTAGTATGATGAGGAGTCCCCTATTTATAGGATGTGAGTTGCATCCACACATTTTCCGCAAACATAATGACTTTAAGAATATCGTGACCTTCACCACGTAACATCTCATAGGATCATATAAACATGATTGACCATGAGAACCATCATTGTGAGCATGCTTAGTTGATGACATAGTCTGATGAAATGATCCACGATTCCATTCCTCTCGTCTGAACAATACAGATAACTCCCATCCCATCCTGTCAGATATCAGAACAGAGTTCCCATCCCAGCTGGCTTGAACACAGCCCTGCAAACAAATGTTGATAATTCCTATCATTATACCATAAGTTCATAGAATGTAAATGTCAAGCCCTTCATGCTTCGAAGTTATGATATGTCGGAGCTCGGAGGCAAGCGAAAGAGGGGCGGTACAACAGACATGGTGGACTTCGGCCAATAGAGTAGTATGTTGAGACGAGAGAGATATCCAAGATGAAGGCGCGCTATATGGCTTCTGAGTAGGCTGCCAGTATCTTTCTAAGCTGAGTAAAAGTTACCCTTCTTGTTTACAACTCAGACCTTTTCTCCCCGTTGCGTTTCCTCCATGTCTCAAGCTTACTCGGCGTTAAAATAATATGTTGATTCACTTCTTCACAATTCCTCGATCAAGTCACAGAAGAATTGCATGATTAAAATGACCAAAACAAATTGCTAACAGTGTCACTTGAAAAGACAACCAGTAATTACTTCACCAAGTCAATAAAGCAAGTATACAAGAGGCAAAAATTCACTTGAGGGAGTAGCGCGCTCTACAGAGATGCTTGTTACTCGATCTTTGCGCCGCTGGCGTTTTTGATTGTCAACCAGCGACCACCCTAGCCCGAAGGCTTACCTGGCTCAAGGCCTGACCAACCATTACAGTCGGTCAGGAAAGTGTTGCCACTTTTTACCTGGGGCGAATCTGCTTAAAGCATGGAACGACTCGTGATTCCCTAGACAGGTGTCTATTATTCTACGTCCAATCCAAGCTTCAACGGAGTGAAAGGCGGGAGACCCACGCACCAATCTCTCCTCCACTTTACGGTCATGCACTGATACAGATACACTCCGCCCAACTGGGTCAACGTAATATGAATAATGATCGATGAAGACTGCCTCTTCAACCGGGTAACGCATCCTCTAGCAAATTGGTGTGTTTCAGGCTCCCCAGGGGGTGATTTCGGTTTCCAAGATGTTCAAGTATTACCCACCACACCAGCCGTTGCTAAAACATTTGTTGAAAATGCAAAGCGTGTACTCTACCATTGAGCCAGCAGCCTGTGGGTGTTCGATGTCTTATGCGAGTTTATTTAAGAATATATCTAGCAAATATGTTTGCCGAAAAGTGAATTGGCAATGGTGAGCTGCGACAAATTTGGAAGGAACGGATCACATGACAGAATGTACTGTATTCCGATCAGTCGCGTTTTATGAATCTTACCGTGAGAGCGTCCTTTGGGGAATCATGTTGGGCTACCATCGTTGATGGTACCGTCGGATACCAAGATTTTGTCCCTACTCACCGCGATATATTGACCTGGGGATACGTGTTACAAACCATATTTTGTACCTTTTCTCTTTACCTTTCTCCATCTATCTTTCCTTCTCTTCTTTGCATTAGGTATCTTCATTTACTAGGAGAAGAGGGCAAGATGCTCTCAGTGGCAGAGGTCAGGTTATCTGATACTAACATAAGATTCATAGGCTATCTGACTATATAATCTAAATTATCCAAATTAGTATCAACCATTGCAAAATGCGAAAAGCTTTCATAGAAACCTCAGCACGTTGATTTCCTCGCGAGCTCTAGAACGTTTACAGGCCAAATTCACTCCAATGTGGCACATGCCGAAACGTTGCTAGGTTCTTTTTGGTAGTTATCAATTGTGAATGGATTTGATCTATGTGTCTAAACCATACAAATAACTACTTCGCAAGAAAATTAGTTTGTCAAAATATCTCTGGGGAGAGTAGCATGGGACGCTTTGAAAAACCAATCCCGTCCTTTGGGATGTGCAACATGCGTTATTGCTACCAAATACAATGTTTGTCCCCTACTGTCCTGCATATTTGTGTATTTCTGATCATTGTTATTGTCAAAAAATTATCATCTGATAGTAACACAGACCAGAACACCTCTCATTCAGTATTCCGATCATATTCCCATTACTTGACGAAGTTGTGAAACCTTATGAATCAAATTTCTGCAAAGTCATCGTCTGGGCGCCATGCACTGAGGGAGAGTGAATTTGGCCGAGAATATAAAAGCCCGAAACAGCCCAAGAACAGCAGCCGTTGCATTGAAAGCTTGGTAAAGTCGGAAGCAAATCGTCTCTTATCCACCACTTAATAGAATATCCACAGTGACAAGTCTGGCATGACTTCATTCTCGTGTTATTTTGCCGAATGCCCCACTTATAAACACTCTAGCGAGAAAGTCCCCGAAGATAACGCTCCAAAGTTCGAGTTTCTGGGTATTTAAGGGGTGGCAAAATCCTTTTCCTGGGTCTATCGAAGATGTGTCCGACATCGTTCCATGTCTTCTTATAAGTGTGACCAGATAGAAGTTTGTTGGAAGCCTCTTTGTCTCTACTCCGCTGTGTATCACCCAATGTAGGCCTAAAAGATGTCGGATGTGGTATCTCTTCATATCCTGCTCACAAAGTATAACATTTGGGAAAAATCGACGTCTTCGGAAACCGAGCTTTTAACTGGATTTGACAAAACACTCAGCGAGAACTACATCATGAGAGACCTAAATTACGAGGATGGTACAAGGCATTATCGAGGCGCTATGATTTGTCAGTAATAGAGAGTAAAATGGGGATTTGATCAGAATGGCGATGATACATTTCATTCCACTCAATTTGTATTGTTGGCAAAAAAAAAAAAGACAGGCAGGCTAGTGATATTGCACGCTCAAATCATGGTGGAATTATGTAGAAGACGCCCATAGACCCAAAATTGCGGGCAGAGCCAATATGAGTGCCTAGTTACTTCAAGTATTCTAATGGTACTGCACATAGAGTAATAATTCGTCGCTATCCTTACTTTTGACTGGTTTGCGGGTAAAACAAAAAAGGAGTATGATTGGCATTTTAACCTCACAATATGCGGCAAAGGATCACAATATATGGTAAATCTTGTATTCTATCACTATTCGCCCAAAAGATTTCCGTACCGATATATTAAACCTTTTGGTCAAACCCACCAAACACCCAGAATATGCCTCTCCCCTGGAGACAGGCAGAATAGAAAATCTTTGGTAGCATCCTGAAGCAACGAACTGTCATTTTCGCCAGACACCTTTTCGACATTTGCGATTAGATTACCCGTTTCAATGTGATAGTTCCTGATAATAAGAAAGCAAGATGTCTGCTCAATTTCGAGTTCCGAGGTTACCTCACACCTCTAGCAGATGCTCGCTGACGCATCGCGACCAAATTTCGAACTTGCTGAGCCATTGTACATTTTGCTTCTGCCATTTTGCAATTACACTACCCAGCTCTATGTTCGTCGTGGTTCTTGAGGTTTTGCAAGATATATGTCTCATAATGTTCTCTTTCCTTCTCAAACTTAGCTTTCAACTTTGAATTAACCATGTGCCTGCCATCAATTTCAATTTCTCTGAGGTGCAAAGTGGGCATGTATCGCTGTTTGTTATACGTTAGTTAGAAAAGAACTTCTTTATTGTAGGAATGAAGGGAAAAGAGAAGGGGAAGTACCAAAACGTCAGATAACTTTGCTTCATATATGACATGCCGAAAATCGCTGGGAAGACAAGGTAGTTTTAGAGGTCCCAACATAGGTCGGTAGGAAATCTTCGCTGTATTGAATAACCTCATGCACTCCTGCACATCGACATGATCTCCTCCCTTCACATCACAGAACTACAGGTCGTATGATGGCACAAGATTGTATTTGATAGCTTTGCGAATGGAAGCTTTTGAGTCCTGGACATGGCGTAGCTGTAAAACATCTCCATAATCCATGAGTTCTTGGACCAAGATCCATTGTCTTGATCCAGTAAAAAGTCTCCAAATAAAGTCAAAATTGGCCCAATAACTTGGATTTCTGTACCAAGCCAGGTTTCTGATGCGCTTCACGTCGTCATCCGAATCCATCTTACTAAAGTATAAACAAGAGGATTCGTACTATTAGCCAACCTATCCTCTGCCGACGCCCAAAGCTCCCCAGTCATATTGTAATCGATAAGTAAGAAGTCTCGCTCAAAGTCGAACCATACATATGATGTCTCGTCATCCGGTTGGTCCTGTCCAGGCTTGCAACAACGAAATGCACGGCAATATTGTTTCGAAGCGACAGATAACGATTCATGATTGACGCGGAGGATCGCAGGGATCGAAGTGTATGATTTGATTGCTCGTGTGACTGCATCTTGAACTACGTGAACGATGCGCGACTCAGGAATTGCGTGTTCCCAGACAGAAAGACGGATTTCTTTGGGAAATCGACGAAACTGAGGGAAAGACGATGTATCTGCGGCGGAGGACATCGTGGTGCAATTGTTTGTCTGGTGAAGAGACGGCGACAAGGGAGTTCAATTGAGGAAAAGTGTTTTGATAAAGTGTGAGCGCGGAAGGTTGGTGTTGTTGAATATCAGAGGTTGGATAAAAGAAGTTTGGGAACTCAAGTAAATGGAATTCAAGTCTTGCCTTTTCAAAGCAGCTCCCGTGTAAAAATTTGCGTGTGCGGGGTACTCTAGGCTGTGAATTCACTCGAGGAATGTTCACGTGTTTGAATAATATAAAGGTGAAAGAGGGCGACTCTCATCTCATCGAGAGCGTAGCACCAGTCTCAACTCACTGCGATAGCCTTGGCCGCTTTTCGTCGGCTCATTTGCAATGATAACAAATTCAGCAGGGGAATATCTATTTCTTGCCAAATACCACATACACTTGCAGGTTAATAAGCTACAATACATTATTCATTTCAATTTCTCGTTCGCATTCTTATCATCACACAATCCATATCCACGTCGAAGTCACACACACCAACAACCAATACCAACATCTAAGAAGACCCAGTAATGTCAATCGCAAGAACCTTTCCACCCTCGGTATAAACACCCTCATTCTTCCCACTCTGACTCACATACACCCATCCCAAACCATCGCCCGCTCTACCCAACTGCACACTCGTTGGACCAGACAAAACCGTCTCATTCGCGTTTCCAGCCAACGTATCATTCACACCACCAATAACCACACTCACATCACCACCCTCGAGACCAATCTTCAACACACTGGCGCCGGTTCCATAAGCCAAATAAGCAACTCCCTGCTCGGGATCCAACGCAAAATCATCGGCTCCATAAGCATCGGTAAGGATCTCTACCGGTCCTGTGACGTTCAAAGTACTAAGCGAGAATGGAATTCGTCCAAAGGTTGTAAGTCCTGTGTTTGTGTAATAAATGTACACTTGATCAGTGTCACCAGTGGTGGGGGTCAAAACTTTAAGACCATCAACACCGAATGCCAAAGAAGTGGAAACGGGTGGTTTCAACTCTGCAAGGTCGAGAAGAACAGAGTATTCGGAAGTGAGGACATTGATGGACCAGATGACTCCGAGGATGGGGTCAGCTGCGATGATCAAGTTTTGAGATTCGGAAAGGGTGGTGAGTCCATTGAGAGAGCCGGCACCGGATATAATTGCTACTTTTGAGACAGAGGCACCGCTGTTGGTGGAGGGGACGTAGGATGTGAGATCAACAGAGTAGATGGTGTTGACACCTGTGAGAGTGCTGGCTACTGAGGAGAGGGTGAAGTTTCTTGTGATGAGGTAGAAATGGGAGGGTGCGACCTCGGTGATGCCTAGGAGAGATAGTTCAGGTGTGAAAGAATGAACGAGTGTGGCAGTGTCGTTTGAATCAGGTTCCGATGAGGAAATAGTAGGGTCGATGTAGTAAAGGTAGGGATTTGTGATATCGGTGACGAGTATTTTATCACTGGAGGTTATCACAATATTTTCGAGCCAGGTAGGGTTAGGGAACTGGTGGATTACGCGGGAAGAGAGATCTGAGCGGGGAGCATGGCGGATGGAGGCTGAAAAGGCGTAGGAGAGGAGAGAGGTGGAGACTAGAAGATTTCGAGGTGAGAGATACATGATGATTTTGTGATTTACTGAAAGACAAACCAGAAATTGAAATTGATTAAAGAGAAATCCAGTTCAAAGCAACGTCTAGAACATAAAGAAGGAAATTGACACGAGGAAAAGATCAGCTCATTTGTACCTGTAGATCTTTATCCCAGTCATTGAATCTTCACCCGAACCGTCCACCACCGTCCGTGTGTAGAACACGCATGCATCTCTCGAATATCAAGGATATTTGTCCCCAGCTACCTAAACCGGAGTTCTTCACCGTTGGCGAAAGCATGTATTGATCCCGCCCGGCAGTGCCAAGGAACTACCGTCGCAACGACACCCTCAATTACTCGATTGCGGGGTTGTGAAATCGGTATTTGCCTTTTTGATCCTGAATAAGGATGTGAATATCCGTGTTGAATTCCAAACAGTCCTATAATTGGACGAGGAAGGGAAGAAATGGATCAGTACCCTATTAGCATGTGGCTAGGGGAATGAGTGAACTCGACTTAAAACAAGCATAATTCTCGGGACCGAAAGTTGATCGCAGAAATTTTGATGAAGTGAAAACTATTGTAATAAAGATCCTTCAACTCATTTGATGGTAAGTGTTACATGCCGTTATTGAAAGCCATGGAAAAAAGATAATAAAGAGTTGTACTGCGTAGACAGATGGGGAGAAAAATCGGTCTCATCTGAATCTGTTGTTAGTTCGGAGGTTATTCGGGACATTGAATACCCGATACACAACTTTGATACCTCGAAATCTAAACTTGGATAGTCGAATTGCAATCACATTTTTGACATATAAATCGAAGAATTCAAAGCAAATATCATGTTCGTATTGCTATTATCCTCATTTCATGCACCTCAATAGTCTTCGTGTATTGACCGCGATACGTGGTGCACCTCCAAGTGCGCAATGCTTACGCCTAGTAAGCATTTTGTGCCTTACGCTCATCGAAAATCTTCAAAGCTTCCTCCGCAGCTTTCACTCCAGAAAGTGCCATCGCACCAAATGTGGGACCCTGTAGTAACAAGTTAATTAGAATTTGTGATGTTGGGTCGAGAAAAGGTCAAGTTCTTACCATGCGGTTTGCACCATCAACCTCTGACAATTCCATGCCTCCGACAATCAAACCTGGAACAATCTCTCTGGTTCTTTTGACGATGGCGTCTTCAGCGACCTGCAACATTCAAGTCAGTCAAGGTTCATTGATGGAGAAGCCTCGGTGCCTTACATTCATATCGAGTCCTCTCATACCACCGAGTTCCTTGATCTGATTCATTGAAACCAAACGCTTGACACAGAACGCGCCAAATGGACCATCGTGGCCAGTGGTAGAGATGACAACAGGAGCGTTGATTGTGTTTGGATCCATGCAACTCTGGTCATCATGATGCATTGTGACAAGTGTCCAGTTTGTAACCACTCCTGCAACTCTGACCTTGCCGTCGGAAGTTTGACGTGTAATGAGATCCTCAACGGCGGTCGCATTGAACAATTTGATGTTGGGAAATGCAAGAACCTTGGATAGAAGAGTTGATGTGAACAAAGCCTATTGACAGCTATTGTTAGTATCATATCCACGATAAATGGAAACGAAGAAAATCTAGAAGTGAACTGGATAACGAAAGTTCGTAAAACATACAGCATGCTTGACCACAACAAAGTCTCCTTCATCTTCAAATGGAACACCAAGGTCGTTCAAGAAGGCATCAGCAGGCTTTCGCATAACCATAGCACTGAAGAGTTGTCCGCCCAACCATGCTCCTCCACCTGGAGAAACAGAAGCTTCAATGATGGCAATCTTAAGATCGGGACGAGCCTTGCCTAGCATGTAGGCAGTACTGAGACCACAGGATCCAGCACCAACGATGACGATATCAGACTCTGCATATGTATCAAGATCATTGAAGTAGCGGCGGGTCATTGCACGCGAGACTTGAGATTCACGAATAGGAGCGAATGTAAAACCTTGGTCCCATTTCTCAGCAAGGCCAGCAAGTGTCTTGCCTTGAGTGGCCGCCTGCGAAGATTCGACTTTGACGTCGAAGGCTGATTTCAATTGAACTCCATCGATGGGAGATGTTTCCTCGGCGAACAATGCTGATGGTGGTGCCATTTTCGATATTTTTCAAGTTGTTACCTGCGAGAAATTAGTGACGTCCATGAGGACGGAATGGAAGAGCATGATCCTTTCGCTGGTATTATCCAGATCAAGTTCATATAACCGTATAATCTCAGAACGACCCCTCATCAACGGCACTCTCACATCATCTTACTGAGTAAGAAGGTAAATGAGAGGCAGGCTGACGATTTACAGGATCGAACACCGGTTCATGCGAGAATGACTTATACAATTGATGAGATACCTTGATCCGCAAAGCGGATAATGTCCATGCTAAGGATTACATGGCTTCCAACTGTTGGAAGTGAGCTGTACTTGGTACGAGTTGTTGTTTGCTAGGATGAGTAGACAATGTCAGTGTTTCCTTCCGACTGAGTGCAAGATGACTTACACGAACGTTTGTCTGGTCTTAATACGGAATTGAAGAGCTTTCTGGAAGATGGTGAGAAAAAAGAGATTTGTGTTGGGAATCATACAGAGAATAAGTAGTCTGAAAATCATGCGCTAAGTGAGGGGTAACTTTTAGTGGCTCCGTGCCCAGGAACTAACCTGTTTAAGATGCATCAACGTCGCTATCGCAGTTATCTGATTGACTGATCTAAAATCCGGGATGTCAAAGAATTGCCTCACCGGACTGTCAAATTTCGATCATCAATCCTAATTGTCATAGCATGTAGCAGGTACACTTTGATTGGAGTGAGCTCATAGCTTCCTGCAATGGTTTGCGAAACTATGCACTCTTGAGGCAATCACTTACCGACCTTCCTAGTTTGAAAGAGTTTTCTACAACGATGACTCATCGCAGCATCCTTCGATTGAGAGGGGAAATGGCATGGTCTGTATACATCTGGCAGTAACTAGTAATGCTTGGTTGCATCGAATTCCGCTTAAGTAAGCCTAGCAATTCTTTCTCCCTCGGCGAGCGTAAGGAATACCCAAACTACCTGCTTTCAAACAGGACGCAATCATCTATTGATCACTCTTACTCCTTTCATAATGAGGTGTTTGTGATTTGCGATCTTCAATGACTTGTACTAGAATCTCAATAATGACACCAATACAAGCATCTTTCACCTGCATGCAAATATCCTTGACGATGGATCGCATTACGCAAAGAAAATGTGGTGAATCAATTGATGAGAGACTCATGGACAGATAACCTTAACATCTACTGTTTGATTTCCTGTTTCTAGATTAGGTTATAAGATCACTATCAAGAACCTCTAGTACACTAAACTCCGGTGTGTACTCTAGCTGTGAATGGGCGAAATGCCTGGTGACATTGATTTCAACAACAAGCTTCGGTAGAACAGGATACCTTTTGTTGATTTAGAGCTCAGTCACACATTCGCGATCTCTTCTTTCTATGCAGACCTGATATCGGGAAGGAGCCACCACAATGCTTAAGCCAAAATCCAAACTTGTCAAATAAGCAACAAATATCGATATAGTATATAGCAATTCTTAAATCAATATGGCTACAAATCAGGTGAGAAGCTCCACAAGTCACTCCTTACACAGAGTTTGAAACAAAGAGATATAGATTATATCACCAAACGCAACAGTCGTTCCTATCAATACGTCAGGTCCTCCGGGGGAATATACTATAGCAATTGGGAGATACCACTATTTGGTCAAATTATCCAAGGTGCCTTGGTTGGGAGCGTATATTGATTTGGTGCCAAGAGTCAATGCAAGTTATACCCAGCCTGGCTATGAGAGCGAATACGAACCAGATGAATCAGTTCCCTACTTATTCATAGCTATCCAAGGAATCAGATGTAAATACAATTTCTGCTTCGAAATGCTTCCTCCTGAGCTTTCCATTACTAAAAACTGTGCCAAGCGCTTGATGTTTTATCAGCTGAGGGTCTCTCTTCAGATCCGGAGTCTCTACAGGGATTATGGGATACAATTTCAATGTATAGTAAACCAGAGACTTCTCAAAAAGACAGAATATCATACAGGGGAACAGCTGGTACTGCTGCTTTCAAATTTGTGTATTTAATAATATTGGGCGACTTCCACCTCGACTCCAAGGTTTTGGAAGAAAAGCAGAAAGTGGCACTAATGTTCGTGAAGACCGTCTTATCTAACCAAGACGATTACATGTGGGAAATTAGAAAGGTGGTTCGAGCTGCATATGAAGTCCGATTTGAGGCCACCTGGGATGAATTTAAGATGTTCGATGATTTTGGGGGGCAAACCGCAACGAAATGGGAAGATTTTGAGATAAAAGAGGCAGCGAAAGAAGCGGCAGCGAAGGAAGAAGCAGAAAAGAAACGGGCGCCAAACCAAATCGCGTCAACACGACAAGACAGGGAGTAGGACTGATCACAATTTTGTATATTCAGGCTTATACAATTTCAGCGATTAGCAGGAATAATTCGATGAATTAGCAGCAATGATTGATTTTGTAATATCAAATTCCATACACATTAGACTGAGGTGTTTCAAACATTTGCATGTCTCCAAGAAGTCCACAGCATGAGTACATGTGATAACAAATAATCTACACTCAAATTTTAGCAGGGCATCAATCTGTCAATTCTTCGACATCACATTTTTGACGTCATAAAAGGCGTGAGACAGACAAATGTGTCGGAGAAGGTGTAACAATAAGTGATTCCGTTACGTCCATAAAGTTTGGATATTGCGTTACAATTCCCAAACTAGAAGTCAGTCTACTGGATTCAAAAATGACTGATATCCATCCATTCAATATCTCAGTCCCTCAGGATAAGATTGACACCCTTCAAGCAAAACTTTCATTAGCCACTTTCCCTGACGAGCTACCTTCCGAGTCGACATCACCATGGGATCAAGGACCTCCGTTGTCCGAAATCCAAAGATTGACTGAAAAATGGGAGACCTGGGATTGGAGAAGTGAAGAAAACTCACTCAACGAGTACCCCCAATTCACAACGAAAATCGATGTATCTGGATTCGAAGAACTAGAAATCCACTTCCTCCATCAGGAAAGTCCTATCAAAAATGCCATTCCATTATTATTTGTCCATGGATGTGAGATATCTCCACAACTGCTCATCCTACAATGATACTTACGAACAATCATCAGGGCCGGGCTCCTTTCTCGAGGTCCTCCAGATTCTCCCCCACTTGCAAACCCCCGCCTCCACATCTTCCCCACACCCCAGTTTCCACATCGTTGCCCCATCTCTGCCAAATTTCGGATTCAGCTCCGGTGTTAAGAAGAGAGGGTTCGCATTGGCTCAATATGCCGAAACTCTCAATAAGCTGATGTTAAAACTTGGGTACGATTAACATGTCACTCAAGCGGGTGATTGGGGATTTTGGATTACGAGAGCGATAGGAAAATTGTATCCGAAACACTGCAAAGCAAGTCATCTCAATATGGTATACGCGCAGCCTGCCAAGCTATTCAGCAATCCAATTGAGAAGATTGGGGATATGCTTATGCCCTACAGCGAGCTGGAAAAGAGGACTGTTGAGAGGAGAAAATGGTTTCAGGCTGAGAGTAGAGGTACATCTTCCTCATTCTTGACAGTGACATCTATATTTATCTGTCCAAACTGACATAAACAGGCTACAACGTACTCCAATCCACCAAGCCCCAAACCCTCGCATATGGACTAGCCGATTCCCCGGTCGCGCTCCTGGGCTGGATATACGAGAAACTACACGATTGGTCTGAAGAGTATCCATGGTCGGATGACAAAATTCTAACCTGGGTGAGTATATATTACTTTAGCACTGCGGGACCCGGAGCTCCGCAAAGAATCTACTATGAGACAATGCACAGTTCAGAGGATAAGGAATGTACGGTTGGGAAACTACAGCAATGGACAGCAGGGGTGAAATTTGGTCTGGCATACAATCCAAAGGATTTGGAGAATGTTCCAAAGCGATGGGGAAGGACGCTTGGGAGTGTGGTGTATGAAGTTGAGAATGATAGTGGGGGGTGAGTTTTATGTTCTGGACGAGGTCGAGTTATTGCTAATGAGTCTATCAGACATTTCTACTCTCATGAGAAACCAGATCTCTTGGTACGAGACTTGAGAGTTATGTTTGAAAAAGGAGGAGGAGCATTCAGTATGGTGAAGGGAAGGAATGGATATGAATAAATATATTAGTAGAAAGTGTTTGTAGAGATAATTAATGCAGAGATACTGGAATTCTAAATGGGTTTAACATCTAAGCCGCTCAGCACATCGAAAGAAAAAAATTGATCACGTGGAAGTTTCGTCAAAATAAGGGGGCTTGAACATTGTCTTCGTTGGTATCTATCTTTTAGTAAAAGCATCCCCCACAAACCCATATTCCAGATTTCTAGATGAGCCCTAGTC
Organism: Botrytis aclada; assembly: GCA_014898285.1. Classification (NCBI taxonomy): domain Eukaryota; kingdom Fungi; phylum Ascomycota; class Leotiomycetes; order Helotiales; family Sclerotiniaceae; genus Botrytis; species Botrytis aclada. Next base: position 2,811,024 of record RCSV01000005.1, read on the forward strand.
ACCCTGTTTCACTGAAGTCTCATCACGGGAGGGAACGCACATTTTGGCACTTTCCTATCCTGTGTGTAGGATTTTTCTCTCTGAGAAAAAGAGACATATCAATACTAAACTTAAAACTTATTCAAAAAGCCCATATCCGCCGCGATAATCAAACTAACAGCCCTGAATGTCTTCTCTGTTACATCTCTTTCGTAATTTATAGATTCCGGGTCCTTTCCTCGAGCGATATCTCATACTAGACGTACGTGTCACATGCGAGCCGATCACAGCTTACCACGGAGCTCCTTCAAAGATCTGTGCGAGCCCCTTATATTTACTCAACGGCGATCCATCTTCATGGGCCAGTATCCACGCATCAAAAGAGAAAGAGTAAAGCCTAGGCTCAGGAGCCTTTTTCCCCAAAGTTTCCCAATTTGAATCGACATCAAGCTCGCAAAGCAACACATTTGTTAACTTCACTTTCTTCCAGAATTCAATTTTCTTTTCTTTTTTCATCTCTTGCAACAATCTTAGATAACTCCGATGGTTAGTACTCTTTATCTTGGCAGCATTAAGCACACTTTCAATGCGATCCATGTGAGGCCTTTCAATCAAGCAACCAGAATTGTCCCAATAGTCATCATGCCGCATTTCTGTGTCAATATCGATCACATGATACCCCCTCCTTTGACCTAATCGGTAAGACTTTGCAAAATTGTTGACTGAAAAAAGTAAAACTATCTGAAGTACTTTAATATCAGGACACCATTCGGAAATATCGGCCATGATATGGTAATGATCTATCATTCGATTCCGGGGAAACATATTGAAGTCAATCGGAAATGTGGCAATTGCAAGGCGCTCAATTTTGGAGAGATCTATGCTTCTTCTGTAATAATACAGTAACATGAGATCTGGGATATTGAGCATCAGAGTATCTCTCACAGGATCAATGTAGGTTTGGACGAGACGTCTATCATTCACCCAGAAATGACGAACTGGTATGTCCTCAAAATGTTTCCGCATAGTACCGTGCGGATCCGGTGTAGATAACATGATCTGTTTCAACTGGCTATAGACCACTTTTCGTGAGAGTTTGCAAGCATTCAAAAGCGGCAGCAAATGACTCGCAGGTGATATCTCATCTTGGACTGAAAGCAAAAACTTGCTATTGTGTACACAGACTTTGAAGTAGAAATCTGCCACTCGTGAATTGCGATCAGGAACAGCCTCCTTGAAGACCCACACCTGTAGCTCGGGAGGCAAAAGCTTGAATTTAGGGAAAGTGAGAACATCCTTTTCGGGTGGTGGAAAAAGCTGGTGTACCAAGCTTTGATATGGGAAATATTCGTCGGATAGACTGTCAATGGGCGACTCGGATTGGAAAAGTGGAGATAGACCTGTTAGGAATTTAGCGTTACACATGCGATTGGAGATTCAATGGAACTAGTACTTTGCGGGTTCGTTGATTCCATAGTGAGACAAATATATAAAACCAGGTGCAGACCACTATTCCATGAAATTGGATACCAATAAATGAGGTCAACACCGAGTGGAAAAGTCTTATAGTGGGCGACTTTCGTGGTTTCGGAGTGCAAATGATACGTAGTTTAGAGATCAAGATTTGGTCTTCGATAAAAAACGATTTCTTAACTGTATATTGCCACGAAAGCGAGGTTAGGATGACGAGTAGCTTGGGAAAATCGTCCTCAGTGGAAGTTCTCTACCATGCCACTTCAGGTGTTTGTATAATAGAGATACGAAACAGATATTGTTTGTATGTATAAGAATTTCTTGTTCCAAAACTTAGGCTTACGATGACAATGTGCAAAGTCGATTTGTGTTTGATATGGTAGCGTCTGTGATATAAGAGACCGACAAGATAGATGAACAGAATGTCTCGACGTTGCAAGGTGCTCATATGGAAAGTGCCATCAAGGGCTGGATGCAAAAGGCAAGAACTTCGAACACGTGACAATGAACCTCTTTCCATTCTGGATGGACAGCTCACTCTTAGATTTCCCACAATATCTAAATCTTTTTCAAGCATTCAAGGAATTGCACAGGTCGAATGACATGGTGGTCCTGGCGACGAGGAAAATAATTCACAAAAGGTGTAAGTGTGATATTATATTTCGGTCCAGTCGATTTTCTACTTGTAAGGATGATTTGTAATTAACGAAGACGGGGCTGGATTTGCTAGAGCTATGATGCCGGTAAATGGGTGTCCTCAGCCTTTATAGGCTAGACTACAAGCTCCTCGACTACCAGATTTAACAGAGGTGCTTGTCACGCCAACCAATTGTTCACACCTCATGTTTAAAAGAACTACGAGATATATGCTTCTATGAAGACCCTTAGCTAGAATCTCTAGTAGAGTCTGCGAGAAAAATTAAGCTATCAATCAGTACGAGAGAAATTTTCCAATACTGAAATATGGTGATAGTATTTAGCGACCAAAGTAATAATCCATCAAGCTATGGAACTTACACAAAATCTAAGCTTCATGTCAAGGCTTTGACTTGCGTATGATAAAGCAGCTTAGGGAAGGGAAGACGATCACGGTACTCTCAGTCGACCAGAGCACTCAAATAAACATCACAGAACTGAGCTTTCACACTCGAGATATCATACGCAAAGAAGTGATTTTCATAAAAAAGCGCGACATCAAGTAAATTAGAAAGTACATCCTCTGAGCATCCTATCCACCCACCACAAATCAAAATGTCCATATCAAGCCAAACAACCCAGAATCCTTTACCAAGTAATGTCCTGCCTTTCTTCTATGCTCCAAAACCTTGTCACCTCTACTGTAGGTCTTTCCACAGCCGGCTCTGGGGCACTGGTGAGCACGACGTCCTACTCCATGAACAGATGCCATGTGGCGTGGAAGATCAGTTTGACGAGAGAAGGTACATGGACAGAGTGTACATGTAGTACGTTGGGGAGCTTGTGGTCCAGATGGGAAGACTGGTTGTTGAGCAGGTAATTGGGCAGGCATGTATGAAATACTGTCCGGATTAATGAAGGGTGGGTACACGGTCGGGCCAAGCATAGGGGCCGGATGATTGGGGTTGACGACATCAGTATTATCAATACACTGGAATCCATGAAAGAAATCCGGACAGTATTTCATGTTCATGCCTGTGACGTATCCATTCTCAGCAACTCCTTCGACTGGAAAATCACCGATAAAGGGTCCTGGGTTCGAAAAGTTGGGAACGCCGGTATTAGGGTACGTTGTAGCCGCATTGTTCTGAAACCCGAACTGGATCTCCGGTGCCGTGGCTTCTAAGTTGGGATAGGTTTCATGTTGGAAATTCTCATTGAAGACTGATGCGGGTTGAATGCCATCAAATTGATCGACAGTAGCGTGGGAACCAGGTCGATTCAAGTCGAAAAAAACTACATGCTCAACGAAAAAATTTAGCAAAAAATAAAAAAAAGAAACTCACCCAATTTGCCTCGTTCCCAAACCCCATGTCAGGGTAGGGTAACAGACCATTATTTGGGGGAATGTTCTGTTGGTCGATTGGCTGTAAAGCCATCTCATCCAAAGAGATTGTCTCGGGGCGTGCAGCTTGCATGAGGGCGATGCGCTAAGGGCGTTGAATAACCGGATGTTACTGTAAGCAAAAAGTAAGGCTGTCGAAGCTGTCCAATGAATAGACAAAAAAGTGTTGATGAGTGCGAAAATCTCAAAATTGGATGGGGAAAAGCGAGAGCTATATCAGTCTTCATTGCGCTGCGGAAAATGTTGTGTTGGTACTGCATACTCGCCCTTGATTTTGGCCCTCCAGATTAGTATTTCCAGGCCGAGGGCGCTGACCCTCACGTCACTACAAAGCAGCCAATGGGGATAGCACATCATTTTGAAGTGCTTCTGACGCCTAGGTGATACAAAGATTATATAATGAGTCCTTTGTCCGGAGCGCTACTTCTCAGAACTTTCGCGCATGCTAGCTCTTGGTAGCACTTCTGTTCTTCGGGAGAGGGAATTCCAAGCCGTGTGGGATTTGGCCTGGAGATATTGAAGGGTAATGAGGACCTTTACGGCTTTGTTAGAGAGATGTTATGAAAACAAAACAATGGGAATTGGTACAGGTAACATAGGAATAAATAGTCGTTGCGAAACGTTGAATTTGGTGGACTTTCACCAACCCTCAAGTTTGGTCGTGATTGCAAATGGGCATACGTGGAACGTAGTTAGGAAGAATGACTCAAAAGCTAACATTATCATAAATTGGTATTGTAAGCTGATGATATCAAGCTCAATGCAATCTATTTTCAAAGCCTTGCAATAATCCATCTACACAGAATCGCCGTTGCGTTGCTTACTGGACCAACAACTCAACATCTCTGCTTCCCTTCTTCTGCTCCCATAACTCCCAAAACTTAGTAGCGATATGTTTTGGGTTATTAACCGGCTCCTGTTCGCTGACTGGACCTCCAATCGTTATAAGAGCAACATGTACCTCATCCTTCGTCTGCTCAATCAACAATTTAACCAAGTTTGCCTGTGCAGCCTTTGCCATACTGAGTGAAAATACAGGTGCAAAGGGTTGGTAGATAATAGGCGAACTGGTGACAAATAGTGAAGGATGAGACTCCGGCTTCTCCTTTGCTAATACCTGTAAACCTGGAAGCAACACTTTTGCAGTTGTGTACAATCCCAAGTTTGGAATTTTGAAATCTTCAACGATATCGGCTTCGCTGTACTCGCCAAAATTTCCGTAGCTGACGCGGGCCGCATTGTAGACTACTACTTCTGGGGACCCGACTTCTTTAACGGCGGTTTGGAGAGCGGATGTTAGACCGGGGGTATCGATCACATCGACTGTGTAGGTGTGGATTTTAGCTGATGGAGCTGCGTCGGCAATGAAGTCGCGGGATGCAGAGAGGGTGGATTCAGAACGTGCAAAGAGTGCAATGTGTGTGAAAGTGTGGGTCGCGAAAAGGCGGGGGATGTGAGATCCGATCATGGGGCCGGTACCGACAATGAAAAGAGGCCCTGGGGAAGACATGATTTTGTGTGTTTCTTGTTGATTTGAAGAATATGTGTGTGTATTTGGGATAGAGAAATAGAGGAAACCGAGCTGGAAGTGGTACAAATAGGTATACTGTGCCGTACGCTTATGTGGAGGCTCTACTTGTGAGGAGGTATATTAGCATATACATATATTTTAATCAAAACCTGGAGGCCCCACTACGGGACGGCCGTGAATTCACTAGGCCTTATTTATGTAAGGATTCATTCTATGGCCACTTACAGCCAAAAACTGCAAGCGCTCCGTAGTTTTAGGATTCGAGTATTATTACAGCGATGGACGTACAGGTATCTTAGTAATATTCGTCAGGATCTAGTTGCCACGATGTGATGGTGAGATTCATATATCCTTGTCCTTGACGAACAAAGCATTTACTGCAAAGTAGCCACGGAGTCACGGAGTCGAAGGGATTCTGACTGCTTTGGATGCAACGGTAAGGGGTGAATGGGGTATGTGCTGTATGATCCTATGGTGTTGTGTTACCATTGTAAGAGCTGTCGTAATCCATGTCGTGATCTGATGAAAGGTATTTATCGCCGATATTGTGATCAATACGATAAGAGACGAATAGTGTGCTAAGATACCCTAGATAATCTTTCTCCTGTCTAAAAACGCAAAGTAGTTGGATCAATTGTAATACTATTGTGGCAAGTGCTGGTCAAGGATTGTAGAATAGCGACGTTAGATCGTCCATATACCCGAAATAAGCATATACTCTAGTATTACTCGTATGAAGAGGGACATCCAGGGGTAAGATCATTAACGACTAAAATACAAGTCAGCGACGGTGATGAGCGCAGATAGTTCCGCCATCAATACAGATCAGGTCGGTAAAGGTGGTATTGCAGTTGATAGTGGAATCATTTTTGCAGTATTACTGTATCGTCTTATGTAAGCATTTAAGCTTCTCCACAACTGACCATTTCGGGAAATGACTGCCTTAGTGCCAACTGGATGTTTGGTTGGATAGGAAAAAAAAACCTGAGGCGTGCAATCACAGTTTTCTTTCAACGGTGTGATTTTGGTAATTATGCAGTCTAGGCATCACGAAGTACTGTATGACAATGAAAAGACACTTGTTGCTTATTTTGGACGTCTATCTAAATTTATGGTATTTTACATGGGCATATAGATTGCGAAACTTGGTATACATGCAATAACATTCCCCCAACGAAGTAACCGGCGTATCCAACTCGGGTTTACTAATTCAAGGCTTTGGAAGGACCAAAGGAAGAAGCCCAAGGATCATACGAGTCTGATGCCATCAGTTCTTGCATGTGTCTTCTACGAATACCTACATTGCCACCGTCAAAAATTGGTAAGACAATGGCTGTGTTCAATAGATCTGCGAAGGGCTGCTCGATACTATATGCAGTTCTGTGATGGATGATTAGTGACCTTCACACTTTGTGGAGAATGGTGTGATATGTGACTTACATTCCAACAGCATTGATGGCATCTGTTACTGCTTTGACGCTCTCTTCTGAGCAATAAATCTTCGCCGCCAATGCCAATTCACGTCTGGCATTATAATCACCTGGCCCATTCTCAAGAGTATGAGCTGCCTTCCATGTCAAAGCTCTGGAAGCTTCTGCCTTCATTTTGATGCCGCTTAGGAGATCCGCGAAAGCTTGTCTTGACAACAAAGCTTCTGCTCCTCTACGGTTATCGGCTTTGGCAAATGCTAGAGCTGCGTCGAAAGCGGCTCTCATAACACTGACACTCATGGCACCGACCAAAACAGCAGAGCAATCGAATGCTCCAGATACTACAGGAACACCTTGACCTGGTGGACATAAAACGTTTTTGGTAGGAACTCTTAAGTTGGTATATTTGATGTGTGGTCCAGAGCAAGCAGGGTGACCAGCAGTTGCTACATGCTTGAGTGTTTTGAACGCGCCCTTTTCATTACGTTCAATATCGGCTCTGCTTACGAGCAGTATCATGATTGCGTCGGCGGGGTCATCTGAAGTAACACTTGGATCACGGCAGACTACACATTGAAGGTCTGCACCTTCAAAGTCCCAGCCTGCACAATTGGTAGCCCACATCTGTCTCCCGGATTAGTTTCAGTTCACGATGTGGACTCAGTTTTCTTGAAGTTCTTACCTTTTCTCCATTAAGCACCCATTCATCACCTTCAAGTGTGGCCGTTGTGTTGAGCCCGGGAGCACCCTTCTCTAAGAAGTTTGCAACTCCTCCTGGCTCCGAGAATACTAAACTTGCTAATGGTGCCCCCTTACCATTCAAAAATGGTTCCAAAAATTCTTTGTGCTCTTCTTTCCCAGCCAGATTCAATGGTGTCAACCCCAATCCAGTGGCAAAGATTGTGAGAGATGCGGAAGGGTCGACAGCATACATCTCTTCAACTAAGATGGTTGCTTCAGTTAAGCTTCCACCTGCTCCTCCAATATGAGGTCCTATCAAGCCTTTGATCATGCCCCCAGCTGTTGCATCGGCATAAAAAGGCTTTAATGATTGAAATTGTTGCTCGTCTTTCTTCGCGGAGTAAACTTTCTTAATATCTTTTAGAGGACCAGCAGCGAACGCAGCTGCGTGTTTTCGGATGCCATCCTCAGATGCGGAGAGTTGAAAGTCAATAGGCATGTTGTAAAGTTTTTTGGGCGAATAAATTTTTGGCGAAAGAGGCTGTCAGAAAGTTTTCAGAAGAAAAAGTATTTGAAAGTCTGTGTTCGTTTGTCTGCTTGCAAATTATTTGTACAAAATCAGAATTGACCGTTGTTGAAATACGAAAAATAATTCGAACTCTATGAGGGGTAGTAATCCAAAATAAGACTAGGGCCGATGTAAGGTGCGGAATAGTCGAATCGGCGTGATCGGTTATATGCATATACCCGAGTTCGTTGGAAGGATGATGGTGACAGGGTTTGTCATATTATCGCTGATATTCTGACAGGCCATTGCTGACATGCCTCTTGGCCGATGGTTTGACAGGCATTGCCAATTTGTCAAGCACTGCATACCACGATCCTATTGTAATACAAGCCATTGAGCTGGCCCCTACATAAAACGCTATTCCCGTCCCGTACAGTATCATCTTCCTAACTCGTTTTATTCAAGGATTTCAGGGTGTATTACCTTACGTATGATAAGATATCCTGCATTCGAATCTCAATCTGTTTTTCATCACCTCAACGGGCAAGATTACAACCCTGTCGGGGATTCACCTAGGTAGGATTACCGGCATGTATAATTGGTTTCGAGAATTATAGTTGTTGATCCTTCTTTATCATATTTACTGTGCCATTGCCCCGCAGCCCTTAACGTTAAGTATTGGGTCCGCTCACTTTTTTTTTCTGCACAAAAGCTGCATATATCTCCTCGGAATAGCAACCAACTGTTTGTTTACTGTCCGACTTTTTAATTCTATTTCTACCCCAGTTAAATCGCAATGTCAGCTACGGACCCCAACATACCGCATGATTCCAAGGTGGATCAGATCTTGGGAGTGTGTTCTGCTATGTTGGTAATTACTACAATAGTAGTAGCAGCGAGAATTTGGACTCGCTTGAAGCTTGCTAAAGGTGGACTTGGATCCGATGACTGGTGTATAATTGTGGCTTGGGTTTTGGCTATAGCTTTTGATCTTGATCCAATTAATCGTGAGTTCTTTCTGAAAAGATATACAGTGATCTTCTGTTTGCTATTGGAGTCATACCATTTCCTATAGGATGAAGAAAATTTCAAACTCATGAGTGTGACTGACCTGTTTCACAGAAGTAAAATTTGGGTTGGGTCAACACATATATGATTTGCCTGAAAATACAAATTTCAGTGCGTCTCTAGAGGTGAATTCAGTAAACTCAGCTATGAGTCTCATATCATATTAACAAAAATCCAAGCTTTATTATTTCGGCGAAATTATCTACTTCGTCTGTGTGGCCGTCACAAAAACAGCTATCCTCATTCTGTATCTTCGTCTAGCCACTTCGAAAGTCCTTCGAACCCTCATCTGGGGTGTAATGGTCTTCGTGGCCCTTACATCTCTATCCTGCGTTATTGCGACTATTTTTCAATGTACGCCAATTTCCAAGGCGTGGGAACAACCTGTTACGGATAAGGGACATTGTATCCAAGTCAATGCTTTGTTCTATGCCAATGCCGGTTTGGATATCTTTCAGGATTTGGTCATATACGTTTTACCAATGAAGATGTTGTACGCGATTCAGATACCAAGGAGACAGAAATATGCGCTTATGATTGTTTTTGCGGTGGGAGGATTTGTGGTTGTCACGGGCATGATTAGACTTTATTATTTGCAAGGTGCTCAAGCATCGCAGGATCCTTCTTGTGAGTACTTTTTCTATTGACACAAGTGATTTCTTCAGTAGGCTTGTTGTCTAACAGTCACCAGATGACAATGTAGGTGGTGCCGTCTGGTCCTCCATCGAATGCAATATAGGCGTAGTGTGTGCCTCGCTCCCACATTTCAAACCCCTCTTCGATCGATTCTTCCCCTCATTAATGGGACGATCAGTCGGCGCCTCAAATCACAATGGTCATTCGGGGCCAGATCTAAGAAAAAATTATGTCAAACAAAATAATGAATATGAGCTGGAAAATGGAGGCGCGAAGAAGAAGATGTGGAAAGATACTTATGAGGGGAAGTATGGGAGAGATTTGGTCAATAATATTGAGGGGGGTGATACGATATACGGGGGCAATGATAGCGAAGAGAGGTTGAGGGGGTTGACACCTCCAGAGGCTGAGGGACATAATGGAGGGGTAATCTACAAAAGCACGAAGATTGTGGTTAGTAGGTTGCCGGCTGAGAGGTGAAGTGAATTGAGGGATGGAAGAACGATGTTCTGTATGAATCGAAGAATTTTCGGAATGGTATATTATGGGATGGCATGGAAAGGCGTTGGATTTAATGATGGTATTACACATGGACTTGGACCTGAGGTTCAAGAATTCTACAATGGATAAATAGAGACTACGAGAAGTTATGCTCCGCGGCCTTTGGAAATTTGTAAATTATCTAGAAATATATTTTGTACATTACTACATTGCTGGTTCGAAACCCCTTTGGAACTTCTTCTTTCCGTCCGATTACTCTCTCAACACACCCCTCCATCACCTTACAATCAAGCGACATATTTTCCACATTCCAATTTCCATCTCACTCCCAAATTCCATCCTACCCTCAACGTTAAAGCCGCGGTTACAGATACCTAAGGTACTCACTCCGACAAAACGAAAGAAAACATTCGTACCTAGTCCAGTGTCCCAGGATCGGCCATGGTAAAATCGCCTTCTAGAACTCCTCGGACTTTAACGTTTCATCCCCATCCCAATCCAGACTCAACTCCAAATCCCCATCGATATCCACATTTACGCGGGCAAAATTAGGTCCTTCCTTTTTGGGCTTGCTGCAGGGGAGACACATGTGATGCATGCGATGCATGCAGGGTAGGGAGTAAGATCTCGATGTTCGGGTATTGTTTCTGCGGTGTGATGATCTGATTTCTGTATGTAGGTATGTACGTGGGAATCTAACTTCTTTGAGACGGGGGGTGGGATTTTGGAGTTTTAGATGGTGAGATTGAATGATTGACACTTGTATGTACATATGTTACTTTCGTGAGGGAAATACAAAAGCGAGAAAAGATAGGTAGGTGACTGTCTATCCATCTGTGCTAGATTTGGGTTGGGGGCTATATCTGCACTCCTTGGTTGTCTTACGAATGACTTCCTTACTCATCCATTGAAGGAATCAAATACTAGTTGGGTAACTAGGTACTTGTATGTACCTAAAAGATCGAATTTACCCATCCATATTCCTTTTAGATATTATTCATCCATCCATTTCCTCATACTAGCTACTTGTATATCATCCTAAATAGCATACGATACATAGTATACCAAATCAAACTATCCCCACACAATCAGCACCATCCTATCCCCTCCCCTCCCCACATCACATGCTACCCTACCATTTATTCATTACCTTACCTCGTTACCTACCTAGTAATTAGTATTCCTCTATCTCGGGGTATTCCACTCGAGCATCCGCATCCCATTGCATCGCATCCCAATCTACATTCCCAATCCCAGAGATCTCCAATATCCAAATCCAAAATCAAAGTCACACCCAAGAATCCTTCACATCACAGCACTAGATACCCCCAACCCCAAATCCAAGCCCAAACCCCAAAATACCACCGCAGCATGCATACATTCGTGCATCCATCGCACACCAAATATAACTCTAAACCCGCATACCCACCACCACGCTACGCAAGCTGCGAAATCAAGCTTAAATCTTTAAATTGTCGTGCCCAAAGGGTGCATATACGAAATTTTCAGTAGCGAGGTGGTATTCCATTACGGAAGAGGAAACATGAGAGGAAGTGGAAGATGAAGAAGCGTAGATTATCGGCAGATGGATTTATTTTCGAGGTGGGATGTGCAGATGTGGCGTTTGTGTATGGAATATGATGGGGATGGGGGGAGGGAATGTGGGTGCGAGTATGGCACAGTGGAGGGAGGAAAAGGAAGAGAGGAAGAAAGAATGAGAAATACAACGTGTATTAATTGGGAGTGGTGAGTTTCGTGTACTGCACTGATCTTCTTCCTTTTGAATCATGTACATGTAATCTTATATATGCATATGCATGATCTTGATCTTTCTTGATTGTTACCCTCAATCCTCAATTATGCGGGAATCTCTGAAAGTTTGATGTGTATTCACATGAGATAAGACAAGAGAAATATCTGATGCAAATCACCGCCTAGCTGTTACAGAGCATACATTACCTAGCATCTCGGAATCTATCTTTCCGCTGTTGTGTCCTCATAGTTAATACTGAGAATCAGCCAGTAGTATCACGGAAGTAAAGTGCACAATGTCATTCATTGTCTATCAGCAAGCAATATTGCATCTCCACCACCACCACCATCACTTAAGAAATGAATTCCTCCTTTCCGCTTTCATGACGACCATCATAGCTAACATAGGAGCTCGTGCCATCAAATTTATTCATAAATGCCCAAGTAGATATATATCAACCACTCGATAAAATCCGTACCTCCACATCAAACCAGAAATAAAGAGATTCAATCAACCCAACAAGATTCCAGACTAAAAAAAGAATCTCAATTCAAACTCTTGATATTCCCCAAACCCGATCAAGTATCAAGCTGGTAAATTTTGAATCTTACAGGTATCACATCGTATATATATCGAAATCAGAAACCAAATCTACCACTCCAAACTGGAGCAAAAGCAAAGCAAAGCACAGTAAAGTAAAATAAAACAGAGTAACCCTCTCCCTACTCTAACTCTCACAAAAACACAAACTCCAATCAAGACTCCAAATCGAAACCCATCAATCTACAAACCTACAAATCTACCCAGGTCCTTCCAATATTCCCCGGGAAAAACTTATCTCCACCAGAAAACTTACTGAGAACAGGAAAGTATTGTAAGTACAATGGATCGGGAAGGTAATAAACTGTCCGTCCGTGTATGTATCTCTCGCTAGAATATACGATTTAGATATAAAGACAAGTATAACCACATGAGTCGAATCACATGAAAAAGTTCTTTAAGATGAGCTTGAGGACTTCCTGAAAACCGACATGACTGTAGCAGTGGCAAGAATTAGACTACTTCATCGAGTTACTTGAGTCGGTGATTTCAGACCTCTAATGCTCAGACGGCCAATGTTGTTCTAGATATGTGTATTCATCCTCATCCCAACAGCTAGAAATCAATTAAATTGGCTTTGAAAAGAATAACAGTACTACTTCCCTTCAAAGCATAGTCCATTGTCATGAGTACAATAGCCGCCAATTACAACGTAAGAATCTACTTGCAAGATCACTAGCAAAAGATAAACAGAAGGGAGATAAAGTCAAGACATTCATAACATTAAGGATATCTATTTCTATTTCTCATCACCTTCAGCTGCCAAAGCATCGATTCTTGAGGCTCTCAAGCTACCCGATTTCCCTTTTGTAGAAGATCTTAATGATCTAGTACTTGCGGAATCAGTATCGCCTGAGAGTGGTGTTACCGGCCTCTCACTATCTAGAGATGAGAGACTGGTGAAGCTACTTTCCCTAACTAATGGTGATGGAACATCAGGAGTAGACGACCTAGAACCTCCGGCTCCCACTCTGGAAGAAGGAGGTGCGAGGTTCTGCCCAGTAGTTTGAACAGGAAGAGTCTTCTTTCTCCTACGTTCAGAGGCAGTAGATGCGCTGCTGCCTTTTCTTGTGTGACTGCTGCCGGGTCTTTCGTCAGCTTCCGCAGTGGGTGTTGCGCTTCGAGATGAATTGCGAGAATGAGAATGTGATCGTACGCTTGTACTCCTATCACGTTTCGATGCTGTACTTTGTCGATGAGGTCGATGATGAATCTTCTCAACATCCGACGCATGCCCTGAACTCCATCCGCGGTACCCGGTCCACCATAACCATCCACCTTGTTGCTTTGCCAGTTTCCTTTCCCGGTCCTTCAATTTCTGTCGTAATATTTTTCGTCGCTCGTTTTCCTTCTCCCAGTATTCCGTACGATATATATCCCAATTTTCCCTAAAATTGGGAGAGAAAGGTTTGGGAAGCAATAAAAGCTTCACGTAATCTCCACCAGGTGCTAAGTCTTCTTCATAACGTTTCGTATCATCATCTTCGTGTATATTTCGTAGCGCATGATGCCCTCCGTTCTTCGTAGCCTTCTCCGATTCTTTCAATAACGATTGATCCACAAATCGATATGAGCTCCCACCGCTGCTGCCCGAGAACAAGCCGTACGAGAATAGAAATGATAATGCCGACAGTGATTCCTTCCACCATGATTGCTTGATAACCACCAGCTTGCAATTGAATCCTCTAAGCCCTCTGTTTGTAATACCCACAAATCTTCGCGGCCATCGAATACCTCTTTCCCATTGTCCAGTTCCCCAGATTAAGAGTGCTGTCACTATACCGCCCATGAAACACATTTTCTCTGTCATCTCCACAACCCAGTATACAGATCCGCCTACACCACTGCCATCTTCTCTCGGCGCCAGAAATAAGGCATATCCAAACCATATGATCCATAGCCCCAACAAACTCAAAAAGAACGCATGTTGCCGCCTTCGTGTGCGAAGTTGTAGCCACTGCGCGCGAAGGGAAGCTTCGAGGATTAGAAGATTAAGGTAGATCTGCGGGGGAGAAGAGGGAAGGGATGCGAGAGGATCGGTAATGGAAGGTTCGGACGGTGTAACACCAGTAGTTGGGATAGGAGGAATATGGGCACCTGGAGGCGGAGCGCCTTTGACTATCTGGTCGAGATTAGACATCGCGATGGATGAACGTCTGTAGTATTCGAAGCTATGGCACTATCATCATGCTCTCCTCGTAGCTATTGTGGAACTGTGGAATTGAAGGCTTGTGCGCAATGAGCGGAAAATGTTGGGAAACACGAAGTTATATTGAAGGACGAAAAAAAATGTAATGCGCTGTTTGGTAAACAAACTCCAATATCAACTACCAATAGAATAAATCTGGAGTTGTGGAGCAATATGGGGTGGCATAGTTCACCGATAGGTATGAATTTGGGTTGAGGTTCAATATTCTCGAAGCTCGGCAACAAATAACTTTTAGGTAGGTTTCTCTTTTGGATACTTTCATGTAAGCAGCTGACACCGTCATCGGTGTGGGCAGAGGATGTTTCTGAATTCACCACCAATTGCACTTATCAAACGTCTATGATAAATTTTGTAAGAAATTTTATAAGAAATAATTAACTAATTGAAGATACAAACATTATTGTAGAGTAAAATAAGTTCAAGGTGTTTCGCCCACTATATTCAGCAAAAGCTTTCTGGTCTTTTTACCCAGTCACGTGATAGTCTCAGCATTCATTAACAAAATCTTATCTCATCCTCAGATCATACGGTGATTACATAATTTTCGGCCTTTATTTTGAGGCAGAGGCCTCCCGAAGGTTTTTCACCGTAGGGTCTGAAACAATTTGGTTTCGGCTTTGGTGTGAAAACCAACAATTCGTTATTTTTCGACTTTTCAATTAAAGATTATAAATCACTCAATAATTGTATTACTTTGGTATAGACTTAATATATACAAATAGATTTTCTTATTATTTTGATATATTTTTTATTATAATAGCTTTATTCGATTATATAGATATACATCGAAAACATATATTTTTAAAACCCAACATTTTATTAAATTAAGCACCCATCCTCTTCGAAATCCACTACCACCATCATTTTTAATTTAAATATAAATATTCTGAAGATCTTCTAATCAATCTGATTCCCATTATATAAATCAATCCTTCAAAAAGAATTGAGATTATTGAATTCGAAGAGGTAGAATGCTTCTAGCTTTAAAATCCATTTTCATTTCGAAGCTATATGCCTTAAACTTAAGATATATAGCTTTAAACTTTGAAGAGTAATTGAATCTCCATCGACAATATAGTCCCAATACTACTAGAGCTATTGAGAGAACTAGCAATATACTCAGCTCAATAAAACGATTCGAATGATATTATTTTTAATATTAGTATTGATAGAATAAAGTTATTAAAAATAACTTACCTGATTTCAAAAAGATTCTTCCAAACCATCCTACATCATCACTACAACTCCAATCAATTTGAAGCTGATTCATCTAATAGTATCAATTGAGCTCTTTCGAATGCTTTAATTAGTTTTTCAATAAATAGTGGTTGAAAGGGTGAAGTATATTGTTGAAGTGCTTTCACCTAACAGATTCAGTTCCTCACCAAAAATGCGACCAAAAACTCTCAGACTCTCGAGGAGATAAACGTTGCCTCTCGATTCTGATTGGTCCGAAAATTTTCTATCATTAATAAGCAACCCAAAATATCAAAAAGATCAATATGAAAGATCAATAACTTCAATATTATAAACGTTTCGATGAAGAGGGTCTGAAAGTGAGATAAACAAAATCTTACATATGTTACAGTACGAGCTCACGTGAAACTCTATTTATCAAAATTCACAGCTCGTATCTAAGTTATTGACGATGCCCCCAAGAATATCAATCTCCAGCGATTCCTTCTACGATACAGTGATCTTCAGCAACGGCAGAGTACACGCAGCCTGGTTTGTTCGTACGTTGTTTACCTCCTTAACCCACTCATTGAGAGATGACGGGACGTTAAAAAAAAACGGAGCCAGGTTGGGAATCGGCCTGCGCGCCGCGTCAGCAGCATATCAATCCGAAAGTGTTCTTCTGTGCTTACATTACTATGAAGTGGCAGGTCCAGCATGCGAGGCATATTGCGATGCCGCGCCCTCGATGTCCCTAGGGAAAGGGGCCTATGCTATTGATCCTCATGTGACAAATGGTAGATTTCTTTCTATAGATTTCTACGGCTAGAAGTCTAGTGCTCCAAGCCTCCCGGAAATCGGAGCATTCGGTGTAAACTTTATACCAGTAGAAATCTTTTCGTACAAATCACTTATGGCATCTGGAAAATTGGGGTAATTAATTTCAATAGGATTATACCAGTAGAAATCTTCTAGTTGAACTCTTCTGGTCATACTTCAATATAGTATCGACACACGGAATTCGTATATTGCGTCGTAGAAAATGCGAGTGCAGAGTACGGTTTCTCAATCCCGGGATTTGATTAATGGCAGCTCAGCAGAATTCTGTATCGAGTAAGAGCTATCATGTGATACATATCAATAGTGGTAGATCTCTCTTAATCGGTTTCTTCCAATAGAACGTCGAAAAAGAGGTACCAATTCCTAGAGAAGTTTGAATACAAGAGTTCCACTACCAGGATAACGCTGGAACAGTTTCCACTACAATGATACAAACTCTGCTACCCACAGCTTTGGATCTCCTATAGGTATGATTATAATAGTGTCAAAAGTATAAGAAAGCAATACTGCAGGTATATTAGAGGGTCTAGTTAGTGGTTATTATTATACAGCTAGGCCTAGTTGTCGGATAGACACTATGTGACTGTACTAGCGCAAACACTAGTACCTCCGTATCATGACATACAGGTTTCGTAGTACAAGTTTAGAACTTCAAGTAATACTACAATAGAGTGAATCATAGTAATATATTGACTTTACTACCCCTATGGTGATACCAACACTACTGAATAGTATACAAGTGTATCGAGAGCTCTAAAGAGAGTAAAGATTCGAGACTCTTTTATACATAACCCCAACCACAACCCCACCTTATACACCCCCTTTAGCCCCTCCTCCTCCCCAACTCTAAAAATCTCTTTGTCTGAATCCTCTCCACAACTCAAAGTTGAAGACCCAACGTGCTAGTGATTGTTACAGTCGCAACACTAACCAGTGTAATAGGCCTCAACATTTTCAATATTTTGACCAATACTGCCGGGAAGGCAGCAGTCTCTTCCTCCACCCTCTGTCCAGTATGTGCCGCCAACGGCTTGAGACTTGCTCGAAAGTAGTAGCAAGTTGCAATCATGACCAAAACGTACATATCCAGTTGGGGAGACGAATAGTCCGTCCTTATCGTGTGAATACCAGTAGCCATCTGAGCTGTAGGCGAAGCCGGAGCATGTGTTGTAAGCAAAGACATAGCCGCCAGCATAACTGAAACGACCGCCCTTAGCGGGATTGTTACCACCTCCTGTTGTTGACCCTCTTCCATTGCTCGCAAGTCTGCACTGTGGTGCATTTGTACATCGCGTCCCAGGAATAACCGTTGACAGTAGCCACAGCCATCAGGAGAGGTAGAAGTGTGCTTCCGAATTGAACCATATTGAACTATGAGATAATACTTAGTCAGACTTTTTTAAATCTTTCAATAGCTCAAGTCGCACTTACCTGATATGGAGTATAATCGTGATGATTGAAAGAAGTATTTCTGAATTTACTTGAGCGTGATTATTGAGTAATGGTTGTCGAGTGAATGATATTGGAAATGCTTCGTTGTAAAGATGTCAAGTCGAGGGTGCTGGACAGGAACAATGATGGGCAATGAGACTCTTTAAGTACTTCATCAGCCTCTTGATACTGGACTCACAGATATAATATGATATGATTTCATAGTATCCAGTATCCATTGATAGTGCTTATTTCAAATCACCGATATTCATTCAACTATTCACATTCTCATACTAAGCGATGCGTCGAACATACTATCCTGTCCTCGACGGAACTTGCCAAACGTTGACTTTTTAAGGCTGTGCAATGAAAGCATGAAAGTGTAAACAGTAGATTTGGAAATTGTCTAGTGACAATCACCCCCATCATCCTATGTAGAGAAACCTTATTGATATTAATGATCAGCTCTGAATGCTTCTCCAGTAAGCATACAGGCTCCGGATCAAGGCGGCGCTAGCGCTCTAGCGGCAGTTATGGCAAAAAATTGGGGTCTCGGGGAATTCCAAAGCACCATTTCGCAAGCAGTCTCGTAAGGACACTCGTAAGGACACTCGTTTAAGTAAGTTTAAGTCTATGCTTAACCTTAAATACAGTAGGGTTTAATGCGTTTCAAAAGCAAACACCCCCTTTATCGTCAACCAGGTGCGCAATTCCCTATCTTCGCTCTATGAGCCTCTATTCGAAGGGAACAAGGTTCTATTCTCGCTACATTTAATTTTGTTACCCACATTATTTTTTTATGTACAATGCGCACTGAATCCGATGTTTATAATCCGATCTTTGTGTCACCGGAAATTTCGCGGTGGCATTACTTCGCTTCAAATATCAATCCGTGCTTTCGTGATTTGTATGTCAAATCCGCTATATGATCCGTCAAAATGAATTTCAGCTTGCTGCCGCCATTTGGATGATCGAATAAGCGAATATGGTACAGATGCTTGAACTTTGCAAGTATACTTCCTAGTTCCATAAAAGGAGATTGCTTTCCACATACCGATAGCTTCTGATTGAGAGTTTGAAGCCGCTCTCGTAATTTTCTCGCTAGTACGTTCTCTTCGGCGAAGAAAAAGGACGCCGAAATTGAGTACTTAACAGTACGTATTATTTTGGTGGTATGCACTTCTCCGAAGTAGGCGTTTGACGACATATTAAAGTTTAGAAATAATATTAAGCTTAATGTTAATGCATTCGAGTGTGACTAGTATACCTGTCACCCCGAATATCCACAAAATACACCGCCCCTTATTGAAGCCAAAAATGGTAATTTGCAGGGCTGAGAGCTAGACTAGAGCATAGAAAAAGTATATTCTCAAAATGGGCTAAGACTGGTGACTCTCTGTGGATATACGAATGATTCAGCAGAGCTATACGGATAATCCCCAGCACTACCTATCTGATGACGGCAGTACTACGGTTAACTGTCCGTGTAGCCTAAGCATAATAATTAAGGAGTAACTTTACTAACTTATATATAGTCTTACAACAAACGCATTTTACAGCATTCTTCTCAGACCTCACAGTACTCCTCTTCTCTGCAATTGCTACTGTTCCTACAACTCCTACCACAAGAGTCTCACATATCGCTTTTCACACCCCGATAATTATCAAAATGAAGCTTACACTCCAACACCTTCTGCCTCTCTTTGCAGCCTTCACGGCCTCCGCCCTAGCCAATCCATGCAGCTCCTATGGCCCCGACGCACGAGGTCCTTCCAGTGGTGCCGGCTTCAGATTCTACAATTCCAACTCAGATCACTGGAGCTGGAATGCGCAACAGGGTAGCGCGACTCTCCAAGACGACGGATGGATGTATTTCGATGGGCATGGCCTCAATGGGATTTCAGCAGTCATTGTCACCTACAAGAACGGCGATAGATACCTCTACCAGGCTCCCAATGGGGATAATGGATGGTGCACCGTTCCAGCAGGAAAGACAAGTAATATCGACAATATTTACGGGTTCAGATCGTAGAGGGCAGAAGGCTAATTGAGTATCCCTCCGAGGTATGTTTATCCCTTGAGAATGGTTCAAAGGCTTTCCATTAATGTGGTTTAGTTAAGTCGCTCATCGGTTGTTAGTTCGCTAGTCCTCGACAACTTCTCTATGGGATATTTTTGCGGCAGTACGGTAGCGAAGCACTAGTTTAGCTAGCTTAAAAGCTTAAAATCTATCAATCAAATGACAATCATTACTTCTCATTACATTTCACTTAGAATAAACCTTGAATCTACTGTCCAGTGATATATTAAACGAGCTTATGAAAGAAGTTTTCTTCCTATTTCAAACTTGTTCGGCTTGCCGATATTCCTATAGAACTCTGGAGATGCTCCTTCTTACTCCGGCTTACTCTCTGTTCCTCCAACACTCTTCAGCGCCAGTATGCGGTCGAGTAGGGTTGCGAATTGACCGTCTTTTCAAGTTGCTTGTCAATTTCCGTCCGTCAATTCGATTTCTTTCTATCAATCGATCAATTCAAATGGATGTAGTATAACTCGAAGAAAGCTTAATATAATCTACCAATTGAAGAAAAAAAAAATCTGTTCTCTTTTTCCCCTTTTTTTTTCTCTTCTTTTCCCTATTATCTATCAACCCTATTTCCTTTCACACATGATTTAGAGATAACAATCAATTCAAGTTGTTACGACATCAATCTTGTCAAGAACGAAAATCACTTGCAGACAGACGTTTGCTTAAAATCTGCACCCCTACTGTCGAGAATTCATCTCCATTTTGAGACACAAGCTGGAAATCCTCCCGGGCGCCCGAGGGCCATATTCTGCAGTCTCCAAGGTCAGAGATATCTGGCCCACCTGCGATATCCCATATCTACTATCCGTTTGTCGGGTAGCATCAATTTCGACCAAGAAATCTTGCTGGCAGCTGTAATGATTATTAGCGTTGTCGTTGTTGAAGACATATGTCTTTTTGCTAACATTTTCCTATTACCTATCGATGTATTCATTCATTTCGTTTTATTGACGCTCTGCAATTCTTCTACTTACTCCAGTTGTTTACTTCGAACTTCCCAATATATATATATGCTACAAAAAAAAGCATAACACAAACCAACCAATAAAAAGGCTAGTATCAAAGTTCCTTTTATCTTCTCGCGGTTCCCGTCTGCTGGACTATGATTGATTGATTGATGTATTCATACTCGGTTCCAGCTTTCTGTATGGCTGCTATGCCGAAGTATAGGCATTTCACTTCATCGCCAGAAAGTGACCAGCAACCTCCCGCACTGGACGATGCGTGGCGAGGGGCCAGGAAAGATCGAAATAAGCCCCTCATCACCGGCGCTGTCAAGAATGTAGTCGAGGGGTTAAAGACGTGCAATAGCAAAGAGGGCAGAGGCAAAAACAGATTTCGGTGTGAATTACTTTATTGAATTAAATTGTTTCAATGTGCAGGACAGGACCTTTGGAAAGGACCAAAGGATAGGTGCAAGGTTGAATATATGATATTCTACGAGTAGGAGAAGGAAGGCTTTCTGGAAGCGTGCCCGTGTAATAGTGCTGATGACTAAGCAGTCCAGAACAACCACCAGTGGGTGCACAGACTCACGGGACACTCAAGAAGAAAGCACAATTTCACACCAAAAGAGCTAATTTAATAATTCTATTAAAATTCAAAATATCGAAAAATTCTTTTCAAATTTAGATATATAGATTTTAAGCATACAGATTCTATATAACTCCAAAATCGAATTAAAAAAATCAATATTAGGGCTTTTATTGAAGAATATATAATTCCCCACCAAAAAATTGGGTGAGAAAACATACTACTGAATTTTGAAGCTCAATATTTCTTTTTGAAATTCCATTTTTAAATAATATATAATTCTTATGTTTAAAAGCTACATAGGTCAATTTGAATGATATTAAATGGAACCTTGAATTTTGATTGAATTTTGAAGTTGATAAATTTGGGTGTGAAATTGTGCTTTTCTGTCACGTTGTCCCGTGAGTCTGTGCACCCACTGGTGAACTATGTAAGTTAAGTGTATTTTTGTATTTTACACTCAAATAATGGTGGTCCAATCGGAATGAAGTAAATGCGAATAGAGGAAATTTCATCTATTTTCATGGATTTTTTTTTATGGAACTTCGGAGTGCGGTTGCTCCGATCACCGAGTTTTGGTGATTGCATTCGCATTCGCAATTACGATGACGACCTAGGAACTACCTAACAAATCGCATCTCATAAATCTGACTCTTGTACGATACATCAGATAATCCCTTAAATACCTCCTCAAATGAATTAACGATTTCTAATTGCTGCTTGCTACCTTTTCCCTAGAGTACAATATACTTATAACCCTCACAGTACCTTTTATTCTATCTAATTTCCTACTCCCTACAAATCATAACCCGACTGAACATTTAAAGTGGCGTTCACGGGCCGTACCTATTTCAAAGTCCTTAACTCCGTCGACAGTGAAAGTAACATTACTTTCTTTATAACCCATTGAGAGGTGCGTGAGTTGCCTCTCAATCTTTCAAGTTGTATCAAACAAATCTCATATCGCTTTTGTTGCGATCAGGACCGTCAGACACATTCGGTGGACGAAAGTCTGCTCTGCCATATCTGAAACGACTCTCCAATCTTACCACCTATACTACAATGGCTACCTCTGACACTGAGGCTCCTCCAACCCAACAATCTCCACTCGCTTCTCGCCACGAGAACTCCAAGGAAAATGCCCCTGCGAGAGGCTTCTTTCCTCTAGGTTATAAGCCAGCATTCAGTCAGTGGTGGGCAAGCGTCTCACCGGCTGTCGCAGAACATACGGTATTGTCCTTCGTTCCATATCTACAAAAGCCACCTACGCATACGCAGACTGGCTCTGCCCCGGTTTCAGCTGGCACATCGACATTATCAGTAAACGATGATCCGAATGCTGTATCTGCACCAGTACGAACGAATTCTATAAACGATCCTCATGGTCCAAGACAATGGCACTCGAATCTTGTGAAACTGAGTGGGAAAAACAGGGCTTTGAATGAGTTTTCCGTGGAAAGAGTGGGAGAAAAAGTCGAGGATACATTAGTAATGCTTCACGGCTACGGCGCAGGTCTCGGATTCTTCTACAAAAACTTCGAGGGGTTAAGTCGAGTGCCAGGTTGGAAGATATACGCTCTAGATATGTTGGGAATGGGACGAAGCACTCGGCCATCTTTCAAAATAAGTGCAAAGGATCAAGCTGGCAAAATTGCAGAGACAGAAAGTTGGTTTATTGATGCGCTGGAAGAATGGCGCGTTCTTAAGAAACTCGACAAATTTACACTTTTAGGCCACAGTATGGGTGGCTACATGGCTGTTGCATACGCACTCAAATATCCTGGCCATCTCAACAAGTTGATACTCGCTTCACCAGTGGGAATTCCTGAAGATCCCTACGCCACCTCCGCGGCTATGCCTGAGCCCGAAGAATCTACTCTCGCAAGCGAATTTACACAAGACCAAGAAGCAGATATTGTCTCTTCATCCTCTTCTTCTAATCTAAGCAGACGCACCACTGGCGACAACAACAATTTCGGAAACATGCGCAACAAACGCGAAAACAACAAATCCAAACCCGAACCCGCCAAGCGACCCCTTCCCTTCTGGCTTACCTACCTCTGGGATGCAAATGTATCACCCTTTTCTCTCGTTCGCTGGGCCGGCCCCTTGGGACCCCGTCTCGTCTCCGGCTGGACATCCCGCCGCTTTTCCCATCTCCCCAATAACGAAACCGAAGCACTTCACATGTACGCCTACTCTCTCTTTCGCCAACGCGGATCCGGCGAATATGCACTTCCCTATATCCTCGCCCCAGGAGCATTTGCTCGCTCTCCTTTAATCCGCCGCATCCATGGCGTAGGCCGTCAAGCCATTCCTCCTTCCTCTTCCACTCCTCCCTCACCCCTCACTCAAAAAGAACATGGCTACCCCATTCTCTTAATGTACGGCGACAACGACTGGATGGACGTAGCCGGTGGCTACGCTGCCGAACAAGCCTGTAAAGAGGAGCGCGAAAAAGCTCTCGCTACAGCGTCGAAAGAGGAAAAGGAATTAGAAAACGGCAGCGCAAAAGTCGTCATTATTCAAAAAGCAGGCCATCATTTGTATCTAGATGGATGGGAAGAATTCAATGAATTCATGAGAGGAGAGATGAAGGAGACGACCATGGATAATCGCAAGATGAAAAGTGTTTTGGAGAAGCTGGGGGTGGAGGTTGAGGAGAGATCGTAGTATGGATGTTGTTCATGGAGTCGAAGCGGATCTTCGGATGGGATTGGAAGGGGACACGGTGCGCTTTTATATCGGGTATCTTTTGCGGTTTGAGCTTTAATTTTGTAGAGGGACAAGAAATACAGCATTGTGTGTGGTATTGGAGTTTTGGGGACTGATTATTACTTAACTCTAGATTTACATGGAGAACGGTGGGCAGAGCGAGCAGGCAGGGTGTTTTCTTCTTCTTCTTTCTTCTTTCTTCTTTCTTCTTTCTTCTTTCTTCTTTCTTCTTTCTTCTTTCTTCTTTCTTCTTTCTTCTTTCTTCTTTCTTCTTTCTTCTTTCTTCTTTCTTCTTTCTTCTTTCTTTTTCATTATATTCATACTTGTAAACCTACAATACATCCACCCCAATCACCAATCAGCAGACGTATGTACTCCTGGAAGATATAGATGCATAAATATAGACAGACTAAAATGAGATTGAATGCATAGCATTCCATTGCATGGCATAACATCGCAAAGATACTCGCCTTCAACATTCCATACTATCAATTATCCATAGATATATAATAAGTCAAGTAATCATCAAAATTCATATATATACACACAAAATATAATCCAACACCTTTGCTTGCTTGCTATATCTTCGAAACGCAGCCTGGGTATATATATAACATAACCTAACCTCCACT
Source organism: Botrytis aclada (assembly GCA_014898285.1). Lineage (NCBI taxonomy): Eukaryota > Fungi > Ascomycota > Leotiomycetes > Helotiales > Sclerotiniaceae > Botrytis > Botrytis aclada. The sequence continues at coordinate 2,835,850 of RCSV01000005.1, forward strand.
GTGAACATGCGCGCCTGACCCGACCTGACCTATTCCATCCGATTAGATTCAATTCGATTCCCTTGATTATGCTCGTGATTGCATCGATCGCCATATCATATCATTACATAGTACATTTTACATTAATCCTACATCGTGCATCGTGCATTTCTTCGTTTGAGCGTTCGGTCGTGCGTGCGTGTGTTCGTTTGTTTGTTTGTTTGTCGGATGTTCAATCAACCGATTAATCGGTCAATCAATCAAAACTTGGTGCCGTTTACATAGGGGAGGAGATTCTGGGTGCCGAGCGTGCGTCCCTCTGGTGGTGGGTAGATGTGGTTAGTGAGTGAGGTGGGTAATAGATAGACGGTAGACGGGGGGAGAGTTTTTTCTTTCTTCTTTTTTCTTGGAGAGGGAGGGGAAGAGGAAGAGAAAGAGAGGGAGAGAAAGGAAGTGAGGAAGAGAAAGGGAGGAAGGGTAATAGTGACAGTAATACATACTAACAAACCAAACAACCAAACTCGGCAATTTGAAATTTCCCGAGCGGCCCGTAGCCTTGCTTCGTCCGAGAGCAACGGCAATCACCGGGGCGCCGTCCGTTTTATACGCGACTGGATTTTTCGATCGCAGCACGAGATCGAGATTTTTGGCGAGGGCGTGCGCCTGTTTGTCGGCGTAGACGAATTGGCTTGGTTGGGCATCGATAATGTCACCTGCGGCCCAGACATCTTCTGCTCCGTGGACGCGGAGATGCTGATCTACTTTGACGAAGTTCTGGCCGTCGAGGAGGTCTTTGGGGATGTATTCGCTGTTTGGGATTGTGCCCAGCGTGGGCAGATAGAGGTCGCAAATGAGTTTCTCGCCGTTGGATAAGGAGAGTTCGGTTTGAGTGGTTGGGAGAACCTTCGTTGAGTTTATCCTTGTTCGGAGCCTGACGTTGACATCCATTTTTTCTAATTCTTTCTGTGCTCCTGAGGCGATGGGGCTGGTGACTGCGCCTTTCAGGATTTCGTCGCTAGATGTCATCTGTTTTTCGGTTAGTGTATCATGTATCTGGGAACTAAACTATACGCGACAGTACATACTAATATTATATCCTTAGTCTTTCCAAATTCGAATCCTAACTCTCCGACAGTCTCTACACCTGTAGGTCCTGCGCCTCCCACTACAATAGTTTTTGCGTTTGCAACCTTTTCGCGAAACTTATGAAGCAATTCTTTGGTCTGTTCATATCCAGAAGGAGCTCCTTTCCACGGTACTTCGCCTATGGTGTGACTACCGGTAGCAATAACCAACGAATCGTATGATTGAACCGAGTCGGGACCCGCAGTAGTTCTTATTGTGACTGTTTTAGCGACTGGATCCATACTCGTAGCGGTCCCTAAGAGGAACTCGAAGGATTCGCTTGGATATTTGGAAAAGCCAGGCGCAATCTCTGCGAACATCTGGAAAGGGTGTCAATTACGCAGCTAGAGAATGGCGAAAAAAATCAACATCAAGAATTGGCGTACCTTTTCATCTCCAAATTGCCCTGGAACAATTGCTGTTGCCGCTTGTGAGAATGGGATCAAAAGTGCGAGTAGAGATTTTGCCACAAACCTCGAACTGAAGCCATATTCCAATACAAATGTGTGGTTGGCGAGACTAAAACTATCTTGAGTTCAGGAACCGCCGATAGAGTCGTTTTCAAAAGCCTGCGTAGCATTAGTTAATCTCTTCATCACATCATACAGGTAAATATACTGACTTATGCGCGATTGTTAATCCGACATAAGAAGCACCGAGAATCAGAACGGTTTTCGACATCTTTCTACTATTGATCAGGATTCTCTGGAAAAATGAGGTTCTGATCTTTGGTTGTCTTTTGAAACATTGAAGAAAATGAAAGATCGTGAATACTTATGGGAAAATGTATTAGTAGAGATGAGATAGGAACTATCAGTGCTGAAACAATAGTTTGATGTCAAAGAATGAGGGTAGCAAAAAGTAATAACCGTTAGTCCTTGTGCGTGGAACAATTTCATTTCATATTAATAGCAATGATATTTTGTCGACCTAGTACCCATCAGTAGAGCAGCGCCGCGAATAGTTCGTCGGCTCGATATTGAAATTACTTGAGATCCCAAAGGCTGCATAGTTAACTATACGGAGGGTCGAAGAAGGTAAGACGGAAAGGAGAGGTCCACATGAGCCAAAGTTTGTTGTGATAATTTTGAAGATATTTGGAACCTTTGAGAAGAGAAGTCTACTAAGAATGCGTTAATCCAAGACCCTGTGATATAATACTTGGTCCGAGAAGATCGGCGTCCCTGCACGGACGAGATCCCCAAAGGTTTCTTTTGGAGCTCCGTGCGATAGATTCATCTCGATTAAACTTTCGGGTTTCGGACGAGAAATCTCATGTCATCCAATGAGAGTGGCGGATCTGGATCAAATCACGTAAATTGCTTGATTCAGAAATGGTCCAAACATTGCGGTTGACCTAGATATCACCAACACCACGGGGAAAACATGTGGAAGATAATGCAGGGCACGATAGCAGCAAGCTTACTGTGCACTTAACATCATACGGTGGCGTGGTGGCCATTTCCTCGATATCATGTGCAGAAGAGAAGGGAATACATGCTAGGTAGCTTCCTTGATACACTCTCAGCCCACCTCATGCGAAAGACCCTTGGCAATATATAAGCCCTCCTTGTCAATAAATTTATGGTCAATAAGTAAAAGTATCAAATGACAGGGACCTTATCTTCAATCGCAGAAGAAATAAATCCGACATCCCAGTATGAATATGTCATAATGATATTGATACCTAGATCAACTCCCTAGCCCAGAACAATTCACATCCTATCCATATCCATCTTTCCACTTCTTGGGTATCCACAGATTCCCAATGCCTTCGAGTTCCCTAAAATTCCATGAAAACCAAAGAAATCCTCCCATATAATTTCCAAAGTGTATATCTGTTCCAAACCATATCAATAATACCTCCCCCTTTCCAAACCTCCTTAAGAATATTGTACAATCAAGAAGCTAACTAACTTCACCCAAGACACATTGCTCGCTCCTCTCACCTCGCCAATTCCATCCTCACAATTCACGGGAAGGTGCCGGTGTGGGTCCGCCCAATAGATTAATACAATTGGTCAACAATAAAGCAGCTTCATGCAGTAATTGCCATCTGGTTTTTTCAAAAACGCTTTTCAAGACCATTAGCATCCCAGAACATCCATTGAGACCAGTCAACTTTTTCAGTTCTTCAGGATTATCCACCGAGCCGAATCGTCGCAAATAAGCTCGCATATCCCGAACTTGGTCATCCATTGAGTTTGGAGAAGGGACTGGGGCATTGGTCGGTCCTTCGAGCGCATATCCATAGCACCATACAATCAAAGCAGCGAAATACATAACCCATGGTCGGTTCAGAAGAATATCGTCGCGAGCCGAATAATCGAATGGTGGATCTGGTTGTGCATGATCATAGCCGTGAGAGACTGAGGTAGGTTCTTTGGGAAGAAGTACCGTGCAGAGAAATTTGATTGCATAGAATGTCGCATCCCTAGCTCTAGCGGTCGGTGCCCACGCGTCTTTCATTCTTTTCTGGGCACTGTTCAAATCCTGTGATCCAATCGTGCGACCAAGAAGACGTTTCGCTCTTGCAAATATCTGACAGTCAACAACATCAACGTGCATTGCCATATGTGCGAGGTGATGAAGCACTGTCCTGGACTGATAGACAACGTTGTTTTCCTTACCAGTATAAGCATATGGTCCTGTCATTGTTTCAGATTGTTGTAGCAAAGACATATCGAAGTCTCGTTTCCAAAGGTCAAATGCCCGAGTCAGTGATCCTCTCCATTTGTCCCGGCCGCCTAACGCCTGCGATACACCCAATGAGTTGACCTGTAGATCACGCTGATGCATATGCCAGCTAACACTCAAGAGTCCTGCCATCAATATCGTACGACCAAAGGAGTTTGTTCGCACCGTTTGAGCATTAAGAGTTCGTTTCAGACCTTCCAAAAATGATATAGGCTTTACTCCATTGGCTTGGAGGGTGGATTCCAATCTGCCAACTTCAGCACTACTTGTGGCATTCCACAAGGCTTCATCGCATGGCAGAGGAAGACGCATTTCGTGAGCAACCATGACTGTAGAATGTCCGAACATTGTTGCGTGCGTAGAGTCAATAACAAATGCCGCAAATGCGGCTCGTCTTGTCGCTTCATTCGTAATCCAATGATTCCACCACTCATCAGGTGTGTTAGCTCCTGGGGTTGACGATTGACGTGAATTATTGTGCCCTTCTCTCGCACTGGGAGGCGAATCCAAAGCAGAACGGCCTATTAATGAGCTACCCCGACGCATCAAGGTGATCGTCGTTGCGTGATGGATGTGGGCTCTTTCGTGGAGCGCTCTGGTAGAATACATTTTTTCATATACTTCTAGTAGTAAAAGAGCTTGGAATACCCACAATTTTGCTGGAGGGCGGAATTGTTGGTCACTGAATATCTCCCATCTAAGGTGCCATGCCAAGAAATTCGATAATTCCGCACCTGCCTGCGTCACATCTTCAGCGTACGTGTTGTCAAGAAGAGATGCACCTATAGCCATCATTGCAATCAGAAGAAGATTTTGTGTATTATCTGGAGAGAACGTAGGTTTGTGCACTAAAACGAAAATTAGCAAGCTCTACTTGACTTAAATGAAGAAAGACGAAACCCCTACATATTGGCATTTGATCGCTAAAATGATACCAGTAGCTACCAATGTAGGTTTGCATCATTTTCCTACTCATCATATGACTGTCATTGCTACGGTCCTCGTCAAAAAGTGCATCTTTTTTCTGCTTAACAAGGGGTGCGTTTCCGGTCTCATTGAATCTTTCCTTGATTAAGTCAATAATGGCTTGGCTCTTCTCTTCTGACAAGACTGTCTCCGGCAAGCTAGTGTCAAGCAAACTCGTTACAGCCATAGGATGATGGGATTGATGAGACGTAGGAGGATAAAACCCTCCAAGACCAATATCGTTAGTAAAATAGGGCGCATAGTACTGCGCTGTAGCGTCAGGGTAGCTGCTGGAAATGTAAATTAGATACCTATCAAAATGGGTGATTGTGTTAGGATACTCACTTTGCGTAAGGCTGTTGACTCATCTGACCCATTTCGTTTTGTTGGCTGCTAAAAAGGTATGCTACAAAATCTTCGGGTATGGCGAATGGAGATCGATTGTAGCACCCTTCGCCACCGAACACTGGCATTATGTTCGACGTAGCCATTTGATCTAGAAGCACCATGTCTGGACCCGAATGCTGAGCTTGACTGATCTCAGTTGGATACTCGGTAGAAACAGGAGCTTGAAATTGTGATTCGGGCTCACGTGAGGTCATCGTGGTTGCAGCCACATTTGCAAATCCTGGCGGTGGTAAACTAAAGGGAGGAAAGTTTTGCTGGCTTATGTATGCCTGCGGACTATGCGGTTGATTGCCATGGTAGTTTTGGTTGTTCGGGGTATTCGGTAACATAGCGTAGTGACCAACATTTGTTTGCAATGGTCTAGAAAAATCTGACGATCTCGTATCAGGAGTTCCAAAGCTTTGATGTCGTTGAGCTCTGCTATTAGAGCCTGCAGATGATGAATTTTGACCCCTCTGTATCATATCAGAATCGGAGCGCTTGTAATTGGCAGATGAATATGCATCTGCGCCGTTAACTGCGCCAGCACCAGAATAATTTCCGGGTGCTGAGTTGGTTACTGGCGAGTACGAAGTAGGTCGAATATCTTGTGGAGACTGATATGATATTTGCGTTGTCCGTATCTTGGACCCCATTAGACTCGGTCTTGTAACCTCAGGGGACGCGGACCCTTGAGGTAACTGTGGTTGTGGGATCTGCGATACTGGCGACCCTTGACTCAACATTGAGTCTTTTCTGTGTAGCTGTGAACCTTTTGCAGTATGCCGGTCTCGATGCCTAGTACATAAATCCTGTCTGACAAACGTTCTCGAGCATCCCTCAAAGTCGCAGTTGTATATCTGTTTCGGGGTATGGTTTAATTGATGTCGGTAGCTAAATGGACAAGCTGTCAGCAATAAATTCACAGATTATTGCGACTTTGTAGACCTTACAGATGCTCAGCTCTAGAATAGCTCTTCCCACAGCCTGATGTGGAACATTCAAACTTCTTGTCTAGACCTTTGCGACTTCTCCTTCGTTTTCGCGAGGGACCATCATCACCAGAAGTGTGACCTTCTGCAAGTTCCCCATGTGAAAGCTCGCCTTCATCTTCTGTGGTCTTCATTGATATACGGCTTCGACGTCTACCGCGATTCTTATCGTCAATTTCTCCATTAGGCCTGTGTTGTAACATGGGGTCGGCCATTTGAGACATAGCAGGCGGATCGATTTGAGCCATGATATTATTTGCTGGCAAATTAAGAGGATATGCAGTCAATATCGAAGTCATAATCTCATAAAATCTTGTAGTAAGTGTCGCAATATGTAGGGTATCTTGGGTTGCCAATACTCTGTTGAGGGTCTTTGAAAACTTTAGGGAGTTGAGGTTGGCGCATAGGGTGGCGAAATCACTCTACTATCGTCCGAGGTCAGACTGGATGAAGCATTTTATATATGAAGAAAACAAGACAGGGTAAAGCAATGTGAATGAGTGAAGATAAATGGTTAGCTAGACATGATGCAAGATGCAGCAGTATAATCCAAGACTCTCATGCGCATCAAGTAACGCGGGGAAATGTGCTGTAAGCTCCCTGGTCAACACGAGAGTACTCTATGTCGGACAGATGATGGAGTCGCAACGTGAGATGTGGCTAGGTCATGCAAGAACACACGCGGTGGACCGAAGCTGACGAACGCGCATAGGGCGCTTGGATGAGATTAGAAAAGAAGATGGAAATAGAAAAATTCAAGATTGACATGGTATACAGCTGTAAGAAGTGTTTTCGAATACTCACTCATGCTTCCAAAGTTTGTGTTGTCGATCACAAAAGGAGAAATAGAGGGGAAAAGGCGATATATCTCGTGCTAAATTTTGAGTTTGTGCTTGTTGAACTGGAACCGTAGATTTTCAAGTGTCTGGGGGCCGGAAGCTTTTCTTTTAGCGGATCAGTTGAAGCTGCTGTGGATCTTGTGGGGACATTAAACTTGGCTTGATCAGGTTGTTCGACCACTCTTTCTTTTTCTTTTTCTTTCGTCCTTATGATGCTCGCCTTCTATCGGTCCGGGGAATGACTGTTGGTCGTACTGATTTGAGTGTGTATTGGATATTGATGTACGATGTGCGATGTACGATGTAATCCTTTCGCACATATACTGCTTGAACAATCGATCGAGAGAGAGGAGGGGAAGGAGGTGATTCTCACAAATCTTATATCTTTTGAGAATCAATTGTTGGAATGTGAGGGCCGTATTCTCTGGCAACTGCTTTGCTGAACTCTGTTGAGGGTTAAAGTCCTTCTTAATTGACCACGACGTTCATTTGTGTTCGTGGAATATCATTCCGATGGGTTGGGTAAGGTTAACAACTGGTTGGGGTTATGTAAGACTTGGAAGATACCTTCTCTGCTTACAGATTGAGGATCGACTTGTGCTTTAAGCTTACCAGGCTGAGGCAGACTTGCAGTGCCAATCTGACGGAACAGGCGATGTGAAGGATTTGGAGTGGTTGGATAATATCTCAACCTTGAAATTTCATTTTATCAGCTGCATATACTTGTTCGTTCTGTGCCGTGTGAATGTCTTAAAGTAGAAATTCTGTTCCTCGAGTGACCTTGTGCTTTTTGATTGCTTGAGGAAGGTTCACCATCGTCTAGATTCCCATCTTGCTAGATGTCAAATATACATTAAACCTTCTCGCAGGGAATTCTAGTTACACCCGTCACAAGTTCCCATGAAAGTCATGTGTGTGTGTATTGTGTGGCTTGAAGTCGGAGTATTCAATGGAATACCTCGCAGGGAGATAATTTATAGTGTACGACTCATCTGAATCAACATTCTGACTTCGACGTGAAGATATACCGTCCGGCGAAAAAGATTGGTTCTTCTCTACCCTGTTCAACAGCTGTCTGGGTCTCAATTGAGCACAAGTCTTCGAATTAGATCTGTTTTCCATTCTTCCCAAGAGAACGATGTACGCCAGATAAAAAATCTACAAGGAAGAAATGAGGGGTATCTTTGCATCTTCCTTGCGGGATCGGAGCCGCAGTGGCTTGATATCAAGATGAGAACAAGAACTCTTGGAAATTCATTTGCATTTGCTTTTGCTCCGTGTGATGAAATCTTCTCTGAAGCAATGTGAGGAAAGTCACGAACGCAATCGCCGTCTTCCGATGAGGCTCGCTTGACTCCCCCATCCTTATCATCCCAACGCATGATCCAATGTCAATTTTGATTGGAAAACACAAAGTTCTCCTCTGGTGATTTGTTTTGGTGTTCGTGCGTGTGCTTGTACTTCTCCGTGGAACGAAAACGAGTATCTCCATACCTACAACGATAATAGCAATTCTATAGATAGCCACTGCAGCTGTTGCAGCTATCCATGGCTTATCAAACGAAGAGATTGGACTGCTACACTTTGGAATGCTAAATCCCTAATGTGCATTAGCATTACCCGTAAAGTGGCTCTGGATGTCTTGATCCACTACTAATAAATCCGGGGTACGTAAACTTTACATAGTACCATCCAATTTCTTAGCCCCAGTAAAGTAAACTTTCCTGTTGGTGTGTCGGATCTTTTTTATTCACCAGGCCCTTATGACGATCTCATCTTTCAACGCCAAAAAATCGAACCATTTTGACTCCCAATGTAATCCAAAATCCAAAATCCAAAATATCGAATTTATCAACCAACAATTCAATTCACAAATTTTAAAACTCCTAGGACCATTTCTCGAACTCTTCCAAGATGCGTAAAGGACCTCGTCCGCAACAGCCTGATGATTCGGAGGCCTCAAGTACCAAAGAGAAAGGAAATCCCACTTCAACGCCAGCCACGAACGGAAAAGGCAAACGGGTGGCAAGCAGTGCAGTTAACGCAAATGTATCGGGCCCAAATAGCACACCCAATGCGTCTGCTGCTATGGCAGGAGCTGCGGGAAGTACCAATACTGACGGAAATTCGAAAGTATTATGAACCACCGTCATCACATTTGAAGATCAAGCACACAAGCTAACTGTAACTTCCTTCATAGATACAATGGTCGGAGTTCGACGCATCTTTCTTGCACAGGTATCGATACGAATACGGGTTAAATACACCTGCTGCCTTCAACAGTGCATACAATCAAACTGTTCTTTCTCAATCGAGTATCGGCCGCATGTCACCAAGTATGGTTCGTAAAAATAATAGGCAGAGCAAAGAACAATTGGCCAACGCTGTACGCAAGCACTTCAACAGTCAGTCGGTCAACGAAAATGAGTGTGTAGCCAAGACATTGTATAAAGTTCGATATCAGGGTGAGTGAATCTGGTGCTATTCGTAGCTGGTAACGAAACCGCAACTAATGATTGTTTACAGACAAGAAATTTCGAATGAGATTTATGCCACAGGCGCGACCTATGGAGCGATCTCAGCCTGAACGACATGCCTAGTCTAGGTACATACAACAATTCGCGAGCAACTTGACTTCAATTCGATAGATATTCAACGACTACCATCCTAATTTAATAATACAACGAGCAAACGACAGAAGGGAACGAATGGCTGGTGTTATGAGGATAATCGGGTTAGACTTGTATAATACATTTTACAGAGCACTTTACGGAGAGCCTTTTCATTTCGGGGAGTTGGGGTTTATGAGCTTTCACTTTGGAGTTTAGTTATTTGAAATAATGACTGTCATGAGCAATGGACAATAGAATAGAATTGGTACTTCAAACTAATCAATTCACCATTTAATGGAGAGATTTTTGTTTTGCATTTCAAAACTTTTGATAACTTTCAGCCTTGTTGCGATTTGTAATAAATTACTGGGGTCCAGTGCGCTCATCCAATCATAGTTGATCTATCTCAATTGCCTTGCCGGCAAAGAAAAAATATTGGAGCTTTCCAGAATGATCGTTAATATTCATGATAGTTTTGGCTCAACTTCAACAATACATTCATTCACCTGAGACAGTTTTATTTGTTCCTATGATCATTACACTGCACATCTTGACATATCTCTTGCGTACATGGTGAACATAACATCAATCTATCATAATGAAGACAGTAACAACAGGCCTTCTCTCAAAGGCAGCCAATCCATCTCGAATTTTATATTCCACACCAGCAAGTCGTCATTGTACATTGAAAAGAGATGACCACAAGCCATCTCAAACACGAAGTCTTTCAACCATTAGCGCATCAAGGGGAAGATGTAGATCTTCTCAGAACGATCTCACATTGAACCCAATACAGCGACGAGTGAGCATCTATCCTGTCAAAGTGTCGAAAGTCACATAACAAAGTACTGACATAAAGTTTTCCTAGTCTTTTCATGCGACAACAAGAAATCAAGCCACGAAGAATCCATATGATGTTCTCGGAGTTGACAAAGGCGCTTCCGCTTCAGCCATCAAGAAAGCATATTATGGTCTTGCTAAAAAGTTTCATCCAGACACAAATAAGGACCCGAATGCTAAAGATAAATTTGCGGAAGCGCAATCGGCCTATGAACTTTTAACCGATCCACAGAAAAAGGCAGCTTGGGATCAGTATGGATCTGCAGCATTCGACCAAGGAGCAGGACCCGGACCTGGTGCTGATCCATTCGGCGGTGCGGGGGGTTTTGGAGGATTTGGGGGTGGATCTGGTGGTTTCCCAGGTGGAGGATTTGGAGCCGATTTCAATTTCGAAGATTTGTTCAAGGGTTTCACTGGAGGCAAAAGGGGTAGAGGTGGTGGTCGTAATCCGTTTCAAGAAGAGATACTTGTGGGAGATAGTATTGAGGTTCAAACGAATATCTCCTTTATGGAAGCAGCGAAAGGAACCAGCAAAACCATCAACATATCTCCATTATCTACTTGCAAAACATGTACTGGAAACGGTATGAAATCCGGAACGAAACGATCGGCGTGTAAGTCCTGTGGAGGAACCGGTACTCGCGTGCATTCTATGGGTGGTTTTCAAATGGCTTCAACATGTAGTGCCTGTGGTGGCCAAGGAATGTCGATTCCACCTGGAGGAGAATGCCGGACATGTTCTGGAAACGGTGTTGTGCGTGAGCGGAAAACTATCAACGTTGACATACCTGGAGGTATTGAGGATGGCATGCGATTGAGGTTAGATAGGGAAGGTGATGCTCCAGCTACTGGTCAGGCTGCGAACCCCAATAACCCTTCACAGCCTGGTGATCTTTATGTACTCGTTCGAGTAGCCACAGATCCAAAATTTAGTCGTTCTGGGTCCAACATCTTATACACCGCAACAATTCCTTTCACAACCGCATTACTTGGAGGCGAGGTCAAGATACCGACATTGGATGGAGATGTGAGTGTTAAGGTGGCAACTGGAACCGGCACTGGAGACAAAATTACTCTAGAGGGCATGGGAATGAAGAAGCTTGAGGGACGCAGAGGAGGAAATGGTGACCTGAAAGTTGAATTTAAGGTCAACATGCCCAAATACCTAAGTGCTAACCAGCGAACAATCGTGGAAATGCTTGCCGATGAGATGGACGATAAGACGGCGAAACGAATTATGAATGTTGGCCGTGCATCAAATTCTTCGTAAGTTCAGTGTCATTGTTTTCAATCCAGACACTGACGGAGACAGGCCATCTTCCACGTCAAATACCGAAGAGAACAAGCAAGAAGGGTTCCTCAAATCCGTCTGGCACAAATTCACAGACAGTGCTAATTCGTCAAACGAAGGCGACAAAGAAGATGACTCTAAGAAGAAATGAAAGAAATGATGAAACTCGTTGTATAATAAATGGCAAAGGTCTAGAAATGCCACTCTGTATAAAGGATTAAGGGGTAAAATGAAGGAGCATGGCGTCTCCTGATGGTAGGAATGATGAATGGCTGTCAATCTATGAATGCATATCTTCTAGAATGCCGTTTAGAATATATTCATGGCCCATACTTATTAGTATAAAATGAAATGATATCTCAACTCACAGCAGTGACAAGACTAATATATGGAATGTTTTAATGAATATCATCCTCTAGGGTCAGCTTCGCTTGATACCCCGTTCATCCCACTACCGAGAGTATCTCATCTCAGCCTACATGCACGTCGACGACTGGATGTGATGAACCTGGGAAATACGAGGCTTTCCTACCAATCAAAATGCAATACACATGGCTGCCGTGACGACTACCGTCTGCAAAGAACATGCTAGCAACCTAGTACTTATCTGGTATGCTGCCTTCATTTGTGTGCAGAGATAGAGCCTAAATAGCCCAATACCAGACGATCTGTCCATATGAGTACTCCTATTAGTAGATGAGCTCTATTGTATATGGCGTATCTTTTGATATACATTATTGTACTGAGTCGAGGCTGTCTCCTTGTCTAAACAGGGCGCTTATTACATACGCTGACACCCTATAGTTTGAGAAACACTCTTTCGTAGTCAGGTAAATGGTGGGTCATCACTCAATTGTGGTCGAAGAGAGAACAAACTGTTGGGTTGATGTTTCTTCATGTCCGTCTTCTTGTTTTGTGATTGTTGCGTGTGATTGATAACAATTCAATTGCATCCATGTATTGATTGATTGATGATGATTGATGATGATGATGGTGACGATGAGAATAACATCCTTATATGGATATAGTACGATACGGAAACAGGCATCCGGAATGTTAGATGTATAACAATAATTTGTATAATCTCCACGATCATTGATGGTCTTACAAAGTGTTCTCTGGCGCTTATCTGAGTAAATCTGGGTCTCCTGAACGGCCGCAGAAAGAAAAAGAAAAAGCAGTGCAGATTCCCTGTATTGTAGCACCAGCTAGTGCCCTGTAGTCCCACACACTCTATAGCACAAAGTAATGATAGCTTTGGGCACCTGCTTCACATCGATTGATTTCACTTCCAATGCCTAGATAGTCACAAATATTTGCTATTTCTCCTTCAACAGATTAAACTACATAATAATAAATCAATATTGTACTTTGATAGCTTCCGCTTCCTAGGTATGACACAGCCATGACATACATGAGTGAAATTTTGCGCAAGGATCGGACCATTCTTTCAAGATACTGCGCATCCAAATAAATTAACAAATTAACAAGTCTTACCACTGACGACACCAACCCCTCCTCCCCACCGCTTTCCCATCCACATTCGACGAATATCGGTGTACACGATATTGTCCATTATATCTGTTTGATACCTACAGTCAAATCTATTGAGCACCCTTTGAAGTGACATATCTCCTTCACAAGTTTTGCCCGGGTATCGATAATCAGGGTGTCGAGCATCATCCTGTCAATCTTCGAGATGCAAGCCCCGATGATATCAGCGCCTCTTAAGGCAACCAACGAAATCGACTGGATACAGCCGTTGAAGAATTATATCAGACAGACATATGGTGACGACCCGGAACGATATGCGGAGGAATGTGCCACCTTGAACCGCTTGCGACAGGATATGCGAGGAGCAGGGAAGGACAGTGCTGCTGGAAGAGACCTACTCTACAGATATTATGGACAGCTGGAACTATTAGACCTGCGATTCCCGGTCGATGAGAATCACATCAAAATCTCCTTTACTTGGTAAGGTTTCAATCGAATGAGGGACTTCAAAATCATGCTAACAATGTTGCCAGGTTCGATGCATTTACACACAAAGCGACTGCACAATACTCTTTGGCGTACGAGAAAGCTTCGATCATATTCAACATTTCCGCCGTACTGTCTTGTCATGCAGCGCATCAAAACCGATCGGAGGACTCCGGTTTGAAAACCGCATATCATTCTTTCCAAGCATCTGCCGGCATGTTCACTTACATTAACGAGAACTTTCTCCATGCACCATCTACAGACTTAAGTCGAGATACAGTTAAGACTCTGATTCAGATTATGCTTGCTCAAGGCCAGGAAGTGTTTCTTGAAAAGCAAATTGCCGATGGTAAGAAGGTTGGACTATTGGCAAAACTTGCTAGCCAAGCAGGCTATTTGTATTCTCAAGCGCTTGAAGGAACTCAGGACAATGTGAATAAGGCCATATTTGAAAAGGTCTGGCTTTTGGTGGTACAAGTGAGTGCTTTCAATCTTTTCCAATTTTATGGGGCACACTTCGGCCATAGTGGTGACCCAATAGCAAACCCTTACTAACACAAATAGATCAAAGCAAGTTACATGTCATCTCTAGCTCAGTATTATCAGGCTCTTGCGGATGATGATGCAAATTCACATGGTGTAGCTATTGCACGATTACAGGCAGCGGAAATATCATCTAAGGATGCCAGTAAACTTGCAAACAGTTTCCCTGGAAATGTGCCCGTCAATTCAAACTTCACTTCAGAGACAGGCACAACCTTGATAGAAATTAACAGGCGTCATCTTACCAATGTCCAGGAAAAACTTGCTGAGCTTATCAAGGATAATGACTATATCTATCACCAGACTGTGCCAGCCGAAGCGGCTCTCACTGTGATCCCAAAACTTCCTGCTGCTAAAGCGATACCAGTTAGCGAACTCTATGCTGGTCAAGATATTCAACGTATCACGGGACCTGACATCTTCCAAAAGATAGTGCCCATGTCTGTGACGGAATCGGCTAGCTTATACGATGAAGAAAAGGCTAAACTGGTACGGGCAGAGACGGAACGTGTAGAAACTGCCAACAGTGAGATGGCCGCAAGTCTTGATTATCTCAGATTACCCGGAGCGCTACAAGTTCTTAAGGGCGGTTTTGATCAAGAGCTAAGCGGAGGCGAAGATTTCAGGAACTGGTGCGATGATTTAGCTGGACATGTCTCCCCGATGTCAACTTTTGATTCTTTAAAATCTAGCAAAGAAGTTATAGTGTCAATTTTGGAAAAGAGCAGCAAACAGTTGGATATGGAGGAGAGTGTCTGTGAGAAGATGCGATCAAAGTACGAAGGAGAGTGGACTCAACAACCGAGTTCTCGGCTCACATCAACACTTCGAAATGATATACGAAACTATCGAGAAGCTCTTGAGGAGGCTGCTCGCAGTGATAACCAGCTTTACTCAAAAATATGCCAGCACGAAGTTGACTTTGACGAAATGCGCTCTGCTGGTGAACTCGGCGAGTCTGATGTGCTCTTCCAAAGAGCGTTGATTCAGGTCGGTGGAAAGTCGAGAAACGCTGCCGGAAGTCCCGGCACACGTGAAGGAAATCTACTAGATGACGATTTTGATGATGGAAAGAAGAGTGTCGCGGACCAGATAGCAAAAGTTGAGGATATACTGAAGAAACTGAATTTAGTCAAGCGGGAAAGGTCGCAAGTTTTGAAAGATCTTAAAGAAAAGGTTCGTCGGATGCTTCACATCTAGGTTTGTTTTCGCTAATCATGGGATAGGCGCATAACGATGACATATCTCATGTTCTCATCTTGAACAAAAAAGGCATCTCAAATTATGAGAACCAGCTTTTCCAAGCAGAGCTTGAGAAGTATCGACCCCACCAGAGTCGTTTGTTGTCTGCGAATCACAAACAGTCATCACTAATGAAGGAACTCACACTCACATTCAATGACCTTCTGCAAGATAAGAGAGTCCGATCTGAGCAAAGCAAGTATGAGACCATAACCCGTCAACGATCATCAGTAATGTCGAAGTATAAGCGGATTCATCAAGAATATCTAGATCTACAAGCAGGTCTCGAAGGCGCTAAGCAGTGGTATGCCGAAATGAAGGATACTGTCAATAGCCTCGATAAGAATGTCGAGACATTCGTCAATAATCGTAGGTCAGAGGGTGCTCAGCTTTTAAATCAAATCGAGCAAGATCGGGCTAGTAATGCAAATGGGCATGCGGATAGGGAGCGTGAACGTCTTAGGGGATTGATGGAACGCATGTCTATGGACCCATCGACCTCGCCAACATCAAGCAAACCTCCTCGTAGGGGATCTAATGCGTATAGTAATACATCCCCATCGACAAGGTACCCAAGTACAAACTTTGCGGGGCAGTACCAGATACCAACGTCGCCACCCCCACAAACTACGACTGCACCCCCCGCACGTGGCTCCATACCAGCCTCTACCAATGGAGGATATTACCCTCAACAACAACCTCAGAGAGCCGATCCATACAGCTCAGCCCCTGGAAGATCCTCGCCATATGGACAATACAATCCAAGTACACATTCGCGCAATCCGTCCCAGCCTCTCTCGCCTCCACCAAATCAGAGCCAATTCCCACGTTCACCCCCACCGCAGCAAACTCAATTTCAACAGAATCAACACCCATACGCGACAATGGCACCGCAACAACAAGGGCAATATGTACCAGCTGGCTATGTACCTCCACCTCCACCACCTGGACCGCCACCCCTTGGCCCTCAACAAACATATCATCAACCTAGTGGCCCTATGACAGGTCAAAATGATTATGGATATGGAAACAGTGCTACTTCTCATCAACGTGGTCAATCACAGCAAAGTGCGAACGATCCTTGGGCTGGGCTTAATGCATGGAAGTGAGGAATGTAGAGTCTATTGGGGCGTTTTCAGTCACAGGATGAGCGGATCACTCAGGGAATTACACCTTGGCTTATGGGGGACATGGCGCCGAGGAGGAAGGAATGAGTAAATGAAGAATGTGATACCAATTCATTGCGGCAATGACACGGAGGAAGGCAGAAAATGTATTTATATTCATTATATCACAGAACCATCTGGTCTACTTGATAGTCTAATAACCATCACGTAAGCAATTTTGCAAATGCATATACAGAGCACGCTTGTAGTCAGTATTGTCAAATGTGGCTGAATATGGTAAGACTACAAATGTTTAGGAGCCTAGGAGATAGGAGTATATGAATTTCACAAAAGTTCAAGTTGATAAAGAATACTTGTAATAATCTTCCCCATAATTTAATGAATGAAGAATGAGAGTGTTGATTGAAGTTAGTTTTGATTGTATCTTAAATTTAACTGGTACAAATTTTGAGGGGGTCTCGAGGGGGGGTAATTTAGGCCCGCCGGATTACGTTTATCCGAAGTTCGGGCCACCGATATTGCCGATGGGCTTAGAAAGCAGCTTCGAATGTCATGACGAGCAGATAGTGGTGGTAGGGAAGCTCATAGAACAATTGTCACCGTTTACGATTTACCATTGCCATCCACATCAACCATTTTTTCACGTTCTAAATCAGCGGTTTTTATTCTTTTCTAGTATACAATTTAAAGATTCGTTTGTCTCCTGTGTTCTATTTCTTAATTATCCATTCACCTCATAATCCAAAGCTATGCTTTACGGCCAAAATCTACCGTGGCGGATTGCGCTTCGAAATGTAACCATTAAACAAAATACAGAAGTTTCAAGTACAATTTTGAGGAGGACAATCAGACAGTATCATGGCAGAACCGCACAATCGTCGGTCTCTTTACGATCTCGTCCCATTCATTCAGGTCTCGGTGGCGTCGCAAGGTTTTCAACATCTCCCGCTATACGAAAAGATGTCCCGAAAGACTTGTTCGATCAAGCAGAGATAACATCAGCGGAAGAGAAGAAAGAGAAGAAGGCAAAGGCCAAGACTGAATCGGTCGAGGAAGTCAGTGGCGAGAAGGAAATAGAAACCAAGAGCAAGACAGGCGAAGCAACATCTTCTAATAGTAACACTTCTTCTGGAAGTGCAGCTGATGGGGAAGGAAGTAGTGCTGGTGGTGCAGGAGATTCTGGCAACAACGATGGTGGAAAGAAAGGTCGCAAAGGAGCTTCGGAAAAGGCTTTACAAAAAGCTATGGTTCCTGAGGTTTATCCACAAGTGATGGCAATCCCAATCACCAAGAGACCTCTATTCCCTGGGTTCTACAAGGCTGTCACTGTGCGAGATCCCAATGTTGTAGCTGCTATTCAGGATATGATGAAGAGGGGTCAGCCATACATTGGAGCTTTCTTATTCAAGGACGACAATATGGATAAAGATGTCATTGAGAACATTGATGACGTACATGATGTTGGAGTTTTCGCACAAATTACTAGCGCCTTTCCTGTTCACGGAGATGATTCTGCTTTGACTGCGGTACTTTATCCACATCGTCGAATCAAGATGTCCGCTCTCATCAGTCCTGAGCGTGAAAACACTGATGCAAATAAGACTGAAGGTGCGCAAGCTGAACCACCTGTTCCCGAGATCATACCTCCAAAGTCTACACAGGAAGAATCTTCTGAAAAGAAGGGTGATGTTGTAGCTAGTTTCGAAGAAGGAACGGTAACGCAGAAAACTTCAGACCGACCTGTACTGCCATACGAGCCAATATCGTTCTTACGCAAGTATCCAGTCAGTTTGGCAAACGTGGAGAATCTGGCTGAAGAGTCGTATGATCCTAAAAGCCCTATAATCCGTGCTGTTACAAATGAAATTGTAAATGTGTTTAAGGAAGTGGCAACTCTCAACAGTCTATTCCGAGATCAAATTTCCACATTTTCAATGAGTCAGTCATCGGGCAATGTTATGTCGGAGCCTGGGAAGCTTGCGGATTTCGCTGCGGCTGTTTCTGCTGGCGAAGTCTCCGAGCTTCAAGATGTGCTCGGGACTCTCAATATTGAGGAGAGATTACAAAAGGGTTTGACTGTCTTGAAGAAGGAGTTAATGAATGCTCAGCTGCAATCTAAAATCTCAAAAGACGTTGAGAACAAGATTCAGAAGCGTCAACGCGAATACTACTTGATGGAACAATTGAAGGGTATTCGTAGAGAGCTTGGTATTGAGTCTGATGGCAAAGATAAGTTAGTCGAGAAATTCAAGGAGAAGGCAGCCAAGCTTGCGATGCCGGAAGTAGTCAGGAAAGTTTTTGATGAGGAAATCAACAAACTGGCACACCTTGAACCAGCTGCGTCTGAGTTCAATGTCACAAGAAATTACTTGGATTGGTTGACACAAATTCCATGGGGTCAACGCAGTGCAGAAAACTTCGGAATCAACAATGCTATGACAGTACTTGACGAGGATCACCACGGGTTGAAGGATGTGAAAGATCGCATCTTGGAATTCATCGCGGTTGGCAAACTGAGAGGTACCGTAGAGGGTAAAATCTTGTGTTTCGTTGGTCCTCCTGGTGTCGGTAAGACGAGTATTGGTAAGAGTATCGCCAGAGCTCTCAACCGTCAATACTACAGATTTAGTGTGGGAGGTCTCACAGATGTTGCGGAAATCAAGGGTCACAGAAGAACATATGTTGGAGCACTTCCTGGAAGAATCATCCAGGCGCTGAAGAAATGCCAAACTGAAAATCCATTGATTCTGATTGATGAGATTGATAAGATTGGTAGAGGTCACCAAGGTGATCCAGCATCTGCACTTTTGGAATTACTGGATCCTGAACAAAACACCTCTTTCCTCGACCATTATCTTGATGTTCCTGTGGATCTTTCCAAGGTTCTGTTTGTCTGCACAGCCAACATGACTGATACTATCCCTCGTCCTTTACTGGATCGTATGGAGATGATTGAATTGTCAGGATATGTTGCAGATGAAAAGATGGCCATTGCGGAGCGCTATCTTGGACCCGCAGCTAAGGAATTGGCTGGTTTGAAGGAGGTTGATGTTAACCTTAGTAAAGAAGCCATTGAGGAACTCATCAAGTCATACTGCAGAGAGTCTGGTGTTAGAAATCTCAAGAAACAGATTGAGAAGGTTTACCGTAAATCTGCTTTGAAGATTGTTCAGGACCTTGGAGAGAGTGTTCTTCCTGAAGAAGAGGCCTTGACTGAAGAAGGCAAGGCAGCTCTAGAGGAATCTAAGAAAGATCAGACTGATGTCAAAGAAACACCTGAAACGATTGAAAAGGAGACAACTGAGATCCCTCGAGTCAGTCTTAAGGTTCCTGATGACGTACATGTCACCATTGGAAAAGATAACCTTAAGGATTACGTGGGTCCACCAGTATTCACCTCGGATCGTCTATATGACGTGACACCTCCTGGTGTCGCAATGGGTCTAGCCTGGACACAAATGGGTGGTGCCGCACTATACGTTGAATCTATTCTCGAAAGTGCCTTATCTCCCTCCTCTACCCCAGGTCTCGCTACCACTGGTAATCTCCAAGCCGTCATGAAGGAATCCACCACGATCGCGTACTCCTTTGCGAAATCAGTCATGGCCAAAAACTTTCCCGACAATCACTTCTTCGATAAGGCGAAGTTACATCTTCACTGTCCAGAGGGAGCGGTTCCAAAAGATGGACCAAGCGCGGGTATTACAATGGCTACTTCGTTGCTTTCGCTAGCACTGGATAGACCGCTTGATCCAACGATTGCTATGACTGGTGAACTTACTGTTACGGGCAAGGTACTTAGGATTGGAGGGTTGAGAGAAAAGACTGTAGCTGCAAGAAGGGCGGGAAGTAAAATGATCATCTTCCCAGATGATAATATGAGTGATTGGTTGGAACTTCCAGCTGTAAGTTTTTCTTTCTTGTTATATCTGATAGTAGGAAAGGAGAGAATGCTAATTTGAGAAAAATAGAACATCAAAGATGGAATCGAAGGTAAACCCGCAAAATGGTATTCGGATGTATTTGATCTCGTCTTCCCAAATCTGGATAGAGGGGCTGCGAATGGACTTTGGAAAGATAGATTGGCGAAGAAGAAGAAGAAGAAGAAGGCGGAGAAGGATGAAGATGATGAGTGAGAAATTCATTCATCCCATTGGATTGGGAAATGAAAATAGAAATGACGATACGGCGTAAATAGTAGAAGAAGAAATTTGGTGAAAATTACCCTTGTGGTATTATGGCACTGGTGATATTGGTACTGGTGTGTGCGTGCTTGAGTGTTGAGCAGAGATGGAGGATGAGCGGGTGGGAAGATGGGCAATTTATGGCGTTGGTTGGGAGTTTGTTATTTTTAATGATGGATGGATTTGGATTTTGAGGGGGTTGAAGCATGGACGGGTGGGTGAATGGGATTTGAGAGGAAGGGGTTGAAGGTCAATGGAGAGAAGGAGAGGGAAGGGAAGGGAAGGAGGTGATGGTAGATATGGATTCTGGATGGGGATGAGGATGGGAATGGGGGGGAGAGGGGAAGGTAAATAGATTAGCTAGGATATCGTTGATTTGATACGATATGATATGATATGGCATGATATAATTGTATTTTTATTTTATTTCATTATATTTTATTCCACTTTGAATGTGTGTGTGTGTTTTTGCATATGTATGTGTATACTTATATGTGTATGTATATAGTAAATATATTAAATAAAAATAAAAGTAAAGTAAAATGGAAATGAAAAGAATCGAATCGAAATTTGAGAAAAGTATATAGTATATAATTGAATCATATTATACTATGCTATACTTACTATATCTCATTTCATCATATCCCATCCCATCCCATCATATCATATCTTAAAAAGCAAACCCTCCCTCCCTCTTAAGGAGATAATGAAATGGTGAAATGGTGTCAAGG
The DNA here is from genome assembly GCA_014898285.1 of Botrytis aclada. NCBI lineage: Eukaryota > Fungi > Ascomycota > Leotiomycetes > Helotiales > Sclerotiniaceae > Botrytis > Botrytis aclada. The sequence continues at coordinate 2,857,385 of RCSV01000005.1, forward strand.
GGGAAATAGCGTTGAGGGCAAAAGGTAAATATGTTGTTAGTATCTATCTAGTATATGGTTGGTAGATGGTATGTAATTGGATTTTATAGGGAGATATGAGGAGGTATAGTAGGTAGGTAGATAGGTAGAGGGATAGGTAGATAGATCTATTTCGTTTGTAGTTGTAATGAAATGGAATGAATTGGTTTTTGTGTATTGGTATTGGTATTGGTATTTGGTTTTGAATTTGTAGCTTTTTGTTTTTGATGTGGGAAAGATAGATGGATAAATAGAAAGATAGATAGAGATATAAATGATCTGAATTTTGTAGGCAATTGAATAGGATATAATGGGATGGGATGATTTGGCTTTGATACTGATAGATATTGAAATTTTGTATTGTAAATACCTACAATTCTATTCAGACTATCTAAATACTACTTGCTGTCTAACTTCCAATTTGTCTTTCTTTTCATAACTACATCTAGATATGTATGTATACAGAACATCCTCATTAGAAATAATACGTACAAATGGGGATCCGGTTGCCATCTTGAGAATAGCAGAAGATCGACCTCGAGTTAGGAGCTCTTGCTCCTTTCCATGTAACTTCATATACACACGATCGTGATATCCTCTCAGATCCCGATCATGAATTCAATTGCGCGAGATGATTCGCTCGTGTTTTCTGCATGAGTCTTGCAGAGTATTGAGCAGTGTGGTATGAAAAGGAAGTCGTACCAGATCGTTAGCTTGCAAAACTTGTGCCGTCTGCATGATCCCCTCGAGCTGAGGCGGATGGAATGGTATGATATCGTGTGCTTCCTTCTTCGTTGTGTTATGGTGATGGTGACTCTTGCGAGCTTCCCTTGTTCTCTCGGAAGGGGTTGGGGGTTTCGGTGTGTGGTGCTGGAATACTCGGTACGGGGTTGGGGGTTGGACTGGATGGGTTGGGAGGGAGTGGGGCTGAGTAGATGGATTCATGTAAGGAGTGCGGGGACCTACAGGTTATTCTAACGGCGGGCGGGGCGACCGTTGTAGTTTGAACTTTGAGGGGATTGGAGAAGATTGAGGGAATTGATTGATTGACGGATGGATTGATTGAGGGAATTGATTGATTGATTGATCGATTCATTGATTCATTGATTGATGGAATACTACCTACTCGTGTAGATCGTAGCTCGTTCGTTTCGCTTCGTTTAGTCGGGCTTCTGCGGTAGGGAGGTCACGAAGTTCTTCATACATAGGTTTATAAATATCACGCTGCATCCGATGGATGAATGGATGAATCGATGGATGGATGCAGTAAGCCAAACTTCACAACTAACCACTGGTGAAACGGAAGTTTATGTTTCCTTCATTCAGCATGCTCGTATACAATTTGTAGATATCATGGCCCGACTCTCAAGGTATGAATCGGATATTTCAAGGTTACCGCCTCGCTCAAAGACTAGGGAATGTGAGAAGCAAGCACATGATTGCTACGTGGGCAATTGAAAACAAGAAGCCTCATGGCGACCCAAAGAGTGGCTTGTTTTCTTAGGTTCATGCCCAACGAGATGGCCATTGAATATTAGACGGGCGGTTTTATGATATGATTACGAACGAGGGCATGAGGTTATTATTCCAGGGGAAGAGGTAGTGATCTGATGTCCGGGTCTTGACCATGATTGATACGTGAACGTCAGTGATACTTGGTGTTGTTGTTTTGGGGAATAGATGGGTGGGTGTATCACTAGATACGTATAAAGTATAGAATAGAACAGAACAGAACGCTATATGGATGTGTGTTGGGAAGTACACCAACCCTACCTCCTACCTGACAATCGTACAATGCTATATTCGGTGATTGGTGAGTTGTAACACAGTTTAGAACGAATTTCCGTGGCCACGAAGTAAATTTGTGTTTCGTGTTGAGATTTGAGGGAGAAGGGGGAGATCGGTATTGTGGACGTGTTTGCAACGATGACAATATGATGAGTGCTGCGTACTAGGTACTGTATAGTCATTGTCATTGTCCTTGTGTCAGATCGAGGCGTTCAATATCAAAGTGAGGCAATTGAAAAGAAAAGAAAGGAAGGATAAAATAAGAGGCAACCAGTGGGGGACGAGTATCACGGAGAAGAGGATACAAGTTCGTCATTCCAAAACATGACTCTCCATAATGTTCCTAAAATTCCGGGTGTTGTCATCCACCTTTCATGTTTACTGATGCCACCTCATATATATTTCTTGGGGAAGATACACTCAAACTCAAACTCAACCACAACCACATCCATATCCATATCCACACATCCACACATCCACACATCCATCCACTCACTCACTGCATTGATGCATGTGCATCATACATACAGCAAATAATGATACGGTATTTTATCTTCTTGTTTTTCCACGTTCCTTGAATATGAATTGAGGGAGAAGAAAAAAAGTGTACAGCCTTCTTTTTTCTCTCTTTGCATTGCATCGCATCGCATCTTTTCATCCCTTTTTCTATCCTTAAAATACACATCCCTATCCATCTCTACAATTCTTGGGGGGTTTATGTGATACGAACAAGGCAGGGGAATAATTCAACAGGTTGACCTTATTCACGACCTCCGAGAGAAATTTTCAATAAATATCGACGTCAATATCTCCGAATAGATTACTTTTCTTCGCGTCTCATTCTTTGCTTGTATGCTTCTTTGAATTCAATGATACCCTTTCTTCTCATTACATTGAGAAAGCATCGTCTGTCTTCTTTTCTTCTTTTTACCGAGTAACTGCTTGCTACACTACACAATCAATTCTACTCCGCACAGTCATCTTACAAGCCTACCGAATCATTGATGTGACCTTGTTGAAAATCTTATACTATTATCCTTCTGGGGTGTTATTCCTTTTCCGCAGATGTAGGAATCGATTCTCCTTACACAACACTTCAATTCGAGTGTACTGACGTGTATCCCAGTTTATGGGAAAATACTGGCTCAAATTGACGAGAAGGATGATGGCACAAACGGAGCCAGATTCGCCGGAATCGAACGATCATAAAATATCCTGGTTTCGGAAGCTCATATTTCCTAAGAAGGATGAAAATCATACACCGCCGAGTTCTCCACCGAATGAAGCTCAACCGCCAGGATTGGGTCGTCGACTTTCGAGAAGGGTTGTCCCAGGACTTCCAAGGGCAGGCACCTTTAAAAGACAACAATCGGAGCTGCGAGATAGATTAGAACCAGTCAAACCAAATGCTGATGAACGGCGGACAGCTTCAGTCGATCGTCGACTTAATAATTCGCATCGTTCGTCATCGGCTGCTATAAATCATGGACCAAGGACGAGCGCGCCTGAATTTCTAGAAAGAGTGGAAACGATCGATAAGACGTTTGACAATGTATCTGTGCGACCACCTACGGCAACTACAAATGAACATGAGAACGAGTCTCAAGAGTATGTAGATGTTTCGAAAGAGGAGAAACAGGGTTCACATATCGAAGAGCAATCAATATCTACAGATACATTCGATGAAACAATACTTGAGGAGCTGGAAAAGAAATGGATTTTGAATCTGAGTATGCATTTTCGAGATAAATCTAAAAGAGAGAAATTCTTTGTTACTTATGCGGAATCACCAACACACTGGCGGAGAGTTACAATTTCCCTGGATTATAGAAATGCGCCGAGTAATTCGTTGGAGGAAGAATTACAAAGGACAAGGTTCCAAAGAGACAAAAGTGCGCGCATATATGAAGCTATTCGGGAATCACTCCAGGACATACAATTTTACGATACTGTGACAAATCTCAAGTTAGAAACACAGGATGAACGACTTCATGTTCATGTTGTGGAAGATCTCTCCGAAGTTATTAATTTTCCTCCTATAAAGGCTCTCAATCACCTTCCATGTCGCAGATATCTAGAAGCGGAGCTTGAATTTGATTCTCATCTATCTGGTTTCGTCTACAAGGTTACCGTGGCCGGCCAAGTCTTTATCAAAAAGGAAATTCCAGGACCGGATCAAGTGGATGAATTTTTGTATGAGATTAATGCCCTTCATCTACTTTCTGGATCTCATAGTGTCATTCAGTTTGGTGGCGTGGTACTTGATAATGAAGCAAAATACGTGAAAGGACTTCTTATTAGCTTCGCTGAACAGGGTGCATTGATTGATGTTATATATGATGGTGATAATGGGATTCCTTGGGCACGACGGGAACGTTGGGCTAAACAAATTGTTCATGGACTTTCCGAGATTCACGAGGCGGGTTTTGTTCAAGGAGATTTCACACTGTCGAATATTGTCATAGATGGGGATGATAATGCGAAGATAATCGATATCAACCGAAGAGGTTGCCCAGTTGGATGGGAACCTCCGGAAGTCGCTGCGTTAATAGAGAGCAACCAGAGAATTTCGATGTATATAGGCGTCAAATCCGATTTGTATCAACTTGGAATGGTTCTCTACGCCTTGGCCACTCAACACGATGAACCGGAAACTCAGAGACCGTTGAAATTATCGGATTTTCCTCCTGATGTGCCGGACTATTTTCTGGAAGTTTGTGCTCGTTGTCTTAGCGATGATCCACGAAATCGATCACAAGCTGCTGCTCTGCTGGGTTATTTTCCAGATATTGATGAGTATCATGGTGCATATGATGATCAATCACCAACTCCAATTGTGATTGATGTTAGGCATGCCGATGAAGGGGAACTTTTGGTCACTGTTCACGATAATAACGATAGGCGAGATAGCATTTCCGATATACATGACTACGATGTACCGGAAAGGGGCCGATCACGATCCAAACCTTATTCACCACCGTTTATCTCACCTAGATCACCAGATGCGGCGATTACATACTTAAGTACACAGGACATTAGGCCATCACAAATCCAATTGCCCTCATCCACTTCCGGGTCTGACTATACGCATGATCCAATCGAGCAACATTATAATTACCAAAATACATCGACCATAGAAAATTCCACCTTAGAAACTCGACAGGAGCAACATGCCGATCGTCCTTCTTATTCAGAAAATGATAAAACAGATATTCAAACCAATTCAACGACAGAACCGCGAAACACAGTAGCGACAAATAATATATCAATGGCATTTGCGGGGGATTTAGCACACATTGGAACAGGTGTTGATAGTGCACATATGGGAACACTTTTTGGGGCGGTCAATTTAGATGATGATGATTTAACGATAGATAATGATGGGAATGGTGTTTTGTTTATGACGTCGGAGGAAAAGATGGCGATTGCATAGTTAGCATAAGGATGGAGTGAGATCTCAGGAGGCAAATGTGCTTTGATGAATCTTTTTCAGCAGCTGGTATAATGAATATTCTCCCTTCGAATGGATTGCATGTTGTGGTTTGGGATCAAAAGCTTCTGAATGGTGGTGGATGGGTGTAGGTATTCTGTTTCGGAAATGTACGATATCAGGAATATGAACAGGCTTGAAATGAGCTAGACTCGACTGATTCGATGGACAATGAGGTCACTATCGAACCTGAAACCCTTTTGCTTTTCTTTCAACATGGTTATTGTAGCCGCCTTCCGCAACATCAGTGTCGATATCTATATCTATATTTCTTTCCTCCAAATGTTCAGAAACCCTTCGGGTCCGTGATCGGCTACGGAGGGCTCCGCCCAATAAGCTAACATAGCTAGCATGAAGATCATTGGATTGCTATTGGATTTCCTGACCCCAGCGTGTTCCGACGGATTGGGGGGAAGATAACCAGTGCGATAAGAGCTTATCTATCCAATTGTATTACTCGATTAGAATAGCTTTTCGAATCGTTCAAACTTTTTTCTCTTACGCCGCGACAAATGTCAGTGTGTGTTGGGTTTCCCTTATCGCCACGATTGCAGATGTGGTCAAGCTGCGTGAGCAGCGAGCTACGGTAAGGGGCGGACTCCATTGTTATTTTATTTTTTGGTTCTCGTGCTTGTGGGAACTGGGAATCTGGATCGAGGTTTTTGTGAAGATTTGACTGGGTTTTGGGGGGGGGGGGGGGGAGATGGGGTGTGAGTGTGGGTGCTGGTGTGGTGTAGTGCAGTGTGTATCGTATCTAGGCGTGGAGAATGAATGAAATTGATGGGTGGCACGGTGGGTTGGGGGTTACCTAGTGCGTAAGATACTAGATTAACCTATGATTGTGAGGTGAGCGAGCTACTTGTTCCCTGTGTCGTGATATGATATTGGCTGCCTGCTGGGAATTTGCAAACTGCAGATTGATGATTTTTGTTTTCTCGGGATTTCCGTCCGGAGTGCAAGTGGACGTCTCCGATTTTTTCCTCGGGGACTAATTTACATTTCCACGCAATACTTATCGTCGAGAGCTGTGGTTGGGGGTTGGGTGGAGAGGATATATAGAGTTGAAGATCCTCTTTTTTTTTCCTTCTTTGCTATCATTCGGTTTTGTTCTGTTGTGTTTTGCTATTTGCATTGGATTGTGTTGCATTTATTCAATTGCGTTCTTCTCCGTTTACTTCTCTGGACTCGAGAACGGTCTAGTGATATCTACCTAGCTTGGGATTTTGGAATTGACTTTGAGATCGTCGTCAAAGAAGCTATCTACGCGAGTAATAGCTTTACTTAACCGCAGCGTAACCTCGAAATTAGTCGATCGATATTCGATAATTGTGTTGGGGAAAGAGATATCATGGCGGTTACGATTGATAGTGGACCGCAGGATGGACCGGATAGGATTGTGTCTGAGAATTCGCGGGAGAGGACGATGGGAGAGAGGGTGAGGGGGACTGTGAGGGCTTTTACGACGAAGGAGGGGTTGGTGGGGAATTATGATTATGGTAGGTGTGAAATTTGAATGGGGGATGGAATTTCCCTTTATCTCGTTCCTCATGCTCTCATTTCCTCACAAATGGTTCCAAAGCTAAATCATCATAGCTTTCCTCTTCAAACCCAATCTTCCCTTCATGAAGAAATCCAAAAGACGAGCTCCTTTCTTCGGCCTCCAAGATCGCATGCCAGTTTTACTAGGTCTTCTTCTCGGATTCCAGCATGCTTTAGCTATGCTAGCGGGTATTATTACCCCTCCTATTCTCATAGCCGGATCCGCATATTTCGACACGGAAACTACTCAATATCTCGTTTCTACTTCTCTGATTGTGTCGGGTATTCTCTCTGCGGTTCAGATCACTCGATTCAAGATTATGAAAACACCTTATTATATTGGTACGGGTTTGATCTCGGTCGTGGGTACTTCGTTTGCCATCATCCCTCTTGCTTCGAAGGGATTCTCACAAATGTACGCAAATGGTATGTGTAAAACGGCGGAAGATGGAACGCCATTACCTTGTCCGGAGGGATATGGTGCGTTACTTGGAACAGCATCGTTATGTGCACTTCTCGAAATAGGACTCTCATTTATGACGCCGAAGCTTCTAAAGAAACTTTTCCCGCCGATTGTTACGGGTCCGACGGTTATGTTAATCGGTGTTTCGCTTATCCTAACAGGATTGGAAGGTTGGGCTGGGGGAAGTGGAACTTGTATGTCGAGACCTACGACGGGAGATTATATGTTTTGCCCTTCTAATGCTGCGCCGCATCCACTTCCATGGGGATCTGCTGAGTTTATTGGTCTTGGTTTCTCGGTCTTCATCACTATTATCATTTGCGAACGTTTCGGGTCGCCAATTATGAAATCTCTCGCTGTTGTTCTCGGTCTTTTGGTCGGTTGTATTATCGCAGCTGCATGTGGCTATTTCGACAGCAGTGGAATCACAGCAGCTCCGGTCGCATCTTTTATCTGGGTTAAAACTTTCCCACTGAGCGTCTACGGTCCTTTCATATTGCCTCTTCTAGCCATCTACCTCATCCTAATGATGGAAGCCATTGGTGATATTACCGCCACTTGCGATGTATCTCGTCTCCAAGTCGACGGTATCCTCTTCGATTCGCGTATTCAAGGAGGTGTTCTCGCAGATGGTCTTAATGGCATGTTAGCCGGACTCTGCACCATCACCCCCATGTCAACCTTTGCTCAAAACAATGGTGTCATCGCCTTAACACGTTGCGCCAATCGCAAAGCCGGTTTCGCAGCGTGCTTTTTCCTCGTCGTCATGGGCGTCTTTGCTAAATTCGCAGCGGCCATCACGTCGATTCCGGATGCGGTCCTAGGCGGCATGACGACTTTCCTCTTCGCCAGTGTGGCGGTCTCGGGTCTGAGAATTATCTCGACGGTGCCGTTTACTAGGAGAACGAGATTTATCTTGACGGCGAGTTTGGCGCTGGGTTATGGAGCGACGCTCGTGCCAACGTGGTTTTCGTATGTTTTTACGTATACGGGGGATAATAGGGCGAAGGCGGGATTCTTTGATGCGATTGTTTTGGTGATGGAGACGGGTTTTGCGGTGACGGCGTTTGTGGCCGTGGCGTTGAATTTGGGGTTGCCGGAGGAGGATGAGGATGAGGAGGTGGAGAGTTTGGCGGGAGATTTGGGGGAGAGAGAGGCGGAGGAGAGAGCCTTGGAGGGGAGGGAGATGGGGACTGTAGGGGAACACGGGAGCGGGAGTGGAAGTTTTGAGATGGGGAAGGCGGGGGAGGTGGGTTTAGGGAGGGAAGGAAAATAATTGATGAGAGAGGGTTAGATAATTGGTTGGATTATACGCGTGTGTTTGTTTGTCAAAATTCTTGATAGGGGCGGGATCTGGAAAAGGAGTTTGCGGCCTGGTAAATCGAATATAGCGTATGAGTGGATGAAAAACTATCTATTGGGAAGTATTAGAGCGAAGCTTAGCTAACGGAAGCTGCTGGGATCGAGAGGTTATGAATATGAAATTTAATATGATGATATCTTTCCACTATCAAACCGAAGTTTTTCTTTGCGATTGAGAGAATGATGTCAGGTTTTACTTTGGGAAGTTCATTCATAGTCTGAATATACGTGGGGTTACCACAATCCATTCTTCACTATGGAAGAACAGCTGATCTGATGAAGAATAATTCATGTCACGGGATGAGCCTCAATCCTTGATGATGGTTCGTGTTGGGTGAAGGTGAAGAGTAAAACTTTGATAGGTGATCTTTGTGGGTGTTGAGTAGATAGGTAGGTAGGTAGGTTGGTCGGTGGGTATGGATAGTCATACAATCCCACATACAGTTCCTCTTCATTTGTTCCCCACAACATCCGTCCCAACCAATCTCGTACCTGCGCCCACATCTCCACACTGACACAATAGTACCATACTGCCCGCCCAAGACAACACAACACAACACCGCACACATACATACATCCATACATTCATTCATTCCGACCCGGGTATGCATCGGACAACAGCCCCAATCGACCCGACCCGACCACGCGCACACATCGGATCTGCAGGCACGACTCTCATCCAGAAACCCCATCAGCATCGGAGATGCACCCCGAAACGGATACTTGACCGCCGATTGTGCGCAGGGCTTTTGCTGATTCGTGGATGCGGAGATGTGGAGATTTTGTGTGGATGTGAATCTGATGTTTGGGGATGGAGGGGAGGGGTACGCTTCGTATTCAGAGAGATCATGCTCTCCTTCTCATCTGTCATCCACACCTCTAGTTCGACTTCGACCCTGTGAATGGATTTTTTTACTCTTTTTTTGAGACAAAAGTTTGTTGAGTTTTTTTCACCGATGCAGGTGTATGTACCTAGGTGGGCAGGTCGGTACCAAACTTTTTCGTTCGTTCGCGTGCTCATACAAGTGTCTGTCATGTCTGTCAGCATTGCAGATGCTGGTAGAGGGCCCCCGACCCCAGTACCTACAAAGGAAAGCATCACAAGTAAGGAAGGAAGGAGGAAGAAAAGAAGTGATAAAAACATAAGCAAGCCACGTACAAAGGTCTCTCGATGTACGAAAGGTACACCGGTGTATCTAACGGTATAATTACATAAATCCTGGTGTCTCCGTATGGTGTATGGATGTGCAAGGCAGTGTCCTCCACTCTTACTTTTTTTTTTCCTCTCGATTTTGGTTTAAATGAGTTGGGATTGGAGATTATATGAATGGCTGATCATCCCCGGTTCTTTTATTGATTTGATTTGATTTGATTTGAACTTACTTCTATTGTGAGGGGTTCGAGGGGTGCACTTAATACTATCGTAGGAATCCAACCCACTGCGCTCGCTTTGAAATTTTCACCTACATATATACACATACATACCTACGTACGGAGATATATTTGCTCGCCGCACTTTCTGTTTGACATTCGTTTTGCGGGGGATACTTTTCTACACATAACGGGCGGCTTTATATTACTTATTTTGCATTTCGCAAATTGTCGCGCTCGTTGTCACTGTTTGTTTGAGAGATTTATGATTTGATTGTTCATTGATTTATTCTTCATCATTTATCTATTTTTCCAAGTGGAAGTCCACATATCTTCATCGTCATGAGAGTCGTGCAAATTTTAAGTCTAGTCGCACAATATGTGATGGTGGTGAGAGGGGCATCTTCGATTTGTCAAACGCAGGTTGATCCAAGAAGTATTGATACTGCTACACGCTGTAAGTCGTTACATTCACTTCGGGTGTATCTTACACTGTTAGATGTTCAAAGAGAATCTGATCAACTAATTATATATCCAGCTCAATGGTGTACAGTTCAAACCGACACATGCGAAACCCTTTGCAGTGGTGTCACAGATGAAAATACATGTGATATAGTACGTATCCAATTTCGCTCTCATCTCTTGCATCTCAAATCACCCTCCCTTCAATACACATCTCTTTCCCGCCCCTAACACACCCCATAGACATCCCTCTGCTACTCATGCACCTGCACTTCCAACTCCTTGTCTCCCGCCCTCCAACTATACACCTCCACAATCCCATTCTTTGTCTGCGAGCAAGTATTCGCAGATTGTATCCTGGCCGTGGAAAATGATCCCGCGGCTCAGAAAGCATGTCATGACACCGAAGTACAAAATTGTGGAACGATAAATTCAGATACTGTTTCTTCTTCTGCTTTCACTTTGCCATCCAAATCGACGGGGATACCTGCCCCGATACCTCAGTTTACATCGCAAACGGGAACAAATACGGAGGAGTTAGTAACTAGCACGACGGAAACGGTAACGCCGACCCCGACGGGAACAACGACTGTATGGACTACTTCGACGGCTTCTTCTGGGTCGGGAAGTGTGGGTAATGGGACGACGGAGAGTGGAAGTGTGAGTGGAAGTGCAACGGGGAGTTTGTCATCGTTGTCGTTGTCGGGGGTGACGGTTGGTAGTAGTAATGGTGGTAGTGGTAGTACTGCAGCGTCGACGGTGCCGAGGACGAGTAGTTCGAAAACGGCGATTGCAACAGCGATAGGAACGAGTGCACCAAGTACGATTAGTGAGGGTGGTGCGGAGAGAATGAGAATCGGGGGAGCGTGGGTGGCTTGGGGTGTGTTGATGTTGATGGCTGGAGGTGGGCTGAGGGCTATGGATCTATAGGGAAATAGGAGAGTGAATGTCTAAGTTGGGGATGGGGGGTTGATTGATAATGGTGGAGATGCAGGGGAAATTTTAAGATCTCGATGATATGAGGATGGAGAAGCAAGCGAGAAATGAAATGGAAGCTACCTAGGAAATTAATACCCATTTGAATATGTAGGGGAGTTTCTCTTTTCTCTGGACAAAAGAAGATATGAATAGGTTCGACGCAATTCATAGCCATTCAATCCTCTACTTATAAATACAAGTAATAACCTTATTACATCATCCAAACTACTCTCCCTACAAGCTCCCACTCCCCACTTCTACAAGTTCCTCAACGAACACCGATCCGGGTTTCCAAACGGCTTCCGTCTGAACTCGACGAGTTTCCACAGTCCGATTTCCGAACGCGATACTTCTTCCTGCAGCGCTTCTATAAAGGCTTCGTGTCGAGGAACGCGCAGGATTCCATACTCTTCAGGAGTTGGGTTTGAGGCCCAGAAATGAAAATTCAGTCCGGGGTATTGGCAGAATTGGAGGAGGGAGCGGAGCCATCTGGCGGGATTGTCGAATTGGGTTGTGAACGGGATGCTGTGGTGGGAGCGGGGGTGGAAGAGGGTGCTTTGTGCTAGAGGGGAGGGGGAGGGGTGTTAGTTAGTTCGTTCGTTAGTTGTTAAGGGAAGGTGGGGAGGGGAGGGGAGTTGATTGACGCATGGGGAAAGATAGATATTCAGATGAGATGAGGAGATGAAGAATACAACTTACCAGAGTCCGGATAGCACATCCCGATATCGATTTTGGGCTCGGCTTTGGAGCGCAGAGATGCAATATCTATATCCCAACTTGTGTTACCGAATCCGACTTGCCATTTTTTGTACAGACGGTCGGCGTTTTCGTGATAGTAGCAGGAGGAATAGTAAAAGTACCATGGGTATTTTAAGAATATCGAATTGTCTTCATTCACACCGAGCTAGTGTGAGGAGAAGTAGATCAGCATTCCTAGCCCCAATAATCCACACAAGTCCCAAAATTTGGAGAGGAGAAAAAAACACACACACCGTTGCTCGATCCCAAGGACAACTAAAATAATTCATAATCGCTTCCCATGCTCTAAACTTCATTACCTCACCATGATCATTGATCGCCAACGAATACGGAACCGGCAATCTGACATGCGTAATAGCCGCTCTATCACTTTCCCTCAGCCCGAAAATAAAGTCCTCCGCCTCCTCCACATTATCAAAATGCAGCGCGTTCTTCGCAAAGAAAGTTGCTCTCCCTTCCGGGAGCTCCAGATTCATCTGTTTGCACACCAAACGATAGGAAGGGAAATCCGAACGCCTGTCTCTCGCACACAGCGCATGATCTCCTTCTCCCGCCGGACACGCTGAGCTTTTGAGTCCCGTGGTCGCCACGCACGAATGGTACTTGTAAGATTTCAACGACGACGACAACGACGAAGCATCTCCAACACCCATCCGCGAAATATGCACTATATTCCCCTGCACGACATCTATCCAAATCGCATCTCTGATTTCCCTCGGGAGACGCAGTAATGTGGAATTACTCTGCGCCTCGCAAGCTCGTACATGTGCAGCTTGTCTTTCCGCACTTGCGATGTTCCGCCGCGCTTCCTTCTCCTCCTCCCCTACGTGCTTCCTAGCCCGCTCAAAAGCTTTGCGTTCATCGAAAAGGATCCGGACTCGCTGATACTCTTGAATCAGATCATCGTGTCCTTCCAACAGCCGTCGGACTGTCGCTTCAAGATCTTCGCGCAGCATCTCCTCATCTTCAGGAAACTTCTGAATGATTTCTATGAATTGTTCATATATCTGTGGTGCATCTTGAAATCGATTCTATGCTTTATGGTTAGTCTGATTGTCTGTTTTGTAAAAGCCTGGATGGCTTAGTACTTTGAGCGTCTGTAAATAGCTTTGGATTGCAAAACAGACAGTAAACTCCTGGGTCTCGAACAACAATCCTGGTTGACTAGCTTGAAGAGCATTGATCTCCATAAGGATGGTGATAATGGTGATGCTGTTCTCGTGTATAATTCATGGAAGGAGAAAAGTTGGGAGGGAAGATAAATTTTGGAATGTCAGCGATGTGCATTTGGGTTGACATGAAGCTTATATACTCGTACTCATACATATACCTGGAAAGACATGTATCAGTCGATTTGCTAATATCATAGGTACCAGGTATGCATTTTTCTAGACTTAGAACATAGTTCAAGGCATCAATGGTAGCTAGACAAGCATGTGAAGCTCAAATGAGTTTAGTTTAGGCAGTATCGTGTCACATGACCTATGATCAAGCATATTCGGAATGCTTGCCTTCTCTGGGTGGTGTACTTCCATAACTGAGAAATTGAGATAATTGACAAATAGACTGAAATTTTGTATATATTATTATTAATTCGATAGAAGACTTTCATGAGTCAGACTTTGCGCTTCATAAGCAAATCATCTCATGGACATTCTGGTATGCGCCATGCCAATAAATTTCCAGACTCCGATCCCTTTCACTGCCCAAGACGACCTTCCAAATTTCATTCAATATACAACTACCGTAATACACGATGAGGAAATATTTTTCGTCCTGCCACATTCACCTGATATTCATGAATTCCATCTCCGGCGCCAACGTATCTGTGAACGGTCAGCATTGTGAACACACAAGAAAATATACAAAAGCACATACAGTAGCCTACTATCTTCGCTCCAAGCGAGCCCCATGGTGTCAACTGGCTCACTCCTACCCTCTCGCTCTCGTCTCAATAAATTACTATCGTTCATCACGTCAAGACTAAGTCTAGTGAGCGCATCCAGGGGGCGCCATGGCTGTCTTGATCTTTGAGCGGATGCTTGATTCTCTTCCTCTCCATCATCAGGTTGATCTCGAGAATAGCGTGTTCGATAAACTTCTTCAAGTTCAGCCCAAGCATTAGGGGCTGCTTCATAGCCGATGGTTGGAAGACGAGGAGCGAGTGACAGACGCTCTAACCCAGAAAAAGTATCTGCACTTGTCCGTACGTTTCTGTCAGACTCGACATCCGCGGTGGTATTATCCAATACTGATGATGCTTGTTGTCGCCTGATTACATTCCGGATTTCGTTCTGAACTACACGCCTTTCACGGTCCTGGTTCTGTCTATCGATGAAGGCTCGAAAGGAAGCCGGTGTGCGGTCTGAATTAACAAATTCTCGTAAAGCACTTGGGAGACCAGCTGTAGATATGCGGCGTTCTGTGTCAGCAAAAACATCTGCCATTCTACCTCCTTCCAAGATACCCCATCTAGAGGTGGTTCCCATTTCTCGGGCCTCACGGATTGCATCCCTTTGTCGACGAGCTGTTCGATGTGCCTGTAATATCTCCATCTCATCAGCAGTCGGCGGAAGTTGGTGTCTGTCTGTCAAATCGCGAGCAGGGCTCCTTAGTTGTTGCTGATCAAAATCCAAGCCTAGATAGTCCGGTATTGCGCTGGCAGAAGCTTCAGAAGGTGACTCTGTATGAGAAGCACGAAGCCTTGCATCTAACCTAGCCTCTATTGACATAGGATTATTTGAGCGCTCAGTAACCCAGACTCGTTCAACACCCTCCCCGCGAGAATTTATATCGATTACTTGCCTGGAAGTAAACAAATCCCGGACATCTGCTACTCCAACACGTCCGCTAGCTTCAGTCCAAGCGAGTAGATCAAAATTATTTGGCGAGAATTCCATGGCTCTAACAGCCCCAGATTCAACAATAGGTCGTGATGTAGTAAAACTAACTTCCAATGGATCGACATCGTCTTGAGTTAGTCTTTCGGTCAAGAATATCGATATAATTCCATATTGAGTGGCCACAGCAAGATATTTGCCTGAATTAGAAAAGCATGCTGCAAATGAACCTCTCATAGCACTTTTGTCCGATGGTCGTTGTCCTTCAAGCTGAATCCTGCCAGAAAATACCCACTCATACTCCTCATTCACATGCGAAGTAAAATGAGTTTTTGAGATCTGTTTCAGCTGCCTTTTGTGGATATAGAGGAATGGATCATCGCAACTATTTCAAATTAATAAAGTGTCAACGTCAAGTGAACTTGAAGAGCATACATTGCAATGAGGATATTTCCTTTCGGTGATATTACAGCGCGGTTCACATAATCAGGATAAGTGAGAGCATCCATCATCTCGGAGTCATGTAAGTTGAGTATAGCAACAGAGCTGTCGTTGAGCGCTGCAACAGCAACAGGTTCCTTATATCCCATGGGCAACGATGATTTTGAAGGGAACCAAAGTGTTATACAGTTCACTACGTCAGAGCCTATCTTCTTGGACACATGCGGAGTAGTAGCATCAGGACTAGATCTTCGGGAATCATCGGTAGATTCTCTCTGAGTTGGTCTTGCTGACGGCTGTAGGATTAGAGGTAATCGAGCATCGGCATCAGCGCTCAAATCCGAAAGCGAATCAGTCTTGCCAGGCCTCTCTCCTTCTCCCACATAAAAGCTTGTAAATTGTCCTCTATCTCCTCCGGCGCATACCCAATCATTTGCGGCCGTTAAACATCGCGGCTCATATTTTAGAGTTGCGAGAAGCTCGCGCTCGCGAGATTTTGTATTAAGACAAATTATGTCGTGCGAATTCGGGTAGTAAATAACATACTGTTTCGGAGAGCTCAGCAAATCGTGTAATTGCCAATGACTATAAGAAGTTAGAAATCCCGTCACTCTATTCGGCAGACACTAGCAACTGCTATGGAAGGCAGTGTAATTCCGACTGATTTTTATAAGAAACAGTAGTTGATGGAGGCCATCAACAATTCTGCAGCAACGAATAAACTTCTACATCTTTGGATCTGTTTCGAACATGAATGCGCACAACAGTGTATCTTCGTACCTTGGGCTAATAGAGGCTCGATAGTATTTCCGTGGCGACAAGCGAATTAAGTCGTCGGTAGGATGATATCTATCAAAGTACAAGTGATCAGAATGTAAATCAGAACTGAATAGTTATAACAAGCATTACGTTGTACAAACTCACGAGCTTTCTTCTTTGACAGCCATACTGTCATGCATTCAAGATATTGCAACCATGCACAACAGAATGTAAACCAAGTGTATAAGTAACAGGCTGCGATTAAAATGTGAAGATACTGAATATTATTTATGCGCCCATCTGTGGTCTTTCAAGAGATTCCTCTTCTTCTGATGAAAGGGATAATTTGAAGCTTTCCAAACCGTAAAGTGTATTGAGGAGAAATGGAAACAGATGTTGTGACTGATTAATGACAAGCTCAAAGTTTCAACATTCATTTCACGACGTCAAGTTCACTAGTTTCGGCAACTAATCGTATCCCGCATTCTGAGTGGATAATGACATAAGCACACATTCGATAACCTGATAACCTCATAATCCTTGCCACATCGGATGTGTCCGAGCGCCTCTCAGTTCCATCACGTGCTCGTGGTTTCGATGATGTTCTACCAATTGACCAAGAAAAAGACGCTAAAACTAAAAATGACATTTTTTTCCTTGTGGTCCGCCGTTGATTTATTATATTTTCTCCCTCCATCGCCTCAATCTTGTAAATCATCTACTCATACTTTTTTTCTACCCATTCCTTCTTCTCATACTTAATTCATATTACTTCTACAATTGAGTTTTCTTTATTATAGAAGCAATACAAATAAAGATGTTTGCTTCCAGAATTTCCAGAGCTGTAAGTATTTGAAGTGAAGCAGATTAACTGCTATGACACTATCAACACAATAGCTAACTTTTCTTGCTCAACAGCTTCCAAGAGCAACTTCATCCGTCTCACGCACAGCACCTCTCCGCACACCATTAGGATCATCGTTTACAAGACGATGGAACTCAGATGATGCGGATAAGAAGGTCAAGGGACCAGTCATTGGTATTGATTTGGGTATGTTTATTCCACGCAGTGGCAAGCAAACTTTTTTGAATTGCATACTAATATCTCAACAGGTACCACCAACTCAGCGGTTGCTGTGATGGAAGGACAAACTGCTAAGATTATCGAGAACTCAGAAGGTAATTACTACCTCCCAATTTCACTGCTGTTGACCCCGCACTAACTCGATTCCTAGGTGCCCGTACAACTCCATCCGTAGTAGCTTTCGCACAAGATGGCGAGAGATTGGTCGGTGTATCTGCAAAGCGTCAAGCTGTTGTCAACCCAGAGAACACTTTGTTTGCAACAAAGCGTTTGATCGGACGAAAGTTCACTGACGCTGAGGTTCAACGTGATATCAAGGAGGTTCCATACAAGATCGTTCAACACACAAACGGTGATGCCTGGGTTTCTGCTCGCGGCGAGAAGTACTCTCCATCCCAAATTGGTGGATTCGTCTTGCAAAAGATGAAGGAAACCGCCGAGGCTTACCTTACCAAGCCTGTTCAAAATGCCGTCGTTACTGTTCCAGCTTACTTCAACGATTCTCAACGTCAAGCCACCAAGGATGCTGGTCAAATTGCTGGTTTGAACGTTCTCAGAGTCGTCAACGAGCCAACTGCTGCCGCTCTCGCCTACGGATTGGAGAAGGATGAGGACAAGATCATCGCTGTCTACGATTTGGGTGGAGGTACTTTCGATATCTCCGTCCTCGAGATCCAAAAGGGTGTTTTTGAAGTCAAGTCTACCAACGGAGATACTCACTTGGGAGGTGAAGATTTCGATATCCACTTGGTTCGCCACTTGGTTCAACAATTTAAGAAGGATTCTGGAATTGATCTCGCCGGTGATCGTATGGCCATTCAACGTATTCGTGAAGCCGCTGAGAAGGCTAAGATCGAGTTATCTTCCTCCATGCAAACTGATATCAACCTTCCTTTCATCACTGCCGACTCGTCTGGACCAAAGCACATTAACCAAAAGCTTTCCAGATCTCAACTCGAGAAGCTCGTCGATCCATTGATCACCCGCACTATCGAGCCAGTACGAAAGGCATTGAAGGATGCCAACCTTGCCGCTAAGGATATTCAAGAAGTCATCTTAGTCGGTGGAATGACCCGTATGCCAAAGGTCAGCGAGTCGGTCAAGTCCATCTTTGGTCGTGACCCCGCCAAGTCCGTCAACCCAGATGAGGCTGTTGCCATGGGTGCCGCTATTCAAGGTGGTGTTCTTGCTGGTAACGTTACCGACGTCCTTCTCTTGGATGTTACCCCGTTGTCTCTCGGTATTGAGACCCTCGGAGGTGTATTCACCAGATTGATCAACCGAAACACTACCATCCCAACCAAGAAGTCTCAAATCTTCTCTACCGCCGCTGATTTCCAAACTGCTGTCGAGATCAAGGTTTACCAAGGTGAGCGTGAGCTTGTTCGCGACAACAAGATGCTCGGAAACTTCCAACTTGTTGGTATCCCACCTGCTCACAGAGGTGTTCCTCAAATTGAGGTCACTTTTGACATTGATGCCGATGCCATCGTCCACGTCCACGCCAAGGATAAGTCAACCAACAAGGATCACTCCATCACCATTGCTTCCGGCTCGGGTCTTTCTGATGCTGAGATCCAAAACATGGTTGATGATTCTGAGAGATATGCCGAGTCTGATAAGGAGCGTAAGGCTGCTATCGAGGCTGCCAACCGATCTGACAGTGTTCTCAACGATACCGAAAAGGCTTTGAACGAATTCGCCGACAGACTTGACAAGACCGAGGCTGATGGTATCCGTGAGAAGATTACCGCACTCCGTGAGTTCGTCAGCAAGAGCCAGTCCGGAGAAGGTACTGCTACTGCTGCTGAGTTGAAGGAGAAGACCGACGAGCTCCAAATGGCTAGCTTGAACCTCTTCGATAAGATGCACAAGGCCCGCGCCGAGTCCGGTGAGGCTAAGCCAGAAGGTACCGAGGGCAGCGCATCAGAAGGCGAGGCTAAGGACGGCGAGAAGAAGCCTTGAAAACCTTAATATAGGCAGATTTCATCTCGACTCTTTTTAGCGATATCCAGGGGCACACATAGAACTACCGTTCATTGTATTTTTGTACTCATATGTTGCATATAGGCAACAATTTCCCTTGTCATAAATACTCTTTTTTTTACTCTTCATAGCTTTGGGACAAAAGGCGTTGGAGCAACCAATACTGTTCGCTAGATTTAAGCGTTCAGGGAATGTGTTATGAGGCAAAATTACGGAAAATGGCATTACTTTAGCTGTGTATAAAACTTAGGATACGACGACGAATAATATGACATCCCCTCTCATGACTCAATTCAACAATCTCAACAACTCATTACATTTGACATTGATGACTCTTTTGTACTCTACTTCAAACTGACATTTGACTTTGCTGAAAGCTCATGCCCAGACCTTTTGACTCTGTTACAAATATGATGTGATGTAATACTTGAATGCCATGATGAATTATTCAATTGTCTAAAACTTGAGAATAGTCTCGCATTTCTTTTGACAACTCTGGGATAATTAACAACTTGACAATGGGGAGCATAACATCCCACCTTATGGCTAATTGGCTCACTGAACTATTTGAAATACCTACAATGAACTTGAATTTCTTCAAAACGAAGTGAAAGTTTGTGCCATGAAACTTGCCACAATACCACCTCCTACTAATTTTACAAGACCGATATTTATCAGGTTACAGGCGATCTTTTCAAAGGAGTCAAATAACGGTTGGTGAAAGGGTGCGATGGGAGCAAGACAAGGGGCTGTATGTTACCCCACTAGTACCGGAAGCGGTTAGATCGATTCTTGGATAACGAAAGCTCGCCCTAGCAAATTTGCCCACCCACTCAAAGCGATATTTTAAATAAGAACTTCACGTTGAACATCGAACCACCCCACAATCGAAGTCACAATCAACCACTCTGCCGTCGAATTCTAGCAGAGATAATTAAGGGAGCTTGATACAGCAAAAGGCTCGTATCTTGGGGTCGTAATAAGCGCATTACATCACCCTACAAAGGCGAAAAGCACACCTATCAAAAAAAAAAAATGTCTAGAGTCGCAAAGTGAGAAAATTCGACATTTGTAACCAAGCCTCAGCACAGTCTAACAAATACCATAGTAATCGCGATTGGGCCGATGATGAGGATCTCGAGGATTCCAACGAGCTCCCACAGTCAACCGCCACTACCAACAAAGATGGCACACAAACGATTGTAACCTGGAGATTCAACGATGATGGAAAGAAGGTCAAGACTACTCGCCGCATCAGATTCACAAAAGTCAAAGAAATCGTGAACCCAAGAGTTGCTGAGAGAAAGTCCTGGAGCAAATTCGGATTATCCCAAAAGGATGCTGCAGGGGTGAGTTCAAATAGGTTCCAATCTAGGGGGGAATGTTGACTGATTTGTTTATAACTTCAGCCTGCTTCGGATACAACTAGTGTAGGAGAGAATATCATATTCAGACCAAGCACAAACTGGAGAAAGGACGCCAAGGAGGAGGTTTCGGATGCCGGAGCTATGAAGAACAAGTTGAAGGACAAGCAAGTCAAATGTCGTATTTGTAGCGGAGAGCATTTCACAGCCAAGTGTCCATTCAAAGGCACAATGGCACCTTTGGGCGAGGAAGGAGCAGTCGATGTTGCAGCTGGTCACGCAGATACTCCAGAGGGTCCAGGTGGTCTTGGTGCTGGCAAATCTTCATACGTACCACCTCATCTCAGAAATGGCGGCACCGCTGGTGGTGAGAGAATGGGTGGCGGCAAGTTCGAGAGAGATGATTTGGCAACTCTACGTGTCACCAACGTAAGTTTCCTATGTTCCTTTAATCTAATCCGCTTCGCTAATCCACAGAATAGGTCTCAGAAATGGCAGAGGAACAAGAACTTCGGGATATGTTCGAACGTTTCGGCAGAGTCACAAGAGTCTTTTTGGCGAAGGACCGAGAAACTGGTTTGGCAAAGGGCTTTGCATTTATTAGTTTCCAGGAAAGATCAGACGCTGCAAAGGCTTGCGAAAAAATGGATGGTTATGGTTTCAAGCATTTGATTTTACGAGTCGAGTTCGCAAAGAAAGCTTCATAGATATATCGACATTTATGAAAGGGGGGTTATGTGTAATGGGATATCATTGTTTCTTTGCCTTCATTGGTCATGGCTTATGGAACTCATGAACTTTTCTTCACTCTCAGAACTGTTCTGACCGCAAGTAAGAAAAAATCAATCACGCGAGATACTTTTGAACCAAAATACCTTCCTTGAACCTGAATATTGAAATGTAGCCTAAGACTAGGGCAATCAGCGCCGTATTGTAAAGCCACGATTTGAATCAAACCCATATGTACGCCACCACGTTTTTTCTCTCGAGTCATTATTGGAAGTTTTAGTCCGAGAGCCTTCAATAGCGCAGACACACAGACATAACACTTGAACATTTTGATGTTCTCGTTCAACCTTTTTTTCCGAGCTGGACTAGCTGTCGCTAAAATGACTGCCTATCACAATCTCCCGTTTATCTCAAGTCTCAAATGCTTTCTAAGCCTCTGACCGAAAAATATTCTCAATAGTGTGAAGCTTATGAGCAAAATCGAACCATTCTCCCATCCCATATGGTATTACACCCGAGGCCTTGATGCTCTAGAGTCTAAAGTCAGAGGCATCGAAAGCCAGCGGGGGATGCAGGGTCTGATATATATCTGTGTCTGTGTAACTGCTATTTGCATTGCCACTGATGCATGCGCATGTGCACGCGCGACATCCACCCGAACTCTGCACGGAGTCTTCATTATAAATAATCATATCCATCGGAGATGTCCAAGATACCTACTTCCATGATCCATCGTTTGAGAGTTCTCTTTCTGCATCTGGATTGGACGAAAGATAAGATTGTAAGGATTCTCCGCATGTTCTTCCTCATGGCCCCCAAGTGGCCAATGATAGTTGCATACCAGCGGCACGGCAAGGTCGTACTTCATAGATGTGGTAACTTAGTAAGAAGAGGAATTGCAGGACTGGTCACAGCTAGAATGCTTAACCGCAGACCGTTCGGTTTTAATCGCCGTAGTACCCTCTTTGAAAAGTTTACTTCCCTCTCTTTCTCTTCTCGCTCTTACTTTTGCTGATTGCTGTCTCTAATTTCTCTTACTGGTTAATACTGGTCCTATTTGCACATACATCTTTGTCTTTGCTTGACGTATTGATATGAGATGCATCTTACTTTCTTTTGAACCCTTCCCACTATCTATTGAATACTAGGAAGCTAGCAGTGTCTCAACCACTCCACAATCTTTCGCAATCTTTTTTTCGATCTACATTATATCTCCCTTTCCTTTCGATCTCCAACGAGTTTTTTTTACGTCTGAAGTCGCAGAGACCACCTGCAACATGCAAAAACCTCCCGCCTGGGTAATAGCCGCTTGGCCTGAGCCTAATTACGTCGATCCAGAAACACATGGATGGGGGAATGTTATTCTGAATATCGTCTTGTACATAGTCCTATGTTGCTTTATCTCACTGAGGATATGGACGAGGACAAGACTGAGGGCTTCGTTTGGGGCGGATGATATGATGATCTTGTTTGCTATGGTTGGTTTTACCTATTATTCAGACCAGAGTCTGCGCGTGCAAAGAGGATGGACGCGATATTATACGATTGGAAATGCTAATATCATGATGATGTAGATTCCTACGACCGGGTTCTTTGTTCTGAGTCTGCTGGCAGATTTGAAATTCATGTGGACCAGACATCAAGTATGTATCCCTCTCAACCATACAAACCCTTCTCTGTAACCATCACTAACATTCATCCAGTACGACATCCCAAGCTCACATGTAGAATTCGGACTGAAGATGGTCCTCTTGATAGAGATTATGTTCGCATCAGCATGTACCTTTACCAAATTATCCATGTTGATGCTTGTTCGTCGCATGTTAACTAGTGCCACGATATTCTGGAGACGGGTGACTCTGGCTGCTATTTGTATAGTTGGGTTACAAGGAGCGTTATTTTGTATCGTGTTGGTGTTTCAATGTAGGTTAGTTAAAATCATTGCTTTTTCCTTGTGTTTGATATGCCGACGGGGGGGCAAGTGTCGAGATGTGCAACGATATACATACTAACACGTCATAGACCCCCGCAGGATTACTGGAAAATAACAGACGAGCCCCAACCGAACTGTATAGATCAATCCTCGACACTCCTTCTTGCCGGAATTATCAACACTCTCACAGATTTTCTCGTGGTCATCCTTCCCATCCGTACAGTGGTTAGTCATCTGATTCCTCTCATTCACAAACAAATCCTAACTATGGCAAAATAGTACTCAACAAATCTCCCCCGTCGTCAAACCCTCATCGTCTCTTTCCTCTTCACCCTCGGTTTCCTATCATGCTTTGCAGGTGTCATTCGTACATACTATATGTACCAAGTAACACAGACATATGATCAAGTATGGGCTTCTTTCCCCGTATGGGTTTCCGCAGCTGTAGAATTATATGTTGGAATTGTAAGTCTCTCGATACTCCCCCTTCCCCGCTTCCTAGAATCCCGAACCCTAACACTTCCCAACTAGATATGCACCTCCATCCCCGCCACAAAAGTCTTCTTCGCAACCTACATTCCCAAAATATTTAACTCCCATCCCTCTTGCCCCTCCCAATCTTCTTTCAGTGCCCCAAACATTTTCAGGAGTATCCCCGTCCCATCTCCCGGCTTCGGCATCACATCGACCTCCAAATCCACAAACTCTCTCCCGGAATCAAAATCACGTTCCAACTCCAACTCCAAAGTCCTCAGCAGTCAAAGCTCGCAAATCCCCCTCAACGGAAGCAAAGACGACACCGACCTCGACCAAACCGTCGGAACGAGCATCTTCGAACTCGGCACCTACACCAACCGCTCGAGCAAGTCGAGCAAAGCAAGCAGCACGTGCCCGATCATCTCAGACGAGGAATCGCACATCGGTACCGCATCCGTCATCTCCCCACTCAACAGCAATCCCGTTTCCAGCAGCACCCACAATATCGCGAGCCTAGGCCGCAACATCCTGGGCTCCGTGCGACGGGAAAAATTATCGCTCGGCGGCGGCGATCGTTCGCGAAATCGCTCGAGGTCCAGGAATCGCTCCAGGAACCAGGAGAGAGAAAATGATGATCTGTATATGTCGCTCTCGGAAGAATCGGGGCGCAAGGAAAAGGAAGGGGGGTGGGATATACATATTGATGTGGTGAGGACAGTGGAGGTGGAGGAGGAATGTATTGCGGGGAGGATATGATGTGACGTGATGTGATGTGATGTGTTAATGGATAATGGATAGGCCCTGGAGGCTCGACTTGAGGTTTTGAGGTCTTGAAAGTCAAAAGTAGTCTGGGAGGTCTTTGGTTGACGTTTTCGTGTATATAATTCTTCTTCTTCTTCTTCTTCTTCTTCTTCTTCTTCTTCTACGAACTGTATTTTATTGTATTGTATGTAGCTTGATTATTGGACTTTGTATGTAATGATCCTAATGAAGAGATTTTGATATTTTCTACTACCCAGGTATATTGCATGTGACTTGATTGTGAGTTTTTAAGGGGGTTCCAGGTTTTGAGCAAACAATTGGGAGAACCGATTCAATCAACATCAATTCTGATGAGAATGTCTAGACTAGACACCAAGAATCTTGTCATTTCTGTCACACCATAGTCATCGCACATCAACATCAAGAAACGTTCACTTCTTTCAGCATCACACCACAAAGTAATATAAGATGAGGGAACGCACAATCCATTTAATTGCTGCGTCAGATCCCCTCTCTGTCCATCATACCCGCAGCCGTCCCCCATCCAGCGATTTTTTGCACAGCTCCACAATCGAAACGCCAGCCAGCCATAAAAGAGTCCAGCAGCCAGAGCAAGTTATTCCCTCCTATGTACTCCGCTAAAAAAGAAAGCCAAGCCCCATATATGCCCCGTAGCAAATACAAGTCTTGTGCCATTAATTAGAGAAACGAGGATACTATGTATTCAGCCGTGTGAAATTATTCATGTTATTCTGATCGATACGGGCGGTAATCATGAAAATGTATGATTCCGCCCGTCGAGAAAAAGAGACCGAATTTGACTATGGGTTGTATTGTGTAAATTAAAAGCGATCTTCGACTCTTTCCAAATCATCGTAAGATAATGTGAATTCCCGCTACAATAAAGTTAGTGAAATCTACAGGGGAAAGAATATCTCAATACTTACTCGTTGTCTTGACCAAGTCTTTACGTCGAAAAAGATGTAGTAGCCTTGTTCCATCTGTTGGGTGAGTTGACGAGGAACCATCAAATCATCCTTGGTAAGCCAAACTTGCATCTTTTTATGATAACGCCAATTCCTATTGCCACTATCAAGTAACGAGTGTATTAGTAAATGACTTGCGATGGAATAGGTACTTTACTTACAGCTCCCTAGCTGCCATAAGCTGCTGCTTGTCGCCCGGATTACTGTAGAACATAAACAATAGGGCTTCTTCGTTAAAATTGGGCATCTTGCTTTCGAGAGGAGCCACATTAAGAACGCGGTAACATTCAGGTAGGTTGAAACGAGCGACGTCTGGTCGTGGGGGCTCGTTATCCCATAAAGAGTAAATTTGACTTGAGATAGGTCTTGTGAATTGTTAGCATGGTAAAATATTTGTTTTGAAAGACAGAAAGCTATCAAGCAATACTCACTGCTCAGAATTCAGATCTAGACCCAAATGGCTGATGTCAGTCCCAGTAACAAGAGCAGCATAGTCGGGGAAATTGTTCATCATATAGGAGAATCCCTTTAGTCCAAATCTGTCGGCATCACTCATGTGAGCTAATGGATCTTGTACTTTAGAGTCCGCGTTATCAGCATTTCTTGATAGAGAACTAGGGTCAAGTTCTTGTGCTTGAGTCAGGGTTGATGGGCCATCTGATCGCGAGTTGGTTGCTGTAGGCATATTAAATTGTTGATTGTCGTCTTCTCTGAGTGGTATTGGATTTGAAGAGCCAAAAGGAGTGTCAGGAAAGCTCTAGACAAATTGATCAGCAGAAGCTCAATATATTAGGGGAATTTTTTTTATCATACCCCGGCTTCGTTCTCTCCAAGGCGTGGTAAGCCTTGCCGGCTGGAGTCTATTGGGGATCTATTTGTGGATGGGCCTGAATAAAATATAAGATTAGCCGAGCAGGACAACATATCACCCAACCAACATTGGCAATCTACTCACCTGACAAACTTGCTGGTGAATCAATTCTATTACCTGGTGCCACTCGACCACCAGTAGTTAATGCACTTAAAAGACCATTACTCCTGGCTTGCTGTTGCTGGGGTGGGTTATTAGAACCAAATCCCAATCCCCCACCGGCTCCAAACCCCACATTTTGTAGAAGACCAGAGCTTCGATCTTGGCCGATCTCTCCATTCGAATTTCCCAGAGGTGGGAAATCATCTGCGCTTCTCGGTTGTGAAGACTGACCAACTGCATTTTGAGCCCCAAATCTAAAACCACCAGAATTGTTCGATAATTGTGTTGATGAGTTGAAGAGCTCGTCTTGTTGCTGTTGTTGCGCAGCGTGTTGTGCAGATAATCCAGCTGATTGCTGTAACCGTATATTTGCTGGGCCAATATTACGTGCTCCTGCCGCTCCCCATGTTGACTGATTGTGCTGAGGCTGGTTTCCTGATAGTGAGGGAAACTCACTAAATGATGTGAGCAAAGTCAACTGTCAAGGCTTGTAGTGCTGAGAAAGAAAATAACGAAACTCAGACAGGTTTAAGCAAACAGTATAATCTGTACTGAATGCACCAGAGCTACGAATTTTATCTCTAACGTCCGGAGCCTGACCGTGCATATTTGAAAATTGTTTAAATTTTTATACCTTCCAGGAGAATATGGACGTGAGGGGATATCATATCTTGAAGAACGTGCTTCTCCCATATTTGAGTAGTTGTTGGGGGAAGGAGGGTAAGGTTGCGACAAGAAGAAATACTCTCAATAAAAATGTGGGAAGTACGAAAATCGAAAATAGGCAACAACTTACGACAAATCTAGTGGTGTTGCTGGTTGTGAAGATCCTCCTATTGTTTGTGCAAAGCTTGCCATAGGTCCATTGTTTGGACGTGGATTTCCTAGACCTGCTCCCCCCATCGGTACACCTCCAAATGCCCATGTCGCTCCGTTGTTTGCTAGAAGCCATAGACAAACATCAGTATACGTGAAGTCTCCTGCTATTGTTTCATATATGAGGGGTGTGAATCGTACCCATTTTCCCACTGGGTGGTATCCTATTTGATACGTTCCTGTTCTGCATCTGCTGTTGATTTGGGAATCCATTGGGTATGCCACGCATGGCCTGCGGTCCTACACCTGAGATAACAAAGTCAGCATATTCCCGTAACTAGTCCCTCTGGTACAGAAGGTTCAATAAAAGCCCCATGATAGCTGCAGGTTTATGCGCCCAAACACTTTCTAGCTACATAAGCACTCCCTTCGCCTTCGAATGTCAGATCTCGATTTCACCCCTTCAAACTACGCCAGCAGACCCAGCAACAATCCCTTCATGGAAGCTCTCTCATCCGATCCCATCTAGTTTATAAAATCCAACTTCATGCAGAGCTTGTGCAATATTCCAGCGGCCCATCCATAGTCCACGCCTGAGAGCGCCTATACTCTGCTGACGGTCGGCTAGATCCCGTATCCTTCTGATATCCGGTATTCTCTCGCATTTGAAATACCATTCAATGCAAGCTGTCCCCCTTCTCTCTGGCAGCCGTGCAGCGGGGCAGTTGTGGGGTGGAAAAGGGAGTTGGAGAACCTCATACCTGGTCGATTCATAGTCGATGTTGTGATTCCCGATATCGATTATTTCGTATTATTTTCCGACTTAGGACGATAACTTGTGCGCTTCTGAATGTGCTGTGATAATAGAGTCGTTGGTTCAATTAACCATTGAATTTCATGAAGCTTGGGGAACCTTATTGCGCGCATGGGCACATGCCTCCCCGTAGTCTACTTCTGGATAAGGTCGGTTACCACTTACAAGGAACCAACAACAAGAATACATCACATCGTCTAAGAGATCATCAATGCATCGGACGTGGAGTCTGGAAGATTGAAAACATATATACAAAAATAACACAGGAAATTTAATTCCAACCTCAGTTCAGAGCTTTTTTTGGTATTTACGTTACTATCAAATAAATACCTGTCTAGGTAGTGCTTGTTGAAACTGGAATCTAGACAAGCTTGTGCTCACATGTATATGGAGGTAAATCTTTAGATATTTGCACAAATGACTGTTTTATTGTTCACTTCGCACAACATCAAGCTCTATGGTTACTCATTAATTCATTAGAAGCTTGGTGTTCGGTTTGACATTATTTGGTTGCCAGATTATACCACGCATGATGCATTGGCATACGATCGCATACTTCGTGCAGGCAATGCTTTCTCTGTAGCATCTGATGACCATTGCTTCAACCTGGGGAAGTTGGGACCCCGCTCCTGTACCCTCCTCCTTGAGGACTATAACCACGCATTCATTACGACTGCGCTACTCTGTACCAAATCTTAGTAGACTGTCCCATTTCTTCTTCTCTTGAATTTTCTCGGGAAATGGTTTCAAGACGATGTCCTCGACTCGGATTTTTGTATTGACCCTGAAGTGGAATAACGACGGGCTTTTGACGAATACCACGCAGCTATTCCAATCTACAGTAGTCCATACGATACGTTTGATTCTCGAAAACCGTCTTATTCATCAATAACCTCCAGTTTGATTGTTCCAGGAAGATTGTTCGCTCCTAGAGTCGCCTCCATATTCATTCTGACTGTAATCATTACTTGTTTGAGCAGGAGACCACCCCGAGCTGCTAGCTACGTCGAAGTCCGTGGCTACTGACTTTCCCTTGTTGCTCATTTGAGGTGAGCTATCACTCTGGTCACTGATATCCATAGCAGAGAAAACCGCCTTCATGTCCTGCACATCTTTGCTCTCAGCGTTCTTTGGCGAGGAGGTTCGATCCTCGACAAATTTCCGTATAGATCGAATTATTGGATGATACAGTTCGTCGTTTGGCAACCACCAATGCATGCAAGAATTATCTCGAAACAGTTCTGCCATTTTGCTCCTAAACGCAAACGTTTGTATGAAACTGATTGTTGTGTTAGCAGTAGAACATCTGTGAATAGTAGTGCATATTACCCCTGAGACTCTATCGTTGCCAACTTTCGGCGCATCCACATATTATATGCTTCATCTTTGGATAAGAAAAACACAGCAATACCAAGACCTCCTTGGAGGCCAACGGCTGCCCCTTTTGGTGTCTCTGGATGATTCAAAATTGCCTCATACATCTGACATAAATCTTCTGATAACCTGTTCATAACTTCAAAATCAGGTGGCATCTGCATCGCCTGCGCAGTATGCAGTCCATGCATCAAGGCTACAGCATACCGATCCATTGAATCTATGTTAATCGCCCAAAGCGGTCCACGATAAAGTAAACCTGGCATGCATGGATCAAATAGACTTCCGGGTTGAGCTGGGGGGAAATCCGTGACCAAATATCGACTATCCAACAGCGCTGGGTCCATATCGTCCTTCCAGTCCTTCATCCGCTGTGTCATCTTTGCATTTTCAAAGATAAATTGTTCATGGGTAATTTCACCTTTTCCTTGCTTCGCAAATAACGTCGACATGTCTTTGCCTACAAGACGCATTGCTGAAGCCTGATGCTCCAATTTCCATACTAGGTTATCTGGTTCTTGCGCGATTCGATTCTTGCAATATTGCTGTGCGTATGAAAACCATTCTCGTGAAATGGAGGCATCGAAACCACCCATGATTCCAGCCATGACATCGAAACGTGTATACCAGCCGAAAATGGCGCGGCCTATACCTGTCTCAAAGATTGTTTGTGGAGAATACAGATCTACCAATATTTCGTATGCAGCCTTTTGATGACCTAAAAGATTCGCCCAGTCCCCAAGATACTCCTATAAGTAATCAGCACGTCATCCTGAATTATTCATTCGCGGTACATACTTCGATCGTTGCCAATTGCAAGATAGCTAAAATTGTACCTGTTGTATGCCGAGCGCCATTCTTCAGCGAGACTAGAAGTAACGATACTGCTTTATTGTAGTATTGTAGAAAGTCTTGGATCTTGCCTTCTTGTTTCTCTACTGCATATTGGAAAGCCGAAAATCCTACCACTGCGTAAAGAAGTGGTTCATGGCGGATGGCTACATCTAACAACAATTTATGAATAAAGCCCCCATTGTTGGATCTCAAGCTATAATGCATGAAGGTGATGTTTTGGCAATAATATGTCAAGTAAAATTGTAGATCGGGTGGTAAATGCGACCAGCTGCTCCTCGAGTTGTCGGATCCCAAGTCATTTGTGTATGTCTGGTCGTAGAATTGAGGACTACCGCTGAATTGCTCAAATGAAGAATAGCCAATAGAGCCTTCAGTTGATGGTGTCGGGGAAGAGCCTGTTTCTTGTATCAAAGAAGGGGTCTCCGAGCTTTGCCTTGTGCCACTTTTAATATGGCTGGAAGAATGCGAACTTTGCGCGCTGGCATTGAGGTTCGAACTATTTTTTGAATACTTGGATTGGCTTTCGATCTCATCTTCATCTCGAATAACTTCCAGACGCTCAACTTCTCGGTCCTCGTATTCATCCTCGGATGAACCAGGGCTTTCTGATGGCTTTGACTGCCCAACTTTAGATGAAGTGTTTCCAGCACCCTTTGCCGATTTCTGCACATCAGGGTATACACATTCTCGATTGCCTTTTGTGCATCCTATATGTTGAGGTTAGCAGCATGTTACAAAATACAAGCTCATAATCTCACTATCACATTTTGGGCGGTGCTCGTCACACTAGAAAGTTAGCGCACGATTCTTGAAAAAAATGCAGTTGTTAAGTGAGTACCTTCACTCGTCTACTACGACAAGTATAACAACCAGATCTTGTCCGACGATGCTTCACATGCTCAATTCCCTGACTTGATTTTCGTCGATTTGATTTCGGAATGGGCCCAATCATCGTTATGTCCTGGGCCCCAAAAAGATAGTTCAGATCCGCATAGGACCGGGCCGAACTTAGGAACTGTTGAGAATGCTGTGCTTGAGGGTCGCGTTCGAGTGTAAGAAGATGTTGACCCGGTATTGATTGCCTAGACAGGTCTAGGCGGCCTGTACCAGTCATGATGATAACGAGATGTGATGAGCTACGAGCAGCACCTTTAGTACGAAATTCAAATAGATCGGAATGTAAGTTAAGTTGTAGTCTCCTAAGCACCCTCTACATCAAACTATGTGCTCTATTGTGGAATTTGGAGCAGTTGTCGGAGATACTCCAACCTTGGTGGGGACTGTAAAGGGTATAATCTTCAAGTGCAGCAGTCGATGATGAATGAATGGATCAGCATATACATTTATGGAGCACACGGATAGCTGAAGTTTCGACCGTTCTGGAAGTACCCAGCTTATGCACAGTGCCCTACCGTGGTGATGTCTGGCGATATAGATTTGGAACTGGTTGCGGTGTACAGTTCTTTTGTCATGTGGTGTGGGTATTAAAGTTTAAATAAGATGAGATGACACAAAACCTAATCCATAGAGCTATCGAAGGGTTTCTGGAAATGCTAGCCTAGCTAGCTGCATCGGAATTGAGATGCAGCAAGGCGAGGGGGGTTTTAGTTGTCCAACGAATAATATGATCTGATGTCAGGATCTGGAATATATCCAATGTTAATATAATGAGAGAAAGGGGATTCTATCTGCCGGAGGTCGCATACGTGTAAGTCCTGGCAGGAGGAAATAGATTAGAGTCCAGAAAGGGGTGTAATCTCGAGAATTGAATACTCATGTAACGACTGAACAAGGGAACTCGTCTGCCTCATTAGTCTCGAGGGAATCTATAATGCGTCGTAGACCCAAATACTGGGAGCTGCAATCTAGGGTGGGTTGGTCAAGATGAGAATTTCTGTGCATAGGAAAGCAGTAATTCATTTGTGGATTTGGAATATAAGGAACAGGACAGTTTTGGATTGTGGGTGAGCTGCAGTACAATGTGGAGATGATTTTAAGGAGCGCCACATTTTCTGTCTGTGCAAGTTCTGGTGACAAGGTCCAGGGGGTCAGGCCAGTCAAGAAGAACAACAGATATTTGGGTTATAAAATTTCAGATGTTGTTTTTTTTGAATGCCTCAACGTGCAGCTTTGAAATCACCGAGTTGAGTGTTTTTAAGGTTTTTCATGACGTGCACTAAGAGAATGGAGAACAGCTTCCATTCCACCACCTAGATGCATGAACCAAGCATGCATAGTATCCAGAGCCAAATCAATGGAAGGACCCCCTCGTAGTACTTGAGCTCCACACAGCACTATCAGGCTAGTACTGGCAGCAGTTACCATGGCGAAGATTGGCAGGTCATGGCTTCTATTTACCCGGAAACACATATAATCAGGTCAACAGTCATGAAGGATCAAGATCTAATATAGGATTCCAGAATTCCAGAATTCCAGAATCCAAGAATCCCAGTCCGAAATCTCAACACATCGATCGGAAGGACCGGGACATCAGGCTCAGTGAGTGCATGAAGACCTTCAATGAGAGCCGGGGTGATCTTCCAAAAGGGTGGTATCAATATTGAACTCAATTTATAGCGTCCGGCTTGGAGTCGGACGATGTGATTAGCAGCTGTGCAACAGACAGCAACGATCGGGACAACCCTGTGCCGTGCCGGTAGTGGTGACAGTGATTCGATGCATTTAGCTCATCATCAATGTTTTTTAGCCACATGAAAAGGTCGCGTTTGACCTCACGGTGCATTTCTCAAGCTTGTTGACCAACATCGATGGGAATTTTGCAACCTGCCAATGGTGCCTGTACATTTCAGCTAGTTTGTAATTCCATCGTCGGAGAACAATCAGCATGATGAAATTCTATTGGTCTCGGAATTAGGAAAAGTTATCTAGTGCCGGAGTGTTCCCAAAGCAGTAAATTGGTGGCAGGAAGTCGACCAGGTGAGGACGG
Organism: Botrytis aclada; assembly: GCA_014898285.1. NCBI lineage: Eukaryota > Fungi > Ascomycota > Leotiomycetes > Helotiales > Sclerotiniaceae > Botrytis > Botrytis aclada. The sequence continues at coordinate 2,890,755 of RCSV01000005.1, forward strand.
GCCGACAATCGATCATGCCCGAACCAAGGTGATGGGACTTCACACCTTCGTGAGTGCATACCGAGCTGGAATTTAGATCAATGACTTAATGTATGGAAAATAGAAAGCGGCATTAGTTCTGGTTATCAAACCTTGATTTGAGATAATCAAACACCTCATCTCGTAAGGGTGCATCTAAATGCGGATGTGTATGCTTGCTATCGACGTTAATGCTTTGGAAATGTCTTCTTTCTACCTGCTTGACCATGTAATATGGAGTATGATGGTATACTATTGCTGCTCTAGCTTCACGCAACACCGAGGTTGATCTGCATTGGATGAAAGAGGAAGGCGACGAGCAGGGCTCCGGAAGGCTTGGTATATTTATCCGTGGAAGAATTTGTAGATCATTCTGCGTACGGAGAATGGCTATGTTTGATAAACCCCGTACGACTCAAATAACGAACCACACACAGGTGGGCGATGGTGATACAAAATGACAATCGTCAATTGTTCCCCAGCCATCTTACATGTACACAAATCCAAAAACTGATAATTAGGCACAATTGCGGTATTTGATAGGTGGATGAGATTCTGGGAGCGATGTGAAGGGAATTCTCGAATTAATCTCGTCTCTTATTCGTTGGGGTAAAATAGGCTAAATACATTCATGGCAAAATGGTCTGATTAGGTGAAGCATGAAAGCGGTGTCACACATCCTCCCTCTCTCACAATATAACATATCATCATTCTGCTTTTACGGTATGCATAAAAGCTCAATTCGAAGAACTTTGAAGTCTAAATACGAGTAAGATACACGATGCATCAAAATCAGACAAATTCCACTTCTAATTGGACTCATATGTGCCACCTTGTCGGTGCTGGACTGAATCCTCATGTCAACATGGTGAAGGTGGCGGCTCCACGAGCAAAGCACTAGAATGCTTTTAACTCCACCACGAATCCTTAATTGTGCCATGTGTCCTTCTCCCATGGCAAGTTCCTTGGTGTGATGTCAGAATGTCAGACTTGCAGCTTAACTTTTTTTTTAATTATATAGAATTGGACCGACACATCCTCATGTTCTTTCCGTTCATCATTTCTCAGCCCATAAGATCTAGCTTTTGAGTCTGGATTCACTCTAGACAATTGATCTACCTATCCACATTGTACGATCATCACCTAATAGATTTGCAAGGCAAATAGTAGTATTCCACTGGTGGAAGTATTTACCATGGATTTTCGTACTACAGTGCTCCAGCCCTATCGAACGGTCCAAAATCACAACGAGAAGATTTTCATACCAACTCGTAATTTCAAGCAGCACAAGAGAGAATCGAGATGTCTCCATTGCAGATTCTCAACATTTGTAATCGATTGATTATATACCAGTTTCTACCACTAGTCCTGAAATGCCGCTGGATTAGATCGTTCATATACTGTACTTCAAACCCCATGTCCCTTTTGCAAAAGAATAATGGGGACTTCGTGGAGACTTCGTGGAGACTGCCGGGGCATTTACGTTACTCAGCGACGATCACGGCATGAGCCTGGTAAGACTCCGGCGATTGGTCTTCCATTGCTAGTTCGTCCGCAACCTATCGTACCCCTCAGTCGGCACCAAATCGAGCAAGAACCCGTTCCACTTCAGAGGTTAATATCGACCATTTTTCCCCAACTTCCTGATGTCGATTGACAAATAAGAATTGTCGGATATATAATACGATGGTATACTTGATAAAATACTACGGAGTACGTTTTTACAGCATTGAATCATAGCTGATAAATTTTTGGTCTTTCACAGGCTGATATTGCATGAACAAGTGAAGTGAGGTCTGAGAAGTCTGAAAACTGTTTATAATCGCCGACTTGAAAACCCTTTAGTGTCAGTCGAGCATGCAATGAAATCTTCCTGAGTAGAAAGTTGATTTATTTCCTGTTGAACAGTATAGTCACAAAGATATCACATTCATGTGCAATATAACTCTTCTGCCAAGTGGCTGCAATTTGTTTGCAATTTTAGTCTATCTAACAAGAAGTGCTGAGTAAAACTTTTTTCCTAAAATCTATAACAATGCCGGATATCTCGAATGAGTGAGAGCATATCTGGGAGAAACATTAACCACCCTGGGCTTTTGGGCCAGATGGTCCTTTTAAAGAAACTCCTCTACTCCCCGTTAGGGGTAACCTGAAGCGAAACAAAAACACAAGGGATTCTTCGGTAAACGAAAACCCCAAAGGAAGGTCCAACGAAAAAATTCCAAGGAAAGGAAATGCCATCCAAACCGTCAGGATGTTCGGAAACTAGATCCTAATCTTCTAAACGAGGAGGACATTCCAAAAACAAATGGAACAAGAATTTTTTATATCACATGCAACTCGAGAGCTTGACCCGTCTCGGGTGATGTACTGTTATCCAAAGAAAGGGGCTCTGTGGATATCTTAGGATTTTATTGGTGACTTTGGTCTCTGAGTCTGGGGTCACTGTATGACCACAATTTACCATTAGAATCCCGAAATCCAGCATTCGGTACACTGAGCTCTCCATCTTTTGCATTGTCATAGTTCCACATGGGTTTTCCAGAAGCATACTTGGTCGTATTCAATGCAGAGTTATAGCTTTGTACAGGCGGTGCAGGGCGTGAGTCGGTCGCAGGTGGTGTGTTACCATGTTTGCTTTTTAATCCTGCGGAACTATGTCTGCTAGATCCTGCGGGACTATCTCTGCTAGTCCTTCGAGGATGGTCTTTGTTTTTGGGCGATGCAGAATATAAATCGTTTGTAGGTGATGCGTAATTGTCCCTGCTTTCGGGCCTTGCGGGACCATAACTGTTGGGCGCCGGATACTGATTTCCGTGTCTCGACGGTGCAAAATCAGAGTCGGTCGCAGGCAAATAAGAATTGCCTTCGTTGGTCGAAAACGATGCTGCGAGTTCTGTAGATTCATCCACTCCAGGGCTTGCAGACAGATGAGGAGGCGATAGTGTCAAGTTTGAGAATTGTTTGTCGTTAAACCATTCCATATCTGCCGAATGATCCGCGCTCATAGGTAATACGGGATTACCATTGCTTTCAGATACTGCTGCTTGTTCTTTTTCCAAGTTTCTACGATAACGCTCCTTTCTTCTTGCTGCTTTCTGCTTCCTGCGTAATGCCCCTAATTCAGGATTGCCCGACGGATTCATATATTCTGCATTATAAAGAGATCCCTTTGACTTTTGTTGGGAGTCTTGACTTTTAACCCGCCGACTCGCATTGTGTTGCTCTCTTCTCGCTTCTGCTTCCTTGGGGTCATTTATACGTAAATCCTGTTCAGCTCTCTGTCTCTGCTCTTTCTTCGCTTTCTTTGCTTCGAGGTCTGGGGGCGCATTTCTATATCTCTCCCGCTGAGCTGCATTCTTTATCTCTTTCTTCTCTTTTGCTATTTCTTCAGGGGTTGGCATGGTTTTGATCCTCGAATACTAAAATCGAAGCTGAGAAAAGGCTAAATGGACGATTTTGCTAGCAAAGGCAACACAGCAATGCACTTGGCTGGATTCGATGTTACGGCAGATGTTGATATCGTAGGGCATGGACAGGTGTGAAGTGATCCAGTTCAGGACGAGTATGGTGTTGAAAGTGGTCTGAGATAGTAAATGGTGGTGGTAGATGACTTGATGACTTGATGTGTTTTGTGTTTTGTTGTTTTGTTTTGGGTGTTTGGATGTTTGGATGTTTGAATTCGAGTTGATTTTGGAAATGGAAAGAGAGGGATACCTCGAGCCTACTTAAGCACATTTGATCTCGCTTGTGCAAAGATCAAAGGAGAGATAATGACTGGAAATATCTTCATTTTGTGACTCGAATTTGTCGATTTGTGACTAGAATTTGTCAATTCGAATGCTGAAATGACTGTTCTGACTGTTCTGACTTGATTCCAACATAATGATTGTAGAGAGCAATCTTTATGAGTAAGAACAGGCCATGAGTGACTGAAAATAGACAATATCACTAGTACATTGGCGGGTGCACGAAATTGTGAGATGAACCCTAGATTCGAAGATAGTTTTTGCATCATTATTTTAACATCCCAATGACAAAGGAAAGTGAAGAATCTGTCTGCTTCCGCACAACTCCAGAGCTTGATTTTTCTCCATATGGAAAGAAGTTTCCTGCATCCTCCTCCGGATGCCAACTGCGCCACCATCGAGCGAATGCTTCCGATACATTACCATACTCGCCGTTCTCTGCTGTCGTAGGAGTACTGGCCATAAGCGATGGATCATTACGATCGCTCGTGGGCGGTGCGAATGGTGTTGCAGGTTCTGTGTATTCATACCCGGCAGGCATTGCAGGTCTTGCAGTATCGTAGTTTCTTGCAAGCAATGAGGAATTGTTATTGTTCGGAGGTGGTCCATAATTCTGAGAGCTTGTAGAGGGGAAGTCAACTCTGCTGTTTGCTGTTTGTACATGAGTACTGGGAGATGCTAAATATCCAGAGTTGTTCATAGACGGTGGATTATAATGACTGCTTGTGGGAGGTGCGAAAGATGTTCTGAGTCCTGTGGATTCATACCCGGCAGGTCTTGCAGGACCATGGCTTCTTGCAAGTGGTAAGGGATTATTGTTGTTTGTAGGTGGTCCAGAATTATGATGGCTTGCAGAGGGCAAGTCAAATCTGCTGTTCGCTGTTTGTGCAGGATCACTGGGAGGTAGTGAAGTTCTCAGATCGGCCATAGTAGAAAATGCAGCATTGCCATCTTGTCTTGGGGGGCCATGATGACTAGGATATTCGGGGCTTGCAGAGCCCAACGAACGATTGTCGCTTGTAGGGGATGTGGGGCTATCGTTCCTCTCTGAATCTGCTGCTTGCTTGTTCGTTGTCTTTTTACGATTTCGCTTCTTCTGAGCTGTTGATCTTTGCTCTCTACGCAATTTCCCTAACTCAGGGTCGCCCGGCGGGTTAAAAAAACTCCTCACACGAAGATTTTCCTTTGCTCTTTCGGGGGGGGTTCTCAAGTCTTTCCCGGGCACGCCTATTAAGGCTCTGTCTTTTCTCTTCCGCTCCTTCGGGGTCGCTCATACGATATGCTGCATTTGCTCCCTGTCGAATTTTGTTCTGCTCCAAGTTCTTCGTTTCCATTGCTCCAGGGTCTTCCCTGACCGACTTTGCATGTTTCTCCCGCCGATTCTCGTTTATTCTATCTCTCACAATCTTTGCCTTATCGGGGTCTTCCTGCTGCAACTTTACACGTTTCTTCCGCCGATTTTCATTGTACCTCTCTATCTTTGCTTTTTCTGTCTCTGGATTATTTACTCTCTTTGGTGCTCTCGATTTCGGTGCAGCAGCGTTGTTTTTGTCTGCCTGCGCTCTCATTTCTTCGAGGCTTCCTGCGAACGGCTCTATATATCTGAATCCATGATCTGCATTTCTTCTATCTCTCTTCTCTTCTCTTTTGATGTTTCTTCTTGGTTCTGCATAGTTTTGATTCGTGATTACTAAAATCGAAGCAGAGAAAAGGTTAAATAGACGATTCTACTACGCTGAGATCGCTAGTGAAGTGCTGGGCCTTGACGAAGTGATGTTTGGCTTGAGCTTTGAGCCAGTGTCCGATATCGAGCTAGGTGACCTAGACGGAGTGGTAGTGGCGGGATCTGGTAAATGCTTTGATATGGAGAGGTAATGTGAAGTTATGATATGGAAGTAATATGGAGAGTGATATGAAGGTGACGGAGTGTATTTGTAAATGATTTGACGAGCTTTGTATTCAAGTATTCTGTATTGGAAACCTCGTGGTAGATGTTTCGATATGTTTTGTATTCGATTATCTTACTCTGAATTTTGTGTTCGTATTAGGGTTGGAAATGAAAGAAGAAAGAATACTTCAAACCTATTTAAGCACATTTGACCTCCTCATTTTGCTAAACTTCGAGAAAGAGATAATGATTGAAAGATCCTCGTTCTGTGACTAGAAATGATCAATTTGACTCCCCAAAAAACGTTTGGATTCCATTTCATACAATGACTGCAGGGAATGAGATTCGTTGGTGGTGAGAGGTCACAAGTGACTGGAATTAGACAATATGACGCGGGGATTTGAGAATTTGATTCTAAAACTCATTATGGTTTGAAAATGGACCTTTGTGACTATGAATATCTTCACTGAATGACGAGAAATAGATATCTTGACTCTCAGCGGCCACCTCTAGACCTGATATCGACATAGTGACTGAAAAATATTCTCCATGATTAGTTTAGTTGCTTTCCCACTTATGACTGGGTTCTATAGTAAAGATTCTTTGAAATAGGCTCATAAATGACTGAAACAAATGACGTGATGTATATTTTTCGACTCTTTTTGATTTTTTTTTGACTGCGAATGAGCATGATGATCGAGGATGATAACATTCGAGACCAAGGATCGGCAGATGGATGACTTGAAATGGATATTCTGACTGCTCATTGCTAGACCTTCGACTTTAATAAGCATTGTGATCCAGAGAGGTCATCTACAGGACCAGAAATAAACTTACTCATTCATTACTAGATTTTGACTCGAAATGCACTTGGTGACTGCAAATAATCACGTCTTTGAGTATGTAACAATGATTACTATGTTTGAAATGATGTATGATTCGAACGTCAGTATCCAGTGTTATGAGTGTCATGTATGACTAGGATAATCGAAACTGACTCTTGAGTCTTTATCATGACATATTGGACTCATGACAGAAATATTCACTTGGATGGTTAGGCCATGATTCATTATAGTTGCAGTTATTATATATGAGTTGTGATGTGACTCGAGGCATTCTATTCTGAGTTGGATTGGAAAGAATGATGGTGCAGGACAGTAATGATATACACTTACAACGTACCACATGAAGAATCCGAGTTCCCCTGTTTACCTCTTACTACTTGTAGCCATCTACCTAGAAGTCTCATACACTCTTTTGGCTGGCGAAGCTTCAGAAGGCCCTCGACTTTTTTGGCAGCCCCCTTCCCCCTTTGTCACCCGCTTAGTGCTTATAGAAGAAGGTAAATCTGAGCCTCATATCAATCCTTGCCTTCCCACGTGCATCCTCAGCGCACATGAAACTATCTGCTGTACGTATGTGGAGACTCAAACGATCTCATTATCAATGGTACTCGAGACCTCAACTGTAAAATGTATAAACGATCTCAGATCCAGTTCTCACTGTAAGAAGGATTAAAGCATTATCACCAATCCAAACAATCTTAGATTCATTGTCATTGAACTTAAATGTAACCCGCTCGCTTGAGCGTTCGTGCAGTCGGCTCACCACTGCTTTCTTCGTCAAGTCTTTGTTTCCACATCTCCAACGGCCTCCTCGAAACTATAAACGACTTCTCCCATCACCCATTGCCAGTGTGAATTTGATACTATCTTGGACCCCTCCATGTTATTCAACTACAGTCTTCAGCTTCCAGTTCAAGCAGCGCTTGTACAGATCTATTTTAACCAATTCATAAAAACTACAGTATCTGATTCCAGACTACTACAGTTTTTACCTTACCTTATTAATCTCTCCTTAAATTCTGGCGAGTGGGTGCTGGTGAAAATGTTCTGATTGTATCTTTCCAGTGAGCGTTGAATACCGAGACCTGAAGATATATATAACGAGATCAGTGAGCTTAGATCTATTACAAAATAAACCATAAAATAGATGACTTCGATTGATCATGCCGGTTGACATTTTCGAGGTCTCGTCTCTCTGTGCTACATTGACTTCTGCTCGTGATACTCTAGGTAGAATATGGCATCATTGCACAACTGTAGTTCAATCAACACATCCATAATTTCATACCTACATATACTAGTGTTGATTTACTACAATTTCAATACCTTGCGTATTTGTGTTTGGTGATGCGAAATGGTACAGACTATTGATGAAAGTCTGTTGTGTCCGGATAAACTTTAAGGATGAGGAGGGGTACGGAATGGAATAACAATTGATCCGAGGTTGCTGCGGACCCAAATTGTGTTGTTTACTCTCACGCGCAAATCAAAATATAAATATTTACGACTCTACGACCAACGATATTACGACTCAACACCGCCATAATGAGGATAGTAGAAGTCATTATAGATGTATGTCTCATCAAATGAACTCATCAAAATCCTTAGATATCTTGACTAACTCATGTCCAGGGTTTCAAATCGTACGCTGTGCGTACTGTAATTTCAGGATGGTAAACAATGCAAACGAAAGATTCTTTGGTACATATTCTTACATCTGATTCAGGGACGAGAGTTTCAATTCGATTACTGGTCTGAATGGTAGTGGTAAATCAAATATCCTCGACTCAATATGTTTTGTTCTTGGTATTACGAATATGACAACAGTTCGAGCGCAGAATCTTCAGGTATATTATGACCCCTCACATGGGCATGAAACGTATTGACGAATCTCTTTAGGATCTAATATACAAGCGTGGACAAGCCGGAGTAACGAAAGCTAGTGTGACAATTGTTTTCGATAATCGAGACAAGAAAAAATCGCCCATTGGATTTGAGGAATATGCCCAAATCAGTGTTACTCGACAAATTGTCCTGGGAGGTACCAGCAAATATCTTATAAATGGACATCGAGCACAACAGCAAACTGTGCAAAACCTCTTCCAATCCGTTCAGCTCAATATCAACAACCCTAATTTCTTGATTATGCAAGGACGAATTACAAAAGTGTTGAATATGAAAGCGGTTGAAATTCTTGCCATGATTGAGGAGGCGGCAGGGACACGAATGTTCGAGGATAGGAGAGACAAGGCTTTCAAGACAATGGCTAAGAAGGAAATGAAGGTCCAAGAGATCACTGAATTATTGAAAGAAGAAATCGAGCCAAAGTTGGAAAAGCTGCGGACGGAGAAACGGGCTTTCCTGGATTATCAACAAACACAGAACGATTTGGAGAGACTCACAAGAGTAGTGGTGGCGCATGATTACCTGAAGAATCAAGAAAAGGTTGCCCAATCAGCTAATGATCTCGAGCTCAAGAAACAACGGGCGATAGAATTGGAGGAATCGGCGAATCGATTGAAAAGCGAGATCTCATTCTTGGAAGAAGATATCAACCGGGTGAAGGCACAACGGGAGAAAGAATTAAAGAAGGGTGGAAAAGCCTCAGCTTTAGAAGAAGAGGTCAAGAAATACTCTCATGAATTGGTTCGACTTGCGACGGTAATGGATCTGAAAAAATCAAGTATGGCGGAAGAGCAGGAACGAAAGTTGGCAACTCAAAAGACCGTTTCCGAGATGGAATCTCTACTCAAACAGAAGACTAAGATTTACGAAAAAATACAATCGCAATACGATAAGGCCAAGGAAGATTTAGAGAAGCAAAATTTAGAAGCAGAGACAAAAGAGGAGCTTTTGCAAACTTTACAAACTGGTGTCGCATCCAAGGAAGGTCAAGAGAGTGGATATCAAGGACAATTACAAGATGCAAGAAATCGAATGAGTGCTGCATCTACCGAGCAAGAACAAGCCAAATTGAAGATTACTCATCTTGAGAAGCGAATCAAAGAAGAAGAGCCAAGGTCGAAAAAGGCCAAAGAGCAGAATGCTGGACTACTTGGAGACCTTGAGGGATTACGATCTCAAGCTCAGAAACTCGAAAATGAGCTTCAAAAATTGGGCTTCGAAGCAGGCAAGGAGGATGATATGTACAAGCAAGAATCGACTATTCAGCAAAACATCCGAAGAATTCGGGAACAGGCAGATGGATTAAAACGTAAAGTAGCAAATGTGGATTTCAATTACGCAGATCCTACTCCAAATTTCGATAGATCGAAAGTGAAGGGTTTGGTGGCTCAACTTTTCACAATTGACAAGAACCACACAGCTGCGGGAACGGCCCTCGAAATTTGTGCAGGTGGTCGATTGTACAACGTTGTTGTTGACACAGAAGTTACAGGTACCCAATTACTTCAAAATGGAAAATTAAGGAAGCGAGTCACTATCATCCCTCTGAACAAGATTGCCGCTTTCCGAGCTTCAGCGGAAAAGATTGGTGCTGCTCAAAGAATTGCCCCGGGCAAAGTAGATCTCGCACTATCCTTGGTTGGATACGATGAAGAAGTCTCGACTGCTATGGATTACGTATTTGGAAATACTCTCATCTGCGCAGATGCTGCTACAGCTAAGCGAGTTACATTTGATCCTTCTGTCCGTATGAAGAGTATTACATTAGAAGGTGACTCTTATGATCCATCTGGTACACTGTCTGGAGGTAGCTCTCCAAACTCAAGTGGCGTTCTAGTCACCATGCAGAAATTAAATGAGCTTAACAAAGAACTCAAATCACAAGAGAGAGAGCTGGCTGATCTTCAGGCCACCATTGCCAGAGAGAAGAAGAAGATGGACCAAGCACGAAAGATTAAACAAGAATTAGATCTCAAGTCTCATGAGGTCAAGCTTACGGAAGAACAAATCGGAAGCAACTCCTCCTCGTCCATTATTCAGGAGATTGAGAATATGAAGGCTAGCATTGTTCAACTGAAGCAAGACCTGGTCGATGCAAAGAAACGACAGGATGAAGCTACAAAAGATATCAAACGTATCGAGAAGGATATGAAAGAGTTTGACAGTAATAAAGATGGCAAGCTCGTCGAGTTGCAAAGCTCTCTTGATTCTTTGAGAAAGGCACTCACCAAGAACTCTGCGGCTGTCAAGGCACTACATAAAGAGTTGCAAAGTGCCCAAATGGACACAGAACAAGTTGGAGGTGATCTTTCAAATGCTCAAGAACAACTCCAAGAAGTTGAGCAAACATTGAAAGCTCAGGAGGAGGAAATAACAAGTTTAGTCTCCGAGCAGGCCCAGGTCAAGGTTAGTAGTAATCATCTTAAAATCATATGTACGAAACTAATATGGTGTAGGATTCGCACGATATCTCACAGGCACATCTCGATGATGAACGAGCTAAATTGACAGGATTTGATGATGAATTACATTCTCTTGAGCAAGCATCAAGATCAAAAGCATCTCGTATCACGGAAGAAGGTTTAGAAATGCAAAAGCTTGGTCATCAGATTGATAAGTTTCACAAAGAGCAACAAGCGGCCGTGCAAACAGTATCGCATATGGAACAAGAGCACGAATGGATTGCTGATGAGAAAGACAATTTTGGTCGAACTGGAACTCCTTACGATTTCAAGAGTCAAAATATCGTAGAATGTAAAGCTACATTGAGGAATCTTACTGAGCGCTCCCAAGGGATGAAAAAGAAGATTAATCCTAAGGTCATGAACATGATTGAAAGTGTCGAAAAGAAGGAAGTTGCACTCAAGAACATGATGAAGACGGTCATTAGAGATAAGAAGAAGATTGAAGAAACCATTAGCAGTCTTGATGAGTACAAGAAGAAAGCTTTACTAGAGACATGGCAAAAGGTTAATAAAAATTTCGGACAAATCTTCGCCGAGTTATTACCAGGCAGTTTTGCAAAGTTGGATCCTCCTGAGGGAAAGACCATCGCCGATGGTTTGGAAGTCAAGGTGTCTCTTGGTAAAGTATGGAAACAGAGTTTAACAGAACTGAGTGGTGGACAAAGGTATTTACTTCTCCAAGCTTTTTGACTCAATACATTTACTAACTCACAAATCACAGATCGCTGATTGCACTTTCACTCATCATGGCTCTATTACAATTCAACCCAGCGCCAATTTATATTCTCGATGAAGTAGATGCTGCGCTTGATTTGTCACATACACAAAATATTGGTCGTTTGATCAAAACTCGTTTTGGTGGCAGTCAATTTATTGTAGTTAGTTTGAAAGATGGCATGTTCCAAAATGCGAATCGCATTTTTAGAACGAGATTTAGTGAAGGAACGAGTGTGGTGCAGAGTTTGACGGCGGCGGATTTTAATTGATTGGTTTTTGAGGGGGGCGGGAATCGATGATTAAATAGGCAGGTTGTTCACTGAATATTGGTCACTTGGGTCGATGGTGATATGGATGAATGTATGGATGAATGGTTGGATGGGTGGTTGGATGGATGAATGAATGATGGCGTTGGTATTATGTGTCTGGCGTATTGGGATGGGAGCAGGCTTGGGAACAGGCGAAATCCTTTGAATGTTACCCTAGGCATGAGGGGGAAATAGAAGGGGAGGGGGTGGGGGTGGGGGTGGGGGAAGAATAACTGAAGTAATAATTGTATGAATTTATATGAATCTACAGATATGTATATTGTTGAAATGATAACAGTGTGAAGATATTGAGATGGTCAGGAATGATGACTTGTGTTTGTATTTGCATTTTTGATATTTGACATTGGTTCACCTATCTACCTAGGTCGGTAGTTTGTTTGATGCTACGAGATACATACCTAGTAAACAGAGAGTATCCATCCATTCTTTGCGATTATAACTAGAGAGATATCACATTTCGTATATCGTATATCGTATACATCTCGCAGCTTATCAGCACCCATTGTGCCGGTAAGTAGGTAGATAGGTAAGCTAGATTAGACGAGGTAGCGTGATTCATTAATTTATTGTTTATTTGGGGTGTTTGTTTGCTTGAGGATTTATACTTGAGGGCTTATAGATTTGAAGGGCTTATTTGTAGGCGTCATGGAATATGTTGTATTGTACTGGGGGAGGGGAGATTTTATTCGATTGTGTTGATGTGTGGGTGTGTGGATGTATTGATGGGATGGCCGAGATGTGGGATGAGATGGTGAGCTCAATCCTCACCATTTCCTCACTCTCAGCCCTCTCTACCATCCACCCAGACACCCAGACGCCCAACCCAACCCAACCCATCTGGGATGAGCTGGGATGAGGAGATGGAGCATGTGTATGTGTATGTATATATGTGTGTGTATGTTTACACGCTCTTGACGCCATTTTTCTGCCAATATGTATGTATGTATGTATGTATGTATGTATGTATGTATGTATGTATGTATTATTTGTTATAGGATGGCCGAGATTTGAGATGAAGCATGTGTATATATGTATATATGTATGTATGTATATACGCTAATAGTAGTAGTAGTAGTAGTAGTAGTAGTAGTAGTAGTAGTAGTAGTAGTAGTAGTAGTAGTAGTAGTAGTAGTAGTAGTAGTAGTAGTAGTAGTAGTAGTAGTAGTAGTAGTAGTAGTAATAGTAGTAGTAAGTTCATACTCAATTCGATCTATACAGCTAAGCTACCTGACCATGGATGTGTATACGCTATCGACGCCTTTTCTTTGCCAATATGTTATGGGATGGGATGGGATGGCCGAGGTGTGGGTGTGTGATAGAATGGGATGGGATGGAATGGTGTTCCCTTTGGTTTTTCCATGCATGGTATTGCATTCATTGTATTGCATTGTATTGATTGCATGGGGAGGATTGGGGACTTGGGACTTGGGAGAACTGGGGAGGAACGGAAGTGGATTGGATTAGGCTCAGCTCGGCTCGGCTCGACTAGATTGGAATGGAATGAGGGGAGTTGGAGGTTGGGGTTTTCACATGTTAAATTTTGGGGGGGGGGAGGGGGAGGGGGTTCGTTGATGGGATGTGGGATGGGATAGGATAAATGGGGATGTCGGTTGGAGCTTGGTAGCTTGGTTTCTCGGTTGTGGGTTTGGATTTGGATTTAGATTGGTTTGGTGATGGTGTGTATATGTATCACGTATACGAAACTTGGGAGTTGTGAATTGTTGGTTGTGGGGAAGGAGGAGGGAGGGGGAGAGGAGGGGTATAGAATATGGGATCTAGAATAGGGAATCTTGAACACAGAATCTGGATTCTAGAATATCGAATGCAGAATGCAGATGTAATATATAGGAATCACAGGATTGGATTGGAGTGGAGTGATAGGTTTGATAGATAGATAGATTCAACTGGTTTGGGTGTGATTCGGTGTGGAAAGCCGAATTGGGAATCTGGAATTTAGAGAATGGAAATGGGATCTAGAATATGAAATATGAAATCTAGAATCTAGAATCTAGAATTTAAAATCGGGATGAAATGGGATGGGATGGGATGGGTATTACTGGATTAGACTGGATTGGATTGGATTGGATAGGATTATTAAAGATTGATTGATTTATACGCATGATAGATATGTAGACATATTCGGTATGTAGAACCGGGTTTAGTGTATTGTAGTGTATGGAATATTATAATATGGTAATATTTAGGTATCTTGTATCTTGATAGGTACGAAGTAGTATAGTAGTAGAGTACCTAGTCAAGTACCTAATGCCTAGTAATTTGTAAAATACCTAACAAAATACTTGTACCTAGCACAGAATATCGAGCGGTACGTAAAGGTGGCGAAAACGAACATGAAAATGTGAGCTTAGTTGTGAAGGCGTAATGCGTATGTATGTATGTATGTATGTATGTATCTAAGTTCATTCCATCACATCACATCACATCGCATCACATAAAACATGGGGAGTTCGGAAATTGGATGGCTCGCCTTACGCATTTCGGAGTAGAAGCCCGAGTCCGAGTTTGGGATTTGGGGCTTGTGGTGGGTGGTTTGGGGTTGGGGGGTTTGAGAACCGAGTCCGAGTCCGAGGTCGAGGTCGAGGAACCAGGCAGGCGAGGAGAGCGAAAGAGGGTTGGGATTGGGATTGGGATTGTTGTTTTTTATGGTTGGAAATGGGGGGATGTTGAGGAGGGGAGGAAGGAGGGAGGAAGGAGGCAGGCGAGGAGGGTAGGAGGGTAGCTAGCGGTTTTTCGAGATGGGATGGTTTGGGTTGGGGATTGTGCTAGTAATTTCGAGGCTATTTTATTGTGATCTACTCATTTGAAGCAAGCATCTATCTATATCTAATAAACATGAACATCTATCCATTCATTCGTCCACGGAAACCGGAGCATGCCATACGTACAATGCACAAAATACCAACACGGAATAAGGTTAAGTTAAAGTAATCCCAAACGGAAAAGGAAAACGAAACGGACAATTCGATTTATCGGATCGAAGCCATCTCCGTCTAACCTTATCGTATTGGATTTTTAATGAGTGCCTGTTTAGTTATCTACCGGTAGTTATCTGGTAGGTGGGTAGGTTCTATATACATATGCTGGCGATAAGGTAGGAGGGAGCTAGAAATAAAACTAGATGGATACTGTACTTTAAGGAATTGGAATTTTGGTGATCATGATAATGATTATGATAATGATAATGTGTACTTTGTAGGATACGATATGATGGATACGATGGATACGATGGATAT
Organism: Botrytis aclada; assembly: GCA_014898285.1. Classification (NCBI taxonomy): domain Eukaryota; kingdom Fungi; phylum Ascomycota; class Leotiomycetes; order Helotiales; family Sclerotiniaceae; genus Botrytis; species Botrytis aclada. Next base: position 2,905,925 of record RCSV01000005.1, read on the forward strand.
GATGGATGTGATACAATATGATATGGTGGAAGAGAGAGATAGATATAACGAATACGATGGATACGGTGGTATACATGAATTGTTACGAAGTAGTACATAGTACGTATGTATGTGTATAAATGTATTACTAAGCAACATACGAACGAAGCTCGCATCTATCTTCATTTCATTTCGATATGGAGTACCACGAGTACCTACCTATCTCTGCATTGCATGTTATTTGCATGTTATTTATGTAACCAAGTGCATACGCTGGTATGCATGCATTATGCACTTGACCAAACCGAGCTTGGGGTTTGGGGAGTTTGAAGTTAGTGTTGGTTTGAGAGTTGGGATTTGAGATGTGTATGTGTATATGTGTATTTAGGTTGGGGGTGTTGATGTGTTGTAACTTTGTAAGGAAGTAATGAAGTCATCAAATCATCTAACCTTTCTCTTTCGATCTGTCTGTCTTTCCCTCCCTCTCTCTATCAAGTTATCAACCCCCTCAAACCCCCTCCCTATCCGCACAACCCTCCGAATCGAAAACCTCTCCTATCCACCCACCCCACTCCCACCAATCAAAGCATCAACATCGACAAGACTCCTCCTCCTCCTCCTCCCTACAGAGTACAAATAGGAAATCCCCTGAAGAGGGCAAACTACAAATCCTAGGTATCCATCCCGAGATACTCGTAGCGTGGAAGGAAGTTTGGGAATTCTTGGAATTCTGGGATATTCATTTGTTAATGGTGTGGGTGGGATGGATTGGAAGAGACAGAATAAATGGATCGAATGAATGAATGAATGAATGAATGGAAGGAACATGGATACAAAACTTGGAATAGGGGTCCTGGGGCATAGACTAGGGAGGGAACTGGATGTGATGGATCCCTATTTTAAAAGTTGTGGTTCTTGTGTGGATGAATGATGATTGATACTTGGCATCAATGCTTGCGCGAGCAATGAGGACCGATTGAGTGTATCCATTTTGAAAAATGTTAATTGAGTGGTTTGTACATTTGTAACTTTGTAAGGAGTATGTATGATTGTATCAGAGACCCCTTTTTTATCTCGACTATCTATCCCTATCTAAATATTATTCTGGTTGTTATTTCTTCATGTGAAATTTCTTGGTTCGAGAAATTGGTTTGTTGATTGATGATTCTCTTTTCTTGTTGTGTATGCGCTTGCAATCAGGTGATTACAATATGTGTATACTAATATCTTGCGTATCTTATACTGGCGCCATAATGATCCTATATATATCGAACATATCTACTCACACCATCATAATCCGATACCGAATACATCTATTCACACTATCCTGATCCCATATACCGAATACATCTGCTGATAATGACCAAACTAACAAAAACCACTTCCCGAATCCCAAGATCAACGACTTTTTAAAAGGGAAATTAGATACATAATCAATGGCCACACCCACCCCCCTACATTGCTGAAAATACGACCAGGGGCCCGGGGGTTACATTTCATCTAGAAGATTATCTAGAAGAACGTTAGCGTGTAAGACCAGACGAAATTGACTTCCTGTAACGGAGATCTGGAAAAGAATCTTGTGGCCGAGACCAAGACCCTGATTTTTTTTGCCTTTCATATAAAAATGGAATGAAATCGAATGAATGGATGGCATTGCAGAGGGAGGGGCGTGGTTGGCTGGTCCGTCGTACCTTGCGGATTATGGGGCACAAGGGCTTGGATGGTACAGTAGGATGGTAGTACCGGAGGAGAGAGGTGGAGATGTGTATGTGTAGGGTGAGGGACCGAGAGTGGTCGTTGAGGGTTGGGACTTGGAAGGATAGGAGAGATTTTAGGAGGAAAGATTAGGAAGATTAGAGAAGTGTAGTGATAACGTCAATTTTAGATTGGAGATAAAGTACGAAGTGACTAAGTATATAATTACTTTAGTATGATGTATTTCATATATACCTACCGATCGTCGAATAAATGAATCAAACTGATTGACTCACTCACTCACTCTCTCTCTCTCTCTCTCACTGACGGCACTTCCTTCATTCAAAGCACCATCCGTGACCCGTGACCTGTGAGCCAACCCAACAAGCCAACTCAACAGTGAACTTTACCCGTTGCACAGCCCATTGCGATGATCCCAAAGTGGAAAGCAGGACGCGCCTTCAGTTCCAAGGTTATCAATTGATCATGCTCCCTAGGGAGGTCGAGCCTAGGTCGATGATTCGAGTGAGCAGACCCTTTCTTATTTCTCTTGGCTTTGATCATTTAAACTTTTTCCCTTTCTTGCCCGGTTGTGATTTTTCATTCGAGCATCCTGGGAATTCTAAATAATTCCATTTGGTGGTGATGTGTTGGGAGTGTGAAGAACGTTTGGAATTATGGTGTTGAAGTGTAGAGATCTGAGAGGTAGAGTTGGACTTGTGAATTAGATACCTTACTATGTATCTACATCCACATCTATCTATGTCGAGAGAAGCAGGAATCACTACTCTCTGAGTGACCGAGTCCCTCCTTTATATTTGCCCCCCTCTTTTCCATCATACCCTTTGAACCCTTTTTGTTTACAGTTCGCCCATCAAAAGAAAACCCCACTGAAGATCACGGATTCATGCCAAGTTCCAACTCATTACTCAAACCCTAGCCGGTTTGTTATTATTAGGTATTTGTCTGATCAAACGGATATCATTGTGCTCCCTCTCCGAGTCTTGTCATTCCTCGTTGTATCAAGTCTTCTCTGTGTGATCACCGATGAGTAACTCTCGTATATCGTTTTTATCATCGTTATACGAAGAAGAACGTGTGCTGCGTTACCAATTGAGAGAAGAATCCATCGTCACATCCCCCTGCTTCTACTCTTGTTCGACTCGAGGAGCACCCACGCACCCACCCCACGCACTCAAGACTCTAGAAACAACAGAAACAACAGAAACAACCGCGCATCCAGAAAGATTCCTCTCCACTAAACGACGAATATCAAACGTGTGTCTGACTAGGGGATCCAATACTATCCGCGGGAACTTGATTGCATGCGGTTTAGCCAGAGATTCAATCAAACCTAGGATTCAGATTCATCCACCCACACACATACGCGGATACGCTCTGATTATTATTGAAAATTCTTTTTATTATCAAAACGAGGTAGATACAAATACCCTGACACGTGCCTTGGTAGTAGGAAACTACCCTTTAAGAGAGAGGGAGCAAGAAATTAGGAGCTTAATTTCTTAAATTGGAATTATTTCCTGCAAATTCGTGTGTGCTCCTATCCTGCATTTGACGCTAGTACGGTACTTTGACAAAAAAAGAACTGGTACGAGTGACAAGAGCTACTTCAAGAGTCTCAAACAATTAATACTTTCTATCTTCTATCTTGCACCTTCTCAACACCTCTCATCGTTTTTTCCAATTCATATTCCATCCATTCAACTTCTTTCCGAAAATAAATCTTTTTGCATTGACGAGTTGCTGCCATTTTCTGCTGCTGCCTCTATTCCTGCAATCCTATTCTTGACGTTTCATTCCTTCTCTTCTTACGCTCTTTAATTCGCATCTTCCATGTACATTTTCTGGTAATACAAAATCACTTCCATGCCGTACAGGCAATTGAATCTCAGAAAGTTAACATCTTTCACTAGAATTTAGATTGCACAGAATAGTGCTTTTATTTCTCAAATCAACTCACTCACTCACTCACTCACTCACCACTATGTCTTCACTCATTAAACCATATCTCGACCTTGCCTTGCAGCAACTCGAAATCTACAAAGACCAATTGATCGAACAATTCCCAGTTATCTCCACGGCTACATATGTCCTCACCATCTTGGCAATCTGTATACCCCCTATTGTCCTCTTAGTATTCTACGAACTCGAACAGTCGCGACAACGCGCCGAACAACCTAAAGGTTGCAGAAAACTTGGATTGAAAATCGACAGCAATCTCACCAATGAATTCGATCCCAAATTCTCCGAGGGACGTCCTCCCAGTACTGAAGAAACATCTGCAGAATGGTGGAGATTGAAGAGCATGTGGATTTATCCAGTCAAGAGTTGCAAAGGGGTTGAATTGGGTAGAGGAACCGTGATTGCAAGTGGAATGGAATACGATCGTCAATTTACCTTTGCACAATTGAAAAGTCCATTTCCCGTCGCAGAGAACGATCCGAATTCAAAGAAAGCAGCACATCAATGGGAATTCATCACTCAACGACAATTCCCCTTGTTGGCCAAAGTTAGGACCGAAATGTGGGTTCCAGATCAAAGCGTGGATACATATGCTCCTCACATCGATGATGTTGAGAGTGGAGGAGTCATAATCATGAGCTTCCCATATCAAGAACCTGGATGGAGAGGAACAGTTGCAAGTTGGGGTGCCAAAGTTATGGGAACCGTACCTGAAAAGCAATTCCGGGTGCCATTCGATCCTTCGCCAGTACAAATTGAGAAAGCAGGTTATACTGTTGAAAAGATGACCATTTGGAAAGAAACGGTTGATGCTTTGAATGTGGAAATTGAGATTCCAGAAGAACTCAGATATTATCTTGGTATCAGCAACAAGTTGGGTTTGTTCAGGGTCGATAGCGGAAAGCCGAGAGAAGTTTTCAGAAATGCGCCTTCAAAGGAAGAACTTGGGTATCAACCAGTTACTGGATTTCAAGATGCTGTAAGTTTTAACACTCTAAAGATCTACTGCATGATTTCTTTACTAATGTATTCTAGTATCCTATCCACCTTATCAATCTTGCTAGTATTCGTGATGTTGAAAGTAAAATGCCAAAGGTTAAGGGGGCCCCAAGATTATCTGCAGGACAATTCCGTGCCAATTTGATCAGTATGTTATTCTTCAGTTTCACAATTTGCTCAATACTAACATCTTTTAGTTACCGGACCTCCAGCTTACCACGAAGACGATTGGCGACGAATTAAGATTGGTTTTTACGAATACGATGTTTCTTGTCGTACAGTAAGATGTAAGATGCCAAATGTAAATCAAGAAACTGGAGCTAGACATCCATCCGAACCCGATAAAACTTTACGAACCTTCAGAGCCATTGATGAAGGAGCCGGAAAGAATTTAGGATGTTTGGGTATGCAATTAGTACCTACTACTAAAGATGGAGCACTGAGGGTTGGGGATGAAATTACGGTGTTGGAAGTTGGTGAACATCATTATCAAAAATTATTTCCGGAATTGAATAAATGATTGCTAGGCGAGCATTCTTGTATTGTGTTGGCTGTGTATCAAGAGAGTACAGGAGTAATGGACATATAAAATATGGAATGGTAGCAAGGAGTTTGGGATTTATTGATTGGTCGGCTGGATGGATGGCTGACTGATTGATTGATTGACTTTACATACAAATACTTTTTTCTTCTCTTTACTTTTTTTTGGCTCTATTTGTATGTGCGTCTGTGTTGTGTTATGTTGTGTTGTGTTTGTGTTTATGTTTAAGTTTATGTTTGTGTTTGTGTTTGCATTCTGGTGTTTGAAGATATACTGCTTGCTTGCTTGCCTGCTTTCTTATGTGTTTGCTTGCTTGTATGTTCTTGTATGTATATATAGCTGGACAGACATGTATAACTATCTTATAAATAGATTAGACATTCTAGATTCTAATATTTTTTCTATTCTCTTTTCCTTTCCTATACTATTCTATACTATTTCCTCTTTCTTCTTTTCTATGCTTTTGAGAGATAGATTGAGAGGAAGATAGATAAATAGATAAATAGATAAATAGATAAATAGATAAATAGATAAATAGATAAATAGATAAATAGATAAATAGATAAATAGATAAATAGATAAATAGATAAATAGATAAATAGATAAATAGATAGATAGATGTATATTTATGTTTATGTTTATGTTTATATAGTAGAATTTATGATATAGAGCTCTTATTTATATATATTCATTCATCTATTGATTCATTTGTCTATATGTGTACTCTTTTCTTACTCTCTCGTCTCCTCTCCTCTCCTCTCTATCCCCTATCCCCTATCCCCCTATCCTCATCCCCTATCCTCATCCCCTATCTTCATCCCCTATCCTCATCCCCTATCCCCCAACCCACAAATCTACAACTTCGACTCCTTTCCCTTTCCCCCCTTCTTCTCCTTCTCCTTCTCCTTTGAAGCAGAACCAGAACCAGGTAATTCCACCCCCACAATATTCACCTTGCTATGTTCGCAAATGGCTAGGACTTCTCCGGTTCTGCGTTTCATTGTTCCTAGGTGGGGAGGGGTGTGTTAGTTGGGTTTTGGTTTGGGGGGGGTTGTTTGTTTTTTGGAGGGGGGATTGTGTGTGTGTGTGTATGTGTGTGTGTGTGTGTGTGTATGTGTATGTGTGTGTGGTTTTGAAAAAGGGATTGGATTGTGTTTGGAATGTTTTGTTTTGATTTGATTTGATGGTGGTTGTTTTTCTGGGCAGTAGAGTAGAGATTGGGGAGGGGAGGGGGTGGTAGGATGGGGAAGAGGGGGAGTGGATAGTGCTGGGGGCTTCTATTCTTTTTGGATGGTTAGGGAATGAATAGTAGGTGAGAGTGTGCTGTAGGTATGTATCTGTTCGGATTGGATTTTTAGGATGGAGTAGAGGGGTGAGGTTGTGGGATGGGGTAGAGTAGAGTAGAGGGGATGAATGAATGGGTGATGGATGGGTGGTGATGTGATGTGATATTAGAGGTGGAGAGGATAGATCGAGAGCTCAGGCAGAAGCGGAAGGAAAAGAAAAAGAAAAGAAAAAAAGTATGAAGAAACCGAAACCCAAACCGAAACCGAAAGCACTCCCATCCCAACATCTTCCAGAGGGGCAAAAAAAAAACTAACCTCGCAAAACCACATTTCTCTTTCCCACTCCCCCCACAACTTCACACTCAACCAATACATCATTCTTTCCCTCTCCTTCAGATGCCTCATCATGAATAGTGATGCCTTTTAGATAAGTACATCCCAATCCTCTACTGACTCCACCACCGCCCCATTTCTGAGCGCTGTAGCGACCCATTAGGGCAACGGAGGTGCAGGCATCGAAGACGGTTGCGATGCAGCCGCCGTGGACGGTGGAGTTTGCGTTGCTGTGGGGTGGGTGGGTTAGCGGGGTGTGGAAAGGGGAGGGGGAGGTGAAAGGAGAATGGAGGGGGCGAGGGAGAGGGGAGAGGGAGAAAAGGAATCTGGGGAGGGGGTGGTTGATGTAAGGTTTGAAGTTACGGGTATATTGTAACCCTTCGAACTAGAACCTCTCAATGAGATATCATAAATAAATAAAACTCAACCCCCACAAAACCAGCCATAAAGCAACATCACCCAAGAAATTACCCCCTTCCCCTTTCCTCCCAAAAACAAAACACAAACAGAACAGATCAAATCAAATCAAATCAAACTAACCAATGATGCACCGTCGGTTTAAAAACAAACGTCGTCACATTCTCCGAATGATGTTGCGCATCCGTAGAAAGTGAAAGGGAAGGTAGGAGATCGTGTCCCCATCCCTAGGGAAGAGGAATGAGATGTGTTAGTTGCAATTTCTTTTGGGTTTGAGCTGTGTATGTTGGGGTGGATGGGGTGGATGGGAATGTGGATGAGTTATTGATATTGAGAGGGAAACGATGGGGTGGAGTGGGTAAATGAGAAGGGAGCGAAGTGAAGAGTGCTGGACTGAATTGAAGGAACTTCTAGCTTGGAAGTTGGTGTGTTGGATTGTGGTGTGGGGTTTGAGGTCATGAGATTATGGGATTATTTTTTGGGTTTGGAGGGCTGAAGAATTAGAGAGCTGAAGAATTGAAGGCCAGAGAATTGAAGAGAAGAACGAGAATGCGAATAGGAAAAGGAGTCGCAGTGAGCGGTATCGAAATGAGATGAGGTGAGATGAGGAGACGAGCAAAGGCAGAGAGGAGTATGCAAACTCGCAACTCGCGACTCACGATTTGAAGAGATGAAATGCGAAATCTCCATCTCCATCTCCATCTCTTCCTTTCTCAAAGCCAACATCACCACAACAGAAACCAGCTCTAAGAAACTCAATCCACATCCACATCCCATCTCTCCCTTCCACTCTCTCATCTCATCTCCTCTCCCTCTCTCCTCCCTCTCTCCTCCCTCTCTCTCTTCCCTCTCTCTCCTTCTCTTCCCTTCTCCTCTCCACCAACCCCCAAAATCCACCCCAAACCCCCCTCTCCCTCCAAAACAAAAACAAAAATCTCAACTAACAATATACCCCTCCCTACTATCCTTCCACCCCTTCATCAAGAAACCCAATCGTTTCAATCCCACATCATTTTTCGCATCGAACGTCGTAGTCATTTTTGCTATACTTTGCTTTGCTTTGCTTTGCTCTTTGCTTTGCTTTGCTTTCCTCTTTCCTCTTTCCTCTTTCCTCTTTCCTGATTTCCGAAATCTAATTAAATCAAATCCAATCTTTCAAATCAAATCGAACAACACAAATAAACAATCAAATAAACCAATAAATAAATAAATAGACAACCTTTCAATTGCAATTCCAATCTCTCAATCAAAATCAAAATCAAAATCAAAATCAAAATCACAAGGCAACCTACTCACTCGTACCTCACTCATACAAAATCAGGGGTCCGTCCGTCCATTGAACCTCGGCACACACAATCCGAATCTGGGGTTTTGATTAGTGTCCGCCCGTTGGGGTTGGGATTGGGATGTGATAGGTGGATATGGATACGAATTAATCATGCTCTATTATTTATTATCTATATATAGGATTGGATTGGATTGGATTGATCAGATCAGATCAGATAGGAGAACATGAACATGAATGTGAACATGGTTGTTCAAAGATTCAATAATTGTATGTATGAGAGCAATCTTAAAGTTTGAGGGTCTTCTTGATGGTGCCTGACCTTGGACTGTAAATCCATCGCCTCTGTCTACATAAATTGATATGAAAACTACACAATTCATAGCAAAGTCAAACATCGTCATATGAATCGCATTGGAAAAACTCATTGTGAAAGTAACAGTTTTAATTCTATCGACTCAAGTATTTATGAGCCATCTCGTCATCCCCTTCCAAAATGTAAAGTCTTTCTTTCTTTCTTTCACACCTGTCTAAGATACATAATTTGAGCCATTTAACATCCTGCTCAGTTTAGAAAAACTGACCCATCCCACCATCCGTTCCTTGACTTTAATATTAAAATCACCATGTTGACCAGTATTACCAACGCCCCAGTCTAAAGCGACACACTAACCCACGCTTGTAAAAAACAAAGATGCAATTTTTAATTTTCGCCATTCAATTGAAGGCAATATAATCATCCACTCATTAATGAAAATGCTTATGCAGCATCTGCTGATGGAACAGGTTCCGCAATACGGGTTACCTGACTACCAGCTCGGATAATCTTTTGACCAGCGGTATCACTGACGAAAGAAATATCCTTATTCTCACGTTGAGCGCGCTTCCAGATCTCAACTTCGCATCCACCACGTAGAACACCTACACGCATGGTTGAAAGAAGATTGTGGGCAGCGTTGGAATGATTGTAGACACCACCATTGAAAATAGCAGTTGCATCTTTGCCAATACCGGATGTGATAAGTGCCTTTCCACCTGGATGTTCCTTTACGAAATCGGTGACATCGTGGATAACACCAGCGACAGCAACGAGAGCACGTCCATTCTTGGCTTCGGTTTGATAAGTGTCCCAGTCGATGATTGGCAATTGCTCAAGAGGAATACCCCAGTCAAGAGTTTGTCTTTTTTGGTCAAGTTTCTTTTGGAGTTGTTGGAGACGGCCCTTCTCAATTTCGTTGGACTTGAATTGCTTAAGATCGTAGGCGAGACCGAGTTGCTTCCACATCCAGATGGACCATTTGGTTGGATCATATTGATGCCATTCGATAGCATTACGATAATCGGATGGGAATTCGTGATGGAAGTTATGGTAACCTTCTCCGAGAGTAGCGAGAGCAGTGATGACGTGATCACGAGGAGAGTTGCGGTCATCGAAAGGTTGGTCACCGAGCCAATGAGCCAGAGAGTTGACACAGAAGGTGGCTTGTTGAACGAAGAAGATTCTGAGGATACCGGCGTAGATGAAACCACCAAACCAATCACCCCAGCCGAAACCAGTGACGAGACATGGGAAGATCATACCCATGAAAATAACGGTCTTGATGTAGTTGCGATGTTGCCAAACGACAACTGGATCATCGTTCAAATCGGAGATATCGGTACGTCCAATACGCTTTGGGTTTTGTTTCATGATCATCCATCCGAAGTGAGAATATAGGAGACCTTTTCGAACGGAGTATGGATCTTTGTCGGTATCGGTGTATCTGTGATGAGCTCTGTGATCTCTTGACCACCATCTAATGGAACCTTGGACGGCTCCACCTCCGACGGCTGCGAGGAAAATCTTTAATGGAAGTGTGGCAGAGTATGAGGAATGTGCCCAGAGTCTGTGGTAACCTGAAGGAATTTGTTAGATATAATCCGTTGTGGAGAGAAATCAATTAAAACCTACCAGCTGTAATACCCAAACCAGTCATGAAGTAGTAAAGAACAGCCCAGACAGCAGTCTTCCACTGCAGAGGAGTCCAGTAGGACATGATGAGACCATAGATAGGAACTCCGACAATGAGAGTGATGTTAAGCCAGTTAACATGTTTATGCCAATTTGCCTTAGTGATTGGCTCCTCGGTGATGTGAGGCTTCTTTGGGTCGTACTTCTTGTTGCGATTTGGCTCAGAAGTCTTCGCCATGCTCGAAGGTTGTGACGCGTTCGAAGCCATTTTGATAGAATGTCGATGATATGGGGGAAGAGAGAGTGAGGAAGGGAAAAAGAAAATGTTTGTGGAGGAGTGATTGAACTTATAAGGATTCGATGGTGTTTGGAAATGTACTAAATTGTACTTTCCGAACAGGGATATGTAGGAATGGAGAATTGAATGGGTAAAGAAGTTCAAGGGACTGGATGAATCGGTAACTCGGCTGGGTGATCAAACGTAAGGTAAAAATGGAGACTTTTTATGGTCGGTTTTATTTTTTTGGTGGGAAAACCTAGAAAATACTAGTAAAAGCAAGCGTGGAGCTATTTTCTTAATTGATGTTTTAATTATGAAGCTTGTCAATCTATGTAAAATCTTCCATTTTCGCCACTTTGAAGGCAAAAGAAAGATGACCGTAGACCAGGGTGAAAAGGGATTGATTGCAATCTTCGGTTTATCTTCCCCTTGCTAATAAAGCATCGACGTTCATATGGTGGAGCTGTCATCAGACGTTCAAGACAATACTTTGCAGTGATATTTTGGGAATAATTTATGCTCGGATTTACCGTCCAAAATGATACTCTTTCCTCTGTCCTCGGTGATTTTCGACTGGGAATTCATATTCACATGTGGTCATTGTGGTCATGGTGGTCATCAATAACAGACAGGTTGGCCGGCTGTGGGTGATATCCAACTATCCAGAAATCCTCAACGTCCCAACAGATTTCAGAATGGTGATGGATTGATTGGCTCGTTAAGCGAACCCAGATACATTCACAGGAATCTCCTGGTGACTTCCATCATCATTCCAACAACATCCATTGCTCATCGGATAAATCAGGAAGTTATTACCTCTTGCCTGGACTCTTTGCATAATACCGGTTTTGGGATATCCAAAGTGATAAACGTTATCTAGTTCACATTATAGTTTTTGTCATTGGGAAATTCTAAAGTGTCTCAACCACGTAATCAATCAACATCAATATCAATTGAATGACCACAAGTCAAGATTGGGTACCAGATTAAAACTGCCAGTCCAAGCACAAGCACAAGCACAAGCACAAGCACAAGTACACAAGCCACATGTGAGACCTTCTTTTGGACCCTTATTACTCTTCAAATAACTTTGGGATGCCACTAATCAATCAATCCCTTGACAATCTAACATCTCACAGCCTTAGACATGCTGGACTCGGACCTGCATTATCGTTACATGGGCACGTTATATGTATACCAGTACCATAATCTTCAATATTGCTAAATCCTTAATCCCTAGTCCTTAATACCTAATTGGGATATCTGCAGATAATAACTAAATAATCCCGTTCCCGTTCGATTCCTAGTTAATCACTTTCTTATCCATTCCAGTCTCTTCATCGCCAATTTATGAAACATCAACGAACAATCTTGGCCAAATCACCGTGTTCCATTGGCCGGAAATTCAAAAACTATTCGTATCCAATCAAGATCAATGAGTTAAAGATTGACCTGACACTTCACTCTCGACTCCCCAACATGGAACAACCCCCAGACCACTTCCGGTTCTCACCCTTTCCCTATTGGTGGACCAAAAATCAAATCACTTTTTTTGTTGAGAAGCGGGCGGAACAGGAATAAACTACCACCGATAAGATTGTCGAGGAAAAAATGTACGAATCTTTCTTTTCTCCACAAATTTCATGCGTCGAGAATAATCCATGCAGCCACCTCCACATTCAAATCCGTTACCGATGCTGGGAATCCTGTGTTATTTTGCCACTGAAGCGGTTGTTGGTTGGTCCATCTATCCCTTCTTTGAGTAACAGTCGGTTGGTCAATGGCGTGTTCACGAAACTTATGGAAATCCTGTCTCAGTCCGGTACCACAGTGGACACATGATCAACCCACTTTGAATGGCGTGTTTTGATAAGATCGTAAGGATCACTGAGGGCAAATACTTTGTTGGGCATTGAGTATGCGAACACGAGAGGCGGAGAGGCGGGGTCTCAATTCAATACAGTGTAGTGCTGTGCAGATGAAGAAGACTTTTGGAATGGTGTATGCAAATCTCACGACAGCATGTCTGACTTTGAATGACTTTCAACAATGTTCTTTGGTTACCGGAAACTTGGGTAGCTCGTTGTCAGAGATCTGGAGATTCATCGTTTTCCTTCAAACGTAGCAGGTGATTCACACCATCACTATACTTTCAGTAGAGTCATAGTACTCCAGATTGTACAAGGTCGTTCCTCGACGAGATGTTCGAGTCAATCAAATGAATGACATCAATAGAGCGGTTTGACCATTCCATTTGTATCTTACACTACACGAAGGCAATCATCTTTCAATCTCAATTTACATTTATTTACATTTCAAATCTCCACATTCCTATCGAACGGTTGTCCGGGTTCCAGACCCCTCAGATATTGCACTTGATGACTCCCCTTCCCCACCCCCAAAATGAAATACTCTTATAAATGGCAAAACAACTAAGTCTTATGAGCTTAAGATAATATTCAATGAACTCTCTACCAGAACTATATGGCCAACCCCTAAGCCCTGTTCTAAAGCAACTCTGTACAGTAGTCTGCCACCACGGCAGTGGCCGCCGGAGGGTCAGCGAAGCATCTTCTATTATGGGGGGCAAGCCCCCAAACCCCTGTAGCTCGCTACGCTCGAATATAGAGCTGTTGTTGACGCACAGTTTAACACATCACGTTTGAATTGATTGTTGAAGATTTGTCGTTTGGAACATGAAAGTTTATGTAAAGTGTAGATGAAATTTGTTCGCTAAAAGGACCTCTCTGATGTTCCTAGTGTTATTATTGTCAGTATTAGGCTTCTTAGTTACAGTCTTGCACGACCAACACAGAGTGCGAGAAAATCATTGATCGTTGAGACGGCCAGAAAATGACAATGGTTTGAAGAGACACTGTTCCCTAATAATTCCAGCGGTGGTAATTCAAAAATGGCTCTACCTACAGTAAATGCGACAGAGCTCGGAGCAGCTCCTCATATGACAGGACATACTTCTAATGAATAAACACTTGAGGAGATGCCAGCTTTTACGGCCCAGAAGGTGTAGCATCTTTCCGAATTATATCTGGAACGAAGTGCAGGTTAATAAGTATACGCTTCCACGCCAGCCGACATCTGGGAGACAACTACCATGCCTTGTTATTTCTGGTACAGTTTCATGATATTTTGGCTCATGTGTTTTATCTCAGCGACTGAGAATAACTCGAGAAGTCCACTGAAAGATTAATCTTGGGAATGACGATATATCGAGGAGGAAATGGCGCGGTCCAGACTTGCTTGACATGTACTCATGGAAACACAAATTAGCACAAGAAATTTTGGTTGGAACACTGCTCTTGATAGGTTTCTCTGGGTTGAATCGGGCTGGCATTATTCTTGGTTGCCACATTCTCGGAGCTCTTGTGGAGCTGCGTTGTACACCTTTTAAATGAACTTTCAACATTCGACTTTCTTATTGTGCATTTTTCTGTCAGGAATTGGGCCAAGAATTCTCGAAGCATGTCATATCTATTTGGTGGCCTGGGATGAATATGATTTGCCATGGACCCAAAGCTAATAGAGGGCAAGGGAAGTGGAAGACCTATAATTGTATAATGAAGGGGGTTCGAGGCAGCGCATGATTCGTGGGGTCGCATTGTGGTGCTAAACAACAGTATAATGGCGATGTAGATGCTTTGGGTAAATTGCTGTTACTTGAATAAACTTGATATTCTAGTAAGTATAGGTTGTTTTCTTTCTAACAGATGAAGGCCCGCAGGTACTGCATGGAATTTATATAATACTATTAACTAGTAGTCATATCTACATACCAAATAATGATTATGAATATATTCTTATAATTGTATCCACTTATGAGAATCATCAACTATATTGATTCCTATATATCGAATCAATGTATAATAACCCAACATACTACATGTGTCAGCGCAGGACACGATTAGTCAGCCTGGGAGGTGCCGGGGCCACCAAGAGCCCGGGCCTTGGCAAAGGATCGGGAAGTTGATAGTAATAAATCTTAGCCTTAAGGCTACCAGCTTAGTCTACGACAAGTCTGTAATCTATGATGAAATGAAAAGGACTAAAGGAATCTATAATATCAGGATTTACAATAAAGAGTAATATATAAGGGACCGGATATGCTCTGGACTGGTCGGGGTATAAGATTAGTTTTGATTAGAATCCAATACACCTTATTATCTAATCTCTGATAGACCAATCGGTATCTTCCCGGCATATTCCCTACTACTGAGCCCTGACAACATGAGTAAAATATAAATTTAGATCGGTTCCCAAACACTAGAACGAAGCGAAAAATCCTCCACGGCAGTGGTCTAGCGAAGCGATATTCGATTTTAAAGAAAGATGATCCATCACTTGAGTATGACTGTATGCGAGAATTTTCTCATTCTTTGTGCTAATCCTATGATAGATATTGATATTGAATTTGTTAGGTTAAAAGACCGCCAGCAAGATTTGGAAGATCATGATTGGCCAATGTACATGATGAGTCAGCAGTCTATCCTTCAGACGTTCATTGTACGTACAACCTCGAGCTTTGTTTTCGCACACCAGATGATATAAATTATAACAACATTCTTTAGGTTTTCAAGTAATCATTCTGCATGCCAAGGCATCGATATGCGCGCTTGTAATATCATCATCGCCACTGTCTGATTGAGGCTCGTTCCTTCTTGGCTGCTGCCTATGCCTCATCCATCAGTATCGAATTTCCAAATTGAACATAGACTGCTCTCAAGATAGTATCATAATTGTGTGATATTACAAGAATTCCTGGAAGCTATGTCAAAAGCGCCACCTGATCAACCAGATGAGGGAACCTCAGACATGTCCCCTGCGACGTCGACCATCACCTCATCTTCAAAACCACAGCGTGTACTCGCTTGTCTACGTTGTCAACAGAGAAAAATAAAATGTGATCGCAGACACCCTTGTTCTACATGCGTCAAGTCACGAGTAAAGTGTATACCAGCAACACAACTTCCTCGTCAGCGCCGACGCAGGTTTCCGGAACGAGAACTACTAGATCGTCTTCGTAAGTACGAAGATCTTCTCCGCCAGCATAATATCAAGTTTGAGCCACTTCACAAAGGGTCTCTTCATACAGAAATTCATAATGACTTCGAAGATGAACAGCCAAAAGTGACCACAAACACACCATCTCCGCCAACTGCCAATTCCGAAAAAGTGCACGGAGCTATGTATGTAACTTTCAAGAAGCTATTTGGCCCCAACTAACAGCATTAGGAATCTATGGCACGCTATGAGTCAAGAAGTAAGATTTCAAGCCGTCTATTATGATTCCTCTTCACTCGCTGACTAGATTAGTTTCGAGAACCTGATAATACCAGTGATTCTGATGATGACGATGTTCGTGAAGCAGATGTGAAAAAAGTATGGGATCAAATATCTGACAACGATAATTTTCTATTCGGATCGCGCGTATCAAACGTCGATATCTCTACTTTCCATCCTGAACCAGTTCAAATATTCAAACTTTGGCAAATTTACCTGGAAAATGTTGATCCATTGCTCAAGGTTACGCATGCTCCCAGTCTCCAGGCACAGATTATAGAAGCTGCTGGTAATCTCCGGAATGTTAAACCTCAGTTGGAAGCGTTAATGTTTGGTATTTATTGCATGGCAATTTCGAGTCTCTCCTACGAAGATTGCCAAATAATGTTTTACGCATCAAAACCAGACCTCTTGACGAGATATCAGTTTGGGTGTCAACAGGGTCTATTAAATAGTGGTTTCTTACGCAACAGAGATGATCGAGACACCTTAACTGCATTGCTTTTCTATCTGGTAAGTGTAATGAGCCATAATTTACCTACTTTCTAATCATTTCAGGTGTCTTTCAGAACCAAATCAGTCCCTCAATCTCTGTCATCCTTGTTGGCAATTGCTGTTCGAATCGCGCAACGTATGGATTGCCATAACGAGTTGGCCTTATCTAAGCTCAATCCTCTAGAAGCTGAAATGCGTCGAAGACTTTGGTGGTCACTTATACTTTTTGATACTCGCATAGGCGAAATCTCCGAATCAAAGCACATCACCTTAACTCCTACTTGGGGTTGCAAAGTCCCTCTCAATGCGAGCGATTCGGATTTTCATATAGAAATGAAGAGTCCTCCGCAAAGTCAGCAGAAACCAACCGAGGCGATCTTCGCCGTTTTACGTGGTGAAGTGGGAAACTTCATTCGAAATACCACATTTCATCTTGATTTTAATAATCCGGCTCTAAAACCTGCAGCCAAACATCCTCAGCACGATCCCACTACAGGAGGCAGCGAACTCACTGATCTAGATAACATGGTTGAGGAAAAATATCTCAGATTCTGTGATCCGAAAAATCCACTCCATTTCACCACCATCTGGACTACACGAATGAGTCTTGCCAAATGGCACTTGGTAGAACATTGGCACTTTTCCGGCAAAAATCACTCCTCAAAAGTAGGTTTGGTACGCGATGCCACTATCGCCCATGCCCTCAATATGCTCGAATGCGACACGAAACTCATGACATCTCCTCTCGCGAAAGGCTTCATGTGGATGTCCAACATGCATTTTCCCTTCCCTGCATACTTCCAGATCGTGCAGAATCTCAAACGCAGACCGCTGAGTCAACAAGCAGAACGAGCTTGGGAAGCCATGACTGCGAACTATGAAGCGAGATTTCATTCTACTCTTCATGATGAAATTCCCGGACCTTTCTTCCTGATTTTTGCGAAAATCATTCTGCAGGCTTGGGAGGTGAGGGAGCTGGCTTTCACGAGTATGGGGGAGGAGATTGCGGAACCGCGGATCGTAGGGGGTGTTCGGCAGAAGATGGTGGATTTGGCGGGGAGGGGGGAGGAGAATGGTGCGGAGGTGCGTGGGGATGATTTTTCTCGGGGGCCGCCGATGGCTTTCTATGGGCTGGGCGAGGATTTGGCATATACTGAATCGGGAACGCCATTGTCTGGAGCGGGAACATGTATAGATATAGATACCCCTGGCATGGGGTTGATTGATACGGATATCAGTACGCTGGATTGGTCTGTCATGGATTGGGGGGCAGTGGATATGAATCTTTCGGCTGGAGCAACAGACGGACTTCATTTTTAGGAGACAGGGCGGAGAAATCTTGTGGATATTGTATTTATAGAGTTATGGAATGAAGTTGTAAGTAATTCGGGTAATTGGTAATTTCCTCCCCTCTCTCTCGCTAGACGATATAGATATATATATACGTATACTAGAGTTACCCCATACGATTTCAGTTCCAATTACGAACATAAACATGAACATGAACTTGAATTTGAACACAAATATGAAGATTCCAATAGAATAAAAAAACTCCATATATCTAGATATCCATTAAACACGCAAATCTCTATTCAAATACGCGCTCACACAATAGAAATACAAATACAAATACAACTACAATTTCTCTTCCTTTCCTACCTCAAAAGTCATTGCAACCCGTCTCACCCAAGACCCATCCATCCGTGTCCTCATTCTCAACGCAGGAAACGATCATTCCCCCCCCCCGCAATCACCACACCAGGTCTCTGGCCTGCGACGAGACTGATTGGGCGTTTTGAGTGCTCCTCAGGTATGCCCTTGTATATTCCCTTATTTATCCTCTTTCCTATCTTCTTGTTTTGTTTTTTTCGCCCTCCCTTTTCCTCGGAATGTGATATACTCCATCGATTTCCGAGATGACGGGATGCAAGAGAAAAAAAAAAAAAAAAAAAACAGAAGAAGAAAAGACGATCTAGTAAATTTCAAAAACTTCTCAACGGCAAGCAAATCCCTCTATCCCAAAGCAGAATTCTAAGCGGGTCAACCGCCATCAACGGCAGCGCATTCATCGCCAACTCCCGCTTCAACATCAACACCCGGGGTTCTCTCGGAAATCCCTCTTGGTCATGGGACTTCCTACTCCCCTACTATCAAAAATCTTTCAATATTACTCTCCCACCCGCAGAAACCATAGAAAACCTCTCCCTCTCCTACCTATCTCAATTGTGGATTTTTATTTGAAGTAGAAGAGGATGTGAATACAGCGGATGCGTTGGCACGACAGGATAGTGCTACGATTGGGGAGGCAATGGACGCGTATATGACACAGAAGAGCGGAGTCTTTGCAAACGGAGTAAATTTCGCGGGGGCATCCTAACAGTTGTGGATTTTCCGGGGAGGGCGGAGAGGAATTAGAAGGGTCGTTGAAGGGACATGATGCGGGAGATGAGGATAAAACAACTTTCTTAAAAACCGATGCACAATTCGTACATTCTCTTCTCCAAACCCCAACCGAAGGTTGCAGAGGATATTTCTCCTACGCCGCGCTCGGGAATTCTATCCCGGAGGCCGGCTCTGGTGATATCATCGGCAAGCAAAATTCAAGCGCAAGTTCCGATACTAGGGACGGTGCTGATTCGCCTAGAAATTACCTCACCATCGCTTGTACGTTACTGCATCCTCTCTCCCGCGGAAACACACATACTCGCAGCTCCAAACCTGAGAATCCTCCACAAATCGATCCCAGATATCTTTCTCATCCGCTTGATCTCGAAATTCTCTCTCGTTACGTCCGCTATATTTCCAAGATTATTTCCTCCCCTCCTCTTTCCACACTTCTCGAACCTTCCGGAAGAAGAAATCACGGTGCGCCTGCTGATTTTACGGATCTCGATGCTGTCAAGCAAGATGTGGAGAAAGCAGCACTGAGTGCATGGTACCCAACAAGTACATGTGCGATGTTACCTTTGGAAAAAGGAGGGGCCGTGAGTGAAAAATTGATAGTGTATGGAACGAAGATTGTGAGGATTGTGGATGCGAGCATTTTCCCTTTGTCTACGAGAGGCAATTTTCAGACTACTGTTTATGAGGTTGCTGAGAAGGCGGCAGATTTTATTCGGGGGGATCATGGGATGAAGGTCTGAACTTTGAAGCGTGTTTAGAGATAGTGTTGAGTAGATCACAGTCAAAGATGCAAATATCTCATTCCTTTTTGATCATTCTGTATCTTTTGCATACTTGAAAAGCGGTGCTCTTAATATAGCCGATCTTTAGACGCAAGGGATAAATGATGTACCAAGGTATTCTGCATCTATTCCGCGAGCAAAGATGATTCGGGTATTTTAGGAGGCAATTTCAGGAACTTCTTTGGCCGTCCTTGTGAGAAATGTTTCTAATAGCTGTATCCCAGTAGTTTAATTCACCGAGTTCTAAAATTTTCAGGCTTTATATAAGCAAAGAAAACACCGTCAAACACATAGTCCTCTTCGAAGCCTCAAGCATCTAAACCCGGAGACCTTTGGTTCACAGGTTTAGGTATTAATATTGAAGAACATCATTAGAATCCAAACCCAACGAGAGATGACATAAATGTGGCATTGAAGAGTTTTGAAGTCAGGACTTGGCGTAGTGTTTGCTTCGTCCATTGCTTTCCCTACACTTGTAAGCGGGATATTCAAGATACTCCGGATATATTGCAAATTTGATCATTCATAATTTTTGGTACAACGTACTACAAGCGGAATATGCAGTCAAGCAAAATTGTACAAGACTTCCATGTGCATTAATGTCATTCATTCATGTCAATTAAGATGTCTCAAATTGACTAGTCCATGCTAGATTGAATCCAGACTTTTCTCGTTATTCGAGATCTTAATTCGCAGGTAAGCGTTCAACAACAGCTGCCATCTCCTCATCAGTGTAAATTCGGAAACCCTTCTCCTTGGTGACACTAGCCAATTGCACATTCTTCGAATCTAATTTCTCTTCCATGACCTGCTTCAACGTCTTCAACACCAAAGTTTCTGCCTCTTCAATTGTGAGTGACTAATGTTCAGGTTAGTGAAAAGTTATCTATAGGTGATCATGTATGTTGTTGTACCTTGTGAAACTCGTTTTGTAATTCGGCTTGAGCTCCCTCCGAACCTGAGCCAATAGCCTTTGCATCATATCTATAAAAGGTTCCACTTGGCTCAGCGTGGTATAATTGTGGTCCATCCTCATCGTATCCAGCAATCAAAAGAGCAACACCAAATGGTCTACTCATGATACTCTCTTCTCCATCCGCACCCTCACCAAATCTCAATGCCAAATCACAGATGGCTTGAGTACAGCTCTCGACTCTTAGAGGCTCATTATAGTGGAAACTGTGGTTTTGGGATTCGACTCGGGCGTGTTCTACCATTGATCGTGCATCTGCTTGAAGTCCTGACATGGCACATCCAATGTGACGATCGATTTCGACAATCTTCTCAACGGAAGATGTTTCAAGCAAAGTAGAGGTTACGCGCTTTTCGACACCGAGAACCACTCCGCCACCGGTTGCAACTCCTATTGCTGTTGATCCTAACTTGATGGCCTCTAGAGAGTATTCTACTTGGAACAAACGACCTTCCGGGGAAAAGGTGCTGGAATCATATTAATATTGACTTGAGACGTGGGATGCTTGTTGTAGCTAAGACTTTGACATACTTGATACCCCGATCTGCGAATTTGTTAGTTGATATAACGAAGGCATAGGCGCCGCAGAAAGCCTTCAAGTAACTCACCATATTCAGATCTTGCAATAAACATCTTGAGTAACAGTCGCTGGCAAAAGTAAGAGAAGGTATGTGCCTGTTGACGAAGAGATGAGGTTTCGATAGAATGCGCTGATTGAATGCAAATAAGTAACTTGAGGGTATTCGCGGAGAGATAATTTCAGGACGTTGACGTTATGAACAAACAGCTTGGTACAGAGGTTGGTAGCTATCAGATTTAGGAGCTATTTTAGGCAAGCACAGGCATGCGAAGCTATCAAATGGCCCGTTCCTGAGGTTTTGGCAGCAAGATTACTAGGGTCAAATAGGCTTAGCGTAATCTACACGTCTCTCAAGGAAGTTTATTGTATCCAAACGCGTGAAGAGAGGGGAAGATAGGACCTGTAGAAAATAAATTAATAGTCACGGCAATGGAGATATACGGTTTACTGTCGCATACAATTAGTTACCACTCTCAATCTAAGATCTTCTCGAATCCTTCGTGCTCATAATTTACAAACCCAGATGTGATAATTATGTCTTCGCAAGCTAGAGTTTCTTCACAACCTGAGCGAAGGTCGAATGATAATCCTAGATCTCGTCCGCCGTCTGCATTGGCTGGCACAAGGAATGAGAGACCAGATGCGCGTCGACGCCCTTCACCACCACCAGGAGCTACAGAATCAAATCATCGAAGAGCTCAATCGAGCTCACAACGGAGTAATAGAGGGGTAGATGAGAGGAGGACTGAACGGGTACATATCTCAACTAGAGAGACAGTGACGTCTAGAACAAGAAGTCCTGATCGTCGCGCACCCACGGAACGTCCTAGGACCAATGATACATCTAGATCGCGCGGGGAAGAGATTCCGCTCAAAGCATCAAAAGTCGAAACTCAACCTGGTAAGATACCTCCTGAGGGCAAAAAAATACAGTTATTCTAAGTATCACGATTTTAGTATTACCATGGGATCCCCAAGTATCCTTAGTGCCGCATACAACTGCGCCATTAGCGTCCAGAATCTCCATTCCACCACTTGCTTCTCAAGCTCCCCAAGCCTTACAGCCTCAGCCCCTCCACGAGTTGTCTCTGGAAGTACAAGAGGCAGCTATATTGGAGGACCTTCTATTTGTTTTCATGGGATATGAAGGGCAATATATTAGATTTGGGAAGAGCTATGATCCCCTTATTGAGAAGGATCGTCTTGCGGGTCCCAGCTTCAGGATTTTACCTGGCTTAGACCCTAGTTTACAGGACCTAACCACGACTATGCTCAAGATGGCTACGAATTACGGAGCAACCGAGGCTTTCGTTGAAGTTCAAAGCCGGGAGGAGTTTGGAGCTGTCAATCATGCATTATGCGCTGCCATGAGGAAGCTCCTACAAGATTACCTCATCTTGATCGCTCAGCTCGAAACCCAATTTCTTACCAATCCATCGTTTACTTTACACGTTCTAAATCTTCACACCCTTCCTACAAGCCATATGATGCTTCAGTTATCTTCGCTTGCGCATGAAATATTGAAGAGAAATTCCATGCTTGAGGAAGATGAGGAGGATGGGGATGGAATGGATGATTTTGAGAATATCTTAGAAAGTCTCCGTGAGGGTGGAGACCTTGGGCTAGGGAATATTCCAGGTAAAAAGATTTGCAAAGGTGGGAGCGTGTTGGGTCTCATCACAAAACGACTGGAGACAATGTCTGGTGATCCGGCCGCTCGATCTCTCTTGACTTCACTGTTGAGAGATGCTAGTCGCCCTTATATGGTGATGCTCAACGAGTGGTTGCATCACGGAAGTATCAAAGACCCTCATGCGGAATTCCTAGTGAGGGAACAGAAGAGTATCAAGAGGGAGAGGTTGGAGGAAGATTACACCGACGAGTACTGGGAGAGACGATACACGATTAGAGATACTGATGTACCTCCTCAATTGGAAGGTGTGAAAGATAAAGTTCTCTTGGCCGGTAAATATTTGAATGTCGTCCGTGAATGTGGGGGTGTCGATGTGAGCAAAGAGGTGAAAGACGTTCCTCGATCATTTGATGATAATCGATTTCTGGAGAATGTCAATAGTGCCTACGCGCATGCCAATGAGTCTTTACTTAACTTGTTATTGACTGCTCATTCTTTACCTGCACGTTTGAGGTCTTTGAAGCACTATTTCTTTTTGGATCGCTCGGACTTCTTCTCTTACTTCCTCGAGCTCGGCAATTCTGAGTTGCGAAAACCTCTTAAAGCTGTTAATACTAGTAAGCTTCAGTCATTGCTAGATCTTGTTCTCCGGCAACCTGGAAGTGTCGCTGCGCAGGATCCCTTCAAGGAAGACATCAAAGTTGAGATGAATGATATCAGCTTAACAAATATGTTGACCAGAGTAGTCAATATATCGGGTATTGAACAGGGAGAATCACTACAAACTCCTGCTCAACCAGTCACAGAGAATGATAAGGCTGCTGTGGGTTTCACTTCTCTTCAACTCGATTATTCTGTCCCATTCCCAGTGTCTCTTGTCATCAGTAGGAAGACAGTCTGGAGATATCAAGCACTCTTTCGATATTTGTTGTCTTTGCGTTATCTCGAGCAACAACTCGTCACCTGTTGGCAAACTCACAACCGAGCTGCTACTTGGTCTCACAAAAGCTCCAATCGAAACCTTGAATTGTGGAAGCGAAGAGTGTTTACATTGCGAGCACGAATGCTGGTATTTGTGCAGCAACTTCTCTACTTCTGTACATCTGAAGTCATCGAACCAAATTGGCAGGGTTTGATGGCTCGACTCAATGCAAAAGAAGATGATAAATTAGGGAAAACCCCAGTCGTCAGAACAGTCGATGAACTTATGCAAGATCATGTCGACTTCCTCGATACTTGTATGAAGGAGTGCATGCTTACGAATAGCAGACTTTTAAGGGTATGTCCTTCTATAATTATTGCTGCATTAAACTCTACTAATACTTCACAGATTCATTCTAAGTTAATGTCAACTTGCACGATGTTCGCAACGTTCACTTCGTGGCTCTCAAGAGAATTGGAGAAGATCGACACGGATTTACTGGGGACAGAAAGACCTAGTACCATGAACTCACAGCAATGGGCTCGTTACCAGCGTGATCGAGGTGCTAGAAATGGAGAACCCAACAATGGAAACGCATCTTTGGAAGGAGGTTTTGACGAAGCTCGACTCGAAAAGATGTACGAGATCATCAGAAAATACGAGTTCAACTTTAGCAAGCATTTGCAAATTTTGTTAGATGCTCTTAATCATTATGCTGCCACGGAAACTGTGGTGTTACTGGGATTGTGTGCGAGATTGAGTACTGCCAATCAAGGCACTCAATTTAATGGCTTGCGGACGGATGAAGATGGTGCGGGACAACAATAGTGTTTTCGTTTAGTTGGCATTTTTGTCGGTCTAGAATTTGGCATGGCATGTTGTGATGATATCCAGGGATGAAAACATGGAGTGCAGGCGTTGGTTGATACTCGTTTATTGGCGGTGTTGTTGAGACACTGGAAGAGAATCATTTGTGACGATTTGCATGTAGAAATAAAGCAAGAGATAACAACAACAGCAAGAAGATTAGATAATTGTTCAGTTCAATTGGAGGGTAATGCCTCTTTTGGATCTTGATTTCACGGAATCCATACATGCCACACTGGGGTATCGGTGTTCGTCTCCACACAGTCGGAATATTATGGTTATATGTGACCTTGTGCCGTGCCGTAGGAGGGGCAATTTTCTCGGCGCCCGAAAGTTTTTGTGACAAATTGTGTAGGGAACAGTAACCTCCGCGAAATTAAATGGTGGTACTGTACAAATAAACATACTTCAAACAGCGAGACAAAGCTTCCAAGGTCCGAAAATCAGTTGAAAAGGTACTTAGGTAATAGGTATGGATAAGATATATCTGCTTCTCTTATCATTCTGCTTGCGTGCTCGCAGATTCATTGCAATTGCCTTCAGCGTTGAGAATTCATTGTCCTGTTGTTCATTGTTCATTGTTCATTGTTCATTGTTCATTGCACCCATCATTGGAAGGAACTACGAAATGTGGAGTTGATGCGCAATCATTGGTCCAAATTTTGTCTTGATTGACATCGATATAATTTTCTGGAACCTTTTCTACCACCTCCCTCTCTGAGCTTTGTACATCATTCACTACCTCACCACCAATTTGTCTGCAGCAAACCTCCGTAGTACAATCATCAACAAAAGACAATCCAAGTACATGCTGCGAGACGTAGCAGATCGTTGGGCTCGTAAAAGGTATTTCGGCTAGTATCCATCTAGTCCTCTTCATTCTTTATTATCACCTCGAGGATCTAGTCTAGCCTACTTGAAAAGAGTATATCTTCACAAGAGGCAACAAAAAAGGTACCACCATACTTCACCACCGGCCCTTGCATTCAATCTGCCAATCTATATTGGATCATTCAGGGCTTTAATTCTGCTATTGGTGAAGGCGTTGCGGGGTTGAAACAAATTTGACAACCTCACGGTTTGTCGCCGCCTTCGCCGCCTTCACCGCCCAGATATCTCAGGAACTTCAGTGAATCATTGCTAACACCATTTATTTTCAGTTTCTATATCAATTCGACAGCATCACCATTTGCAGATCCTTAACTTTCAAGATGCACATCAAAGACATGCTCTCGGAGGCCGAAAGGTCGGGCAACCCCTCTTTCTCTTTCGAATTTTTCCCACCAAAAACTGCTCAAGGTGTACAGAATCTTTACGATCGTATGGACCGCATGCATGGATTGGGGCCCAGTTTCATTGACATCACTTGGGGTGCGGGTGGTCGTCTCGCACAATTGACCTGTGAGATGGTCGGAGTGGCTCAATCGCAATATGGATTGGAGACTTGCATGCATTTAACTTGTACCGACATGGGAAGAGAGAAGGTCGATGAAGCTCTCAGAAATGCCTACAAAGCTGGATGCACGAACATTCTTGCTCTTAGAGGAGACCCACCGAGAGAAAAGGAAAAGTGGGAGGCAACTGAAGGGGGATTTCAATACGCGAAAGATCTTGTTCGCCATATTCGTCAAACATATGGCAATCATTTTGATATTGGAGTTGCTGGATATCCCGAGGGTTGCGATGACCAGGACGATGAAGACCTGTTATTAGATCATTTGAAGGAGAAAGTTGATGCGGGTGCCACTTTTATTGTCACACAAATGTTCTACGATGTTGACAATTTCATCGATTGGTTGGGAAAGGTCAAAGCAAGAGGTGTCAACGTTCCTGTTATTCCAGGAATCATGCCCATTAACACATACGCAAGTTTCCTTCGAAGATGTAACCACATGGGGTGCAAGATCCCACCAAAGTGGAGTGCAGCACTCGAAGAGGTCAAGAATGATGATGCTGCTGTGCGAAACATTGGAAAAGATCTAGTTGCTGAGATGTGTCGTCGAATTCTTGATGCTGGAGTATATCATCTACATTTCTACACCATGAATTTAGCTCAGGCAACTCGTATGGTGCTCGACGAACTTCGTTTGACTCCATCAAACCAACGTCCATTGAAGCATGCACTTCCATGGAGACAATCTCTTGGTCTTGGTCGTAGAGAGGAAGATGTTCGTCCAATTTTCTGGAAAAATCGAAACAAGTCTTATGTGGCTAGAACCCAGGACTGGGATGAATTCCCCAATGGTAGATGGGGAGACTCGAGATCTCCTGCTTTCGGTGAATTGGATGCTTATGGAATCGGGTTGAAGGGCAGCAATGAACAGAACATTAAGCTCTGGGGTCAGCCTAAGTCTATCAGAGACATCGCGGAACTCTTCGTCAGTTATCTTGAGAATAGCATAGAAAGTCTTCCTTGGAGTGAAGCTCCAATTTCAAGCGAAGCAGATATCATTAAGTCTGATTTGATTGAGCTCAATCGACGTGGATTTCTTACCATCAACTCTCAGCCTGCTGTTGATGGTGTCAAGTCATCTGATCCTGTTTATGGCTGGGGACCCACTAATGGTTATGTCTACCAGAAAGCTTATTTGGAACTTTTGGTTGCTCCCGATTTGATGCCAGAGTTAGTGCGTCGTATTCAGCACGAACCTGATCTGACATACTATGCCGTCAAGAAGACGGGAGACTTGCAAACAAACGCACAAAGTGATGGGCCAAATGCTGTCACTTGGGGAGTATTCCCTGGCAAGGAGATTGTTCAACCTACTATTGTCGAGACCATTAGTTTCTTGGCATGGAAAGATGAGGCATTCCGTCTGGGAACAGACTGGGCTCATTGCCATTCTGCACTTAGCCCAAGTCGTGGACTCATTGAATCCGTTATGGATTCATGGTACCTTGTCAATATTGGTAAGTTTATTCTCAATCTCTATTTTTAATATTACAAATGAAGCTAACATAGAACCTAGTTCATAACGATTTCCATAAGTCACATGGGCTCTTCCCACTTTTCGATGGGCTTACTGTAAAGAATCTCAATGAACCTTTCGAAACCTCCGAGAATGGTGACGTTGATGGTGTACGATTTATCGAACCCCAAACCGTCCCACTAACAAACGGAGAGGCCAATGGCCATTAATACTTTCAACATGATTGTACTTACTTAAACTATTTCAACACGATTTTACGATTCAACATGCATGAGGATGGGTTCACAATGGTTTTATGGCATTTAACATTGCATTTAGCGCTGGTGTTTATGGGCAAACTTCAACAAGTTTGGCGTTCAAAAAGGGATCTCAACGATCTCTAATATGGAATGAAAGGGAATGGGTGGGGGTTTATAAAAGCAACGGCCGATATTTTTTTAATGGAATGGGCACGTACTTGGACGGACTTGTGATATCATTGCCTTCAACGGCGCTTTTATAGATGAGCGATTCGTTAGTGTTTATTGTTGCAGACAGCTTCTTTCGAGATATTGGTATTGAAATACATGATACATCGAACTAATTGAAGATTATTTCTTTGCATACTATTTTGAGATTTTATCGTTATGTGAATGAAGGAAATTTGATGCTCTTGTAGTCATTTCGCTAAAAGTGTATTTGGAGAGCTCGACTTTCTTGGGCCCTTGCTAATCAAATACCTTTCGATTCCCTCCAATCTTCAACATCTTCTCTCTCTTCCCCATAACATGTTCAGCTGCGGCCTTAAAGAGCCGCTTTCCTCCCTTATTAAATTCCTGTCGTGGTCTGAAGAGCGAACATTCACTCCAAATTTTTATTTACTCACTCATCTCATCTCATACATCTCTTCCAAATAAGCAGATAGATCCTCTTACCAACCTAGGTAATCATAGTCTCAGAGAGTGGATTTGTTGCATATCTGAAATACCTAGCTAGATAATTAGGAAGGTAGGCTAGGTTCTCTCTAGAGTCTAAACTCGATCGATCCGTTGTTTGGAATTTTTCTTTTTTCTATCGTAGATGATGGTGATTTGTTTGGTATCTGTTATCTGTTGTCTGTTGTCTGTTATTTGGGGGTGTATATATGTGTTTCCTTGTGGTGGTTTTTTATGGTTGGGTATAAAGTTGGTTAACCAGTGTATTTAGTTAATTATCTATGTCGAACGCTTATTACTCTATCTACCCCGGCAGACCCCAGGAACCACATATGAACGGAAATAGAGATCAAGAAGCTCGCCGTCTTGTTTTTGAAGGAATGGGTGGGTGGATGGTTTGGTGTTGATAGATAGGTAAGATTTACAAAAACTACTCGTACAGGGTCTCGCATTCACGTTTCTATCCTCTCCTATCTGGATCGTTCCTCGGGTTCGCTCAGATAGATCGATAGATAGATATCTATCACCTATACCACCTTACCTAGGGTTCTTCCTATTTACCTACCTTATTACATAAATTTCTCTCCCATCTCATCTCATCTCGATTTCGTATACACATGTCAAAGATCAAGTACTGTATCTCAGTATGCAACCCGCGCCTACCCAACTCCCTGGCTCGCTTGCTCGCTTGCTCGCGTGCTAAATCACGAGCTAATATTGCTTGTCGCCCAAGAATGTGAATGCTCAACACACCTGCATTGCATGGATAGACGTATTGCACAGCTCACAGCTCACAGTCGGAATCAGAATCTCAGATTGGATAGGTAATGGGTAGGTATTATCTTAGTAAAGATACTACATAGGTGTATGTATATATACAGAGCAGCACCATGTAGTACTCCCCTATAACTTCAAGTACCCGTATACGAATACGCATCGACATGAGGTGAAAGTTCGGAGCAGGGATAGTATAGATGAGAGGAGATCAAAATCAAAATCAATATGAAGATATATTTGCGTTGTATAAGAAACTATAATATTATACTTTCCTCTCTCCTCTCCTCTCTCTCCTCTCTCCCCACAATCTCACAACCATCCTAGTTACTACATGCACAAGCATACATAGCAAACACCAGAACCCTACCCATCCACCTTCCCACGCAAATCCGGATATCAACCCCCTCCTCCCCTAAAAGCAAAAGCAAAAGCAGAAACTACGCATTTATTCAGATTCAAAATCTCATCTTACATCCCATCTCATCTCATGATTTTCTCCACCTATACGTTATCTCATCCTCCTCCTGTACGTGCCCTCCCCTCGCCCCTCTCACACAAACCCAGACCCTCTCCTGTGTCATATCTTGTATCTACTAAAGAGTATTCCCCATCTTCCCATTCCAAGCAAACACTTATCCTTCAAATCCCCTCTTCACAAATCCTTCCTTCAATTTTACGTTTAGCTACTTTACTCATTCCATGTCCTATACACCATAAAGTACATGTTTTTTTTAGGACCATCCTTTATCACTTTCCCAATCTCTCATACACAAAAACACAACACAACCAGGATGTCAAGGCAGTACATAAGAATTTATAAATTTTAAAACTTTTTTTGATTCTATCTAGTTTATAATATAATACCTCCTGAGTTTGTTCTCTTCTTAACAAAGGAGTTTCATCAAGAGGTACCAATCAATCGTTTTTTCTTAATCCATCTCAATATACCCATGCATTCCACCCCAATTTTCCCCTCAAGCTGTGACGCAATGTAAATGTAGCAAAGAATAAACAAACACCTGAAAAGAGCAAGCGAGCGCAACCCACGAAAAAGCTGAGCTGTGAATTAATAGAAAAGTCTTGCATATAAAAATACATACAGCCATGTCTATCAACCGCGCCCCTTTTCTGTCCCGCCAACTATCTCATCCAGCAAGCAAGAAGCTAAAGCTGCATTAGATTGCAATACCAAAGTGTAAGGTTTCGGTGTGGTGATATTGTATTTTTTTTTTGTCCTTGTCTGTTGCGTGAGCGAAGGCCAATCCTCTTTTCTTCCACCCAAATCGTCTCATATGCTTTTCATCATCCCGGTCAAAGGACATCTCAACTTCTCCTCCCAACAACCCATCATAACAACGTCTCTATAAACAAGGTACCAATTGAGAAAAAAAGCAAGGCTATCTAATGCAGCGCTTAAAGAAGCTGGTATCCGTCTATAACATTTTCTCTCATTTCCCCATTCCCGAAATCTGAATGAAATGTGATATTGTCCTGCTGAACAGGGAAAACAAATGCAAATGAAATAAATCCCCAGCAACACAAAAATTGCTGGGCTTCTAATCACAACTCATCCCTTCGCCGCCAAATGCAATGCCAACATATAAAACCACGCAAACTTTTCTTGAAATCGAATGTACTCTGTGAATCTCGACGCTGTTGGATGGAGCAGAGTAAAATAAAGAAAAATCTATCAACGCCTATGCAATGCAATAAAAACCGTCTATAAGTTGCCCCACCCAAACGTATTATTCGTGTCATTTCGCTCTTAAATGTTGGTATGTACACCCTGCACCGGAGAATCGATCTTTGCGTTTACTGGCCTGAACAATTGAGCCATATCTAGTGTCAAGTTCGCTACTCCAAAGTCCTTGTCGATGTCACTGATTGATCCGGCTTCCTCTCCTCGTTTTGCTGTGTCGGTGGAGGCCCATCGCTTGGAAAACTTCAACAGTTGAATCACATGTGTGAATCTTTGGTCTGAAGGCATCTGCCAATCGGGTTTTTGAGAAAGCATACACTTCTGAAGCCAGTAAAAATGTGCACCATCGCGACAGAATCCGAAACGGCGAGAGTAAGAGGATCCTGGAGGATATTGAACACTGATATCCTCGTCCCAGGCTTTCTTCCACTTTTCAAAGGCGGTTGTAACAGTTTTTAGAAGTTGATGAGAATGTGGAGATTGGCCGTCAACAGGAGTTGCTCGCCCACTGTTGTTTGCACTTGGTGCTCCATTACCGCCTTGATCCCCGCCCCTAACTACCCAATCGTTCTGACTTAATGGTGTGTTTGCTCCACTGTTCAAGGATGAAGATATTTGCGAAGATTCTTGCGACATCTGTTTTTGAGCAGTCCACAGTTGTACATGAAGGGCATGAATCAGAACGAATTTGGAGAACAAGTTCGTGGTTCCTGGCTGCATCTCATACGTGTGATGCATTAGGGTTCTGAGCACGGTGTGCATTTCTGGTTGCTTACGTCGACGACTACCTTCAGGGTTCTTCTGGGCTGAGACCGCGGCACCATTGAGCCCGAGAGCATCAGCGCACTCTGCAGAAGTACGAGCTTCCCATGCAGCGTCATCGGCGGGAAGAGGAAGACGGATCTCCAGCGCATCGAATGAAGGAGCAATATTGAAGAATATAACCAAAGCAGAATCCAAGAGAAAGATCATGTAGAGTAGCCTCGATCTCTTTTCCTGCTCAACCCATGCGTTCCAATCGAAGTTTGCGGCAACAAAAGCATCGACGTTTACATGACCTTGGTGCAAGACGCTGAAAGAGTTTGTGGTCATTGGTTGGGTAAGACCCGCCCTTCTGGCCAAAGAAACAACCATGGGGAAGTCACGTCGGGCTTTCTCGCGCTGCAGTGGTGTACCATGCCATGTGAAAAGCACTTGCATCAAGAAAATTGCTGCGATTTGTTCAATCTCAGATTTGGATGATCCGATTGGTTCATTGGCATAATCAGCATTTGGCGCACGAGAAATTACAGAGTAGACTTGAGAACTGGACTCTATAACCATCTTTACAATCTCCATCATCTCGCGGACTTGGGCTGGGCTCATACGATCAGAGTAAACGGCACCAACGCAGATCATACCTAGTAGAAGACCTTCATAAGAATTGGTAATACGAAATGTTGACATATGGATGATAGGGAAATGACCCTGGAAGTTGCTGAACTGTTCAAGAAAGTGTTTGATATTGTCGGCCGAGAGGAATTTTCTAATTTCTTGGCTGCGAGCATTGAATTGTGGATTTGTGGTAAGGCAAAAGTTTAGCAATTGGCTTGAAATTTGCTGGAGCGGATCATTTGGAGCTGGAATATTCCAATTGGAGAAATCAGAGCCAGGAATATCGGAAGCACCAGGATAGACACCAGTGAGGAAACCGTGGTTAGAAGGTTCTTGCTTTATTTGTATTTGTGAGTTCGCGAGGTTCGAGTTGTATGGTTCTTGTTTTATTTGCATTTGTTGGTTCGCGAGATTCGAGTTGTTGTAAGGAGTCATGAAGTTGTTTTGACCGTTCGATTGCATGTGAGGCCATTCGAGTATCGAATGTTGGCTGGCGTTCGCTCCTGCATAGACAGGCATCGGAGGTCGTCCGTTAGAAACAGTTGACATTGCCTCCATCGACTGCGCATGCAAGTTAGCAGTGTTGCCTTGAGAAGCAAAATCGTAGCTCTGACTGTAAGAATGACCATTCTGTCCATTTGGCATACTGAATGCCATGGCAGGGTTCATAGCGGAAGACATAGTACTCGGCATCCCTCCTCCGTAACCTTGATCAAAACTCGATCGACTTGAACCGCCTGCAGCAGGTCCACCAATTCTTCGGTCTCTGTTATCGGGGTTTCCCAGTCGCTGAAGGTCGTTCGAAGCTTTCGAGGCTTGATCATCTGTCAGGTTAGAGCTAGCATCGGCAATACTTCCGTCAGGAACAACACCAAATGGGTGCATTGAGCCATCATTTGGCATACCATTATTTGGCATGCCATTCATGCCATTCATACCCATGATATCAGATTCTTGGCCCATTGTCTGATGTGCCTTTGGTCCCGGGTGCGACTTCTTTAGATGTGCTTGTGCATGAGACAAGTGACTTGCTCCCGTGGGGTTTCCACGACGAATTGAACATTTTTGGAAATGACGTTTCAAGATATCACTGCGAGAAAAAGTATCACGACAAAGTACGCACATGTACGGACGATCTCCAGTATCTAGGAGGTGTTAAGACTCGTTCAACAATTGACGGATATGATATTGGGGAGATACTCACGTCTCAATAAATGACGCTTAAGATGCTTGGCGTGAAGGTACGTCTTGGTACAATGGGGACAAGGGAATTTTCCATCAGCATCCTTTGCGGGGATCATGGCATTTTTTGTGGATCCAGGACCAGTAGCAGTGACCTGCGGGCGACCCGGAGCACTAGGTAATATTCCTCTTCGACCCTGCGAACCCACTACATGGGTAGGAGGTTCTTCTGCAAGCACTTGCTGTAGCATATTAGGCTGAGAGTAAGCTGAATGCATCGACAGATGTTGTGGGACATTGCTCGCCGGCATTGGTCTCAGAGGGGGGCCTCGACTACTTGCAGGAGCAGGAGCAATTGGCTGATTGTGTGGAGGTTGGGGCATCATCGAAGGCGAAGGACGATATTGATGCTGCGGGGGCTGCTGCTGATAAGAATTTCCATACATCATTTGTGCAGGCCTTGATTGTGCCCCAACCTGTTGATATCCCAAACTAGCAGATCCTGGAGTGTTTGGAGTGCCTGGAGTGCGGGGAGTATGAGGCGCGCTCCATGATTGTTGTTGTTGCTGCTGCTGCTGCTGCTGCTGCTGTTGCATGGCAGCGTGTTGCTGCGGTTGAAGAGGCGGCAAAGTGTGAGGAGGCAAGTTCGAATTATGTTGAAGCTGGTGCGGTGAAATTCCAGGAAGCGGCGAATAGGGCGAGTTTCCGTTGCTCATCGCGTTCGAATGATATTGGGCGTTGTCCATCACGAGTATGGACTTTTTAGTTCGAACTTTCTTGAATGAAAGATCGATTACTCAATCATAAAAACTTTCGCTATGCCGTCTATGTGACTGAATCTTGGTATCTAGTTCTTGAGATTGAACTATGATAAACTACGACCCAATTGATTTTGTCGCGTCGAACTATTTACAAGTGAAGTTTTCGAGTTTTGTTTTTTTCCGTCAACGGATGTACGTGTTGCAGCGTCTTCTTGTCAATGGGATTGAGCCGTAGAAAGTTTGTATGGTCCCTGCGTCAAGAATGATGCGCGCCGTAACCAATATGATATCGAGGCCGTTATGGAGAATGGATAACACTTGGGGGGTAGCTTGAAAGAAGCGCGACGAAGTCTTGCTTTGAGGCTCAAGATGTTTACTCTGAATTGTTCGTGTTCGAAGCAATAAGTGGATCCAAAGAAGACTTTATCCGTCCAAAGATGGGCGCAAATAAACGCGGTGGTGGGGAACCTTTTTTTTTTTTGCGAGTATGAGGATGAGGTCGATCAACAGGGTCCTTCAACGCTTTTTAGGAACCAGAAAGAAAAAAAAGAATCCGCCAAAGAAGTTTGAAAGCTGTCTCTCTGTAGCACGGCGTCTATTAAACTGGAGATTGAGGGGGTGGGATGCGGGAAGGAAGGTATGCTTGTTGCCTTTTTACCTTTCCTCGAACAATCTTCAAACCGGATGGGAAAAGTTATAAGAGTGGACACTGAGTAGGTTTGGTGGGTTGAAAGATGGATGGTAAGAAAGGTAGTAAGATGGAGAAGAAAAACGACGGACGTCGGTTTGAGTGGAGAGAGGGCGTCACAAGAAATTTTCACTCTTTCTGTCTCTTCTTGAGGGAAAAAAAAGTAAAAGGGAAAAATTGAATAGTGCTAGGTAGTGTTCGGCCTTTAGTGTGGTGAATGAGTAAGGATTTCCTTCCCTGAATCAATAAGATATTGCCGCTTTATGGACGATATGTTCCTCTTTCGGTGATAGAATGAATGGAAGTGATTTCCAGATGAATATTCCTTTCTTCGCATTCATGGATTGAAATAGAATAGTTTGGATTTATAACGGTGAGGATGGGATGATGGTTGAGAGCGAAAAAATGCATTAGCTTAACAAAGCATTGACATGGCAAGCACGATGAGTAGACAGGACAAGGTATGAGGCCGACAGAAGTACGGGTTAGAGTTTAGATGTCTGCTTACCAACCTCTTGTCATGTTCAATTACCTAGTCGTCGAGTGTCTATACTTTCGAGAGCACAAGATGCAGTTTGTCTTGCTTGGGTAGATGTTTGTTCTAATTTCACACTTGTAGTATCTACTCTCTTTTTCACTCTATCAATACAGCATGTTTCCTCATCGATATGAGGCATCTTGTACGTTGTATCTCCCTAATAGTATCTAGATGCTGCTGCTCGATCCATCATGATATTTTTCACACTATACACCATAAGCTTCTGTTATGTAAAGAGTAGGTGTTTTACTACTTGATCTAGAGTAGCACGGAAATAATTGCCGCTGACTATTGTCTATTCTTTCTAGCGCGAGATACTGTTTACTCATGTCAATACGTAGCAAGTCAAGTATGTATGTATGTATGTACTGCAGTCTACAAACGGTTCC
Source organism: Botrytis aclada (assembly GCA_014898285.1). Lineage (NCBI taxonomy): Eukaryota > Fungi > Ascomycota > Leotiomycetes > Helotiales > Sclerotiniaceae > Botrytis > Botrytis aclada. The sequence continues at coordinate 2,941,879 of RCSV01000005.1, forward strand.
TCCCAAAAGTTACTTTCCCAAAATCGACATCCGAATCTCATTGACAGAGAGAGAATCAATCTTGAGTCGCTATGTTTTCGGCCCCGGGCTAAATGCTGCAACTGTGCAAAACCATCTACCGTATATGTACCATGACTTGGTTGAGCAATGGGTAGACGACTGAACGCTTACCAAACTCTCTTGTAAAGGGGGTTTATGTCATGTTAGAAAAGTCAGAAACTTCTAACCATACTTAGCTAGGTGTTTGGCAGTTACCAGACAATAAAATGCACCGTTGTCAATCAATTTGTTTTACCCTTTCAATTCTCGAAGTCCGAAAGAACAAGAGTAATTCTTCTCCTGCGCATTTAGAGTTTTGCCGAATTTCTTGCGTAGGCGATGGAATAGATGAAAATGGCATTATCTCCCGATTCCTAATTCATCTCGAATCGACGAACTTACGAGGCTTACAAGTTACATCTACCGGCCGGCATGTGAGCAAGGTTCTGCTCACAGCTCGCCATCCTTTGATGATGCTTTTGGTTTAATAATCTTTTCGATGGGTGGCAGTTATACTTTCCACTTGTATATGAGCTATGTAGGCAATAAACAGTATTGATTCGACAGCATTGATGCGAGAAGTTCGCTGGTGCTTCGAAACAGCTTCCACTAATAAAGACTGAACCTTCCCAAACCTCTTTTTCACGCATCGTCAAACTCGCAATACTACCTACCACTCTTCAATAACATGTCACCAACGCACCATCTGATAACACAAGAAACGGTGTGCTCCGTGATACCATCTACCTCAAACAACTTAATACCTAGCAAGCCAAATGCAATATCATGGACTGTGTACAACACATTCAAAACATTGTCCTACTAAGTCCTACCAAGTCCTACTTCGTCAATCACCTCACACGCTACCGCCAGCTCAGGCCCTGATGCATTTCATCACTTTCAGAACAGCCACGCTGCCTTCGCACACTCGTCCACGAATGCTATGCGGCCAAGTATGATCGTGAGGCAATGAAACTCAACCAAAGCCGCACGTCCGGCTGGTGACAGGTCTTTTCCCGGATACAGACACCCTACAACCTACAAGCTACGAAGTACTCCTTTAATGCTCACATTTCTTTTTTGGGCAAAGTTTATATCCAGAAGATCTCTCCAATAGGAGCACAAATTCCGAACTCCCGAGTTACCGTGGTCAGTGAAAGTAAGAAGCTGGCCATGGGTTTTTAACAATCACAACAGATTGGAAGATAGAAGTTGACGATCCTTTCTTTTCCACCTCAAACGTTGATACATTTTTTTTATATGGGAAGATTTTGTTATTTTATTGTACAATTAACAGGGTTCTCAAGCAGCCGACAGAGTGCTTCTGCATGCTGCTTTTTCAGAAAAGTCCCGGCACACTTGCCGAATTATATGACATGGATTTCAAGCATGTTGTACTGCGTGCTGCGTCATCTAGAAGAAACACACAAACGGTGTGGCGGTACGGAGTAATATGTGCTAGGTACCAGGTTGGTCCTATGTAATCTTTTTTTTTTTTTTTCAATTGTGAAAAAGTTCGGGATCTCTTATCGATTCGGATTATCAATGGTCAATCTTCTGTTAAACTTCTCTTGGTATGGTATCGTACCGCACCTATCCAAACTCTCAAAGACTCAATGTTGTTGTTGACTACCTAGTCATTTAGCATTCCGAAATTGGGATCTATATGATTACCTACCAATATCGTCTTCGTCGTCGTCATCATGAATAATTCGGAGTGCTCTGAGCCATTGATAAAAATAACAAGCATCCTGCGACCAAGCACAACAGCGGCTATGGGCTCAATTGAGAGAGGCTTGTGATGTGATTTCCAGCGAAAAGTTATCTTTTTCCGTGTGGCGCTACCACTGCATTATCGATGTGCTCAATCATCCAAGGCCATGTATACTACTCTGTACGAGAACTCAGAAATCAGGATAGGTCCCAAACTGCTTACAGGCTTGGATAAAAGTTAAACCTAGCTTCTACTTCGGTCCTTTGCTTCATTTGGGTCGTCCATCCGTCCTTAGCCCATGCAGAATCCGTCCCGTTCACGAATCACCAATGGTATTTGGCATCATGGCATGATGGATCAATTCCAATTTTCAGACAGTTGGTAATTCTTCTCATGCCAATGATATTATCTACATATCTCAGTGCTACTGCAGTCTGCAGCTCACAAGGTTTCTACACTATGAACGCATGATATTTTACTCAGAAAGATCAAACGTCAAACTGATACCCTCTAAGAAAGCCAAGTCATTGAATAACTTCGTATCGATAAACCTCGGACCTTGCACCAATGAAAGCAGCCATACTAATACCTAGAGGCTAAAGTAAATTCTCGATCTTATCTTATGGAAACTATATACATCTCTAACACGATTAACACGACTCACGACTCACGACTCACGACTCGTGACTTGTGCAAATACATCGCAATATTGGAAGTACCGGTATACCGTCCAAATTCTCAATACCGCACTTTGACTTTTCTTTACCGAGGTTCAGGCGATAAGCTGCTCTTCTAATGAGAGCGGAAAGGAAGTCTCGAATCTCCAAAAACAGTTTTCCTCCGTACGCGTGCGTGGCTGCCAGCGATCGAATATCTAGCTGGCTGGCTGCTCTAGCTTCGACGTTGTGAGGGTTGGGAATTTAACCCCTTGCTATCCGACAACATTTCCCCCAAGTGCTCTGTTCGAACCATTGATAAACTACACGATGGTAATGGCGCCGAAGGAATTTCACACCGCTCGCCTCCACATGCTGACTTGAAGATATTTTCTGTGTCAAGTCCTCAACGTACAACATCAGGTGACTGTAAAGAATTACATGAAGTACATACATTGAGTAGATACATCACTCAGCCTATTGAAAGCTTGCTTCATAGAAGATTCGAAGGGTTGATGCACAGGAAGACCCGCGTACGAAGCAGCCATCATGCGGTGTAACAGGAGTATTTTCCCTGTACATAAAATCAGCAGCATTCACAGCGTTTTAATCGTCTTTGCTTATGATTCGTTAATCTGATGATTTTGATCTGAGAGAAAGTCCAGGGTCTGATCTAAACAAATTGCATTATGAGCTTCGTGTCAAAAGGATCGAACTAAAAAGTCTCACCAATACACAATTGGATTACTAGACTGCCAGACAACTCATTATTTAACGGAAGAGGCTGGCAGGTTGCATTTCCAAACAAGATCTACAAGGATTTATGCTTGATCCTCTCCCAAGTCAACCTGTCAAGCAGGGGAGGAAAGAGGTCAGATCCATTTCTTTGCGCTTCCATGCCCATTTTTTTATTCTTCAGGCGCGCCGTTTCCGCTACTGTGACAGTGTGATTTTTTCTTCGATGTCTTGCTGTTATAACAATTATGCCACGTTCCTAACTTCTTGCGAGTCATGCATGGAAAAGCCCGTGTTTCAATGCATCAAAAGTGGGATGCTACTGTATTGTCCGAATAAGCATTGTTGAGGCGGTACTGTGCGACAAAAGTTGTGTATATCAATACTCGATAATCCACTGCCTCGCCTCGCGACTTCGTGCCACAAATTCATTTCCAAAATTGTCCGTAATGCACACTCGAGGTAATATTTGTTCTCTGAGCAGGATGATACGATCTGAATATAGCACATTTTAAATGAGAGTGTGCTTTCGATCAGACTCTTCAACTTCAAGTGAAGTAATTTCAGGGATCGATTGATTCTTTGACATGTTCCATTGCCTCGCTCCTCTTAATTTCTTTTTGCACTTTACTATAGGTCTGCCATGACCGCTATGATCATAAAGTCTGAACTTCGGGTCTAGACTGAACAATAGTTCATTTCCACCGATAGGTTGAATGGGTGTATTCTCTTGCAATTATTTCTGCTATCTTCGTATGTAAGATGAGGCGGATGGAAGAAGTTTCAAACATTAATTGACATCCAAGAAGATCTTCGCTTCACCTTGTCTTACTTGGATTTCATGTTAAAATCTCGTAATTTAGGTCACATGATTCACCCTGCCTCCAGAATTCTGGATTGTTGATCGTTCTATATATAAATCTTACCGAGACAAGAAGTGGTGCCCCTTACAAGGCTGTGTAATTTCCTATATTGCCACAAATAAAATAAGCTTAGTATTTGAACCATTCGATTCTCTGCTTTCTTTTGCAAATACATTCACTGACAAACAAACAAACAAACCACCTTCGTTTTAACTCATACAATTCTACAAGCTCAAGCTTTCTAATATCGAAGACCTTCGAAAATAATATCAACCACCTTCTCATCACCAATTCACTCCACGTTCAAAATGCAGCCTTCCATCTTCATCGTTGCTTTCGCATCTATTGCAGCAGCCACTACTGCATCTTCTGATTCCTCATCTGCAACCAGCGCTATCGCCCCACTCGCCAGCGGCACCTTCACCAACGGAACCGCAACCAACGGCACTCTTAGCGGCTCCACGACTCGTTCTCCTTCGGCTTCTGCTACTGGAAGCGCGGCTTCTTCAGCAACTAGCAAGGCTGCTGGTTCCGCCAACTTTGTCTCAGGAGGTGCGTTCGCTGCAGCCGCTGCAGGAATGGTCTACCTCTTGTAGTTCTTGATCGATCTTTGGCTTTCAAATTGTTGTGATACCCGGGTCATTGCATGCGAGAATGTCACCCTCTTGATTACTGTTTGGCATGCATGGCGTTGCTTAGGGTACTCTTCAGATAAGACTGAGTGTGCATTGGAGGAGCTTCGAAACGGTGGAGAGCATAAGGCTTAGGCGGAGACGTACATTCAGATGTGGAGATAATATAACCATCCTGGCATTCTTTACATGCTAGCTTCAATTCTATCATACCCTTTTTAGACTACCAGTTGCCAATGAATGTGATAACCTTTCGATATTAGACGACATTGAATAGCTTCTACATGAAAGAAAAGCAGTGCTCCAAATCACTCGTAGAGAATCATATATTGAAAATATTTACTGTCCAATACTTGACAATGATGTCAATTTGCATCCAAAACAAAGTTAACAGAACAAATCGCAGGTTCGTACCTCATCAATGCTCTCATTCAGCTTTCGAATTGAAATGCTGACTGTTTATTTGATATTGGATATTGAATAGAGCATATCTTTTCGATGACCCGTCCGTCCTTTCCGTCCTCCCGGGACTAGCTGCAATGAATTGATCTTCCATAGATTATCACCGACCACGATCTAACCATTGAACATCGGAACAACAGATAATCAAAAGCAATGCTATTATGATAAATGACAGAGTACAAGACGTCTTACAGAAGCGATCATCCCCAGCTCGCTGGAAACCAATACCAAACACTAGACACGACTGTAGAACATGGCAGCAAAACAGCTAAACATGCAAAGGAATCTAGATCCAGCTCCTGTGACTTCAATTTCATGCATGCAATAGGATATGGATGTTCTGGGCGGATCTATGCTTTTGTTTGTGCGAGTCGCAGCAGAAATATCGCCATCGTACCACCGCACTAGCAGGGCTTCAGACTGATAGGTATCCCAAGCAGCTTCATACTGAGAAATAAATGACTATCCCGGAGAAACAAGTGTCGCGTCTAACATGCAACTATACATTCAGCATCGGCATAGTGCATTTGTGCCGTTTTGATCAGCATTGGTGGTGTCGCACATGTCATAATAATCCAATCATAGATTATCAGAAGCCATGATATGCATTGCCAGACAAATGGAGAATAAAGGGAAAGCCGATGGGGCCTAGAATAACTTCAGCTTATTTCTCGGTTCGGTATGGTATGTTGAGACTTTAGGTTGGGCATTTCAATTGAGGCATCGGGCGCAAATCCGATATGCAACAAAACTTCTTGTGCGACACCCGAAAGACCGTTAGAAGGATGTTTGTGTAACAGGTGGTTACTCAAGTCATGTGGTTGCAATAAATTCTGGATATACATTGACTTGCGCTTTAGGTCTGATTTTTTACCCCACCTGAAATTTATACGGTAACCGAAATAATTTATCGAGTTTTCGAGATTCTTGATTGATGAGGAAGTAAGCTGGAGCCGGTGATTGCATCGCCATTGACAACTGCAACATACGATGTCGACCTCTACAGTTATTCGACCCGTAGTTCGCAACCTGCTACAACTACGAAAGGCAGCAAATACCCCGCCAGCATTCCTCCTTCCCTGCCTACAAAGCTCCTCCACAACTTCATCATGCACTCAATCCACCTCCTTCTCTACCAGCAGCACATACCTATATCCCCGGGATATGAACCGTCTACGCGGAGTATCTACACAAAGACGAACGGGGCCCCGTCAGCCCCTCTCAGTATCCAATGCGAAACTGCCCCAACCAGTCTTAGATGAATCGAAACGGTTGAAAGTTAAGGTTGATGAGAATCACGGTTTATATGAGTTTTTCAGACATAAGGACAAGGCACTTAGTACGCCAGCTGAGGAGGGAAGTCACGGTAGACCCTGGAGCGCAGAGGAGTTGAGGGGGAAAAGTTGGGAAGATTTACATTCACTTTGGTGGATTTGCTGCAAGGAGAGGAATCGCATTGCTACGGAAAGTTACGAGAGACAGAGACTGGAGGCGGGTTACGGTGATGAGGATGCGGAGAAGAGGGATATGACTGTGAGTGGTTATCTCGGTTTATGTCCTATTTGGCTCATGTGCCGCGCAAGTTTAAGGATTGAGAATGGAAGCTAATTTCGGGGAGCACAGGTTCGGAGAACACAGAGAGCTATCAAACAAGTTTTGACTGAAAGATATTATTCGTGGCAAGAAGCGGAGGTTATTGCGAAGGACGATCCAGAAATTGACTTTTCGGGCGAAGGACCATTATACACCCCCAGAGATTTTGAGGAAGATATTGAGGAGGATGTGTTGGCTGAAGCCGAAGGAGAGGCAGAGCCAAAACCTGCTCAGGTTACGGCTTAAATCACGGAGGATGTATGACAGAGGATCATACCCCTAGATCAAAAATAATGAGTCTTGGGGAAGGAAAGGTGTCTCCAATTGGCATGAATGATTTGGTTTCCTACAGCCATCATCTGTATAAGTAGAAACGCATATGGGGCAAAACAGCTATGGCCGCATTATGCATTTATGTGAATCTGAGAAAAGGAATATCTTTGTCTCGAGCAATTGAAAAGATTGGTATAGTATGAGAAGGATCTTTCGTTACTTGGTACTTTATAGAAGGAGGCCAAGTGAAAGTTTCAATACAAGTGAATACCGTTAGAAATTCAAATTAACAGATTCCATGTACCAAATACATAACTTATATCAATTTGTCAAGACCCAAAATCAATCGTGACAATTTACCAGGAACTCCACAAATTCGCCCCTGAGCATAATTACACCAAGACAAAATCTACCAGCAGCAACAACAAAGCGGTACTCCAGTTTCCCCCTTTAGCGAGGCCAATCAAGAGAATTGGTGCAGCAGAACGACGTTGTACGTCTCACCGACCATTTCCATAACTGCCCTTGCAATTTCAGCATAAACCACATTTGCGATTTTTCCTCACCAAGAAAGCTTTCTATATTCTTCTTCTTCTACTTCTTTTCGCAAATCAAACCTACTACCTAATAAATATCAAGATCCTAATTCAAGATGGATGAAATCGCCCCCGAGTATGATGTTGTCGTTTTGGGCACTGGTAAGCTTGCTTAACCCCGCATTGGCTGGAGGGGCATGGATAGAGCATTTATGCTTTCTGTTGGGGATATATGGCTAATACTGAACTCTAGGCTTGACGGAATGTGTTCTTTCTGGGTATTTCGATTTGGGAAAAGTTGATGAGATTATATACTGATGTTTTGGGGATAGAGTTTTGAGTGTTAAGGGACAAAAGGTCTTGCATATTGATCGAAATGATCACTATGGAGGGTATGTATTTCTAGCTCGCAGAATGGGTGGATAAGTCAACAATGGCTAATTTCTCAATAGTGAAGCTGCTTCTGTCAATATCGAAGCTGTGAGTACGATTTTTGGGTCTGCGAAGCTCTGTTCTGACAATCACGATAGCTCTTCAAGAAGTATGGAAACTATAATAAGGGGGAGGAGCCATGGAAGAAGTACGGGCGTGCCAATGATTGGAATATCGATTTGGTACCAAAGCTTTTGATGTCTTCGGGTGAACTCACAAATATCCTCGTTTCAACTGATGTTACGAGATACCTTGAGTTTAGATCTGTGGCTGGAAGTTATGTACAACAAGGTACTGGCCCAAAGGCCATGGTTGCAAAGGTTCCATCAGATGCTGGTGAGGCTTTGAGATCGTCTTTAATGGGCATCTTTGAAAAAAGAAGAATGAAGAGTTTCCTCGAGTGGATCGGCACATTCGATGCTGCGGATCCTGCTACTCACAAGGGTAAGATGGTTGAAATATCTCCTATTCAGGAATTTACTGACAAAAACAAGGACTTAACATGAGCACCTGCACCATGAAGGATGTTTATGATAAATTCGGACTTGAGACTGGTACTCGAGACTTCCTTGGCCATGCTATGGCTTTATACCAAACCGACGACTATATCAACGAGAAGGGCACAGCTCCAGCAACCATCGATCGCATTCGTTTGTATGGTAACTCGGTCGCCCGTTACGGAAAGTCCCCATACATTTACCCAGCATACGGTCTCGGTGAACTTCCTCAAGGTTTCGCTCGTTTGTCTGCTATTTACGGTGGTACCTATATGCTTAATGCAAGCATTGATGAGTTCAAGTACGACGGAGATAAGATCTGCGGTATCAAGGCTTCTATGCACGAGAAGGATGCTCAAGGAAACGACTCCACCATGCATTTCGAGACTAAGACAAAGAAGATCATTGCAGACCCATCATACTTCCCTGACAAGGTTCGCGTTGTCGGTCAACTCTTGAAGGCTATTTGCATCTTGAACCACCCACTTGCTGGAACAGATAATGCTGATTCTGCTCAACTCATCATTCCTCAATCTCAAGTCGGACGCAAGAACGGTTTGTTTTTCAAAGATACAGAGCATTAGGATATTGTGACTGACATTATTATAGATATCTACATTGCTGTCGTTTCCAGCGCCCATAGTGTTTGTCCAAAGGGTTACTACATCGCCATTGTTTCCACCATTGCCGAGACCGATTCAAACCACCATTTGGAACTTGCGCCAGGTCTTGAGCGCCTTGGAAAGATCGAGGAGAAGTTCATGGTAAGTGATTCATCTTGTACCACCACTCGGCGTGCCCAAAATGCCTCAGTGCTAACATGAACCACTAAATAGGGTCCACCAATTCCTCTCTATGAACCACTCGAGAGCGGCGAGAAAGACCGTATCTTCATCTCTAAATCTTACGACGCCACATCCCATTTTGAAACTACTACAGACGATGTTAAGGATATCTATCGCCGGGCTGAGGGACATGATTTGGTCGTCGAGGGTTTGAGAGAGGGTACTAATTTGGTTGGAGGGGAGCAATAAATCTTGATTGATGATGCATGCATGAGCGGAGAATATTCAGAGAAATTAGGAGTAGATAGCTAAGGTTATACGTACATAGTGAGGATGAATATGGATTGGAGGTCCTAGAGCTATTGAGTGGACAGAAAGCTTTTATGTATAGGAATGGTATAAGGTACTTTTTTTTGCCTGTGCAGTTTTTGATTTATGTTTTATAGTTTTAGTAATTGTTTGATTCGTTTGTTTATGCACAGCCAACCTTTTTTATAATATATTTGTTCACTTCAGCTAAGGGCGAACGATGAGAGAGATTTCAATATTCTGATTTGTGTATGAACGTGTATTTTCTATGCTTTGATCTTCGTCTTCCTCTTCCTCTTTACCTTTACCTCTGTGTTTATCGAGCTTGGGTTTGGCTTCGAGCAAGGGAGTGGGATACGTATTGTTGGATGAGCAAAATGAAGATACAGAGGGGAAGGATACATGGTGTGCTTGGGGTGCGCGTCTAATGGTGTGATTCCTGTTCTTCACAGTTCGGGAGGCGGGGTCAAGGGAGATAGATGGAAGAGTTGGGGTGGTGAAGTGGGGGGGTGCCGGATTGCCCGTATTCAATGTGATGTGCTGAATTCGTGTGGGGTGTGTTTGGATTTAGGTGTTGTTATGGGAGGGAGGGAGGGAGGGAAAGAATAGGAGGGGTTTTTATTTGGAGATTTTCATGGTCGGAATGATGTGTTTTTTTTGGGGGGGGGGGGGGGGGGGGGGGTTGTTTTGTTTGACTGTGGTTGTGTTGGATGGGTGTGTGTTTGTTTAGTAACTTTGGGTTCTCTTTAAGGGGGTACTGGGTAAGGGGCTCTTGTCAGCGGAGATGGAATTTGTGTTTATCTTGGGGTGGGGTGGTATATGTAGTGTGGAGAGTTGTGTTGTTTTGGGGGTTTGGGTTTGTGTTTGTAAAAAGAAAGATTCGAAAGACAATGTGTGATATAGTCACTCCACGGACTGACTTGGGCGGGCGATTCAAGAAATAGCTAGCTAGCTGTTCGCTAAGAAGTGATTAGGGGGCTGATGGGATGGTTGGCAGATAGGTAATGAATTCATGTTGGATTGGAGGTGGGGCTGGTGGTGTGAGGATGCACGGAATAGAGGTTTATGTCATGTTATGTTGTGTGTAAGGAAGAGAGTGTATTTTCGTAAGTGTATTATTTTGTTGTTGTCTTCATTCATTCTTCCTCTCCGCAAGCAAGTTAAGATTAGGTTCAGTTACTCGATTATCCTGATGAAAATAAAAAGAAGAATGGAAGAATAAAGCAACAGCAACAGCAACGGTCGCGAGGAAGGCCGCTTGGAACTAGTCGATGTTCAAAGTAGTAAACCTGGGTGGCTTCGATGAAGGTAGATCTGTATCAGAATGATAGGGGACTGGGTTTATGGTTTGTCAGTTCTTAGTTTAGTGGTGGGCATGAAGTGAGATGAGCCGGGAAGAATGGAAATTTTGGAAGAATGAATCAATGAATGAATGAACACTGATAGATGTGTGTAGGCATCCGAATTTACTCAACAAAAGAGAAAGCATATTAAGACTTCTTTACAATTCCATAGTATCTTTTAAGCCAAGATATCTTTCAGCTACCAATCTATCAACTAATCCCTATCATTTGAATAACATAACCTGAAAACCCTAAAGACCTCCTCCAAAAGTTCAACTCGACAAACACTTGCTCTCCCCAGCAACTTCATAGCTCTTTCTCATACCGCTTCAACAGATTTCGACCTCAAGTACCATGGCCAAAAATGATCGGTTTAAATCGAGGAAGATTTTTTGTTATCCTGATCTGCGTGTATACTTCATCTTCCTTTCCAGTTGATTGTCGTCCATCGTAACATAATAAAATTATCCTTCCTTCACAATCAGAGTCCCCGATCGACAACTCAGAGGCCGAGACAGTTTTGTATGGATTACAGAAATCTCTTAATACATGGAGAAGGAGGCTAGTGACGAGGGATTTCTCTAGAGGGTTACTAAAGAATAGTGAAGTGATCGGGATGTCGCGAGAATCAGTTGAAATGCGTTCAGTGCTTTGCCTCAACCAAAACTGGAAACGGACATAGATGTTGACGCTGAGTCGTTGACATGTAGTTGCTCCGGTTACCTATCGTCTATCACATATAAAACAATAAGTTAGCAAGAGAATTAAGCTTTGATACATTTATTTTTGTGTGAATAATCTTTGGGGGAAGCAAAAGCTATGCGCTACCTACCCACCGCGACAATGATGCTTAAACATTATGCCGATCATCGCTGTCCTCGTTAAGAACTGGTATATTCGTACAAATGGAAGGAAGATGAGTATATTCGCTTGATTATATCTCTGCTGCTCGTCCCGTCCTTTGTTGTTGCAGCCGCTAAGACATATCAAGATGGCTAATAGAGCGGGGTCGTAGTGTGGAAACACGCATGGATGTCATCGTTATGAGTTGAAATTGTTTAGATGTGCCGTAAAGTATCGTTGCCATTCACGAATTTAAAAGACTTTATGAGGATAGAAGTAAGGCGTCATCAGAAAGCAACCCAGAGTTAGTGAGTCAGCATTGCTTCCGGAAGTGATTGTTTCGATATTTGATTGAGAACCCAGAGCAAAAGTAGAAGAAAATGAATCGAAAAAGCTCAAAAAGTTCTTACATGACACTCCGTGTCATGAAATCCTCCGTGATGAGATCGCCATGCAACGTAGCTAGAAGTACAGAATTTGTATTTAGAAACTGAAGCCAGAATTCTGTTAGTGAAAGGATTGGATAACCGCCTATCAATATATCGTAAGAGATCTCTGATAGGGCATCTTTCTTGTGTAATTAAACAGCTGGTTCCGATATGACACAGTCCAATTTGGTCCAAATCTCACAGGAGAATGGGTTGAGGTTGCGTCATAAGTAACCAATCACTCCGACAAGCGCTGCAAATCCAAAGCACTAAAACACAAACAGAAGTCATGTCGGATGCTCACCGGCAAATATGTTTTGAAGGTAGATGAAATGTCGTGGAAAGAGATTCATGTTTGACTTGTGGTCTGAATTTAGGAAAATTTTGACTATCAATAATTTGAAGAAGGCAGCCGGCTCCATAGAGGTTATTCGACTGATCTGTATCAACGTCGTAGTGTTGGCATCTGAGGCGACTTGTGGCACTATTCAACCTTGAAGCAAAACGCCGCCAAGGGAAATCATGGAGGTATTTTTTCCCCATCTACGGCATGCTCAATTGTTAGATCGATTAGCTTGTGTCCTCTCTTTAAATTAAAACAAACTTCCTGCTGTTGTCGTTCCAATGGCTGAGTAGCAAATACAAGATGCATCCCATGACTAGGAGTACAATCAGTTGATAGACGCAGTTCATGTAAAAATCTTGGGCGTGTTATTGGTACCCGCGATTGAGTGACATATTGTCTGTTTTCCTTTGCATAGATTTGAGGTTACTCGAGAAACAGAAGTCCTTGTTATGCTTCAGAACAGCCTTTGGAAACCTCAATATCGTGCTTCAGCAAATCTCTAAAGAGAGCACCTGCAATGATTCACTCGGCCTGATGAATCAGTAAATATGAAGCCAAACATGAATCATAAATTTTCAGCTGTTTTGAATGTGATCGAGCGACTAAGTTGGAAATGGTCGTCTAGTGTGCTGAATTGTAAGGAAGACAAAAAGCCAAAGTTAATTTTGCATTGCAGCAGACCAATGGTGCATAAAACTCGACCAAACCACTAAGTGATTGAAGCTCATGTTACGCGTCGAAAGATCTACATCCAACCAACGGAGGAGGAAATAGCCCTGGCTATGCTTCAACGAACCCCCTGGCAAAGGTAAACGTTTCTACGAGCTACTTGCAAAGGCAACAGTACTGGCTATGCTTCAACGAACCCCCTGGCAAAGGTAAACTTTTAGCCTACTGCTGTGATCCTCAGGTTGTGACCATAGAGCATATGTCGTCTATTGGTTGATCTATTCCCAGAGAATGCATGTCTTGTATCTAGAACGACCTTCTGATCCAAATCTTTCTGGTGGTACATAATTCGGTGTCGTGAATAATGGAATAGTATCGTTCAACTGCTGAAAATTATGTGAGGGTCTATGAGATTGGGCGTTCGAGAAAGCTGTCTAGAAAAGATCTGGGGCGCACAACTGGCATGATCTACATCGATATGCTACTGTAACAATAGTCACAGTAGTAGTAGCATGCAGTATGCTTGTGTACCCAACAAGACAATGGCGCTATTGAGATGACTCATTCCAAGTCTTTGAGCTGAACCTAAACTACAGTTTGCTAGCTCATGTCGAGACGTCCCTGAGACTGGATGCACCGTGCGAATTGTCAGTTGGGAGCTTACGACTGAAGTCCTGAATATTGGGCTTGCTCTCCTGACGCTGTATGGTCCACTATCATGCTGTGTATTCGTCAAGAAGATGAGAGCGATGGAATGCGCCAACTTGTGCAGTGATTTTGATGCTAGCAGTCTGTTTCGTAGTTCGAACAGAAGCACTGTTGAAGCAGTACATCTTGCTTGCTAAGGTATAATGAGACGTTGGGATGCAACTTGAAGGTTGGCTTGTTCGGAGATATGGTGCACATAGTCTTCTTCAAATGAACTCCAAGGGAATAATGATGGACATTGAATCGCCCCTAGCCAAATCTCAACCGCCACGACGAAAAACAAAGTCCTGTTCTTATGTTGAGCGACGTGGAGCAGCAGTGGCATCTAAGATGAAAGCAATGCTGTCACTTGCAGATCCAAGAGGTGTTGTCGTGGCAACAACAAGTTATGGACAAATGTAACTAGTAACAAAGTGACTGTGGTTGCAGTTATAGTTGTGGTGGTTGTGGTGATGGTTGTGATTGTGGTTGATGAAGATGCGATGATAGATTTGATGTGGAAGTCGGTGGATTGTGTATTGAACCACCAAAGCAGTACCGAGGACGGTGATCGTAGGACTCAGCATCTTAACTGCTCTCTCTATTTCCTCTATTGGGCTCATAATTGACGGTTATCGGGATAAAATCGATCCTCTGAGCAGATACAGTGCCAATGACCCCAGAGAGCGGAGCAAACCTCAATCTCTGCAACCAGAACAGAGGTCTTGTGTTGATAAAGCTGATCACTATGATTCTGCAAAGCAACACACAGCTCATTCATGTGATAGTGCAACAAAAATCGAGGTTGGGTATTGACATAGCTTAAAGACTATTATCCCGAAAAGCGAAGCAAAGCTCAATCCATGTAACAATGTAACGAAGTTCGAGGTTAGATATCGATATAACTGAACGACTGTTATCCTGGGGAGCAAAGCGAAGGTTGTTCAAAGTCGCAAGAACCGAAGTGCTTGTATCGATATAGCTGACTGGCCATTACCCCGGAAAGCAAAGCGAAGCTTAACCAAAGTAACAAACCCGAAGTCCTTGTATCGATATAGCTGACCGGGGAAGGGCCCACGCCGGTGCCATAGGGCCACCTAATTTGAATATTAGAAAATGAAAAGAAATGCTTGTATTGTGCTAGGAGACAAAAGCTTACCGACTCCCTCCACGACCCTGTTCTGCCAGGAACCATTTTAACGCCTACTTCTTGTCTCTATCGTCGAACCGGTTGGCTTGGAACTCGGGACCTCGTTACCAACAGAATGATTGTAATAATTATTCTGCTGGCCGATGTATGTTGGGTTCTCTGCCCTGAGTGTTGAGCCCAGTTCTGTAAAGCGACTACCGAGAAAAGAAAAGAGCACCAAATGGTTCTCTGCAATTTCGCCTTTTGCCTTCCACTTCTGAAATGCGACATTATATCCTTGAACGTCAGAATTTACTACCTGGCATACCCGCCCAGTAGGCAGAGCATTATATGGAATGAACATTCGGTCCAAGAGAATACATGTTCGAATACATCGGAACATTAAACTTCCTTTGCTCCCCTCGCGTCTTTTTCTTCTCAAAACTTCATTATCAGAATCTTTACTCAACTCTCTAATCCTCTGGCATAGTATTGAACTCCCTCTACTTTCCCCTCGTATTTCTTCCTCTTCTTGTCCTGTTCAAACATCTTCATCACATCGCCCAGATTCCATCTCAATTGAAACCGCAGATACCCTGCAAACCCAAACTTCGAATAATATCCATAAAACTACTCTGAGGTGCGCGTGTGTGTATGTATGTGTGAACAATGAACAGAAACTACCTACCTGAATTCTGCGGTGCGTATTACAGCTGTCCGTAGCTTTCGTGATATCGATACTCAATACAAATAGATTGTTGTTGCCATGTTCCAAATATATTTCTAGGAGAAAGCTCTCTTCATGTAACATGATGCAAGCTGGATATCCACAACAAAAATACTCTTGACATAATTTTGTTTCCTGGAAAGTAATAACATGATTCAATATTGGTTATATATCAAGGTAATGTCATTAGGAAATTACTCAAATACCATTGTGTTGGATAATGTTTTTGCTCGATTCAGGACGAAAAGTCGCTTCTAAATCGTGCGTCTTACGCCATTGCAATATTTGTACATTGCCCTTATCCCACCATCCGTGAATATCAAAATATTGCAGAGTAGTCTATGTACTGCCAGTTGACGGTATGCGCTTCTGGGTCCGCTGTGCAATGTCTATCTTCCTCGCGTCTGCGGTGTTCAAAAGACACTCCAGATGATTGTGACTTGATGGCTCGACCCACTCGCAATGCCAATTATATCCGAATAAACTCCGTTTTCCCTATCGATATTCCGTAAATTGACAGACCCCCAGCAAAAACATTCCCGAAACGACTGCTTTTGATTTCGATATTTCCAAACACCATAAATCCCGCGCCGGCAACCGTGAATAATGGTGGATAAGCTGGTTTGATTGCATTATGCAGTTCGACCACTGTGGGGATCCAATCCTCGCTTCTTGTTTCCCTCATCTATGGTTACAATTCCGTCTTTCGCTTGACCCATCTCTCTCTCGATTTTTTCTTCCTCCTCCCTCTCCTTCATCTGGGCAAACGACTTCAGTGCACTTCCAAAATTCCATTTGACAGTACAGCTTGGGCTATTCTTGCGTGTCTGACTCTCGATAAATTCGGTCTCGACACCGTGTTTCTTGAGTAGAAGACCCATGTCTTTGAAGGCTTGTTCGAGTTCCTTGGTTTCAATCCTAACTTCAATATATCCTTGATCCATCAGTTCGCGGAAGTTTTTATTGAGTCGCCATGTGGAGAGACTCATGCCTAACAATAGACCTGATGCAACAGGGGTCATTGCTACAAAGTATCTGATGGGGTCGTTTTTAAAACGCTGGGCAAAGCTTTGGAGGTAGGATTTGAGTGGTGACATAATGAACTGAGAGTTTGATTGATTGATGGATGGAAGATTACTATGAGGATTGAAGGTATTTCTCGAGGATAACTTATTTTCACACGATATGTGTCCCAAAGAAATGAAACGAAAATTCTCCGAGGCAAGTGGTCATATGATCGTCATCGAAAGTGATTTCCGTACTTAGTTATTGCACTAGCTACGGGCTACCAGACGATTTCGCCCGATAATGGAGAGAGAACCTTTCTGCAGTCTGTTTGAACCACATCTATTGAGAGTTAACACTTAGTCTTATCGTATGCTCTGTATTGAACAGTTCAAACAGATCTGCGAGTACCTTCATTTTCAACTTTGAAATAACCGTGTGGGTACGTACCCCCGACAATGGTCTTTGTAAGTGGAAAGCATAACAGAAGTTTGTGAATCTGGCAATTCTCTCCACTTTTGCGCAGTGCTTCTGACGCGTAACTGTTAGAGTAAATCTCTCAAAGGGTGTAGATATTAGATTCTCCCAATTTCCGTGGTACCGTATTCCATCGACTTGAGGCCTAGTGCGCAGTTTCACACAGAAATAAAAGGAACGGGCGTATACTGTACACAGGGTGCCTACACAGGCTAGACAAGCCGTGGTGGGATGAAAAAATCGGTGGGCAGGCTCCACTTTCTTTGTAAGAAACAGGATGATTCGGTGCAACCACAGTGACATAGCTGGCGATCTTGCCTCTGCTATGTCTCCAATCGTTTGGAAATTTATAATGCATACATATACCATGGATTGGTAGTGGGATCACAAGGCGAGGAAATGTAGAGGATAGTAATTTGCCGGGTTGCCAAGTTATCGAGGGCAGCAATATCAACAGAAGTCCATCACGGAACGGAAGTGTCTCATCTTCATGGCCGTTGAAACACTACCGAAAAGAGCTCTCTGGCAGACAACGACACAAAGTGTAAAAGAAATCTTGAGGCAAGGCTCCAAAAGAAATCTCAGACAGAAAGTGCGGATATATCCGATGTATGCGAATAACTTCCAACTATTTTATAGGCCACTATCCATAAAATGTAGGGTATCGTTGCTTAGACGTCGACCCACAGCTTCCCTTGGAATCCCTCCCCAGTTCCCCGTTTCCCCGGTTCTTCAGTCGCCATAGCCTGACCCTCTGTATGTGCAATTCCGTCTTCCTGAATAATTGGCCATAATTGTTCTAAAGTCTGTCCGAGATTGTGTGGAACACCTCTTAAGCTCTAATTATTGTTTCACAATCGATTCGCCTCTCTCTGCTGCGCTGGGCCACTGGTTACTTGGTTTGCAAAACATCCATCTATCACAACAATTTCAGTCCTCTTTCTCAACAACCGTGAACTTGGGCATCTTTGCTTTATCCTGCTCAGTAGGTTCAAATCCAAGCTTCTTTTCTGCCGTATCAGACAAATAGAGACCGATTGTACCCCACGCAATGAAGCTTGCGCCTATCATCGCGCGGGTGCGCGGAGGGAGTGCTCGAAAGGATCTGTTTGTTGAAAGATTAGTTGAGACACAAAACGGGAAACAGTTATGAGAGTTTCATGACAGGCAGGGAGAGGACATACGACAACAACGACATCTTTGAAGGGGGAATAAGATTATTTGCAAGAACGGACGTATAGGAATGGTAGTTATTGATATCAAAAATAGATATTCTCGGCTTATTCCGAGACACTTCGGATACCAAAATTGAATCCGACATTCCGATGATGGCAGGGGTAATTAAGGTTATGCGAGATGAAAAGGCGTACTTGCATCGGTGCCCCGCAAATCAAAATGTGGTTACTGAGAGTCATAAGTATATATACGAGTATTGATTGTCTTAGTATTATATCATGATCCACGACTATAAACCCTTATTGCCATTTTTGGAAGACAAGTGTCAGCTGATGCGAGTCAAAATATTCGATTAAAGTATTGATCAATCCCTGAGAAGCCTCCATCGAAAGTTCTCATCACCTCCCGTCGTCACAAATGGCAGTCATCAAAGCCCCTCCAGCACTCTCCTCAGACTTCTTGTCACTACCCGTCGAGCTCACGAGATTTGTGATCCTTTATTTGGACTTACCTGCCATCAAGTCTATCCGTTTGACTTGCAAGTTTCTCTCCATTCTCAGTACACCATACCTCATCCTTCCCAAATTCCATGGTTTCGCTCATCGTCCCGATTTCAATCGTCTTCTCCAACTATGCCGTCATCCAACCTTCGCATCTTGTATTCGATCCATCGAACTCAATCTCGGCGACATCGATGAATTTCATGCAAGGCATAATGCATATTTCTTTAATCCAGAAACTCGTGCCGAGCTAGCGGAAGACGCTTGGTTTCGATACTCTAGTCTCAAGTTCTTCAAAGAGGAATATAGCTCCCGAATATGTGATCCAGATATATTATCTGAAGTCTTCCGTTCCCTGCCTAATCTTTCAGCCCTGTCTGTTTCCATGGCTAATTTCCCCTTACCCGATGAACCGGCACTCTCTCTACTAGCATCAGTTTGGAGAATTCCTTCGACAAGATTGCTCCGTAGAGAATTGACCACGGAGCGTTTTACCACTATTCTAAATTCACTACTCCGCAGTGTTGAGGTTCTGAAGCTCAGAAAACTGTCTCATGATTGCTTACCATTTGAGTTCTTCGCGCAGAACAAGGTCCTATACGAATCTATAAAGCCAATTTTTTACAACCTTACAGATTTACGCTTGGCTCTGGATTATAGCGATATACCTAATAACTTGAATTTCCAAGAAGTATTTGCGAACATCGCTACATGCTTACAAGCTGCTAAGAATTTGGAGACTTTCAATCTGTGCTTTCAGTCAAAGCGTAAGATTGATATCACACCACTCCTCGAGAGTCTTTTGTTAAAAGTAAAAGAATCGAGTTTTATCTTACCTCCCCTTCGAAGCCTACATATAGAAGGCGTGTCAAGTAGATTCCTTGCCATGGAAGGCTTTCTTATGGCATGGGCGTCTACTCTCGAAGTAATAGAGTTTGGAGGTGATGGATGCCACGGGCCCAATCGAATTTCCAACGGAGGGGTACACTTACTGGATGGGAAATTTCGAAGGTTGTTTGAGAACGTGGAGAAAGCTATTGGAGACTCATTGACGAGATTTGTTGTTAGGGGTGATTTAGTGGAGATCGAGGGTGGGACTTCTTGGTTCCTCAATAGGGAAGTTGGATGGCACGGGGCTATGGATTGAGATGGGATTGAAGAGTCACTGAGAAAGTGCGACATCAGCAACTGCTTTAGTACTCACGCACTTCGCCGTTACTTATGCAACAGCGATCCCGGAGAACGCCAACCAGAGGGCATCACATAATGTTTCACGCACTGCCAACACTGGAACCCAGCTCTCAGGCCATAATCCCCTGTGGTTTTTTTGGTCTTCTACCACTTCCACTTCTAATACAGATGAGGATCTGAAGACTTTAATAAGACCAGCCAAATCACCCATGCTTATGGTTCATCTCTGGCTTTTATCATCAAATATGTCATGGATCTTATACCCACTGTGCATAGATTGCACGCCTCATTATGGCCGCTGATACGCAGGAAGGTAACACGTGAGTTGGAGGGAGAAGCGGGTGTCCAAGGAGGAAATTTTCCATTGGATATATCGCTCTTCCACGTTGCAATTGTAGACACAAGCTACATTATCAAGTCGTCGCTGCAACCTTGGGTCGGAGTGTTGTCGTGCCAATGTGAGCATGATAATGGGCGATTATAAGATGTGGCGTTGTTGGTTTTGACGTCACCTCTTCTTCAATGAAGCGGTGATATTTTGATCGAGGGTTCGAAGTTCATTCAACAATTAAGGGTGACCGAAACAGAAACTGCTAGCTCGGGCACAATATGATACAGAAACACCTTTTGAAATCTGATGTTCTGGAGTTGTTGATCTGTGTTCTGGAGGATGAGATTGTTATATTACGTTCTTAGTCTGATTTAGTAAAGTCTACAAGTTCTGTTCCGGAGATTGCATATAAGGATGGAGCTGGAGATCAAGGCTATATATCTATAGATATGTTTCAATATAGAGGCTTAAGATGTATGCGCATGACTTTTTCTTCCTATTGCTAAGCGAAACGATCCCGAAGATGAAATGATTAGATATCGATTACATCCCGACAGGAACAGGGTCGTGGAGGAAGTCGATGAGTTCCTATTACCCATCACCCATGACACCATCGATATGTTTCCATTTTCATTTTCCAATCTCCATCTAGAGCATTCCTATAGTATAATATCGAGATACAATTTCCGCAAAGTTATCTCAATACAAAAGCTTTAAACCTTATCTATCATATCGACTGCGCGTTGCGTTGCTTTGCTTTTCTCTTTGGATCACAGCTATTTACCTAGCTCCCCAGCCACCGAACAAACTTCGATTCTCATATAGCGTAGCGTAGCGTAGCAATCGAAATTAAATGGAGATGCAGAGATAAGTAAGTAAGTAAGTATTCAGTCCATTCACTCCTCTCCTCGATATCCCGAGTCGATCACTGTACCGATCGGTAGTTTACCGGTACTTTGAGCTATGGAATATGCGTTCCGGTTTCCGGCTTGTTTGTTACCTCTCCTACCTCTCCTCTCCTCTCCTCGTTTCGATATCTGCCTTCCGTCTATTTCTCTTCCTCTTCCTCTTCCTCATCTTCGCATCTTCAGATTCCTAGAACATTTTCTCGTCTAGAATAGTATTAAATCGAATAAGATACCCCATCCCACCCCCCCCAATCATCCCATCTCTATTCCATCCCAACCAAATTCCATCTCCACACTCCCCCATCCCCCATCCCCCACCCCCAAATTCCAGAAAACTCAAAAACTCAAATCCCAATCACGCAACCTCTAACCGAATGACGTGACGAACAGTACTCCACTATCCCCCATCCCCATCCCCATCCCCATCCCCATCCATATCCACCACTACAGACTTTACAACTCCCCCATCCCATCCCATTCCCCATCTCCACACCATACTCAATCCCCCCTCCCTCCCCCCCTCCATGCCACCGAAACCTCACCACCCCACCCACCCAAGCAACCCAAGTATGTAACCCCAGAAATAATCCCAAAAAGCTTATTTAAACCTCCCTCTCCCTCCCCCTCTCCCTCTCCATCTCTACCTCCCAAGCTCCTATCAAGTTCCATGCATGCATTCATACATACATATATGCATATATGCACGCACATCAAGCCACCGAATCGGAATCGGAATATTTCATCTCGAGGCTCGAGATGCGGGGGAGATTGAATATTCGCTCTAAGCCCTATCTACCTATCTATTTACCTAGTGCTGAGTACCTAGGTATGATGTGTGACTTCTATGTATATATGCAATTATTATCTCAACATTATAAATAAGATTTCTAACATCTTCCTCCTGCAAAGCACAATAGTAAAGACACCCTCAAAATAGTTGACTCATAAAAATCAAACATTTAATTCAAAATCCTAAATTTCATTTTCATATTCTATTCATTGAGCATCTTTTATTTTCCTCTCCTTTCCTATCCAATCCAATCGAACCGCCCATCAGTCCGAAAACGCCAGCCCAGTGCCGCTAAACGCTATCAAATACAGACACCAATACGCCTTCGATTTCTAGAATTTTCCCAACCCTCAGATCCGACGCCATCCATGCATCATTTTTTCGTTGATGTTTTTCGTACACTCATTTTCCTTCCCATTCTTTCTTCCCCATTACCATTATCCCCTACTCATCTCGTATCGACTCCGAATCCGAATTATTTTCCGATGCGGAAGTCGAATCAACCTCGATTACCGTAATTGCAGAGACCATTTTGTTGTTACTATCTCTTCTCCTCACGCCAATCCATTCATTATCCTCTTCCTCAGCCCTCTCATCCCTTCTCGTTCTCTGGACCATAAAACATTGAGCCGCTCCCACCACTGCCACAAGCGCACTTCCAAGCCAAGCGAGTGCTGTGAAATTTGTCTTACTACCAAGCGCATACAAGTATCCCGCAACAGGTGGAGCTACAGTTCTACAAGCTGCACCTGCCGATGCTGCAAGCCCATTGACTTTTCCGAGAACGTTTGGAGAGGGCGTAGCTTCTTTGATGAGGATGAGAAGAACGGGGTATATTAGTATCGAAAGGAGGTTGCGGACGAATAGAGTAGTGTAAAGACCGGCATAGAGATATGAAGCGGGAAGATAGGCGAGGATAGGTACCATAAGATACGCAATTGGATGTAACACGCTGACTACAATGAAGAGTTTGTAAGTGCCGAGAAATTCCGCAGCCCAAGGAAATATGAACGCTTGAACAAACAATGCAATAATGCCATTTATAGACATAATTACACCAACTTGTTGGACAGATAGACCAAGGCCTCCAGGCATCATAAATTCGCCAGTCATGATGGATATGCTTTCCCTAGGACCCTTTGTATCTTCGAGGAAAATGGGAAGTAAATGATCATATGTCATGGAATGATATGTGAATATTCCCAATGCGATAATCAAAGCTATAACATTTTTGTTGAAAATCTGGGGAGGGATAGATTTGGTGGGCGTATTTCGCCACTCACTATCATCACTGCCCTCGAAAGTTCCGTAAGTTTCGGCGCGCAAGTCGACTGCGGGTGTTTTAATGGCATCGGCGGTGGCCATCAATGGGGTTTCTTCGGAATGGTATGTATCATCTGGTAGAGAAACCCGGGGTTGCATATCCGGGTGTGTCTCTTGAAGGAGAAAGTATCCCGCGAGAATACTGATGAATAGTAGACCAGCACACATCAAATTTGGGAGCAAATATGGGAATGTGTTGAAAATACCATCCGGTGAGAAAATGTTTGGAAAGGTCGATGTAGGATCTGCGAATGTGCCACCGATCGCAGGACCGACGATAGTACCTATGCTCCAAACAAATGGCATGACTGAGTATGCTCGAGCTGCCAAGAAGAAATTAGTTTAGGTTCTCCGTGCAATCGCCAGAATTTAATCAAACTTACGCTCATGTTCTTTCTTGGTGACCATTTCGCCAACCATAGTCTGAATAACGCCTATATTTCCATTCAAGAAGCCGCCAAGAGCTCTGCCAAGGAGCGCGACCCAAATGTTCGAAGCAAATCCAACCATAATCATGCTCAGCATCGTTCCGCAACATCCTGCTAGCAATACTGGCTTTCGTCCGACTCTATCAGATAATCCTCCCCAGTACATGCCCGTCAAAGATTCTGCCAGCGCAAAGGCTGAGATGAGAAGGCCCGCATAGAAAGAAGCATCATCTTCGTTGCCGACTTTGAATTTCTTTACGAGTGCCCACGCGTAGGGGAAGATAGAGGTGAGAGCAATAGGTTCCGCGAGACGGACAATTGCTAAAATGATGTTAATATTGTGTTTCGAATTGATCGTGGGCGTGGCGCAGTCATGGAATGTGAAAATGAAACTTACCAAGGAGAAAAAGTTGAGTCGTAGGAAATTTATCGGGATCCTGTCGAGAATTCCGAATTCCTCGGGGCATTGCTCGTGAGCCAGATGTGACTTTTCTGGCTCTCGATGACGATAAAAGATTGAACCTTTATAAGTAGAGAGAGATATTCAATATCAGAGTTGTAGAAGCTTTCCTATCAGCGTCCTGAAAGACGAATGGGAAAAAGAGAGGAGATGGGAGGTATAGGAAGTACGACGCAATAGGTGAAGGTGCTATTAGGATTTTAGGTAATGATAATTGTTGATTAAGTTTGCGGAAACGGAAGAGTCGATTTCTCAGAGACAGAATTGGAAATAAATGTTTGAAAGCCAAGTGAAAATGAGGAGGGAAGGAGGTGTTCACTCTATATGTCGGACTATCCTTCTGTTTGCGCTCAAGCTTCCGCACTGAGCGTTTTAAGAACCACATGCAGATAAATAAAATTTGCCTACCTACCTGAGCTAATACCTTACCGCTGTGCATGCAGAGATGATATCTCTCGTTTATCCTTACCCTTTGGATTTCTGAGAGCAACAATACTTGGTTTTTGTGGTGGGGAGGGGGGGGCAGAAAAAGATTGAGCTTGTTGTCGTTGTTGCTACCAAACCTTTTCGGACATTTATGCCGCGGCTCTGCAAGAACCTATTTGGATTGGTGTTCCTATAGATCGATAAATCCAATGAAAGATCTACTGGAGGAACAAATAGCTCCAAAGGTCGGCCGATATTGCTGCCGCTAATGCATATGCATGATAAGGTGTAGCCGACTGGCGAGTGGAGATTGCTAGTGGATATCGCGAGTGTGGAGTCATACGTGTAATATATTGGTTGAGATATATGGAGGAGTCGTCTTATTTCATGCAGACAAGGATTCAAAGCATTTTCGACTCTCATCTAGACTTATCCGTCTCAATCATTGGATGAATCGAGGTGAACGAAATGAATGAATGGAACACTGAGTGAACACTGGAACGCTAGAAGGAACTAATAAAGTGTGAATTCGGCACATTAGGAAAGTAGACTATCAGAAGGTCGTATCCTCCGTTCGGTACTTTTGACTCTACCTAGGTCCACACGTACCAGCAAAGAAACAATGGAGGACAGCTTTGACCACGCTCTTGTGATGTGAAAGAGATTCGGAGCATGAGGATTCAAATTCAATTGATGAGGGAATTAGTCCTCCCTATCTATCCACCTTCCGGGGCAGTGTTGTCAATCTTCCACCTGTGACCTGCTTTGCCCAAATATAGCAGCACTGGTGAATGTGCTTCGTGTAGTCCATGTGTTATGTATCATGTACATCGTATGTAGCGAAAGATATTCGGAACATGAGGACGATTGAAGCCGGCATCCAAGACCTAATCTCAATACCTACTACCCGTATAGAGACTACAATTGTATACGAAAGCACAAGTGAATCATCGAATGAGAATGGTGCGATGAGCCATTGATTGATACTTTCGGCATTTGATCATCTCATCCTCTTATCTTAATACCATGCTTCCAACATCTTGAATCTAACGTCTACTCGTATGTCGTATTTACTTCACGAATGAATTCAACCTTCCTGACAAGTCAATCAACCAAGCAAGCAAGCAAGCAATCAATCAATCAATCAATCAACCAAACACAACTCGTCATAATGAACTCCCTCCAAGGCATGTTTTCATACGAGGTTTGAGAAGTTGAGGTTGTTTTGAGTGCTCGCTCAGTGAAAGTATGAAAATACTTTTTTTTCTCCTTGTCCCACCGTTTCTTCCATGTCAAGGCGGGGATTGAGTTTACCGAGAACGGTGCACCCCCTGTATAAATTTCAATGGGGCGAATCTAAGACATCCGAAACCGCTTTTGCAGGGACCAGTGCGTGCATGGATACGGCGCACAGATCAATTGATGATACCTTCTCATGATCTATCATCCAGACACACCTCAAGGGTGGCTAAAATCCTCTCTTCATGTCATATTTTTCCTTCTTTGGTCTTAGCATAGAATCTTCTAGATATTCCGACCCGAGACCCTACTCCTTCTTATCCAATATCACTTTTCTCACCGCGACTCCACCCACCAACTTCTGAATTCCCGAGTCAAAATTCTCTCAAGTCATAAATACTTCCACTGCCATTTCTTTGACTAAACATTTTCTGATGATACTACGGCAATTCTTACCCTGTGAAGTGGTGCGAATTTCTACAATTGTTCAGTTCAGCTAGTGGCCAAAGCAATCCATGGTCAATAAAGTAGCTCTTGGTGAGACGTGATATTGGTGACACCACACGAATGCATTCTTCACAATGCTCCCATGGATGCTTTCATGCACATAAAGAGATGAATGCTTTCGTACTACATTTCCGTCCAAATTGTTCCAACAAATGCTAATGGCTATCTACCAATCGACCAAAATGATTCGACATTGACATATGCGGAGTATATTCCACCTATAGGAATCTCATCCGATCATGTAGCCACAACGGAACATAGGAGAATCATGAAACGATATCTGGACAAGACTAGAATGTCAAGATTCTAGTCTACCACCCGCGTCAGCGATGCTCGAGCTTACTTTAACGCTGATGCTTGGTAAGGTCTCTTTCACCTGCCTCGAACTATATAAATACTGCCATGCCGAAACACTTCTCTTAGAAGGGATTGATCGAGAATCATGAAGAATTTGAGGGGAGGTGAATCGAGAAAATGACAGCTCATACTCGCATATTGTTAATACTTTGGATGATTCATATTCCGTGCCCCAGGTAAGTGCTAACTTTATTTCTATCATATTTCCTTCAACATCTATATGAGTTCTTGCGATCCTGTCACCTTTTCCCTATCTCCTCGCGCATTCCTCAATTAGCTTGTGTCAACGTTACTGTTATTATTGCATCTCGACCTTGGGTCCCGGAATGTCACTGGGTTTAGTCTTATTCCATTGTCGGATGTCCTAATATAGTGGTGATGCCACTTCATATCATTTGAATCGTGGGATTTTTTGACATCACGAGGGTTTGGATCGTGACTAGGGTTTGAATCGAGACGATTCAAATGCACGTATGGCTGCATAAAATTCCACGGCTTGATGTATGACCAAGGATCTCCTGCATCGTCTTTGAAAAGCTGGAAGTACTCGTAAACCTCAAGCTCGAACGTCGTTTACTCAATCTCAAGAACTCGCTACCAAATTTTCAATTAACTGAAGATACATGGACAGATTTAATGTTCTGTTTGCAGTTTTGCAATCTCGACAAAATTTGATGTTATTCAGGCTGAGGCTTCATGCCTTCATTCTCGCCCTCGTATCTGATGTGCTCAAAGCGATACACAACTTAAAAGATGGCAGTCCATCTTCTCGTATTTCTTTACCTAAGATGGTAATGCAAAGATTTCAATCAATTACAAACTTACCCCACCCCCAACATCGCATGCTTTCCTCCGTGCTCTTAGATCTGTTTGCCTCCGGAAATGTCAAATAAGACACTTTTGCAGAATCTATTCTCCTCATCACGAGTTTACAGTTCCACTGCCTCATATCTCGCAATGGGATTATGTGGGGTTATATGCACTGGAGATCTCGGTATTTTGTCGATTTTTTTGCGGTGATACAGCTTAGGTATGTTGATGATAATACTCGGCAAGGTCATTTGATGTGCTACAAAACAGAAAAGGGCAGATCTGCGTTATGGGAGGCGAATTCACGATAATACCATCTGAAGAGGAAAACATCGCGTTGAGAATTGGAATGTGATCACATTGGATGAATGTGACCAATTTTCAATTAGAGATATCTTTAACCAGACCAATTCTCCTCGCCGTATTGCACTCCCAAAGTTATCATGCTTCCCATTCGTGTTCGTTAGTTGGGAGATCGCCTACAGTGGCGAAAGGGCGAGTAGGAGAGAATAGGAGATTTGTATGGTACTCAGTGGATCCGAAAGACTCAAAATGGGTGAAAGCTTTCTGCCCGTGTGAATGTTGTATTCATCCACAATTTCATCGGTGAATGTAATACTTCAACAGTGGAAGCAACAGTCCTTGAAGTTTTGGCCTGTTAGCGATCCATGAACTCTCCATCCTATCATTCTTTCATCCCGATCTTCTGTCATTATCAATTTTACTTTCTTTCCATCCAACTTACTGGTGAACGTACCCGCTTGAATACGCCTTTTTGTATTTCTTCGAAAGATGGAGTAAATTCACGAGGTTGCCGGCTCATCCTCACACCCTTTTTTCACCGCATTCATCTTGTCCGTTTTAATCATCTACCTAGATAGCTAGTAGGAAGTGAAAAGCGAGGAAATACACGTAAACACATTCATGTACCACTGGTCTCAAGGAATTCTACGAGGACAATTTTTGTTATTTCTATTTCTATTTTTATATAGTTATTTAGCTACTCGGAAACAGTTTACTCTGTACTATCAGTTTTCTCCTTTTCCGTTCTATTCAATTTTCTTTCACAGATGAGATATGTTGCTATATCCATACCTCTTTTAATCCGAAACCCCTGGCTGAGAAGTAAATAAATGAGTAGTAGTCATCATTTCGTACCAAA
Organism: Botrytis aclada; assembly: GCA_014898285.1. Lineage (NCBI taxonomy): Eukaryota > Fungi > Ascomycota > Leotiomycetes > Helotiales > Sclerotiniaceae > Botrytis > Botrytis aclada. The sequence continues at coordinate 2,970,667 of RCSV01000005.1, forward strand.
ACAAAACGAAAGAAAAAAGGAGTTCTTGAAAGCTTAAGAATATAAGAGTAGCATTCGTAGTCGACTTTTAAAAATCCCATTTTAATTTTTGACGTTTTCGTGGTGGTGAAATCGGAATGTGCAATGAATTAATCGATTTTCATATCTTCACTGTTCTCTTTTCTCCTCGCCCATTTGTTTGGTTCAATCCCAATTCCCCTACCCAAACATCATCTCCAAACCGAAATTTTCACGTGTGGTTGTTTCACATATATCTCAGATCCCCAAATCCAAAATCCAATACAAAGTCACAAAACCTACGTCACCGACGTCATTTCATTCATCCATCTACATCATCTATCGTCATCGTCGTCATCGTCGGACGTCATGAAATTATGCGATATGCAACAAAAACTTTTTTTTTCTTCTTTTCTTTTGGGATGACGTATATGTGATACATTCATGTATGGATTCATACACATGTATATTGTGAATTGAAAATGGGTTCGGTTGGAGATGGCGTTTGTTTGTTTGTTTCTTATTTCGTTTGAATAATGCGCAAGAGATTATTAGAGCAACCAATCAATCATTCAGTAGATGGGTATTTTTTAGATCCTGGGGAAAATCAAGGTAACAAGTTGATTAATTAATACGTGTAATATATTGAAATGAATAGAAGAATGAATGGACTCAATTCCTCCAATTCACTCACTCACTCACTCACTCACTCACTCACTGATGAGTAAACTTCATATCGAGTTTATGAAAACCAAAACCGGTATAAACAATATCGTATGTGTGGTTTTGTAATATATACATACCACCCACCCATCAACCATTTGCTCATTCCCACTCCCACTCCCACATCCACACATAATCTATATACAATTTTCTTTGCCCTCCCCTCCCCTCCCTCTCCCTCGTCATCTCCCCATCTCTCCATCTCCCCCTTTCACACCCATACCCCACACCCACCCTCATTCTAAGCCTAATCCCCAAGCAACAAGATAGAAAGAAGAAAAGAAAGAAAGATCCATCTTTCAATCTTCACTCTTCAATCCTCTTCCCACTCCAATCAATCATATCATAAGAGAATCTCATTAACCAATCAATACTCAATACTCAATACTCAATACTCAATACTCAGTAAGTACCCAATAAGTACTCAGTTCCCCAAAATTCCAATTCCCTCCTTTTCATAAATAAGTTATCTCCAAACGCACCAAGCGCACCAATCAATCAATCCCGACCTGAACCTGAACCAACCAGTGAATACCCATAGAATAATAATAATATAAACACCTAATTCCTAACCAAATAATAACCAATGAATATCATAACTCCATCGCTTATGCTCGCTAATTTTTTCGAAATTATATGTGTGGGGGTGTTATTTTGTGAGGTTGAAGGATGTTTCGCTTCATCTCGTTTTCATCTCCGCTCATGATTTTCCGTCATGAGGAATTATTATTCTGTTTGTTCCGTCGTGTCATGTATGTTTGCGTTTTGTTGTATATCAAATACACACACACACACACACTTTTTCATTTTTCGTTCCTTACTTTCCTTAATTTCCTCCTCTTTTTCTTCCCTCCTCTTTTCTTCTCTCTCTCCTTAAAGTTTAACAGGAAATCTTTTCCTCACCCTGCCTCCAAATTTGTAGATAATCATCGGCGCCGGAATTAACGCCAGAGCAATAAATCCCAAAACACTGTTTCCCCATCCGTACCCTAATTTTGCATACATAGCCGGTCCTGCAAGTGGTAAGAATGCTCCGAATAACGATCGTGATACTGTTAATGCTGCGATTCCTGACGCAGCGAAGGATGGGAAGCTGTCGATGACGTATGTTTGAATTGGAATAAAGATACCCATCATACCGAAACCGAAGGGGATGAGGCCAATTATGGGAACGATCCACTGGGGATGTTAGACTCTTCAAGAAAGGGTGAACGGGAGTGAGAAGGTAGGAGGAGGAGTACTTACATGAACGCCGGCCTGAATGCTCCAACCATACCAGAAAAAACTAATCGGTATAAAACAAGCAAAAAATATACAAGCCGGTAATCGCATTTCAGGCTCAAAGATCCCATTATTTGCTTTCGTCATGCGAACTACCGTAACGTCCGAGATACGAGCTACTACTACGAGGCCAAGGAAGAACCCAAAACCTAGACCTATGTACTAGTTGACAGTTAGATTGGGAGTAAAAGGGAAGATGGAGATTTTGGAGATGAAAGAGATGAAGAGTTATACTCACGGCTAATCCACCTAATTCTGGCGCCCAATGATATTTATCCGTAAAAACCGTCGTAATAGTAGTAAATAATAAATACAAAAGTCCATAAACAACCGCCATATACAAACTCAGAATAAACACAATAGGACTAAAAATTAACATTTTCAGGGGTCGAATCATGGCATTTGCTAGAACAGAAGCGTTTGAATGATGTGCTGAATTACTTGGATCGTATACGCTGCGGAGATCAGATCGATTGAGTTCTTTGGAGAGACGCGCCACTTTGCGTTTTATGAGGAGACGTGGGTTGGTTTCTACGTTGAGACATTCGATGCCGATAGTTATGATAGTTCCGGCAATGAAAAGAATCCAAAATACCCAACGCCAGCCGATTCTTTGGGCTACGAAACCTGGAGATTGATTAGATGTATTGTACTTTGATAGGTATAACGAATGGGAAAAATACCTCCAGCTATTGGACCAATAACAGGACCAAACAAAGGACCCAGACTGAAAAGTGAAGTCGCCAATCCTCTTCTATCCGCATGAAATAAATCCGCGATCATTCCAGCACCGATGGTTAGACAACCCGAACCACCCAATCCAGCCATAAACCGAAATCCTATCAATGTACTCAAGCTAGGTGCCAATGCACACCCAATCTGCCATACACAAAATATTATATTACCACCCGTAAGAACATATCTTCTCCCATACATCTCAGACAAAGGCGCAAGTATTAATGGCCCGACGACATATCCCAAGACAAAGATACTCACGGTAAAAGAGCTCAAGATTAAACTGGAATTATGGAACTCCTTGTCTGCAAATGTTACACCGGGCGCAAACATACTAGAAGCGAGCGGAGATATAAAAGTAATGCTAGCCAGTAAACCCGTCAGCATCCATTTCTTCGTTTCTGGAAAATTCAGAGGCATTTCGGGATCGACCTGGCTTTCCCATCCTACGATACCGTTTGCGAGATTGGAGACTGGAATAGGTCGTGGTGGAAGTTTGGCGCGCGGAGTGTGAGATCGATGGGCTATGCGGGCGAGTCTGGAACCGCTGGAGGATTTCGAGTTCGTGCTGGTTTTATCGTTCGAGTCGGAATTTGGATGTGCGCGATGAGCGGATGGTCCGACCTTTATTGATTCGGTGGTTGTCTAAATGAGAAAGGAATGTTAGTAGGTATTTCGCAAATGCGCAAAGCGAGTGGTTGTATCGAACCTTTTGCCTTTCGAGATCATCGATGTGGCCTTCGTCCATTGTTTTAACTGCTTCAAGATTCGAATCTCGGTCGGCGATCGAGGCATTTGCAGAACCATCATTTTCCGGCGAAGGGTTTCTCGAGTTATCGGATTGGTATGCGGTTGATTCTGTTCTCGTTCCAATTTCTTGTTCCTGTTCATGTTCCTCCTCTGCCAATATTCCTTTCTCGAGATCGTGAGGCAAACTCATTATTGACCTCTAAAAAGGTAGCGCAGATGGGGTTTCCAAGTGTAAATCAATTGAAGAGCTTCTAGTAAAGACTCTGCGGGGGCTGGGGAATTATTATCATCGGCAATTATGCATTTAAGGGATGTATGTACAAAATATCGACGTATGGAAAACGTTGGAGATCGATCAGCGGTATAACGGTTTGAGACAATAGGTGGGAGGGATATGGGGAAATCTGATGATCGGTGAAGACTCCGTCCAATCCAGAGGGCCGAAAATAAAAAGATGAAAGGGGAATAATGGAATAATGGAGAATATGGGCGAGAATCTGATGCAATATGCAAACAAGACTGGACTGACTACGAAGTAAGAAAAAAATACCGCAGCGGATAAGAAATGGGTTTTGTAGACAGGGCTCGTACGCGATCAATCAATCCTACCTTGAGCGAATCGAACATGTTGATTTTTTGTGGTGACCACATGTTATACCAGCACCTTCTCATTTGCTTTTGGAAGGAAGCTGTCAGTGTTCTTTCCTATTGTCTTGGTATGATTGTAGGGTTGTGGTCGGGTACCCTTAGAGCTCGGATTCAATGGATTGCCAAGACTGCTGAATGAAGGAAAGAACCTCAGACCTGTCTTGCTTGTTTTCAAGACTCAGGACTCAAGACTCAAGACTCAAGACTCGAGAGTTATCTGTTATGGTTAAACTATATGAACGAGACTAGACTGGAGTCTAATTTGGACAGCTTGGACAGTTTGGACTTTGATCATAACAGAAAGGATGGAATGGAAGCTAGATGCGTGCTCCCCGGGATAGGGTTATAAGGATAGAGCCCTGTTGATAAAGGAGCAACGGCAGGGAGCAAGGTCTGACAGTCGATGATGTTTAGAGAGAGAGAGAGAGAGAAATGGAAAGCGAGAGCAAATTACCAAGTTACGAATACAAGAGTCTTGAATTGTATTTATACCTAGGTACACACACACATGTACACACACATTATGTATGCTACGTACGTATGTTATGAATATATTATGAAGATAATTATTATTTGTTTTGATCGCGAACATGTGGCGTGTATACATCGCAAAGTCATGAACTACACAGTGCAGACGACTAGATACCTACTCGGTATAGAAATTGAGCCATCAGCAAGCTAAAAAGACAGACAACAGCCACTCTGCCTTGTCTATCACTTTCATACTAACCGTGATGGTGTGGTAACCGCCGTCATGGTCAGCAACAACTTGGTACTACTTAATACCATTTAGGAAGATTCTCCGTGTTTATGGTCCAAGCACAAAAATGTACTCGAGTGCCGGCATTCTAGATTACATAACCATGTCTTGAAGCTTATCAGCTCGAAATTTTAGCTCTTCTCGAAGTATTGACTATCAACTGGATCTTCGATTTCAACTCAAGCTTTATTGACACAATCAAGTACCGACTATCTTGACCATACCAATCCGTGCCCAAGGTCTACGGCAGAAACAACCTAATCTTCTTCAAGATAGAATCAACGATCAACGATCAACTAACCTATTACCAAGGCAGGATTCAAGAAACTTCAGATATGTTGATTCATCTCCGACCGAGGGTATCATCACTGCTTCAAATTTGCTATCATCACTTGAATAATGACCAAACTTCCTTATATAGTATTGCTGAACTCAAATGAGTCTTGTCATTTGAATCGTTCGCTCCTAACATTGCTGTGTGCATTCGTTTTCTTTCCACATGGGAAGAGTACTTATAAAATGGCCGAAAACAATTGTTATACCGAAATCCATCAAAGAAAGTTTTTGAAGAGTGAGAGATTCCTGCAAAGGAATCGAAAATGAAAGAACGTTGTGATTCTCGGAGAACAATGAACTCAGATTTTTCTTTTATCCTAAATCGCATCTACATTCTTAGTTTGGTATGCGCCTATTCGAGAAATGCTATGACTCCAGCTCTATGTCCAACACTCTCTACTTTGAATTGACAAATTTCATCAGGATTCTGTTGTAGTGGAAAGTTGCCCTTGAAATCTATACTTTGCAGTCGACATTATGGCAGAAAAGTTACCAGACAATTCACACCAAGGCACGTTGAGGGGCGGAATTTCAAAGCCATGGGATCCTACAAGTCTAGCAGTTGGAGGAGCGATGTGTAAGTGTCACTCTTAACTGCAGTTTTGCTCGTTTAAACTGATGAATCTAGTGGCACCTCGAGCACCAGCTCCAAGTTTAAATGGCCCTGTCCATCCATTGTTTGCACGCAGCAGATGGGAAGTGTCTGATGAGGACTACCAGCTCTTAATGCCAAGCATGCGACTTGCAACACGGCTTTTAGAAGTCGGAATGCCGTATTTAGCAAGTTTTTTGCCATCAAGCATCATCTTTGGGTCGCCGCAAGAAGTATCGCACGCTGAACACAGCCATCTTGTCTGTCCACGAGAAATTCCGTTGAAAGAAACAGTTTTGATCAAGGATCTTCAAGCAGCAGAGTTGGAGCTTGAAGCCATCGCAAGATGTATCAAATGGAGATTGAATGATAGAATGCATGCGACTCGGAATTGGAATGGTATCACAAGAATAGTGGATTACGGAGAAGCAGACTTCCACGAACTCGATGAGAAAGAGATCAGGGAATCAGATTTACAAGCTGCTCAAGCAGGCCGGGTACGACGACCACTCGTTATTGCAATTATGGATTTACTATTAGTACCAATGCGTACCCACCCAGCTGGTTCCGAAATTCGCCTTAAAGCACAGTTTATGGCAGCTGTTACAATGATCCATGAAATTGGACATGCAATATTCCTCCAAGATTACCGGTCGTTCAACCCACCTTCTGGTGATGAGCCCTACGTCGAGAAAGACGTCGATAACGAACTAGGAAGGTCTTTCGTCAGTTGGATTTTTAATGGTTTTCATCCTCAATTCTGCGAATCTTATGATCAAGATGCCAAATTTGGTAGTTTGGGGTGGTCGTTGTATTGGCAACCTTTATTTAAAACGAATCAGTTTTTATTTGGCAATAGAAAAGAACACAAGCGTCCAATATACGAAAGACTCTATGCAACTCCTGTCAGTTATCTCTCAAATACATTTCGGCAGACTTGGTGGGAGGCTAATCAACGCGGTGTCCCTCTACATCAACTTGCTGCGACCTTGAAAAAGAGCTTAAAACTGGATTACAGTGACAAAGTGGCGGCTGCTTTCGCCGTGAAGGCAAATTGGTGGATGGATCCGATCGCAAAACTTCCTAGATGGAAAGGCCACTATAGAATTACAAAATTCTCTTCAGGCCAGCCTGTCCAAGGACTCGTAAAAGACCAAATCATCGCGCAAATGAAATTGGAGAAGCAGTCATTTACGTTCACTATACATGATGAAATAGATAAAAATTACGATGCTGAGCTTGAAGGATTGCTAAGAGAACAAACTCCCTGTTCATGGGAAGATAAGGTCATTGCAGGCAACAATAATAGAACGGTAGTTGCTTATAGTATCGAGACGCACGATGATGGAATGCTGGATGAGGATATAGGCTACATTCAAGATGATGATTCCGAAATTGTGACGCAAATCGAAGTTCGCTATTGTCCGACCACGGATTTTCAGCCTAGATCGACAAAACTGATTCCACCAAACAAACTAGTAGAAGAGGCTCGGAAGGAGGTTTGGGCTGAAATAGCTGCCGAAGAAAAGGCAGCAGCCTCTGAGATGTTCGCATCAGGTCCAAAGGTCAAAAAGCGCGGAAGCTTGGACAGTTCTCTCTCGGGACCAAGTAAGCGCTTAAGAACATTTGTCGAAGCAGACAAGGCGGATGAGAATTCTACACTTGCAGAAAAGGTTATTAAAGCACTTAGCCAAGCATCGGCAAATGAGATTGGCCATTGGACTAGAATTCAAGCATGGTACTATTGCTTGCAACATGGCCTTTCGTTGCTCCAGTTACCTAAAACTGCTGCCGCACAACAAGCGAAACTGGACAACGGTACGGAAATAGGGAATAAAATTATGCGGAAAATACAGTACCATCTTCTAGAGAAACTTTGGGGAGAAATTCATGACAATGGTTTGAATCCGGAGTCGGTTCTTGTAGCACAGCACATCCTTGCCCAAATAGATTTCTTTGTGGATGAAGATATGGATGCTTTGGCTGAAAGAATGAAAATGCGTGTTCCGAATACTCCCAGTCAGAGGGCGGAGGTCAGAGCTGAGTGTAAACATTACTTCGAAAGAGTAATCAAGGGCGAGGAATTGAGAGAGCCCTCACCTCGAATCGGTCTCACTTTAGAGCAGCAATTAGCAACTCTACACAAGTTGGCTCCAGAACCATCCCAATGGTCAGAAGATGATTTGAGATCTTGGTGTCGCCACAAATCAATTCCACAGTGGGGATCTATCTCTGGCCTAATCACCCGCGTCAATCGTTTCAGAGAAGAAGAGGAGAACGTCAAAGTGGGTATAGCCGGACGAGTCAAGCCTCCTCCTGGTAGGACTGATCGTACCGGCACAGAAATTTATCATTTTAGCGCGGTCCTCCGACACAGTTCTCTTGATGCTCTCAAAAGCTCACTTTTTATTGCTGGTAATTTTCCTTCAGACACCGAACTAGATCTCTGGGTTAATTCAGATCATATCCTCCAACCCGGTCCCTTAAGTGAGCAGATCTCCACCGTAGATTGGAAGCGTCTTGTTCTACGCGCATGGCGTACAGCAACTCCCAAAGAACCGATCAAAATCAGCCGAGAAGACCGCATTGAAAAAATAAATAGACATAACGAACTTATCGACAGTAAACTCAGAAGCGAACAGCGGAAGTCTTCAAAAGAAATGACAAGTGAAGAAATAGTAATAGAATATCCACATCCTGGATCTGTTCTTAACAAAGTCACGGAAATTTCTCAACGCGCACTCGCGTTGACTCGTATCCGTAATGCGCCTGGTACCATACCGGGACAGAGTTACAAGAAACACGATCGTGCTCATTTGGTCAAGGGAAGACATTTGAATGATATGATTATGGATTTGGAAGATTTGGAGACGAAGGTGAAGGAGGGTAAGGAGAAGAAAACGGGAATTGATGATATGGAACAGAGGGAATCGAGACAGTGGAAGGAGTTGAGCGAAAGGGAGGCTAGGAGAGTCACGAATATGAAGTTGGTGGAGAAGAGGTTCACGAAGCAATGGGGGTCGGGCGAGAGGTTGGGGGTGGGCGAGGAAGAGGTGCCCGAGGAGGTCAAGGGAAAGAAGGGAGAGGAGATGGAGGAGGATGATTGGCATGAGGATTATGTGTAAGAGAGTTTGCGGATATGCTGTCTGTTTATTCATCTTATTGCTTCTTATGTTTCTGTACTTTTCCTTAACGTATAATGTATCAACCGAGATAGAGTAACGTAGTATGTATGATATCTTGTAACTCATTTCCATTTCTATTCCCTAAGCTTTAGAAAGGTTCTTTGGTATCTATCTATCTCAGATGTGAATATTTCGCACCAGATATCAATACCTAATGTCAGTGTCAGTGTGTCCAATAGTCCAGACTGCAGTCCAACAACGAAGATCATTAAATCCCCAAACCCAATTGAAAACTCAAATCATTCAAGGTATTAGATTTGATTAAAATATTGAATTATCTATAAGTTTTTAACTGCTTTTAAAATCCAAAGCCTTATATTGTTTGTTAGACTGCAGTACGGACTATTGAACACTATGAATAAATTATCATCCCATTACCGATTTCTCCTCCTAAAGTCCAGTGGTATGTATGTATGCATCCCTTCAACGAATGCTATTATTCAATTCGTTTCCTCTTCCCTCCCTCTCCTTGTTCCCTAACATGTATGCATAACAAAGAACCCTTCCTTCCCAAATAATCTACTTCCCCAATACTCTTTCTTCGCCGCAACACGCAACAAAGAACCCTCCCTCCTTTCTTCCTCTTTCGTTCCCTAGCTTAACCACTAAAGTTAAACCTCTAAATACCGAATCAGATGTGATACAAAGCCCAAGTAACACACACACTCATAACAAAAAATGAACCAAGGGTTCTCTAGTTCAGTGGTAGAATTCTTGCTTTGGGTTATTTGTCCTAAATTGTAAGAGGTCTTCGGTTCGATCCCGGAGGGAACCCTTTTTGGAGTTGTTTTTGATTTTGCTTTTGCTTTTGCTGTTTTGAGGGGGGGGGAAGGGGAGTTGGTTGGGTTGAGCTTTCTTTTTAATTTGTATGTTTCGATAGATAGATGGAGAGAGAGTGTGTAGAAGGGAGAGATGAGATGGATGGATGGACTTTACATTTTGGAGACAGAGCTAGAGAGAGAGATAGAGATAGAACAATATGTAGATGGAGTTGAATGGTGAACGAACAACATGCACTCACTGTATTTCTATTGAAGACAATAAGTAAGTACCTTACGCTTGACTAGTAGAAGATTCTTAATTTTGTAAAAGTATTCTAGAGCTGTTAAAGAAGTTGTGCTTCTCTAACATGCTATCCTCTCGCATCTTTAAATTCGGAGTACTGGGCCGAAAATTATAAATATGCTCGGTATATCTACGTGGGTATATAGTTGTTACTCATCGCTGGAGTAGTGGAGTTCATGAACCTCTATGGTGATATTTGACTGTCTTCAAGTAAAATATACCTAAATTTCGGATCAAGTAAGACCATCTAAATTCATCCAAGGCCCTCTACTCCAATCTAACTCATTCAACCAGTCTAGATTTCCGAACACTCCAACATCATCACCCATTCCGTCTAGACCATCTACTCCCATCATACCCACATCCACATTCCCGTTTGCATTCTCATTTCCCAGCCCATCATTATCATCCTCAACCAACCCAATTCCATTATTCTCCCCCTCTTGTCCCTGTCCCTGCAAATGCCCACGACCACCAACTCGATGATTCAATATCTGATCCAAAATCCTCTTCACCAATTTGCTCATACGTCCACACAACAAATAATTCCCCGCACTTGGTTTAATCCACTCGAAAAATCCCACCAACAAACTTAAATTCTGCACGATTTCCGACGTCGGGAGTTTGATCGTCGATTCATGCGGCGATTTCATCTGTTTGAGGATTTCCACACACAAGACTCCACTAGAGGGAACACCCCAACACATAAGCATCCAGTCGTAATCATGATGGTGTTCGACGAAGCGATCGCGTTGGACCCAGAAGAGAACGGTCAGTTGGAGCATTTCGAGAGCGCAGGATATCATAGATTGGCCGGAGAGAAGGAGAGATTTGTGCGCGAGTCGTTCGAGCGTGAGTCGATGTTCGAGGTAGGTGAGACGCAGACCGATGCGACGCCATAGTACACCATCGGATATCGAAGGAGAAAATACGTCGTTAGGCCGGTAGTGGATGTAGCAGGGGAAACCATCGTAGGTTGCTTGTAGACGGGCTAGAAGATCCGTAATGCGAGTATCGCTGATGTTGCCGGTGAGAGATAATTCGAGGATCTCATCGGTGATTATAGTAAGATAGCCGCGAGCGCGAACATATGTTGCGTTTGTCATTCTGCCTTCTTGATTCCAGCCATTGGCGTCTAGTTTCTCCGCGGCTTTTCTTAGGGCTTCAGGACCTTGAGCAAACACTTCATCGTCGATGTCAAGAGGAAAGCGGAAACGTGTATAGCGGTAACTTAATGCTGGTGGACGACCAGTAAGATGAGCAGAACTTTTATCGACATTGAATATTATTGTAAACAAACGCCTCTTACACTCGGATAAGAATGTGACGGGTCCGTCATTATCCGGTTGGCGATGGAGACCAAGTGCCGTTGACATGCTAACCAAATCTCCTATCTGTCTCCAAACAATCAAACTCGCGTCGCCCATAATTACAGTAGCAATAATAAGATTTTGAGTTAAGAGCCCAACCATGACGGTATTAATGTAGTCCATATAATTAGACAATGTAACACAAGCTTGGATGCAGTCTTTTAGCTCTAGAGCGAAATGTTTCCGGTCTTTCCTTTGCCCTGGCTGAGTTGTGAAAAAGGCATCTCTTTCAGATAGTGACAAAATGGATTGACATAAAGCTGCAAAAATGAGTCCCACGGACTCCCATCTCATATTAGCTCCAGTAATACTGTCTAACCAAGGTTGATAATCCTCCGCCTCCTGTAAATGATGCTCGGAGTTCCTGCATAGATGCGTAGATATACGTTCCATATCATCGAGACGTCTTGGCTCTCTAAATTCCTTTCCCCACTGAGACCACAATAAATGTGCTATTTCTACTGAAATCGGTCTCGGGGTATAGGGACTACACTCGCCCATCCTTCCCAGAAACCATTTCAGCAAATGGTCACATGTTCGTTTGTCGGGCAGTTTTTGCAAGATCTTGATTCCGAGCTGGATTCGTGGGGATCCTCCAAATGTATTTCCGGGAAGCATCAGGAAGTTATGAGTCTGGAGACTATCATAAGATGGAAGTGCACCAGAGTCATTGGAGATTTGTATATCGTTACCAATATTATCCCGATTTTCTTCGAAAACAGCGGAGAAGTTTGTTGGGCCAAAGAAACCCCCGGATTGTATTCTTCCCGGCTCCGTGGGCCTACTATCGGGAGAAAGCAGATGATCATTTGTAGATATAATAGAAGGAGTGGGAGTGGGAGTGGGAGTGGGAGTGGGGGTTGACAGAATGCCGGCAGTGTGTTCGTGCTCCCTACTTGTATTGGATTCCCGTGTAGGTGGTCGACGGGTCATAGGCGCTGAGAGGTATACACATTTTGCCGATGCTTTCCGTCGTTTACATCGATCACATACGGGAAGGCTATGATCACAAGAAATTTTTGCTTTTCTGCATGGCTCACACGCGGGCTGTTTGCCATTTCGTCTCCGTGGGACAACTCCGTGTCCGTTCTCTCTGCGGATCGACATATATATCGACTGAGTATATAGAAGATTTAAACAATTATCGCATACGATGATAGCTAGCTAAACTTTGCATGTAGGATCAAAAGATAATAAGAAAAATTGAAAAGATGTGTCGAGAAAACATAAAGTTGATAGAGGAATAGCAATACCGTTCGTGACGGAGTTCGACGTCGGCACTCGGAGTAAGCTAGATTTTAAATTAATCTAGGCTCAACAATCTAATCATGAAAAAGCCAGCAACATGATTATCGATTTCAAGCTCCTGAGAGATTATCTGTATTGAGTATGTCTATACGATCTCTGATTACTTTATCGATACTGAAGATAGTTCTTCGATATTCTGGTAGCGACACGTCATTATTAGATGAACGAAACCATTCTCTAGCATTTTGAGCAGAAGAATCGATCGTTGTTAACGCCGTCAAGGTACATTTTTCTTTGCAGGTCTCTTGTTCATTATGGCTTCTAACTGGAATGTTATCTTGCCATTGTCCGAATGCGATAAATACAAGTAAGTACACCATGGAATCATCACAGGAGCCTCTATTCGTGATATACTTTTCGGCTTGCTTCACAAGAAGTTCCGAATGTACCGTTCTTATATATCAACAACGACAATTTAGCAAGTGCCGTGGATGATGCATATACTTTTTGCTCATACTGGTGGATTCCTAGACGTAATCATCAGACAAAAACTGCTCTGAAGATGTCTCAAGGGTGATAGCATGACCACAAGCAATATGCTTTATGTCGACTTCATCGATTTTGTTCGTTGTAACAAAATACCATTGTAAACACATCCAAATGGACTCAATGGGTCTCGCTGTTGGATTCCCGTCTGAATGAGTAGGGTACATCGTTTATGACTTTGATAGTCAGTCATATTGTTCTCGACGCTCACTAAGAATCTTGACTAGATGTAAATTCTGGGCAAGCAGATATTTCACCATCTCAAAGCTAATCGCATTGTTGATAGCGAAAGCCACATGGAGTGCCCATCATTCTATATTTCAAATATATAGCATGAGAGAAAGAGCCACATTGAAATATATTACATGCCCTCACTTATAGAAACTCGGATTCCAAATCCCCATTGGAAGCATTTTCTCCCATCCACATTGCTGACAATTGAACCTCGGGATTTGTGGGTACACAAGGAGAGCTATCGACTTTTCTAGACAGTCTTGGAAATCTTCACAACTTAATTGAAGGCGATCAATGTTACACCAGGCTGAAAGCAAAGTTGCGATTGGCTCATTTGAATCCAAGCCCTCTTCTTCATACTCTTCATCTGAAATCCTAAACCTCCTAGCACAGACAACAACCGGCATTGAAACGCACGGCATTCACACCCCCATTTGTTTCACAGCATTGTCAATCACGTGTTCTTGTTGAAGAAAGCATCTCCCTATAAAATAAATATACGCCATGGCTCGTGCGACAACAATACCTAGGTATTTCCTAATCGGGGTTTGATCGCGAGAGAACACTTTGGTGGAAGTGCTTCTCTGGCCTTAAATTCTTCAATCTGATCATATCTTGGAGTACGGATGATCCACTAAAAGTGCTTGAGTTCAGCCACTACACGGGATGGTTTCTACCGCTCGGCATATCGTACTGAATTAGGATTCGTGAAGATGTCCCAAAAACGGAAATGTAACGAAAATACCCCAACGGCTCGTCTTTCATAATGATCGACTTATAGGACTGGAAAATCTTTATATAATGGTTATTTCCCTTGAAATCTTGTTATAGCATTCTTGTATACATTCATTCATCTGTTGGTTAATCAATCTTCACTCCATTCATTTCAGTATATAACTACCAGTACCAGCTGCGCTGTCTACCATTCTTTCATTACCTTTCATATCAATTATACCAAATCAAATCAAAATGTACTCCTCATCCCTCCTCATCTCCCTAGCCCTCACAACCCTAGCCTCCGCATCCACCATCTCCTCACCTCACTACCCCCGCGCAAACTCCAGCACCTCCAGCACCTCCTCCGCCTGCGTTCCCGCCGGCGCAATCCACATGATCGTCGCACGCGCCTCCACCGAAGCCCCCGGCGAGGGAATCATCGGCTCCGTAGCCACCATGGTCAAAGCCTCTCTTCCGGGGTCCGACTCCGAATCTGTAGACTATCCAGCTACGCTTACGCAGTATCAAGCCTCTGAAGCGTCGGGCGTAGTCGCCATGCAGAAATTGGTACAGGCATATGCGGAAAAGTGTCCGGGAAGTAAGATGGCGGTCATGGGGTATTCGCAGGGTGCGCAGGTGGCGGCGGATGTCATGTGTGGAACTTCGGAAACGGGCTTTGCTGGGAATACTCAGGCGCTGTCGGGGGATATTAGTAGCAATGGTGAGTTGTTCTTTTTCTCATTGACAATTTGGATCTTCAGAAGAGAGAACTTGACTAACGTAAAACTAAATCAGTTGTGGCAATGGTTTTAATGGGTGATCCATCCCACGTCCCAGCCGAAACATTCAACGCCGGTACTGCGAAGAATAATGGTCTTTTTGCCCGTCAAAATATTGCGGCCTGTCCTACCGAGAAAACAGTCTCTTATTGTGACGATCAAGATGAGTAAGTGACTCCCTCTTCCCCTCATATCCCCATCTTCCCACCCCCCCCCCTACAATATCCACCCTCTCCTCACCCCCTCAAACCCAATCTAACACCCCACCCCAGATTCTGCGACTCAGGCAACTCCCTCCAAGTCCACCTCTCCTACGTCACCACCTACGGAACCGCAGCCGCGAAATTCATCACCGACAAAATGACCGGTGAAACCACCTCTTCCTCTTCTTCTTCCTCTTCCACAAACGCAAACACAACCGCAACCGCAAATGCACTTTCTTCCTCCCCTGCAAAAAACGCGCAGGGTCTTACGCGCGCGGCAACGACTAGTATGAATGGTGTTGCGAAGATGGACGTGTCGTGGGGGTTACTGGCTGTCTTTTTGGGGTTGGGAGTTTTGATTTAGCATTTGATTTTGGATATTGTGTTTGGATATTGCATTTTTCTTTTCAACGATGATATTGATTGGCAAGGATATCCATCTAATATCATATCATATCTGTTTACGGGGTATTAGGACACAAGATAGGCGTAGGCGTAGACTAGGCGTAATTAGGGGGAACGAAAAGAAGGGTTAATCATTGATATCCATTTCTATCCATTCCTCAATCCCCAATTCCCAATTCCCAAATCTCAAATCTCACATTATATTTCCTATAAACAACAATCAACTAATCATATAAATACTCGCAAGTACTTCAATTCATTAGCAACTTACTCAATAAATTCATTACATACTACACACACAAGTACTATCAAATTGATATTGTAGATTCCAGAGAAGATTTTGTTTTATAGTGAGTGTTATTGTTGGGCAGACTTCGTCAGATGTATACACTAAGAGTATATTAGATATTGCTATTGTATTCTATCTACTCTCTTCAAAGAAGAAGGAATGCTACTCTCCAAGTAGTTTCACTCGACCATTATGCTGCGCGCATTAATCGATGAGACACAACCTCCATGTGACTTACAATCACATGAGATTCACATGTTCCAACATTTGTATTGTTTTATTATCTTCCATGTAACATTAACATATGTGATAGTTAACTTAACTTATATGATTTTAATTTACATTACATCACATTACATTACATCATATAATATTCAATCCAATCCAATCCAAATATCCAGTCAAAGTCAACATAACACTCGAGAATTTTATTACTATAGAACTAACTTTGCCTAGTAAATAACTTACTTCATGATTCATTCATTCATCTATCTATTCTACTCTATTTACAAAATGTTTCTGCATATCTATCTATCTTACCATTCATTACAATATTGTTTTTGATTAAGTACCTATGTATATTTCTTTCAATCATTCATTCATTTATTAAGTTTCTCCTCTTCCCATACATACATACATACACACATCATCACAAAGCCATCACAGCCCGCCCACACCATATTAGAATGCACACCCCATAGAACCAACCTCCTCCATCATCCAATATTCACAATGCGTGAAAATATCAATACAATATAAGCTATCTAAAGTGCTAATCACAATTCTAACGCCAAGAGAAACAGACAGACGCCCACCCGCTCATATCAAGGAGAGGATACATTTATCGCGCTCAGGAAAAGCAAGCCAAACTCCAAGAGCCACGCACCAGAAATGTCTAGTTTGCTTTACTTTACATTACGTTACGCTCTGCACTCGTTATTCATTCGCTCAATTCTCTTATTCCAAGAGTCAACTTCGACCGGGTTCCCCGAGGATTTCGATTATATCTTGATCTTTGTCTTTGTCTTTGTCTTTGTCTTTGTCTTTGTCTTTGTCTCCATCTTCGTTGCTACTTCCAAGAATATCCGAGCTTGGATTCGCGAGGGGTTTACACTCGCTCCCACACTCATTTCCCTCTCCGCTGCTACTCGGTGGTATGTAACTTTCTGTTTGCTTCTCATCAACATCATCAATAAAGACAACATGCCGTTTTACCCCTTCATCTCCATCACCATTCACATCCTCATCCTTACTATCAACCGAGCCACCTTTCCAACTCGAACTATCTCCACGCCCACTCCGCTCCGCCCCTTTTTTCAATTCCGAACTTGGAGTTCTCGGTCCCTGATGTGCAGGATAATGCAGATTGTGCTTCGCTTTCTTATGAAGATGTTTCTTCTCACTTTCCTCTATCCTAGCTATCTCAGTCTGTTGTCTTCTTGTAATATTTCCCTGTCGCCTCGTATACCTGTTCAAACTCTCACATAGCCGATCTAATACCCATTCACTCTCGCTCACATCCGCTAACATCGGACTATCCTCGCCAATCCAATCCCATTCGACTAATCCCTCATCTTCCTCCTCCTCCTCAACTTCCTTTGCATTATGTGTGCTGAATCTAATTAAGCGAGTGAACTCCACCCATTCCTCATAACTATATTTCTTTGGTTTATCAGCTCGTAGATCATTCGCAACGCGTTTGATAGCTATTGCTAATTTTCGGGCTAGATCATGTTCGGTATGTTCAGGAGGTTCCTCGATTTCCTTAACGACCCGACCAAGAGAGGATTCTGGATCTGCTTCGACATCGTCAACTATAGGTATTTGTCTATCGTCAAGATCTTGCACGTCGAAACCATGACGAACACGCTTTTTAGCTTCTCGTTCATCTGTCTTCTTCGATAACCATGCATGTATTCTTGGATGATTCATGAGAAAATCATGCCAAACTCCCGCTTTAGGCATAATCGTCCAATCAGCCAATGTAAATGTACCACGATTAATGGCTGCTATAACAGTAGAACTCATATCTGAAATGAGAATCGTCATTGTAGGTATTGCAATCAAAGACCAAACGACAAAGAAGGGTTTCCCAGCATTAGATTTTGGTGCAAAATCGCCATAACCAATAGTTAAAAGAGAAACGTAGCAAAAATACAAAGCCTGAAAGTATGTTAAGTCTTGTTCACGCTTTTCGGCTCTCCAAAAAACAGTAGCACCTCCGAACCAAAGGATTGAGAAGGCGAAAACAGACATTGATAGTGCATAGTATTGCTTGAATTTTCGTACATTAGTTTGGATCTGGCGCATAGCATCAAAACGATCCTTTTCTTCTCTGAGGAGAATCAATTTCTCTCGACGCTTAGCATGCTTTACTCGAGGAGATTTGTTCTCGGCATGTTTATGAAGCTTAGCGTCGCGACTAAGGGGAATGAATGAACTGTGTGTCAGCCCAGCTCCTCCTCGGCCACCAGAGGAATTGGCTCTCCTTTGATGGAAAGTGATGTTCTGGCCTTGAATATCAAAATGACCATACTGGTCAAGCGAAGGACGGCGTATTAAACCTGAGCCGGAAGCTCCGGAAGAATCTCCAACCACACTACGGAGACGTATGTCAGATTTGGGAGGTAAGCCGAGACGGTCCCGAATCTCTTTCTCATTCGTGACTGAACGGCCAAAGGTTTCTTGTTGTTGACGCATTGCATGATGCTTGACAATCTTGTCCTGTGACATGCCAGAGGCGAATTTGCGCAAGCTATTGATCATAAGACCAAGGAAGATTATACCAATGACAGCATATGGAAAGAGAAGCCCTCGACCAAGACTGTTATTAGGTACGAAATCTCCAAAACCGACCGTCAAGATTGTGACATCACAGAAATAGAGAGCATCGGCGTATTGAAAGCCACAGACTGTTTCATAAACTCCAGCTCCACCAGCTAACCACATAAAGAACATCATGGTTTGTAAGATCAAAGTTCTTTGATCGTCATCGAGTTCGAAATGTTGTGGGTAATGACCAAGGAAATAGCCAAGCATATTGATCATGAGAACCATTGACCCTACGAGATACAACGAAGCCGCCATGACTGCCGACCAGAATCCCTGAGACCAAGTTTGACCGGGTCGAATAGGTGGGACGTACTCGTTCATAGCTAATAAGATACCAATAAGCTATGAAATACATGTTAGAATTGAAATTGATACAAGGACCTTAGACTCACGATGCCAGTAGATAAATACCAGAAGATTATCGACAGAGGTAATGCGACGATATACCTGACCCTGCGCATAAAGTTTAGGAGCAAAAAAAGATTGCCAGCAAACCCACACCCCAGAGAAATAGCATTCAGGATGATTTCCCTTGAATCTCAAATTAGTAACATTCGTAAGTTTCTTCAAAGATCTCTCACCATTGTGGATCAGGTATGCCGACGCCATTTTCATCAGCACCCAATGGTAATCGTCCATCATCGAGTAGATCAGCCCTCCATTTTGTAACCAGAGCGGAAATTGACAAAACATTTGCCAAGGGTCCAATTGTGGCAGCGATGAGAGGGAATGCAGTTGATGCAACCCACCAATCTCTATTGGACTATAGGTTAGTGTCTAAAATCAAGTAAAGACGATTAACTCAACGAACTGTGGTAGATCATCCGTCTTTGCTCTGAATTTGAATCTCCCAATTCTAAGTAGACCCGGCCCTGAAAGTTCATTATTCAGAGCGAGCCGACTACCATTATTACCGCCGTTGGGCATATTGTGGCCATTGTCCATGAAGCTGGCCTCAGGATTGTTGCCCGCCATTGTCATGGTTTATCGAGCGAGATCATCATGTCTCTGTCCCCTGTCTTACCCCTCAAGCAGTTGCACTTGTTATTATTGAACGGCGGATTTTGTAATTGAATTTTTTGAAAGGGCAGACATCAACTTTCCTCACTTGTCTTCTTTACCCGGATATCTATGTAAGAATTGATATTGGCTGATGTCTTTGTCCCTTGGCAGTCCACCGAGCTTAACCTTGATTAGGCATGTACACGCTAACGGTGAATTAAGTTGATGTACTTCTCTCAAGCTTTGAAATCTAAATATCTTCGAAGTTAAAAGCGGTCAACTGGAATCAACACAAGTATACGAAAGAACGAAGAGAATGTAAAGTAAACTAAGTCTCCGTAGTGGGATGATAGCCTCCTAGACATATGATCGCCATCACGCTGCATGCGAAATGCCGGGGTACACATGCGGACTAGATTACGTAAGGTCAACTAATGCATGAAAATGTGATCTAGATCGTTCCCAGAACTTCCGTGGTGTTTGTTAAAGCTTTTGAGGGCTTATTCCGCATTAATATTGAAGATAGCGATATTACTGTAAATACAATTCTGACAACTTGAATGGAAAGGAGGAACCTTGCAGAATGCCATTTACACTGGAGTCGTGTAGACTCACTTGCTAGTCTCTATGTGATGCTCATCATCCATCGAGACCTACAAATATTGGCACATTGAGTACACGAAACTGGTGCGGAGAAGCTGTTTGCGAAGAAGCAGCTACCGCTTCAAATAGATGAAGCCATTTCAAGCTGCAGAAACATTTTCAAATTTGTCCAACATAAATCATTCGTTAGAGCTCAAGTACGTATGACGAGTTTAGTCGTGTGCGGACGAAATAAATGATAGTCGTTCGTGGCTTAAAACATCCTGATTGGCGTTTAAATAAAGTTTCTTTTCGCATGCTTTAGATCTATATCTAAATGATGATATAACAAATGAAAAAGGCGCTCTCATCTACTCCTATTATCGCATTAGTGTTGAGACGATGAGAGTAGCTTCAAGTCTCAGTGTTCGCTGACATATAAACAATTCCAAATGTACAAATTTTGCTTTTCTTATTTTTCAACCCAACTGATATATACCCAACGCCTTGCCTTCAATTGGCCCATATTTACTAAGGAAAAATGTTGTCTGACGAGACAGAGATAGTATGCACTCATTCGGCCTCTTCTCGACCACCCACCCTTTCTACAAGTCTGATAGAACATTAGCAACGATGAAAAGATATACATCTCAGACGAAGGAACGTACCGGAATATGCTAACTGCAAAAGTCATCCCCCATGCGAGCAATGCTATGGTTATTATGGCACAGAGTGTTTTAGCTCTATGACATACCACACCGTTGTATCCCGTATTTCCGATTTTACAACTCCCGTTGTCGTCTGATATGGCATCAAAAGCTAATGTCAAATTAGAAGCCTCAAGAATAATGAAAAAGAGATCTAAAAGAACGAGTCGAATTTTGGCTTTCGGTGCTCGAAGGCCTAAAGGTTTACCCGTATATTCATCCCAGGTCATGTAGAGAGTATACGGAATTGCAATCACATCTACTACAATTGCCATAGTTGTAGATGGACTTTGAGAATAGGAGTATTTATTCGAAAGATGATGGACCGAGCCTGCAATGCTCAAGGCGATTATTGAAGTTATAAGCACAATAAGTCGAAAAATAAGGGGAACATAGGGGTTCATGAGAATGGTTTGCTAGATACCGTTAGCCGATCATCATTACAAAAGTAGAGTGTAGAGCTTACCTGCACGCGTTTTAAAAAGGTTTCCCGTTTCCTTTTGTTGTATATGAGTGATGTAATGTTATCATCATCGTCACCTTCACCCTTCTCAAGATCCCCGCACCATGGTCTATCGTAACCGGGAGTTAAATTATTTAAAAATGACTGATCGACTAATTTGCGATCCTCTCCTCCGGCCGCACCATACGATGATGCTTTGATAAAGGTTCGCCATGCAGCCGCATTTGGTTGTACCCCGGCTCTAAGAATGACAGGTTCCGCGTCTCTAGCATGATCCCATTTCCTACCTCTAACCGGTTCGCGCAAACCTCCAAAGAAACCCGTCTCTACTTTCTTGTCGCTTATGGCATTGTACGTATCATCATCAGAATCAACATATCCATCGAGAGATATTCTTCGCGAAGATTGAGTTGGTGTAGAGTTATGCTGTGCTGGATGTATTCTCGAAGGGGTGGAAACTCTTTTGGATTGCAGTGATGCCGGATCGTTCTCTTCATATGAATCTATCCAGGCTTTTGACAGGTAAGCTCAGGTCGAGAATTCGACTGTGGGCCAATAACTTACAAGGAAGTGAACGAACCTCTCTCTGAGCTGCTCGATTCTGTGCATGCGTGCTGGTTGTCGATTGTGTGTTTTGCGTACTGTAGGTCCTGTAAGAGGCGGACGAGTAGGTTTTGGGTCGAACGGCATGCTGAGAACCAGCTCTCTTTTTCCCTTTCATGGCAACATTCTCCGATGAACCGACGCTCGCTGAGTCCGAGAATTGATGTGGGACTGTGAGGGAATCATGTTGGAAATTATTATTATATGCTTCGTATGGTAGTCCCAGGCCTGGTGTGGTCCGTGGCAATCTATCTGATGTTGCCATAATACTAGGATCTTCCCCGATTCGTGTTTCGCAGAGTTAAGACGTGGAAATTTTTGACACTTCTTGCAATTCTTTCTTCAAGTCCTAACACGCGATGGAGCAACCCTGAATGACGCTTCAATCGCGGTCGACCCCTCTCCTATTCCTGCATGGTTGCCTTTCGTAAGAAGAATTAAAACAAGAATTGGCTTTGGGGTACGGATTGAATACGATAAGAAAGGAAATTGGTTGATGGAGGGGAAAAGAATGGAGTAAATGAGTGTACGAATCAATAAGAATTAGAAGAGAGAATTGAAGAAAGTGACAAGAAGGAATTGAGGATTGAAATTTTGAATGTTTGTTTCGCGGTTAGTTATTAAGATTAGAGAGGCAGTTGCTATTATGTCGCTCTGAACAAAAGATTAAATGATCTACGGAGGACCACAAGCCCATTAAACATCTCTGGGATTATAAGGATTATGTGGATTTTATGGATTATTACCATAAACGAAACGCTGTGAAGATGGGAGAGCAAGGGGGCGAAGAAGGATAATAACCATAAACATGATGGTAATGAGACAGTTCAAGGTATAAATTGGAATTTGGGCATTTGGGAACATGGGGGGTTTGCAAGCGTGACCAGGATGCTCTCCTAGGTGTCTTCAATTGCAGGTAGTATTGTGAATAAACATCCCTAGTATATACATATCTATATTCAAGGTCCTCATGGCATTCACGATATTTTTATGGCATGCCGGTACATAGGAGGTAGATCCTCACGTGGCACTATCCTCTGTAGATATTACTTGCATCGTTTCCCATTTGTGAATCTTCACCCACTTCTTCCCTCCCCCTCCCACCATTTCACCCACCATTTCCTCAAAATACCTATCGAGCCTATCATCTCACGCCTCACGCGCCTCCCTAGTACATATCTATCTAGATCAACCTTTTCTTCTCCCCCACTTGGAAAATGTTCGACTCCATCTACTCGTTCGTACTGGGTATTCAAGGTTATTCTCATGCGTCATTCGACCTACAAGTGAAAATGGATCTTATCTTAGCTCAGCCTCCATGGACCCAGGCAAAAAGGTTTTCCATTTTTGGGTTTTTGGGTAGCTTGATGTCCATCTACCGGTAGTTCCAATCAGTCAAAAAGAGAAAGAAAGAAAGAAGTGCCAAACTTTACTCACCTAACCAGCACCATCTTCTCATCGTAACTATCATACATACTCCAATGCAATTGAAGTAACAAACGCCACTGCACGAGCAGACGAATAACGACCATTTTACGTGTAACGCCTAACGATCTTGTACGACATAATACCCATCTCGAGAATCGGACTCGTCCAATTGTATCAAATTTCCATTCCAATTTTCTGGTCCACGAAGAACGAACTATGCGCCTCTACCTATTTCCTATCTCCACACGGCGAACCCTCATTTACTGCCAGCGACTTAATGTTACCACTCCAAGTGAGGTTTCCTTGCTAGATAAGACAACTACAAAGGCGAATAATCTGTGGAATAGTTGGGAGAAGAAGGAATCAGGTTGGCAGAAGAAGGTGGTTGAGTTCGGGAACAAGGCTCTGCAAAGGATACCATATGAGGAATGGGGTTTAAAGTCGATTCCTCCCTTGTCTAAACGAAGGCGAGCAGAAGAATTGGGCGACAGAGAGAAAGTTGAGATCTCATTTCCCTCAAATTTTCTTCCACAGGAGAACATCTCGAAAATCTTGCAAACACTCGGCACAGAGAGAAGACAACTTCATAAGACGAGGTTATGGGGTTCAATCATTGGAATGCCTTTAGTTGCTCCCTTCGCGCTTGTTCCGATGTAAGTGCAGCTATAACCTCGCCGATAATATTCGGAAGCTAACGTCACTCAGTATTCCAAATTTACCTTTCTTCTATCTATGCTTTCGTGCATATAGTCATTGGAAAGCGCTAGCAGGGTCTAAACACGTCGACTTCCTTTTGAAGGAAAATCTCATTGCACCAAAGCCATCCAAGATATTAGACGAGTTATATTTGAGGAACAAGATTCCGTCTCCCGACTCGAAAAGTGCGGCTGATACACTATCAACAAATTCGAGTGTATCGGATGTTGAGACGATGCTACTTCATGCTTCTGATGGAAAGGAAATTGCTAAAGCATTAGACATACCAGAATTGCAAATGGAGCTTGATCGAGCAGTATGGCAAGTAGAAAATGATCTGGAAGCTCAAAGGAAAATGAGGGAGGAAAAAGACCAGTTGGCCTTGACCAAGGAGGAGGCCAAGAAAAAATAGACAGCTTGTTGTACATTCGTAATACAACCGAACGTAACATATTAGCATTGGGTAGTCTAGATTATGGCTACCACAAGAGAAATGACGCATTGTAAGCATAGCGAGCGTATCACGCGCCCAACAATATAGAAATACAAGAGACTATTCACTACCCTTCAGACGAAAATCGTACCATAGACCCATTAATCGCCGATCAAGGCAAGTAGTTTTCTGGGTTATCAATTTTGGCGATGGATAGACTTCTAGACCTTTACCTAATAGAGGAAGTACTAAAAGAACTAATTCCGAACTAAAATATCTACCGACCAAGTAGATAAAACCCGCCCATGCTGTGCTGTACTCAGCTGTGAATCATTCACATTACCCGACGCTTTTCATATTCATTATTGTTGTCTACAAGAAAAATTCTTCAATTATATCCAATCTCACTTTGGACCATTCCAACAAATTTCCAGCCTGACGTGCAGTTCCGATAAGAGATAAAAGCGGCGTATATTTGTATTCGATACAAGGATTAGCACGATCTAATTTCACCTTGGGATTTTTTAAATATCGCGACCGATTACGTCTCGATCAACGCGACTTAAAAACATGCCCCCACGACGATCCCGAGATAGCGATACTATCGTTGTCGATAAAGATGGTGATGATGAGTGGGCAGCACCGTCTTCACCCGAATCAATAGGATCTGATATTGATTTCGCACCAAGGAACAAAATGGCGGCCGTTAGTCCTCAAACCCTCGAGTCGCCGGAGCCAGAACTGGCTGACGAACCTTCGATCGCGACGCCCAGTTCAGCATCTAAACGATATAGCCCCAGCACACTTCCGAAGTATCTGAATCAAATTTCATTCAGGGATCCAAATTCATCAACAATGGAAGAAAGATTACAAATGATGCCTGCAAAACGTCCTCTACCTTGGAGGGAAGGAGTCGAAGCGGGCTCTGAGATCGAGACTGGAGGAGATTCTCGTAGGAAGCAAATTAGATTTGGTTGTTTACTTGCTACTCGAGGAAATGTAGTTGAAGATCCTTGTCTCTCATGTGCCAATGCTCGGGGAAAGTTCACCCTATGTATCGCACTGCCAGGATTTTTCAAGGGAGCATGCGCTAGCTGTCAATTAAGTGGCAGACCAAACCGTTGTAGCATCAAGACCAATGAAGAGAGTAAGTTTTTCTCTGCATGAAACTAATACCAATTACTAATTGCATACCAACGTAGTCGAACCCGATGAATTTACTGCAGAAGACGGAATTCGCGTGACTCCGGAACCTGAATCCTCAAGTGCACGGAGGGCAGCGGCAAGGAATACTGTCAAAGAGACGCCAGATAAACCTAGTACAAAAAATAAAGCTGAAGAAAACAATCATACTGGTCCGCCAGCAAAGAAAGCCCGCGTCGAAGAACCAAAAAAGCCAATTCAAACGGGATGGCAAGAACCTCCTGTAGTAGACACAGGTTTGGGATCTACAAAGACTCGCGGAGGACGCCCACCTCGTGCAGCTTTGTCCTCATGGGCACCTGTTAATTCTCCGCAAATGACTACGCGCAACTCGTCCACACCCAACACTCGAAATGGTGGTTTACGCAAGTCGGTTGGAAAATCCGCTGAGAAGGAATCAAGCATCAAGGAGCCAACCAGAAAACCAAGCACTACTCCAAGTGCAAGTACTCCTCAGTCAGCTCCAAGTAGACCAGCATCTACAACTTGGGCTTCTGTCAACCAAACTCAAGCAGGATCCCAACCTACATTTCCAAATCTACCTAGACCACAAATTCCAAAACCACAACATCAGCAGTCCAAGCCAGAACAACAACAAGATAAACCAGACCCGAAACAAGCGAAAACACCACAACCTCAACCTCAACCTCAATCTCAACCTCAAGCTCAAGCTCAACAACAAGAACCACCTCAAACTAGACTACAGCAACATCAAGCTCAAGTACAACAACAGCAAATTCAGGCCCAAGTCCAGCAACAGCAACAGGCGCAATATCAATCTCCATTTCCACCTCCACCTCCAGTCCAGCATCAACTCCAACATCAACCCCAACCCCTACCACAACCCCTACCACAACCTCTACCACAACACCAACCACAACACCAACCACAACACCAACCACAACACCAACCACAACACCAACCACAACACCAACCTCAACCCCAACTACCCCATCCGCAATTTCAAGTTCAACCTAATCACAGTCCCAGCGTCTTCGCAGGCCAGCAACAAGTTATCATGAGTAATGGATCAACTATATCACAACCCCCACCCCAGAAAGCGGGCAACAAGCGTCAACAACGAGAATATCAACCAACTTTTGTTACTACTCCAAATGGACTAAGTTTCGCCGCGGCTCCACTCATAGAAACTTTGCCAAAGCGAAAGCAACTTCAGCTGATGGGAATTATTAGTGGTCTTCAAGGAGGTATTGATAATATCCAGAGAGAGCTTAATACGTTGAAGAAAACACTTGGTGTGGAGGATGATGATAATTGATATGTTGCTTCGATGATATTCTGAAATTCACAAGCATTACGGCATGAGCGTCCATACAATCTGTAAACTAGCCTATATTAAACCTAATAGCAATAAAAATGCGTGAATCTCGAAGTTATACTTGTTGATAATCTCACTATGTTACAGGTGATTCAAATGATACAGTAATCGTAGTATGATATCTACAGCGATATGAAAAGACTTCAAAATGAACTCTAGATGCCCATTGTAGGAGATCAGCTAATTTGATGAAGAATTTCTTCATAAGCGAAAACATGCGAGCGTTCAAGCTGTGCCCTAAAGTCAAGATATCAAATCACCTTCAAGTACGTGCCTAGGTAGCTTCAACAAATACACTCTAATCAAAATCCTTTCTCAATTCACTCTTCATGGGATCCTGCATTGTTGGGAAAGGGATCGAGGATCGATTCCACGATGATGCTTTACATCTAATTCATAATTTTGGCTAGGAAACCTTTGCCAAGCCAGTCTAGATAGATGTACGGTTTCGGAGCCTAGGCACACCGATAAGAGCAAAATTTAAGGTTATCGCTTAGGCCTAACCACCTCAAGCTAGACAAATCACTTACTTAGCTCTGCACATAACAAAATCTCTCGCTGTCAAGTGCCGCCGACCAGCTAATAAAACACATCATATAAAATGGAACTTCGCGAACGAAGTAACGCATCTGCCAAAACAAGATATTCGGCCAACGGACCAGGACTCTGGACGCGACAGACTGCAACCAACGCGCCAACTCCTGAACCGCGCAATCGTTCTGAAGCAAATTCAACTTCGCCGTCACCAGAAGGAAAATCAAAACGAAAAAGAGAGGAAAGAAATATGCGTCTCAGGAGGCACAGGGCGCCTTCGTCCAGAATGGATATGGTGGATGATATAGAGATGAGTGAGACGCCAGAAATGGATCCAGGACAAAACTACACACAGAATGGACAAGCGCCAGAAAGCAGGGACGAAGAAAGAGTCAATGGACGAGAATTAAGCCAAGGAGATACCTCTGCAGACGATGCAAACGACAAGTACTACTCATTTGGCAATCATAGAAACGAGCCGACTTTTCTCAATCGCATCAAGGTTCTACCCGAAATGCGCGATCTGCCATGGCGCGAAGACCAGGAATTACCGCCGGAAAGATCGACCGAGAGTCAACGCGTTCAGCAGAGAGGTGCATGTATGGTAGCCACTAGGGGAAGAATAATGGCAAACCCATGTTCGCATTGTAAACAGGGCTATGGACGATTCTCCCACTGTATTGTGTTGGAAGAATGGTTTCAAGGAGCTTGCGCTACTTGTATTTTCACGAGTAAAGGAAATAAATGCAGTTTGAGAATTAAAAATCTGGGTATCTACATCCTCTGCTTATGATCCCATCTTGTGAGAATACCTTTACTAATCTTTTGACCTTACGATTGTAGGGGATCAAGATGCCAGAGCTTTACGATACACGGAAAAAATCGACCCCTCCACCAAGCGAAAGCGATCCGAATTCGAAAAGCCAACGATTGAAGAGGAGACTAGCATATTCAGTAAATTCAATTCACCAGGTCATTATGTCAGTCCATACCCACCACTTCCATCTATTCCACGACCACCATTAAGGACGCCCGGATTGAAGGAAGCCCAAGAAGCAGAACTGGATTCTCTGTTACAAGCACAAATTGCCCGCGAAGAACTCGATCAAGGAAATATGGATGAAGGCGAACCAGGCGCAAATGGGCAACATTCACGGACAACTCCAATAGTATTGCATCGACCACGATTCTACGAAACTCCTGCCATCAAACAAGCTATGCAACAGGGAGGCCCACCTCTTCAGAATAATCCATTCGCCCAGCCGATGCCGATGCATAATTTTCCCAATAATCAAATTATTCAATATCCTATCTCAGCTGACGGTTCTATAATGAAAGAACGATCTCTCATCGATGACACTCCAAAGAGCACGCAAAAACAACTATTTACTGTTTTGAGCGGAGTGGCAGGGGGACTCCAACAACTACAAAAAGAATTGAATTCGTTGAAGTCGGTTCTGGGATGGGATAATGAAGATGAAGAACAAGAAGTCGTTCGTCAACACAACTCATTGTCGCGGAAAGATTCTCGACATGGTCCTTGAGCTACTACACTTGACGTCAGAAGAGCTAGCTAGAGCTTGTTAATTGATCGGCTGCTTATAAGGCCCATTCACATACATGTATGGATATTATACGAGGAAATCGACCACGTTGTTTCTCAGACTTGACTGAGCGGATTTGCATCTACCGAGGAGAAGTTACGGATTCGTTGCCGAATCATACAGAACTCGAAATTCAATGGTTGGGCATGATGAATATGAATTAACTTCTGGTCTTGAGCGTATGGGAAGAAGGAAAGAGAGAGAAAAGTTAACGAATAAATTGCTCGAAACTAGTGGATTGATTTTCCTTGTTCCATATCAATATTACTCGGAAATGGAATGGAATGGAGGAAAGAGGACGAATGGGAGGTGTGGGATTCAAGACATGAGAAGTGATGAACTTGGACAAAGCGGAAGGTTTGTGGGAACACAATTGATGATTGATTGATTGATGGATGGATGGATGAACACGACATTTTCGGGATGAAGAAGAGAAGACGATGATATTTAGCTGTATGTACTACGTGTATACTGTATGAAATACCGATAGGCGAGCCAGTGAGCGAGGGAGGGAGAGATCACGGATCACGAAGTGAAGTATGAAGTGTGGAAAGGGGGAATGAATGGAATGAATCCACGCATAGATGATTTATTTTCATGATGCGGTTAGGGAGAGCATCACTTATGGATATGCATAAATGGATTAAGCATTCTAGGTGTGTGTGCGGAGAATATCCATCCTTCCATACATACATACGATAGATAGATAAGCATATGTTCCTATGTTCATATTTATGTTTGTATTTGTTTATATTTATGTTTATATGTCTGTGTATATGTATGTCTGTGTCTGTGTGAGAGAGCGGGCTAGAAAGAGAGAGAAATGGAGAAATAAGAAAGTAAAGTGTTAAAGTTAAAGTTAAAGCTTATATTCGCTAAGGTTTAGTAATTGGTGGTTTGTGAATGAATGAGTACTAGTATGGTTTGTATGTTTTGGGTGTTGGTATTGATGGTGAGTTATGTGCGGGTGTATGGTTGTTGGTTTGGATTTACATATCTGGTATCGTATATTCATATGTGATCATAATAAATTACTTACTATCACTTAGTATGGAAAGTAGGAATATCGGAGAGTCAAAATGACATGTGTATATGTGTGTATGTATCGCAATCGCAATCGAAATCGAACGCAGAATGCACTATGTCCTATGTACTACTCTCTGCACTGTATTGTATTTATGGCATTTAACTAATTGATTGATAATCAAGATCGAGATCCTGGTGATCGCTTATCTGAATACGACACGCACCACCCTCGGACTCGCGAAAGTATAGGTACGCATCGGTCCGTACAAGAGATGGCTTTCTTTCCTTCCACATGCATATTCGACTTTTCGACTCTGTTCGTCTAGGCTAGAGAACATCGTAGAGTAACCGAGATGGGATGGGTGGATGGGGAAGTCTAATTGGTGGGTGGGTGGTGACGGGTAGGTAGGTAGATGGGTGTTTGGTATGTGTATGTATGTATGTATGTATATATGTACTGGGTGTGGATGTGTGTGTGTGTTGGGTTGGAATTTATCCTTTGCCACTTGCGGTCACTTGCACTTGCTTGTGAGTGCAGGTACAAGGACTAGGTGCGAGATGAGGACTAGCTAGGTGATTTACTGCGAGGTGCTTTTCGTTTCGTTATCTTGGTTGCCTTTTATTTCTTTCTCTTCTTCATCTTCCTCCTCCTACTCCTCTTCTTCTTCAACCTCTGTACTCTACTGTCGTTTTCACTTCATCTCAATCATCACTGTCGCTTTCGCATATATCTCTGGTGCTTTATCATCGGCAATTAACACGAGAGATAAGTACTATTTATATAGTCACGATCGTTTCTCTTACTATAAAAAGAATACTGAATTCTTTCTTTCTTTCTTTCCTTCGTTCGTTGAAGTCCCGATAACCTTCAGCTTGATCTTCAATTCTGGGGAAATTCTCCACCGGTAGCTCTTATCAGTCACCTACTCCACATTCCAAAGCTCCATGCGATAAAAGTACTCGAGTGCCTGATAGCCAAATCCGGACAACTGTAAAAAATCTGGAAACTCCTTTGGTGTTTTCGGAAAATTATCTATTTGTTTTTATTTATAGATATATTCGAATTCAAAACGTCACGCTCGCTCTTGGCAGGTTGCTTTAGGTTGTGTGGTTGTGTCTATCGCTGAATTCGCAATGCGATTTTGAATGTGAGGGTTGGGTTACATGTGTGAAATGGACGGTTATTCACTCTTTAATATTTGAATGATTTCTTGAGGAAAATCTCTGCTGGGAAAGTTAATTTTATGTGGATTTTACGAGGTGTACCGTGTTTAATCTGGTGTAACTGGAATCAACTTGAGAGATATTTGGAGATTTGGTATCGGGTTTAACAAATCAAGTGAGAGAGATTCCACGCACCATGTCGCCATTACGAAAGGTTTCCCCTCCTGCAAAGGTAGAGATGCGCAATTCTCAACAACCTCTTATGGACATGGTTCAAGCTGGACGTTCAAATGTGTCGTTGGCAACAGATATCCATGCGGGCCTATCGAATTCACCTAGTTCAACTACAGATATTGTCAGACCGGATTCACGAAGACTTTCAAATACACCACAAATGGAACGACGTGCATCTAATCTAAGTATGAATCGAAAATCATATTTGCCAGTTATACCATCTCCCCTGAATCCTTCGGCTTCATCAACAACAGTCAATAGCAGTGACGAAACAAAAAGTGGGTTGATGGGTGGTACGATTTCCCCTGCAGGTTCTTCTTCTTCTGGAGATCTACCTCCTGCCACATCGACAAATTCGAGTGGAGATGCACAAAGTAACGAGAATACAAACAAGAGAGGAAAAGGTCTTAGTTCTCCGCAACAACTTCTAAGACGAAAATCAGAATTGGCAGGAGTTGGTTTGCAGATTGGAGATACATCCAGAACGGGGACACCAAAAGGATTGAAAGATCTAGGCCATGATTACTCCCGCTACCCCAATTCCCGCACACCATCTTCATATGGTTCGGAACTAAGCGCACCTCGCCCACTTTTCATATCCGAAGCATCTACATCATCCGACTCCTTGTCTTCTTCCATACTTCGCAATCCCTTTCGCGATTCCAGCGCCGCTCTCATTGATAATCCTGAAAAGTGGAATTATCCTGACGACCGCGTAGCAGCATTCGATCCCTATTTCGGAGGTGAAAAAGGTTTCATACTATATGATGACGAACTTGAAGATGATGATAATCTTCATTTGCCGAATAAAACTGATGATCGGGATTTCAAACCTACATTTCATGAGTGGATGGAAAAGAAAAGTTTGATAAATGCTATTGGAGCGATTTTTATGATTATTGGATTACTTTGTGTTTTTATCTTGTTGCCGGTCTTGACTTTCACGACGAGGGTTTGGGGTGCAGGGGGAGGAGGTGGTAAGAATTATGTGGATTATGGACCGGCGTGGGCGCATGTTAATAATGTTGGTTTTTTCTTTTTTTCTTTTCCCTTGCCTTTTGTCTTCTCTCAATCTTCACCCTTTCTGCTTCCTATTCTTTCATTCTAACTCCCATGACAGAGAACTTACCCCCTCCTGCGCAATGTTCGCACAACCTTAATCGATCCAGACACACCCCAGGCTTCGAGAACTAGAAAATCAACATTTAATGGAGAAACTCTGAATCTAGTTTTCTCGGATGAATTTAATAATAATAATCGAACTTTTTATCCCGGGGATGATCCGTTTTGGACGGCGCCAAATCTTTGGTATGGGGCTACGCAGGATATGGAGTGGTATGGTGAGTTTTTGAAATTTTCTTTTTGTTTGGGGTGGAGATGAGGGTGGTGATCAAAGGAGAAAAATGTTTGTGTATTGGATTTTGAAATTTGGCGAAGATCAGGGGAGGAGAGGAGGCGAGAGAAGAGCCGAGAGAATGAAGGTGGATTTAAGGTTGTGGGGTTCTTGGCATGCATGATGAGCAAGTCAGATTTGGTTTCCATGTCTCCGGAATGATGCATCCCGTTCTGGAATTCATATCTTATAAATAATATTCACTCTCCATATACTAATACTCCTATAGATCCCGTAGCCGTCACAACTGGAGGGGGTACTCTTCAATTACGCATGGATGCCTTTGCAAACCACAATCTCGGATACCAATCCGGTATGCTCAACTCTTGGAACCAGCTTTGCTTCAAAGGTGGTATCCTCGAAGTATCCATCTCCCTTCCAGGTCCCTCGGCAGTTCCTGGTCTCTGGCCTGGCGTCTGGTCCATGGGTAATTTGGGTCGTCCAGGTTACAAAGCTACCACCGAAGGAGTATGGCCTTACACCTACAACTCCTGCGATTACGGTATTACCCCCAACCAGAGTTCTCCCGATGGAATCTCCGAGCTTCCAGGCCAAAAACTCAATTCCTGCACGTGTAAAGGGCAAGACCATCCAACCCCGGGAACCGGTCGCGGAGCCCCAGAAATCGACGTCCTGGAAGGAAGCGTCGATCCCAATAATCGTATTGGAGTCGTGACTCAAAGTTTCCAAGTCGCTCCCTTTGACGTCTTCTATCGACCCAATCACGCATTCCTCCAAATCCCCAACTACAACACCACAAGTATGAATGCATACTGCGGCGGGCCTTTCCAACAAGCGATTTCCGGCACCACCCTCCTCAACAACAACTGGTACGACGGACTCCAATACCAAAAATACGCATTCGAATACACGCCCGGCGTCTCCTCGACGGGCAAAATCGCCTGGTTCGTAGGCGACGAGCAAACATTCATGATGGACGGCCGCGCCATCGGCCAAAATGGAAATGTCGCCCAGAGACTCGTGAGCGAGGAACCCATGAGCGTGATTCTCAACTTGGGCATCAGCGGCGCCTGGAGTCAGATTCTCCTCGCCGATCTGAGGTTTCCAACGACCATGCATGTAGATTATGTGAGGATTTATCAGAGAGAGGGTAAGGAGAGCGTGACGTGCGATCCGGAAGGTTGGGAGACCACGGAGTACATTGAGAAGCATCCGGTTGCGTATCGGAATGCGAATTTGACGGTATGTTTTTCTTTTGCCTTTTCTTGGTGATCTTCCTCTCTTTTCTCCTTGCTCCTTTTCCCCTTTTGCAAGCACACACACACACGCGCATGTATACATACATACTTACCTACCCACCTACCCATCCATCTACCCACCCCTCCCCCATCTACAACCCCCCCCCCCCCCCCCCCCAAAAAAGAAACAGACCACCCAGCTAACAACTCCCTCTTCACAAACCAACAGGCATGGAATCAAACAGGCTATGAATGGCCGACCAATTCACTAATGAATAATTGTTAAGTTGATTATTCATCTTATAAGTTATAAGTTATAACATGGTTTATTAGTGCGTAGCCTATATCAGCATATAGCCCACCTCATTTTACATACAAAATTCGTCTGTATGTAACCGTGCACTTTCTTTATTTATTAATTAAACCATTTAAAAATTAAATATATAAAATCTAATTATAAAGATATTATAAAAATCTAATCCTTTTTTAAAATTTAGAATTAATATAAAAGTTATTATACAAATAGTTTTTTTGTAACGAAAATCGTAACAATTTCTACTTTTCTCAGAATACAATAAGAAAATTTATATAAAAACTATATATTCAAAAGATTAAATTTTTATTATTATTTAATATTATTTTTTATCAAGAAAATAATGATTGGTTATTAAAATATGATTATTAAAAAAAGCTCAATTTTGGTGCATTTTTGAAGTGGGCCATATGCTGATATGGGCCACGCACTGATAAACCACGTTATACATACAGATTTCGATAACTGGATATATGATTACATACATACATATGTACATGCATGCATGTATATATATATATTGTTTATTCGTTTGTTCCGTTCTATTCTGTTCTATTTCTTTCTGTTTCTTTCTTCAACATATGATATATGATAAATGACACGTGAAATGAAACCACTCCATTTACATGCAATGAATCGCATCGCACCGCATCGCATCGCATCGCACCGCATCGCATCGCACCGCATCGCATCGCACCGCATCGCATCGCACCGCATCGCATCGCATCGCATTATATCTCACTCACCACATGATACTCGTATGAACCTTCACAAATTCCATAATTCCATAAATCCATCTCATCCATCTCATCCATCTCTATCTCATAAAAAGTAATAGATAAGTTAAACAACTCACAATAAACCACAAACTCAACTCCCAAGAAACGATACTGTAAATGAAGAAACAACACAAAACAACACAACAAGTTTCAATACAAAAGATGCAAAAAATCAAAAAAAGAATAACTTGATACAAGATAGAATCCATCAGACAGACAGACAGACAGACAGACTTTGAATATATTATATCAAAACATAACATATTGAAATATATCGAAACCCTCCTCCTCCTCCCCCTCCCTCCTAAAGAATAAAATAAAACAAATACATGACATAATACAGATATATAAAGAAAGGAAAGGAAATAAAATTGTATATTAAAACACATACATACAAGTGAAGTAAAGTGATTAATGCACAATCATGTACACATAGACACACACATGCATACATGAAATCATCATCATCATCATTATTCAAAATCAAATCAACACTACTCATTCAACTTAAATCTTTTCATATCATATCATTTCATTTCGTTCAATGTAAAAGAACACTAGACTATAATCTAGATATCTACTTTCCATACCATGCCATACCATGCCATTAAATTTCATTTTCCTTCATTCCCCATACAATATCCCCATTCATCGCAGCACATTGCAAAACTTTTCTTTCCCATCACTCATTCTCATCATTCCCTATCCATCATACAAAGCATTGTGTAACTGATCAATCGAACATGCACGAATGATGTCAATCCGCTCCCAGCAGAAAAGAAAAAGCAAATCAAACTGACTAGCTAGCTCAAGCTCAATGCAAGTAAACTCCTTAAATCGCAAGCGAAGTTGTGAAGAAAAAGAGAAATAAAAAGGCCAAAAAACACCAGACCTCCCTAAAACCACCTGAAGAAAAAAATATCTGGCAACTAATAATCGGCAATGGATAATTTACCAATCAAGCGGTTCCTTAATTTCCTCGCCCCGATTAGTTCTAGGTACCGGCTTTGGTTTGACCGCCAACTTTCCATTCTTTCCTCTCTTCAAGTATCCACTACCATCTAACCATGGTGTCTCCTTTGTCATCTTCTTCTCAAAGTTCGAAATCTTATCTTCCATTTGAAGAGTCAATCCAATATCATCCAATCCATTGACCAAACAATGTTTTCTGAATTCTTCTACCTCGAAGCTACAAATCTTCTTTCCAGATTCATCATTGATAACTTGATTTGGAAGATCAATTTCAATTTCCTTGCCTGCATATGCTTCTGCGGCAATGGCATCGAGATCGGCTTTGTTGGTGATTGGGATTGGAAGCATACCATTCTTGAAAGTGTTGTTGAAGAAGATATCAGCGAAAGATGGGGCGATGATACATTTGATACCGAAATCAAGAAGAGCCCAAGGAGCGTGTTCACGAGAACTTCCACATCCGAAATTGGGTCCAGTGACAACGAGAACCTTGGCCTTTCTGTATGGTTCTTGGTTAAGAACGAATTCAGGCTTCTCAGTTCCATCTTCGTTGAAACGAAGAGCATAGAAAAGAGCAGATCCAAGACCAGTTCTCTTGATAGTCTTCAAGAATTGTTTAGGGATGATAGCATCGGTATCAGCGTTGGCTCTGTCTAATGGTGCTGCAATTCCCTTGTAGATTTCGAATTTTGGAAGACCAGCTGAAGAGTGTGCAGCAGTGGTGTTTGTTTGTGGGGAGCTATCTTCTGGTTGATCACCAATGATTTCTCGCTCCTCATCATCAGTCTCGACACGTTCATCAACATGTGCCTTGCCCTGATAACTAGTTGGCGATACCTTCTTTGGTGCTGAATCGGCTCCCTGCGCAAATTTTCTCACATCTGTAAGCTTACCAACAATAGCGGAAGCTGCTGCTGAAGCTGGCGATACCAAATGAGTACGACTTCCAGCTCCTTGACGACCTTCGAAATTTCTGTTACTGGTACTAGCACATCTCTCCTTTGGTGCCAAAATATCAGGGTTCATTCCGAGACACATACTGCAACCAGCTTCTCTCCATTCGAAACCAGCATCCATGAAAATCTTATCAAGACCCTCATCTTCTGCCATACTCTTGACAAGACCGGAACCTGGAACAACCATTGCTCGCTTGATGTTGTCAGCAATCTTGTTTCCCTTGACGATATCAGCTGCAGCTCGGAGATCCTCAATTCTTGCATTTGTGCAAGAACCGATGAAAACCTTGTCCAAAACAATCTCTTCCATTGGGGTTCCGGCAGTAAGTCCCATATATTCCAACATCTTGATAGCATTCTCCTTCTTTCCCTTTTCGGTGTAAGATTCTGGATCTGGAACTGAACCAGTAATTGGAACGACGTCTTCAGGACTGGTACCCCAAGTGACTGTTGGAGCAACATCCTTTGCATCAATGAAGACATCGATATCGTACTTTGCGTTTTCATCGGATTGTAAACTCTTCCAGTATTTTGTGGCTCTCTCCCATTCCTCAGAACCGTACTTTGGAGCAAGTGGTCTATCCTTGAGATACTCAAATGTGGTCTCGTCTGGAGCAATCATACCAGCTCTGGCACCACCCTCAATAGACATGTTGCAGATTGACATTCTACCTTCCATACTCAAGCTTCGAATAACCGAACCACAAAACTCAATGACTGCACCGGTTCCACCAGCCGTACCAATTCTTCCAATCGCATGTAAGACGACATCCTTTGCTGTAACACCTGGTGCAAGTTCACCATCGATTTGAATTCTCATGTTCTTGCTTCGTTTGGTAATCAAAGTTTGTGTAGCAAGTACATGCTCCACTTCACTCGTACCGATTCCAAAAGCCAAAGATCCAAATGCACCATGTGTGGAAGTGTGACTGTCACCACAAACAACCGTGGTACCCGGAAGAGTGAAACCTTGTTCAGGACCAATGATATGCACAATACCTTGACGCTTATCACCAAGACCAAAGTATGTGATTCCAAAATCCTTGACGTTATCTTCGAGTGTCATACATTGAAGTCTAGAATCTTCTTCCTCGACGAAAGTTTCGATATTTTTGAGGGATTTTCGGGAGCTGGTGGGCACGTTCTAGAGGAAACGTTAGTTATCTGTGTTTCATTGGATTTCATAGACGCAAACTTACATGATCGGTTGTAGCAAGAGTACAATCTGGTCGTCTAACTTTTCTCCCGGCATTTTTTAACCCCTCGAAAGCTTGCTGTACAAATTGGTTAGGAATTCAACTCCATGATCAAGTACCAAGAGGAACATACCGGTGAAGTAACTTCATGTACTAAATGTCTATCTATATCAAGAATCAGTATTTGAATCCCCAATTCCTTCCGCAATGCACATACCGATGTAAAGTAAGATGGTACCATCCATTCTCTCATCTACGATATGGTCTTGGAGAACCTTATCGTAGAGAGTTTGAGGTCTACCTTCAGCAGTAGGCATATTGGCGACTTGAATTGAAAACAACAAGACAAAGCTTTCCTTCCAATATCGAATCTCTTTCTTTCCTCTGGTTGTTGACCTGGGGTTGAATTCCAAAAAACGAAGAAATTCTCCAAACTCCTCAGACAGAAACTTTTATTAATGAAACGAAAAGAATTTCAGAGAAAGATTTACAATGGTGGCAGAAGTAGGTAGGTTGTCAAGAGAATAACTCTCCAGGCAGTGCGGGGTGGATATTATTTTATGATGCTCTCCTCTCGAACAAACTCAAAGACCAATGGTGCCGATATCGGGGGTGGCTCCACGATGATCTCCGGTCGGTGCAGATCCGGTGGCCAATGAGATGAAAGGTATTACCTTTTCTGCCATTTTCTTGTCTTCTGTCATTTTCATGCAAGTGACTCTGTAGTTGGGAAGGAGATCCACTTTTGATTTGGATAATCAAGCTTCTGTCATGTATTGACCAATCAAATTAGATCTATTGTTGACTAATAGATGA
This sequence comes from Botrytis aclada, assembly GCA_014898285.1. Lineage (NCBI taxonomy): Eukaryota > Fungi > Ascomycota > Leotiomycetes > Helotiales > Sclerotiniaceae > Botrytis > Botrytis aclada. The sequence continues at coordinate 3,010,004 of RCSV01000005.1, forward strand.
TTCCTGTTACTCACCAAGGCCCTTCACTGTCGCTCATTTTCGAAGGCGGTGAGGTGTGCTTTTCTGTATAGTCCTCTGGACATCGTATGCAGCGATCCAATGACTCAATATGAGTACTGGCGAAAGCGGAAGGGGTTGCGTCGTCGAGACTCCAGTATCGGAATGTTGGACCCCTACGAGTAACAGTGTAGATAATACCTTGACATGTGTTAAATCTCCGGTTGGTTGAACGATGTAGGTAGAATATACGACATGCAAACCCATCCCCAAGATGCCGTCAAAATAGACCATCGATATCTCAAATTTCATTGTATATCATATCCCCTCAACAATCCCACTCACCAACCCAATCCGATTCTCGCTCTCATCACCCTTTACCCATCACCCTTTACCCATCACCCATCTCCCATTACCCATCTCCCACCACCACGGTCCTTCCGTTCCCCAAATTCCAATTCCAATTCCAATCCCCTTCATCCACGAGCCGAACCCCCGATCCCAAAATAAGATCTCCATTACATTACATTACCGCACCACCACTCATCACATTGATTCCCTTCAACACTTAATCAATTGAATTATCCTCTCCCTCCCAATGTCAATTTCGGAAATGGATAGAACATCCCAATAGTCTTATAATCTATCTTACAATAACTCCCTAGAGAGCTCTTCATTTATTTTACCGGGTTTCTTACTTTTCATATCTGATACCTAATTACAACACATAAACACACACACGAAAATATTACATCGTATGTTGATTTTTCTTTCCCCAACTCCTGAAATCTAGCAAATTTCATGTCCTCAGATACCATCGATAGCGAAAATGTACTGTGCAAACCCCAAAAGATCTTTTCTTCCGTCCCTTCCCTTTCCCCAACACCATACCATAGAAATCCCACATGAACCCATATAAAACAAGAATTCCCGATATCTTCATCCCACCATCCCACCATCATACCATCTACTCCAAGCCCCTCTTCATTCTCACATACCCACCCCAATCTGTCTTCCTTCCTCCCCCCAAATCCTCCTTCCACCCCTCCCCTTCCCCATCCCACAAACCCAATCCACAAAGATGTCTCATAGTAGGTCTCCCATGTGGACAATTCCATGGCTGTTCAATCTCTCCCATATGCCTTACCACCTTCTCCATTTGTCCCTTTGTCAGTGATTTTCCAATCATAATACTACTCCTACAAGCCCTCATCGCGAACATTTTTCTGACTTTACTCGGCCTCACCATTCCGGCTCTGCCACAGCTTTCCGCCAATAGCGCAATTAATTCCTCAAGATCATTGATTGAGAAAGTCGTTTCTCTCGAAACAGGAAGAGAGACAAGTTGACATCTCCCCCCTACATCTTGGGATGATTGATCGATGGTCAAAATAAATCCATTCTGTTCCAGAATATCGAGGTTTTCAGCTACAATTTCTTCCTCGAGTGCTGTGAGAGAAAGTGTTTTGGGGTAAACTAATCTTTGCGATTGTACTATTGTAGTAGCTTGCAATCGTTCAAAATTGTACTTTTCGTCTGATGAATGTTGATCGATAATGAAAACATTATCTGCTGTTTGTATTCCACCATTTTCAGTTGTCGGCTCAGGGGCTTTCGATGCAAGAATAAAGCCGAGATTGAATTGACCAATAATTTTCATCTTAGCGAAATCACTCTTGGAGATTGTGAGGGAGAGCCGCTCTTCGGCACCGTCAGAATCGAGTGTTTCGTCTTCAGAAGTAGAAGCCATTTGATTTGCGTACAAAGAAAGTGCATCTTGCAAAGATTCAAAATTTTGATTTATATCAAGAACAGTAGTGTCAACTGTCTGTGTCAGGTTCAATGTGGATTCCTTCCTCTTTACGCCACCTTTGACAAGTAATTTTGCACGAGAAATATTTTCTCGGGATGGTAGCGCAGCCGTTCTTTCGGCCTCGTTGATCATCTCTTGGATTTTCGCTTCTTCACGAACCTTTTTCTCCTTCTCGTCCAAGTACTCTCCGTCTTCCTCCTCTCCATCTGCATTATCTTTCGATGGAAATTCTGATGATACAGGAGCGTCTTCATCTGCTGGAGAAGCTATTGGCGAACCTTCATCGACATCTGCATCAGCAGCGCTTGAGGGGTCAGGTGAAGCGGTTTCTAACGTAGATTCTGGCTCTTCTATATCAATCATATCTGTATCATCGCTAGCTTCCGAGCTTTGAGTCCCAGGTGCACCGAATCGTTGGAGAAGCCGTTTCCCAAAAGATGGCATGGGTAAATTCTGCTGAAGCTTCCCACTTTCACGCAGGGAAGGAGAATTACTGTCAACTTTCAATCTCTTAGGGGGAGGTGTTCCAATAGAGCTCGTCACAGTATGATCACCTATCGTTATTGTAGCCATTTCTTGTTGAGAACGTTGTGGTCTGCTAGTTCCAAGCGAGCTCAGTACTCCTGGAGTAGACATCGGGGATGGTGATATGAGTTGAGGAATGGGTGGTTCTGACTGGGATGGACTGGGCGCATCTTCAGCGCCTTCTAACGCTTTTGACCCTTCTCTGGAGACGCTAGCCTCAGCCATCCGGTCATTAAAATCAGCAACGTGTCGAGGGGGTCGATAAGCGGGCGCAGGTTGAGAGTCTTGAGCAGTTGCGATAGAGCTTTCAGGGCTTACAAGTTCATCTTCAGCCTCCTCAACCTGAGCAGCTTCCCTGCCAAACTTGGCTATCAATCTTTGCTTTTCCTTCGACGGACCTTGGTTAACATCTTGCATAGCCTTCGGAGGTGCAGGTCGTTGATCACTCCGTTCCTCAGACTTACGACTGACCCAATTCGAAATCAAACCTATAGCTGCGCCATCTCGCGACAATGAGTTTCGTGATATAGAAGAACGTTTTGCTTTTGAATTAGACTGTACATGAGAGTCCTGACTAGCTGTGCTTTGAGCGTTACTAGATCGTCTTGAATCCGAGACTGCGCCCGAAGCTTGTTCGTCCTCTTCTTCTTCATCTTCTTTCCCGTCAACCTCCTCAGCGGATTGCGGATATGCTTGCGGGTGCTTTTGAGAACTTTTGGATGCACTAGCAGCCTCTCGATTAATATTCAATTGTTTATATTGCGATTGCTTCAGTGCTGGCAATTGAGATACTGGTATCGTGTGGTCCTGACCTTCAAAAAGTCCAGCAAGAGCCGTCTTGAGGTTCTCCAACATACGACTCTGATCATGTAGTAAAATAGTACGTTTGTCGGGGCTAACATTGACATCATACAAATGAGTGTCTAATTCGATATTAGCAAATATGAATGGAGACTGAGTGCTTCCCCATCCGTTGTATGATTTATAGACCTCGTTGAAAGCCTTTGCCACTTGAGGAAGCCCACACGGTCTTGAGTTTACGAAAAACATTTGCCTATCAGGAGTTTGACGTCCTTCTCCCGTAGCTGGACGCGAGATGTGACCAATAATTCGGATGTCTTTGGTGCCACCATCATTTTGTGGACTCCGTTTCTGACTGGGGCCATTCGTAGGCTCTAACTCCAGACGTAAATCCATTGGTATTAATTGGGTAAGAGTCTTCGCACCAAAAACATTAACAATGTTCTCTCGAGTAGTAGGATTCCCCTTTGTAGAAAAAATTGTTGTCTTTTTGCCCTTGGCTGCCTGCTGCGAGACTGTAAACTTGATACCCGTTTGTATACAAGCATATTGGCCGAGAACACCTGTAACCTTGCTCCATTCTCGTTTTATATTCTTCTCAAGCTCTCGTCTTCTCACCGGCAGATTGTTGAATAAGTTCTCTACTATCACTGTAGTTCCTTTTTGCGCCGCCACAACGGATGTGCCTTTTAACTTCCCTGAGATCTCGAATTCGAGCTTCGTACCTTTCGGGGCACTTTCTGGCATGCATGTAACGACGGAGAAATTTGAGAGCGCACATAGTGAAGATAAGGCTTCGCCCCGGAATCCAAATGTTTGAAGAGTCGTAAGGTCGTTGTATGTGGTCAATTTCGAGGTATAATGTTTGAGTGCTAAGGTATCATAATTGTGCGGAGAAATTCCACCACCGTTGTCCTGTACCTCGATTGCTTCGAGTCCTTGATTTTTAAATCGCACATCTATCTAGTCTTTAGCAGGCGAAATCGAAAGAGTATAGATATGTACATGTTCTTACCAATACTCGTTGCTCCAGCATCCAGACTATTCTCCACCAGTTCCTTCACCACCGAACATAAATCAACAATAACTTGGCCAGACTGGATCTGATGGATCTGTAAGTATGCAGAGCATTAGTAAGTACTGTATAGCAAGCTAAGATCCCCGAGAGCCTCTCACCGTCCGGCCTTCAATAGGTTTTATAGTAGCCATGTCATATTCCTTTGATTGTTGAACGCGATTGATGTTGGGAAGACGCGCCTGAAGATGCACGAATTTAAAGTGGTTCGTTTTCGCGTCATAAATGTCACTTCGATTTCAATGTGATGAATGGTAATACAGATTTTACTATCTATTTTATTATTTGAATGGATCTAGAAGTAAAATACTACAAGTTCGAAAAGAAGGAGCACTGGTCAATCCGATTATCAGATGGAAAACCAGATATAGCGACTACAATCGCTAACACAGGGTATCTGGGGATTGTACTCTCTTCTTTGAACCTAAATTTCGCGGGTTCAGACCACCGGAGCACACCAGAGCTCGCCAGAGCAAGTCTTATGGAATTTGTTACAGCCCCTCTCTTTTTTTCTACAGCACAAATATCGACTTGAGCCAATTCCCCTAAAAATACGCACAGTTTAGTAATAATGAAGTCGACTACACTTTTCAAGCTCCCCAATCGATACGAGCTAGATTCCAGCTTGACCAATAAAGATTGATCCTATCTTCTCACATTAGGTTATAGGTTATACACATGATACATCACAATCGTCAGCTAATAATCTCGTGGGAAACCTTCACCGCTTTCGTCGATCACGAGGTATAGGGCCCATTCATCAATATTGGGAGAAAAGGAGATAATAGATAGAGAGATAGCATGATAAGATAGAGATAGGCTCGATAGGAAGATAAGAGATTTTTTTCTTCTGCATCACCACATCATTATTCGCAGCATCATATCATATCACATCATGTCATCATGTCATCATGTCATCATGTCATGGGAAAGGTAGAACAAACGGAGTCTTCAGAACCTTGAACTTTTATTTTGCTCTCGAAACACAATCATCTTATCAGCAAAGGCTAAACTATATCACAACGCTGCCATCTGCTTGCTATTCGAATACCTGGCCGGCATTCGTTGAAAAAGGGAAGCGATAGTGCATGAACATGCATGGACAGCACGAGCTTTTATTTTTGCGTCGTGCATGAGCAGAAGGGGGTGGAAAGCCTGGCGAGAAAGAATACATCTTCATGTCTACTCCTAACTCTCCATTGAAACTCATAGCTTAGAGCTCCTCCTTCCCTCGACAGCGTTGCCAATCGTGAAGTATATGTCAGGCTTCATGCTGTTGCATGTCCAAGTCTAAACTCGGTGTCGCGAATTGCATTGGCTAAAGATGCCGAAAGCGAAAGGTGGGTGGGTTATTATTTTGACATTAAATTGGTGACGCGACCATCCATGCGTCTACCCGAATAATTTTTTTGGTGAGATGATGAGGGTCCTAAACATGACATGGGAAAAGAAATGCAAGAAAGGAAGCGCAGATTTTTGTAGTAGTACAACCCATCAATATGGGTGGATACTGGAGTACCAGTAGCAGTTTGATGTGAAGAGAATGCAAACAATTTTCCATTGGGATCAATGTGCTGCACTAAAGTAGAGGAAAGAGTTCGTTATGTGGTATCATCCATCGACAAGAAGCAAAAAAACGCCACGCGCCAATCTTGATATTTTCATGAATCGCATAAAATCAATGAGAGGTGGTGGTGATTTTGCTGAACTATGAAGTGACTGATTGTGGAGTTGACGATTCGCTGTCCCCAACCATATCTGCAACACGCATTTTCTTAGCGCGAGGTGCCCCGTCACGCAATTCGTTGAGTTCACGTTCAACATCATCCAGGCGACGCTTCAATTGATTTTCGCGACGCTGAGATTCCTCAAGTCGATTCATTAAATTATGCTCCGACTCTCTAAGCATCGCCACTCCTTGGTTCGCATTGGCTTCATCCTGTTCAAGTTGGGTGACTCGACCACGAAAGAGTTCGTTTATAACCTCCAGCTCGTTGACGCGAGTTTTCAAAGATGAATTCTGGGCGATAAGCTGTTCGTATGTCTGAGGCACTTCAAGACCATGCGGACCATTCATAGATGGGGACGTAGACCGTATATCGCCAGGAGAAGGTTGTCGAATGTGCATGGGCGGAAGAGACGGGGAATGATTGTAATGATGTTCTTCCAAGCCATTTCCGTTGAATGGGGGTAAATGATTACCATACATCGAAGGAGTCGCAGTTCTGGAGATAGGAGAATTCGATCCATCTGAATGACCGTTGGCAGACTTTCCTGATGCTCTCCTATGTCCAAGTGAACCTGGCGGTGGTGTGCCAGCTTGCGATCGCGCTTGGTCAAGACCATTAGCTTCGTATAGAGTCTGCGACAGAACGCGTTAATCGTGATGCCATTTCTACAAAATTAATTATGATAGAATAAATAAATACCTTTTTCTTTGCACCTTGAGCAGTGCCTGAACTCTTAACGCGATTCCGACTCTTGATAACATCTGTCTTGAGGCTTATCGGCCGAGGTCGCCCGTGCAATTTCAGGAAGAGACCACAAGCATTGCATAATACAGAGCCTATTTCGTCTCTGCGCCATAAAGGAGTCGTTGAAGTCTGACAATTCTGACAGGTAGGCTGTTGGGTTTCGCGATCATTGTTAGCCATTGTAGCCATAATTGTGGTATTGATAATATGATAATTTGCAAAATCGCTATCGTTATCGGAGATTGGGAAATGGAACGAAAATTCTCGCAGATTGTTGCTCTTGCTGATATCGCTTGAGGTGTGAAGTAGTGGGATGAATGGGTAGGCACGGACGGAAAATCCCGAATACGGTTGATCATAGAAGACTAAATGACAAGGGATGATTGTCCGATAAAGAAAAGGTGACCGTATAAGACTTATCGGCACTTTAATCCCAAAGGATTGGTAGGATAGGAGGGAAAGGAGGAGAATATAGACTAGGAAAGGAGGAAAATGACAAAGGTAAATAAACCTGTTACATGGAGATCAGATCATCAGACTCAGAGAGAGAAGCATTGTAGAATGATCCCGGTGATTTTCTGAACAATGACCATATAAAGAATAGAACAGGGCATTGATACAAATAGACGATGTATAGCGGCATAGAGTGGAAGGAGGAAAGAGAGAATATACAACATACTGGTGAATTGTTTTGCCCTCCTCCAGATGTAGCAGATGGCGACGATGTCGCATACCCCATATTTACATTTTGTCCAACATTGAATGCTCTATAGTGTGCTAAATTAGCTTTTGAACCATGCCTTAGTATGTTGTACATCACAGAGTTCAAATATATGAAACTATAATTCCCTTATCCATGAAAGCTTCAAGGAATCCCAATATTGAATCAAATATCTTCGAGAATGGATTGTGTTTGTTCATTCCATAAGAAACAAGAAGCATTGAACTCAAAACTTTTATCTCCAATTGAATTGACACCCTTCCATCATCCGAGACAATAGTAACATCAATCTATATTTTCCTCCGCATTTCGAACGTACCTCAATTGTGGTGAGCTTGTACCCGACGCTAATGAAGCCAGTGCTGATAGACTAGGTAGTTGCGGCAGTGATGCGCTATGGTGTAGAGAAGAGTTCACTGTTGAGGTCGAAGATGGTCGAGAAATTGGATCCATGGGTGGCATGATTGGCAACGATTGCCGTCCATCGCTCATTGAGGGTGGCATTCGGAAGGGAGGCAGATCTCGACTTGAATCTCCTGAAGAAGGCCGCAAATGAATATCGAGGGGCGATGCCCGATAAATGGGAGCGAGTGTAGAAGCCGTGGTTGCGGTTGGGGGGGTTTGTTATTAAATCACGTCCGAAATAGAACGTGAGGTATGTGGTTTGTATTAGGGTTGAAATCGACTTTTCCTTGACTTTAAATATCTTCAAATGTCTATATCGAAAATAGCAGAGATCGTTCGAATTATGACTAGAAAGATGGCGACTACGCTGACACTAGTAGCTAGAATGAAATTATTCTTCGAGAACTGTAGGTATGTGAATGAAGCACGAGACTTTTCGGTTGACCCAAACGAATGACAGCGATATTCAAACTTTTCAAAGGGATTGATTTGAATTTTGGGTATATAAGAACGATGAATGAAGAGACAGTAAATGATGTTACAATACAAAGTATCAGATTAGAGTTGCAAAGATTGAGAAAGAAGTTATTGAGGAAAAAGGAATGGCAGCTGGATCCTGGCCGCCCCTTATCCATTTGCGCTACCCTGCAATCGAAACAATCTATAAAAAGGATACTCCCGGACGCAAGGTACCTGATAATGACATTATGACAAGCTCCAAAAATGTACAATTTTTACTACGAGGAATGAGTTATCTACCTACTCATCATTACTTTTGAAGTCAAAGAATGTATTTGAAATTGGGAGCACAATACGTAGGAGTTTCACATTGTTATGATTGGATTGAACCACTTCACCTCCTCGGAATCTCCTCTACGCTGTGCAAATCTCTAGTTACAGCATTGAGCACATCAATCGATGCATGCAAGATCGGAACTTCCAACTAAAGCTGCTGCTAAAAAGCTATGGTAATATGAAGTTTCAAGATTCAGATAGATGGACTGATGAAAAAAAAAGCAATCTTCTAGAAGCAGTACGACCGAACGAGAAAGAATGGAAGCAATCATCACTTAAAGTAAGCTTATCATCTAGATTGAGTGTAACCTCTCTTAATCCTCTCATGCGATCAATGCAAGCCCTAATTATCATAATCTATACATAACAGTTGGTATGCTAGGTCTAATTCGTCTGATTCGATCAAGCTATACGATATGATATATAATGATATGTATCCGGGTGGAGGTTATGAGGAGATGATCCACGACTATGGCGCTAAGGCGGCACAAGGGTTTGAGAGTTCCTGACGAACTGAGATAATTGAGTGGATCAGCTTAATCGGCAGTCGATAAACAATTGAGACAATCGAGCCAGAGTACAAGGAAATTAACAAGGCTGACCATTAAGAATCCTTGAAAACAAGCCATCGAGAACATCTTTAGTTTACCCCTGAGATCGAAATTTAAGATTGCGGCCACTTCTGTAGGTTAGAAGGAAGCTCAAGGAAGGAAAGGATAAAAATAAAATGTGTCACGAGCCAGTTGGAAACAATAGATGATGCCTTTCCTGTCCTGATCATGTGTGCGTATAAATCAAAACGTACGGAGTAATGTGTATGGTGGACCTGTTCTGCGATGCTCCGGCGTATGCATATCCATTTACCCCGATGAGCTGATCAGCGTAAATCGATCAATGATATGCATAAATGATATAAACTGGCATGAACGGCATGAACGGCATAAACGGCATTAACGGGTAGGTACCATTGAAATCCTACATGAGATGATGGTCTTCAGCTGGTAAAAAGAGGGCCGAGTTGTACTGAGTACAGGTACGGAGTAAAAACGTTTCTGGATGACGAATTCGTGGAACACGATTTGATAACTTTAATCCTAATCGCCTCAATCACCAGCAATCTGTAAATCTGTCAATCTTGTCAATCAATCAATCCTCCGCTTGAATATTCAGGGGTAACGAATCTTCCGGTCCAGCCGACCCAAGATTGGTCCTCGTGATCAGCATCACGTGACCATTGCATTGATGGCAGGTCCCGGTGACCCTAGCTACAAGTCTGCAAGCTACTACGGAAACCTAGATCGAATGCAAAGTCTCAAAAATATTCTTATTCTGCCAAATAACTTTTTTTTGAGTAGGAATTTTAATTTCGAAAGCTTTGCCAGTCAAACACCTCTCACCATCAGCATTCACAATGCCTTCGGTATACAATAAGGAAAAGCCTTGGGATACAGATGATATTGATAAGTGGAAGGTAAATTCTCCAAGACTTATATAGTTTTCCAATTTCATTGGCTCGGCGCAAGACTAATTAATACCTACTAGATTGAAGCATTCACACCTGCCGACAATGCAGGCGGTACCTTCACAGAAGAGTCCTCCTTCGCCACACTCTTCCCCAAATATCGCGAAGTATATCTTAAGACAGTCTGGCCACTTATAATGAAATCGCTGGAGAAATATGGCATTGCTGCGACACTTGATTTGCGCGAAGGTTCTATGACGGTCAAGACCACCCGAAAGACATACGATCCAGCCGCCATTCTCAACGCACGAGATCTTATTAAGCTACTTGCACGAAGTGTGCCTGCGCCACAAGCGATCAAGATTCTTGAGGATGGTGTAGCATGCGATGTCATTAAGATCCGTAACCTGGTCCGAAATAAGGAACGATTCGTGAAGAGAAGACAGAGAATTTTAGGTCCAAATGGAAGCACTTTGAAAGCGTTGGAACTACTTACCGAATGCTATCTACTAGTTCAAGGAAATACTGTATCAGCAATGGGTCCTTACAAAGGCCTAAAAGAGATTCGACGAATCATCGAAGATTGCATGGCCAACATTCATCCTATTTATCACATCAAGGAATTAATGATCAAGCGAGAGTTGGCTAAGGACCCAGAATTAGCGGGCGAGAGTTGGGATAGATTTCTGCCACAATTCAAGAAGAGGAATTTGAACAAGAGAAGAGTACCCAGGAACGTTACCGACAAGAGCAAGAAGGTTTACACACCATTCCCACCAGCACAAGAGAAGAGCAAGGTTGATCTACAAATTGAGAGTGGAGAGTACTTCTTGGGCAAGCAAGCAAAGGAGAGGAAAGCCCAAGAGGAAAGGATACAGAAGCAGAGGGAGGAGAAGGAGGAGAAGATGAAGAAGAGGGCTGAAGAATTCGAGGCACCAGCCGAAGATGGGGAGAAGAAGGAGAAGAAGAGAAAGAGAGATAAGGATAGCGGGGAGAAGAAGGAAAAGAAGAAATCGAAAAAGAAGAAGAGCAGTGATACTGATGGGGATATCGATATGGCCGAAGACTAAAACTAATTTATCATGTGTATCAAGGATGGTATATCGAGGCGCAATTGGGCGTTCGTGGGAAAAAGATACCTAATACAGTTTTGTATGTGGTAGATAGGATGATTTGTCTAGGCTTCGTAGACTCGTACCAATTCAAGCATTTTCTACAAGCTCATTTCTGTGGGAATTCCCTTTGCAACTGCAGCCTCGTCCCCGATGGCCGGAAGGACAATGGAGAAACTTGACATAGGAATTCCGTGTGCAATATAGATAGAAATATGGACGTGTACAAGCCGATTGCAAGCCGATTGGCAAAATAGGAAGATGGATCCGCTGACAAAGATCACACTTCTCCAAGTTTAGCAGATCCCCCGAACACTTACTAAACAACCTTAATACTTTAATACTTTATGATCACCACGCAACCTTTCAATTTATATCTCCAAGCACACATGTAAAGATAATTGGTTATCTTTTATCTACGTCCCTGTAGATTCTTCTCTGACCTGCATCTATGCGGAGAAGACGGTAGTTGTTCATGTTAAGAATTTATTCATGATATCCAGTGATAATCGGGAGTTCGCAACAAGTTGGGAAGGTGGTTGAATTGTGGCTATCCTGCATGTTTCTAGAATGAGAAGCTTGTGGCCTGGCGAGTGCTTGGCATTCCACTCACGAGCATTGCTCTATACCACCTCTTAGAATCCTTGCATATATTTGAAGAAGAACAAAAATCTTGGCGGACAACGGCCGTCCCCGATTTATGCTATCAGTAGTTTGGTATATGCGCGTCGAGATCGTTTCGTATCTTTGATGTGTTATTCGTGGGTGATGCTGAAGATCTTTTGAGGGTCGGTGGAAGATGGGTGGAATGGGAAGGCAAAAATCAATGGTACCTGCCTCTTTCATAAAAACCATCACGGAGGGGAAAAACTATGTGGATAGCTTCACACGTAGGACGTCACAGTCCACATTGATGCCACTCTCAGGTTATAGACGAGATAGTTCATTGTCGGAAGTATAAAGAGTCATGTATTTCCATCCAAGCTTTTAATCAATCAGCAATCCTCTCCAACAGCAGAGCAATCCCCACGGCTTTTTTCTCCATCTTTCTTGGCATTCCGACTTCATCATGAAGGTTCAAACTAGTGCAGCTCTTCTCCTGTCCTCTTGGGTCCCAGCTACATACGCTTGGGGTACCTTGGGGCATTATACTGTTGGATACGTTGCCACTAATTTCGGTGAGTGCTGATCTTTACCGTGATATCATACGAATCTCTAATATCATGCTTCTGCAGTCTCTACTGCCACCAAGACTTATTTCCAAGACATTTTGGGTGATACCAGCACAGACTACTTGGCCTCTGTTGCTGCCTGGGTTAGTCTTCCAATATCGATATGAAAGTGGACATGGATTTTTCTAAACCCTCTACAGGCTGATTCATACCGATACACCACTGCTGGAACTTTTTCGGCACCTTTCCATTACATTGATGCTCAAGATAGCCCACCTACTTGTGAGTAAAGAGATTTTTATAATAAGTTCCTCGAGTAGAATGATAAGGGGGAACTTTTCTGTTCAACTCAGTTACCTTGTCGAGGAAAACGATACTAATACAGCACTTTTTCAGCTTGTGGCGTTTCATACTCCAGAGATTGTGGATCCGCAGGATGTGTCATTAGTGCCATCAACAACTACGTGAGTCTGTCGTAGATCAATGGCATTTACGAGTAATGCTAATCCACAATAGACAACCATCTTACAAAAGGGCACTGCAAGTGCTGCCAATTTGGACATCGCTGCCAAGGTAAGCACCAATCCGCCTCTCAAAAGCCACTACTGACATTCCCTAGATGATCATTCACGTATGTTCTGATTTTCTCTCTCGATTCTGGATTCCATCATGTCTCCATTCTCCTTATTCTACATGTAATTTCCAAGGCACCTGGACATCTCGCACAAAAGAGATGTTCCGTACCATTTTTGTCCCCACGTGGGCGAATCGTCAATTTATCCATAACCACCCCTCGCTCATACATCCTAGTTCCTCGGAGACATCCACCAACCTCTCCACGATGAAAATCTCGATGTAGGTGGTAACACCATCTCCGTCACCTACGCCGGCAAAACCACCAACCTCCATTCAATTTGGGACACTGCTATTCCTGAACAATACACTGGCGGTTACGCACTTTCCGATGCCAAGACATGGGCAGCCACTCTCACAACCGCTATCAAGACCGGAACATACTCTTCCTTAAAAGCGGGCTGGACTAAAGATATCGATATCGATGACCCAATTACTTCCTCAATGTCTTGGGCATCTGATACAAATGCCTATGTTTGCAGTACTGTTTTACCCAAGGGAGTTACGGCGGTCGAGTCAGGTGATTTGAGTACCAATGGTTATTACGCAGCTGCCATTCCAGTGGTCAAGTTGCAAATTGCCAAGGCAGGATACAGGTTAGTTCCTCACTCTCTTGATTTCCATCGAGGAATTCGAATTTGGAGAGTATGATAGCTAATGATTGATGACAACAGACTTGCAGCTTGGTTGGACTTGATTGCCACTGGTACTACTAACCTTTAAATGAAATGAGATTTGGAGTACGGAAAAAATAAGGGAAGAGGGCGGGGCAGAGGAAGTGTATTTAAGGGCTCGTTTCAAAATGTCAATACTCATACCTGGGTAACTTTTATATGCAGAATACATACACTTCTAACAAACAAATCTCATAATTCCTGATGGGCCTCCAACGCAAGATCATTCGGCATGAAATTATGATTCAGAGAGATTGAGATATCTATTTGATGAAATAAACTATGAGCCAAACAGTATTCTCTTGTACCAATCTTGCTAGCGAGACTCTATAAAATTTACTAGTTAAACGTTTATCAATATCTATCTAAAGCATATCGTCAAATCATCAAAATAAATAGAGAAATAGATGGTCAGATACACAACCCTGCTCACCTTAGCGAGAGTAAAGAGAGGGGTAGTATAATAATATATGCTCCACATATACACAAAAGTCCTTGCCATGAAATCATTTGAATAATCTCATCTAGTACATAGTACATACTCCACACACAAGCATCAATCTTGATGGAAAATTGGCTCGATTTCAGATTATCTTGTGACTATATGCGATAATTGATCGTAGAACTTCATTAGTATATACATACAAATACACTATATAAATAATGTATGAATCCAAACTAAAACAATACCAAACAAACCCCATCTATATGGGTAACCCAACCCCACTTCAGGAAATTTTCCAAAATCAATACTGTATGTATATATTCCTTCGAAACGAGCCGGAAAGTTCGTTCCCCTTTCTGCTCTGATGTGATTTGATGGTATATCAACTCGAAGTACCTACTCACCAATAATCGTTTCATGAATTCATATTCAGATAATGTGATGGTATTCTTACTCTGATAGTATAGTATAGTATACTGATGATCTTATCCGCTCCAGTCCGGGCCGCGCTATTTTCTCGTGCGTAAAATATTAATAGACGAACGTGTAAGTGAGATGGATCGAGATACTTGCTGGGGGTTTGTTCTCGGTGATGGCGTGGAGATGGCATGAACGGGATAATTGGAGAGTTGTTCCATTGCTGCATATTGCGTAGTGTATGCACTGAATAATCATCATACAATAAGTTTAAAATTGATGAGAAGCTGTAATGTCGAAATTTCCATCACCCACAGAGAAGGAAGTGGAAGGGGTAGGCGCAAAATTATCACAGTGAGAAATTGAACAAATCAAGTAGGTATTAACGTCAGAAAAATGTCTCCATTCATCACTTTACTACATAGCAAGCCACCCTCTTCAGTCTCATCTCATATCTTTCACTCCACCATCCAGTTCCGCAACAAATCAGAATGCCGTTTCCTCTTCCTTCCCATCATCTCTCATCTACTAGTTCCAATTCCAATCCATATGTCACTAGTGTCCACTCCTCTACCACCCAGCCATCACCATATCTCAACATTAGATATAAAGATTATGCGTATAATTTCCAAGTCCAGCCACCCACCCACCGAGTAAAGCCCGCTAAGCCTACTCGCTTTTCCGAACCCCCAGTCCAATCTTCATCAGAAAGAGATAGGACAGAAACTGTTCCTTCAAGAAGTCCGTTCCAAAAAAGACTAAAATCCGCGCCAAAAGAATCGCGTATGAACATCAATCACATATACGCATCATGATAAGTAAAAAAAAGCAATCAAGTAAAACACTCAGATCCATCACTCCATCTCCCTCCAATCCGTGATACGAATAAAGCATAAAAATAGGGGTATAAATACGACATAAAAAATGGCAAGGAAACTGGTTCCGATAGACTTTAAGAGTGTCATCTCTAGGATATGGAGTATTTGTGAACTCCTGCACCATAAGTAAACTATTTGGTTGAAGAAATGGTTCGAATGAAAATGAATGTTGCGTTGAGCAAAAATAATATAAGAATGTATGTGTTGGACAGAAAGTGAAGTCATGACAAAGGCGAAGCCGAAGAAAATATTACGTGGTCCAGACGTATTAGAAGATAGTATTTGAAAAGATATCCAGGAAATGGGAAGTTATACGATGAGAATGAGGATATAGTATCATCAAATGGCAGTAACTAGATTAAGCAGCCAATGGCAAGGAGTAGGATGAGGCCAAAGATCGAGTTTGATAATACGGTTGATGTAGCTGCCGATTTCTTGGTACTTGACGCTGTTGCAGAAGCGGTTTCGGCGGCACTTGCGATTTGACTTATTGCTCCAGTGCCAGTGCCAGTGCTGGACACTGTTTGGGCTAGGGAAACACTCGATGCGCTAAAAGTAGAATTTCCGGCTTGAAGGAACACGTGAGCGTCGTCGGTTGGATAGGCGGAAGCAACAAGAGAGGTCGTTGTGTGACTGAAAAGTGAGGAAGTTGGGCTCGCTTTGGTAGAAATCGACAAGGATAAGATTGCGGAGGAGGAAGAGGAGGAGGAGGAGGAGGAGGAGGAAGACGAAGACGAAGACGAAGAAGAAGAAGAAGAAGAAGAAGAAGAAGAAGAAGAAGAAGAAGAAGAAGAAGAAGAAGAAGAAGAAGAAGAAGAAGAAGAAGAAGAAGAAGAAGAGGAGGAGGAGGAGGAGGATGGAGGAGGAGAAGATGTAGATGCGGATGTAGATGTAGATGTAGATGTAGACGAGATAGGACTGCTAGTCGATGGAGGTGGAGTTGACGAAGTAGTTGGAATAGAAGATGATGAGCTGGGAGTTGGGGTTGGGGTTGGTGAAGCACTACTTGAAGCAGCTTTAGACGAGGAAGCCGAAGATCCAGAACTGCCAAGCTCAAAAACCACAACATCAGCAGTCAGGCCTGAAGGGACAGTAACAACACAAAAGTTGGCACCTCCAGCTCCTGAAGCTTGATCGGCGCTGGTAACTCCTCCAATCCCAACAACTGATGGATCAATTGAACAAGGAAGCCCATTACATCCAGACCCAGAACATTCAATTTTGATACCAAAAGTAGGCATGGTGTCTGAAAGGGAAGAGGACGTCCAAATTGGATTCCAACCAATTTTAAGGTAGGTATCACCGTTAGCGACAGTGTTAGCTCCGGCAACATATGGAGCCCAATTTCCAATAGGTTTTGAACCATCACCCCAAGTACAAGCATCAGCAGTCGAGACTCCCGGAGCATTGATATAGTAGCTATAGACTGTTAGGATAATGAAATCATAGTATGACGTTCAATACTCACTGAGCTGCGGTTTCACACCAGTAGCTTGTACCTGGAACCGCCAACTGTGAGGATCCATCCACTGATGTTGGAATTAACATAGCCTCATTCCCAGGTAGAACCGTTTGACAGAACGAAACGGGTCCACCACAGCTGTTAACGACTCCAACTGTACCAGTTCCTGACACACAATAAGGCTGATTGGAGAATGGTTTGCTGATTTTGCCGTTTGAGTCGCAGTATAATCCTCCATCCTGCGAGACAATTAGTACTTCATTTAGGCCCGAAATTATCCCAACATACCATAGATAATGGATAAGTGTATGAAGTGGCTTTTGGGTTCCATTGCGCCATCACTTGACCAGGAGGGCAAGCATAGGGACAATATGAGCCTGGAGTACAAGCTTGATCTGGACTCATTGCCCATCCCGCATTTTTAGAATCGGGTGTAACAGCAACCAATCCAGCATCCGTTGGAAATTCGCAAGTACCACGCTTGTGTAACAAGTTCTTAGATTCTTCTGCTCGTGGTGATGCATGAATCCTGTTATGAGAGTGTCGTTTTTGTAGGATATCGAGATGGGAAAGTCCTCGGCCCAGCTTGGCTTCGCAAGGTAATAATAAGATTGCTGCGGCAGCAATTGCGATTGGTATATTGAGGAACTTCATTATGAAAATAGTGAAGTATGCGATCAACCAAATTCAGCCTGTGTTGCAAGATCTTTGATGCGCTTCTTGTTCTGCGTGTATTCTTTCTTCCTCTGGTATGTGTTGGCGAAAACTTGGCGTATTATGTTTCCCCCTCAAACTAATGATACCCACGATGTCAATAAATTCATTAACGAGTCAGATTCAAAATGAGTGAGGTACTTTCTATAGCAAATTTAATGAGCGTAGTGGCGACGAGCAACCAAAAAAGAGTGAACTTTGAACACACTTGACATTGAAGGGAAGGACGAGGATAAAAGATGTAGGGGAGTGAAGGTGGGCGGGTGGATAAACGGTTCAGTTGGAGGTATCTGCGCTTGCAGGTCACCAATTCCATATAGGAATGGTTCAAGAACGCCCACCAAAAAGGTCAAGGCATTTCCCCATTTCCTCTTTCCTATCTTTCTCATCACACGTTAGTTCACATTGAGTCTTTGACAGGCTTTGCATAGGCGATATAGGAAATTGGATGATAGAAACCATGAATTTAACCTCAATTAGGCTTTTATCTTCCGTTCAATTCCAAGATTGATTGGATACGTGAAAAGCCATAATGTTGTGTTCCTGACGCTAATGTTGAACGGGAATTAAAATGAAGAGATCGACCAATGATAAGACCCATGCAGTTGAGATGGTTTAAATTAAATGAACCAAATAAGGTTTAGAGCTGATTTGAAGACATGCTTCTGATCCTTGTGTTTTTTCCTTGGCTGTTGGCGGGAAATATCATCAATTGAATGATAAAATTTGACATCCGTAATAGACCGCAACGAAAGTCGAATCAATCAAATGAATGCTAAGAACGCTTCTCGTTAAAAGATTTGCACCCCCTCTTCTCGCAAATTGTTATATCTTGAACTCTGAAGATCAATTCCCCCCTTTTCCTCTCCAATTCAATAGTTACAGACTCAGACTGCTAGCGTTCGTTTGTTTGTAGATAAGAAGAAAGGTATTGACGTAATTATTTATTTTTCACAACGCCAGATATGCGTCGGCTTGAGTATATGTATGGAATCATTCTCCCGATTGTTTATTTTGGAAACCAGCTGGAATGCGGGTACATATCCATACTGATATGTATTAAGCCAAACTTTCGGCAAATTTCATTGAATATCGGATAACTTCAAGGAGGCACAGCACACACCGGTACCTGGGTATGTATTGAAAAAAGAAGGTCCCGGGGATCAAGCGATTGCGGAGGTGAACCCTTCTTGCAACTATGCCGAAAGGAGATCACAAAAGGAGATCACGACACTTTCAACAATTTCGGCATTCGTTCATGGGACTCTCATCTCCATGCTCCTAAATTTTAAGTGTCAAACTTTAGATACGTATATTGAGACAGAGACGCGTTTAAATGTGGCAATGTTCAGAGTACTGCTCAGATCCTCCTGTTAACATGCTCATTATGACTGATGGATGCATCTTGTAAATCCCTGCGAAGGGATGCCTTTTTCTCCTGTGGTGTGTCACTGGCGGCAACAAAGGATTTTATCCATTTCGCTTTTTGCGCTCATGGCTTTCATCGTAACTGTCGTGTTGTACCCAAACAATTCTGCTGTGGAACAAATCTTTATAGAAATGGTCAATTCGGCGATAACATGGAACTTGCTTACAAAGAGCATAATCACAGTCACGTGTGGTGCCCTCAAAGTGAATCGTCAGCCTTGGGCTAGAACCCCACCCCAGCTTGGAGCTACAGCATACATTACCTTCAATAATCACGGCCATCGAGACATAGTCTTCTAGTACGCAACAAATTGGCGCCTCAACAATGTCGGCACAGCATATACCCAACCTTCTCTCATTGCGAGGTGGATCTCGGTCTCGTGGCAGAGGTAGGGGGCAAGGCCTGCGCGATCCTTTGAATCCTCATTCGGAGGTCCCTTCAAATCGTAAAGATAATGCCATTCAAGGTACCGATACAGATGCAGCTGTATCTCGTCTCAGCGCAGTCAATCTTGGCTATCTAGAGGACCAATTTGCTCATTATTTTGTCAAAGGAAGTGGAACACGAAGGCTGCCGATCATAAACAGAGGTTCGTTAGCCTTCGTTGCTGCGAGTGCAGTCCACTGACCTACTCGGAACCAGCTAATCTGTGACTTTGATTAGGTACATATTCTCGTACTACTGCTTTAGACCTCCTCATCGAATCCTTCTTATCTCAACCTGATAATTCTACTTCACAGCAAAAACAAATAATATCTTTGGGCGCGGGAACAGACACTCGCTATTTTCGTCTTCGGGCGAAGAACTTGCACAATAATGTCATTTACCATGAATTTGATTTCCCATCTGTATGCCTTGCGAAGAACTGTTTAGTACAAAAAAATCAGGCAGAACTCATCGGAAATGAAAAGTTCTTTGAAATTGGACAAAAAGATGGCGAGCTTGCAGAATCCACGGCGGCTAGTGGGCCACAGGAAAATACAGAATGGGGGTTTAGCCGCACTGTGGAGAGTCATTCAGAAGTTGGATACGTGTGCCATCCTTTGGACCTCCGGAAACTCCCCGGCGCAATTGGTCTCGATTCATTCCATGGTATTAAGAGCGACATTGCCACACTGATAATTTCCGAATGTTGTCTATGCTATCTTGAGGTGAACGCGGCACAAAGTATAATAAAATGGTTCACAGACAAGATTCCAAGTATCGGGATTGTTCTTTACGAGCCAGTGGGAGTACACGATGCTTTTGGACAAATGATGGTAGAAAATCTAGCATCAAGGGGAATCACTATGCCTACGGTGCAGAAGTATAAGACGCTTAAGGACCAGAGGGACCGACTAGTAGGTCTTGGGTTTGGTAACGCGAAGGGTGGCATTAATGCCGTGAGCATAGAAGATTTCTGGGAACATTGGGTCGCACGCAGAGAAAGAGAAAGAGTGGACAGGCTTGAGGGTCTGGATGAAGTTGAGGAATGGCTTCTACTGGCCAGACATTATTCTGTTGTCTGGGGGTGGACAGACGATTTAGGATTTGAGGGTCTAAAGGCGCTTAACTCTTGACTCTAAATGATGATAGCCCATGAATATTTACAGGTGCACTGCTCCGAGCCAAAATTTCCATTTCATCGCTCTTACACTTTGTAAGCTCAAAGCGAACCTCTTGCTCTCTGAATGGCTGACAATACTAAGATTCATGTAATCCTCTTCACGAAAACTCATAATTTCAGCTCGATAGTCGAGTTGACTACTATTTTATTCCCCCACCCCCCCTTCATCTTCCCCGGAGATGTGATGAAACAAAAATAATGCCGCCCAATGCTTCATACATTATGGCAGTTCGTCCGCTCTGAGAGCCCAAGAGCCTGCATGAATTATGAGATATGCTTAATTAGCCGAGTCCTTCACACAAAGTCTAAGACTCAAGTAGGTTGCGATTGATTGTCTCAAGATTAGATGGTCAATTCGCAATTTCGCATGGAGGGCGTGTAGCGTTTGATCAATTCCATGCCATGACAATCTAACCACAGAGGTCCATGTTGCAAAAGGGGCAAATTCAAGTCCAAGTTATCAACTGTTAGTATCTATGTAGTATCTCTCAATACAATGTATGGCACACTGAAAACGGTTCTAACATTGTCGACGAGATTTCCGGACAACTCGGAACTTGACGTGGGGAATGCTTGTATTCGAGTACTGATTACATCATCAACCTTCATGAAGATTCATTGAAGTATCTGGTACCCATCCTCGAGCCATCCCACGATACTCATAGAACACAATGACTTTGAAATAAAGCTTGTGTTTTCTAAGAAGAGTCCAAACACTCTTAGCTTCGAATCGTCTATAAGTTGCCAAAACTAATGGTGTTTCGAATCCGTTTGAACGTCACAAACATGTCAACTGATGAATCGGAATAACTCCGGAAACAAGCCACATCCGCTCGTACCGATACGCTAAAACAGGATGCGGAATCAAGTAAAACCACATACATTTCTCATCCTCCTTCAGAACAACAAACTTCACATCATTCGAGCGTGAGAACTATATTATTTTTTTGTTGAACCTTTTTGTATTCGATGATACCCACACAGTAACTTCAAATTCATGGAAGATGGCGGTTCTGGGCTACGAGCCCCACGCTACCCAGCGGAAGATACAAGTGCAACAAGTGATCGAGAGCTGAGAGGGTTTTTTTGTTATGGATTGGCAGCTGAGGTATTCGCTGTTTGTGCTGTCGGTACGTTGTTCTCTCGCATTCGAAAACGCCAATATTGACACAGTGTACAGGTTCATTCTTACCCGTTACATTAGAACAACTTGCTCGTGAACACGGCGTCCTTTTTACAGACAAAATCACACCCTGCACGGCGAAAAATGCAACCGCTATTGCAAATGCTACTGTCAATGCATTGATGTCAAGAGCTGAAGGCTCAGATACACATCAATGCATCGTCAACGTGTTTGGTACTGAGTTGACCACCGCAAGCTTTGCAATGTACACATTTTCTGCTTCTGTGTTTATGCAGGCTCTTGCCCTTGTCTCTGTCAGCTCGGTTGCTGATCATGGTATGTTTATTAGTAATCTTATTTCTTACCTTAATCTGACAACTTCCAGGTACCTGGCGTAAGAAACTTCTGGCAGGATTTGGCTTCACGGGATCTGTGTCAGCTATGCTTTTTCTCCTGGTAGTTCCACAGATTTTTGTGGTGGGGTCCTTGCTGACTGTCATTTGTGTTGTGTGCCTTGGATGCTCTTTTGTCATTCTTAATTCGTACTTGCCGTTGTTAGTTCTGAATCATCCACTTGCTCAGAGTAATGAAGGTAATTTGAATCGCTCCTCATCTGTTCCTCTTCGGTCAATATCTCCCGGGCAAAGTAACCGAAAGCCAAGAGAGAGCTTCCGCCAAGAAGCCGACAAGGAAGTCAACATAGGATCCAAGGCCGATTCTTCGGACCTTCAACTTTCCACACAAATATCATCTAAAGGAGTAGGGATTGGATACATGGCTGCAGTTTCCGTGCAAGTGGTTTGCATCCTTATTTTGTATTTCATGAACAAAATGGGAGTTTCGTCAACACTTCCTCTGCGAACAGTATTATTCTTTGTTGGGTCTTGGTGGCTTACATTTACAATTCCATCAATCATGTGGCTCCGAGATAGACCTGGCCCACCATTACCAACAGCCCTGTATGAGGGACGAGCTTTCATGCGAACTTGTATGTCGTACACGATCTTCGCTTGGAAGTCGTTATGGAAAACAGTCAAGATTGCCGTCAAACTCCGACAAGTTTTACTTTTTCTTGTTGCCTGGTTCCTCCTATCGGATGCTGTGGCCACTATTTCAGCAACTGCTATCTTGTTCGCTAGAACCGAGTTACAAATGGGGACTGTAGCTGTCGCTGTACTCTCGATAGTGGCTACAAGTTCTGGGATAGTCGGTGCTACGGTTTGGCCTATTATATCGAAGCGATTCAATTTGAGGACGAACCATATCATCGTCTGTTGTCTCCTACTTCTAGAACTGGTTCCATTGTATGGGCTTCTCGGTTTTGTACCGTTTGTACAGGCTTGGGGGGTAGGAGGTTTGCAAAAGTGGTATGAAATCTATCCTCTAGGTATCATCCACGGAATGGTGATGGGTGGCCTATCTTCGTACTGCCGATCATTTTATGGTCTGTTAATACCACCCGGTAGTGAAGCTGCATTCTATGCATTATTCGCAATCACAGATAAAGGAAGTTCGGCAGTAGGGCCTGCTATTGTGGGCAAAATTGTAGATGCAACGGGTCAAATTCGTCCGGCATTCGGGTTTTTAGCAGTTTTAATCGCGTTACCTATTCCGCTTATTTGGATGGTAGATGTGGAGAAAGGACAAAAGGATGCTATTCGGATGGCGGGATTGATGAAGACTACTGATGATGGTCACGAAGACTTTGATTCTATTGAAGGATCATCTGATGGGCATGAGGCAGAAGGGCTTATGCGAGATCATGATTGAGTAGCATACCTATATATCACAATTACACAATTACGAATAAAATGATATGAATTCTCAGTTAGCAATCAACAAGCTTTTGAACAACTGTTGGCTGACCACAAATATTGCCCCTGCCCCCTCTTACGCCAATGCGTCGCTGACTCAGCAAAGTCAAAAATTAAGACGCTCTCCCTTGCATTAGCTTCACCCGCAGATATGGCACCAACTCGGTCCCACCGGGAGCGTCTGAATTGACGACATCTTTTTTTGTGATCTATGCCTTTTTTGAAATAGCGTTTTCTAACTTCTACGAGAGCGTGTTTTTGATGAAGACCGGGCAACATAAACGAAGTCATCAAAATCCCCCAAAATTTACTATGTGATTTTTATAATAAATATAACTTTAGAAATATAAGTATTTAAACGTTAAGACTAAATATATTAAAGTCTTCATATGAAAAACTATCAATATTTCAAAAGATTATTTGAAGGATTTCTTTCTATTATATAAATATTGAGTTTCAAAGTAGGTGAGTTTGTTCTTATTTTGGTGAGGAAATGTGTGACGGATTAAAGGATTATGCCTGCCAGGGCAGGGGAAAAGGTTCTACCGGCAGGACCTTAAGGTCCTGCTAGCAGAAGGTATAAAAGGACATGGTATCCTTTATTCTTGTATTCGATAACTTGATATTCTTTTGTATAGATTGTTAACTTCAATTCATTATTTATTATCAATTATCGATTATACCTATAACACTTTGTCATAACGTGTTTTATCAGTAAGTGGGTCATATCAGTGAGTGGATCACTTTCACCTCAATTCACTTATTCAAATCTATATTATTCAACAATAATTAAATCAATTAATTGAAACTATAAAGATTCTAATAATCTAGGATCTATTACATTATTTTGATAGATTCTTATATTATAACCTATCTTACCACATTTACTATAACATTAATTAAAAAATACTTCCCTATTAGGATTCTTCCCTTTTTAATACTCACCACATTGAATCTAAATATCAACCTTTTATTGTGATAATATATTAAGAGCCTTTTATCTAATAAGCACTTCTTCTTGATGTAGTTAGGTTTTCTTTTATCACGGAGGATAGCTACGTCAGTGGTTACCTTTGATAGAGAGATAATAGGATAAATGAATAATCGATTAGATTAATTTGAGGATTGATTGTAATGATTAGTGTTCTTTATATATACCTAGAATAGGCAATGTAGGTGTTTATTTGGGAAAGATTATTATTTTAGTAAATTATATAATGAGTGGAGTAGCTAATATAGTGATAATATAATTGAGATCGATTATAATGGTTAATCTCGATGATCGGGGTATATATGTAGTATATAATATTATTATTACGGAGGATAGCTACGTTAGTGGTTACCTTTGATAGAGAGATAATAGGATAAAGGATTAATAGATTAGATTGATTTAAGAATTGATTGTAATGATTAGTGTTCTTTATATATACCCAAAATAGGTGACGTAGGCGCTTATTTGGGAAAGATTATTATCCTAATAGACTACGTAATGAGTGGAGTAGCTAATATAGTGATAATATAATTGAGATCGATCATAAAGGCCGATCTCGATGATCAGGGCACGTATGTAGCACGTGATATTGCGTGACAATTATATAATATATTTCCCAGATCGAGATAATCTCGATTTGTTTAAGAACAAAAGAAAGTTTTCTAATTTTTAGATAATAAATGCTATAAGTAGTAGTGTATTTATTTGTATAGTATATATAAATGATTTCTTTGCTAGATATATAAATTTTGTAAACAAAGGAATGAAAAATGATATAAAAAATAAGGAAATGTATTGGGTAAACTGGGTAATTATATTTCTGATATATGTATGTATGTATGTAGATTATTGAGTTGATAATTTAATGTTTTGGGAGTGTATATAAGTAGACGGTTAGAAATGATTTGATAGATTAGAGGTATTACAAATATACTAAATCTATAAATTGATTCGAGTATATTGTATATATAATAATTCTCTAATGAAAATATTTAGAATTAGGGTGTTTGAAGGCTTTAAAGTTTTCTGAAGTATTTATTGGTTGATTATAATGATAAAAATAGAATGATTTCTATTTTTTTTAAATTCTGATTTTGTATAGTTTTAATTAAAGTTTTCATTATACTTTCTTTTATTAAAGAAAATTCTTTTAAACAGATTATTTTTTTATTACTAGGTATATATCTTTATTTCGATTACAAATTTCTTTGATTTATTTTTATTAATATAAAATAGTTGATATAATTTGATTTCTATATTATATTAATCTCATACTTTTTGTATAATAAGATTTTGTTTCTTTTTTTTCTATTTGTTCATTTGCTAAGATTAATGTTAATATTTTGAGTTTTTTTTGTGAATTCCATTCTTTATTAATGTTTCTTTTTATTCGGAATCATTTTCCTGGGAAGGATAATAGGAGTTCTTTAAAAAGTGCATCTAGTTTTGATGTATTTGTTGAATCTGATGGTATTCTGAAGAAGACTAGTCCATTGTTCTTTTGTAACTATATTAATCAGAGAAATCATATTGTTATTATTACTATTGAATGAGCAGATCCTTTTGTATAAACTTTTGATAATTAAAAAGGGATTGTTATTTCGGATAATAATTCTTTTTTGAATGAATCATCTTCCTCTTTTTCTTTTGTTTCGGATTCTAAATTAAAGAAATCAAAAATTTCAAATTGAAAGAATTGTTTCAAGAATAGAGTTCGGGATACAAAAGATTGAGGTGATTAGTATATAGTTTTGTATATTAAATGTATTCGATTTTTTTTGTTTAATTGTTATAAAGATTATAGAAAATACTTTAAATATAAGGATTCTTTTTTTTTAATATTAAAAATGTTTTATATATATTTATACTATATTACTAATCTTTTTAAAATCTTTAGTAAAAAGATTGATTAAACTTTTAGATCTAAACTTTATAGTTTTTGTAACACTTTGCCATAGAAGAACTGCGAAAACAGGGTACAAAATGCCTTTAGAATCTATAATTAAAGAACTACAAGCTGAACACTCGTAAAGCGATTATAAATACTAACTACATACACATAAACACACATACACTCCCAAAAGCACGTAACCAATTGTAATGCAATTGAATACAATCCATGATATTACTCCTCCCTCCAAATAAACTTGCCCTCGAACTTTACAATTTATTTTATTTGATATTTTATATTGCCAATCACAATTAATCATTATTTATTATTGATAAGAAATGATATAATATCTCAACGCATACACAAATTTTTCTTTTTCACAATAACAAAACGTATATGGAATAAAGGAAACCGTTCAGTTGGTTTTGTTGTCTAATAATAAATTTATTTTTTTAGAAATATATAGTTTATCAATATATCTATTATCAATCTTAATTTTATATTTAATTTTTTATTCATTTCTTTGACTATCTTCAATATATTTATTATATCAACAAAAAGTTCTACAAAAAAAAGCAAATTGTTATTTATATAAATACAGCAATTGGAAGCGGTTTATATGATAATAAATTTGAATACTTTATTTACTAATCTTTTTGATACTAATATATCTGGATAGAAAGTTGCGAAAAGTTATCCCCAGTTGGCCACAACGCATAGTAAACAAATCGCAACAATAAAAAAGGATAATAATAAAAATAAAAGAAATAAAAGGGATATTGAGATTTCCAATCATAATAATAATAGAAATATAAAGCAATTTGATAATAATAAATAGAATTTTTATTTTTTGATTATCAAAATATAATCAACTTATTTAATAAATATGATTTTACAAATCTTAATAATATAATTAATAATAATATCGATTTTCGATATACTGAATAGATATATTCATATTATTATTTGCCTAAACAAAACTTGGAAAAGGAATATAATCTATTAATTGATAAAATTAGTAATTATAGGAATAAATTTATTGATAAATTGGTTGAAATAGTAGATTACTTTAATAGATTTAAAGAATCTGATATGATTATAATTAGGAAGGATATTATAATAGATTTGTAATATAATTAAACTTATTACTATTTTGATATGGGGTTTTAATAAAAGATTTATTTTGATGATGATAACGATCGAAGATCTCTTAGTAAGAGGTTATTCAAAAAGGTAATGTTTTGAAAAGAAGAGTGTATTCAAAAGAAAAACTAGGTTTGTGCGGACTATATTTATAATTATATAGCAGATAAGAGTAATAGCTTTTGCTATTAGATTTTTGATTACAATATTGGTATTCCTTATTATTTGTTTTGCTTAAATAATAAGTATAAATATAAGTACTTATATTTTAAGAAATTTTTTTTTTTTTTTTTTATAATATTAAGTGATTATAGGTGAATAGAGTGTTTTAGCGAAAATAAATTATAATTTATACAAATAATTTGTATATAACTGATTTATTTTAATAATTGGATTTGAAGAAAACCTTCAAAAATAAGATTTCGAAAAATAATTTTTTAATCTTATTGATTTATAAACAAAAGGAACAATTATTTACAATAAAAAAAAAGTGGAGGGAAAAGGTAGAGTAATAATATTAGTTGATTTTAGATTAGATAAATTTTGAAGCGAATTTTATACATAAATGATTAATAGTTATTAAATATAAGCTTGAGCTTCTTACAATTTGTATTGCAATTAATCGTTACTGCTTATAGTATTTGATAATGATTATTTCTTTCTTTATCGTTTTTCTTTTCTAAGGTATAGGCTGGTTTTTTGATTTAAACTATTTAGTCTTTACTGTTGTTCCTTATCCGACAGTAATAATTGGTGTCTACATAAATATTTATAGATTTGTTTAACTGGAATAATATTGTTTTTTATTTATATATTTGTTAAGATAAATATATTTATTTAGTTGTAATTAGTGCTTTGTATGGTTATGATTTTTTTATTAAATTAATAAATTAAAGAAAGTTTTTTGATTTTTAGTATTTATATTTTAATTATTGTTTGCAAAATCATAATTGTTATATCCATTTTTATAAAGGTGTATCTAATTGAATAGGCTTGTGGGCAGACTTGGTAAATTCGAATTAGCTTTATAAAAGTTGTGAAATTGATGCAGGGTAGTTTTTAGATTAGATACGGGGTATTAATCAAGGTTATCGTCAGTGTTTAGCTATAAGATTTAGTATTTCAATTGATTTCGTATTTTCTTAATAATTAGAATTTTCTTTATTTTTTATTCGATATCATTAATGATATTTATAAAAGGTAGTAACTCGAGAATTTGATCAAAGAATAAATTATCTACTGTTTTGTAAAATTTGTTGAATAGAAATATAAAATGGATCTTTATAATTGAAAACAAATCTAAACAGAAAAAATCTTTGGTCTAATCAATAATCTTAAACCTACTTTGAATAGAGTAATCAAATTTCTTAAAAAATTGTTAAATAAAAAAATCTTTTATATTTAATTATATATAATTTCCAATATCAAAATCAATTGTTCAATAATACAAATTTGCTAATTGAATCATTTTTTTTATATACACAAGATATTCTTTTTAATTTGATTGAATACTAATTTATTATATTTGGCATATTTTTTAGTATTATTAATATTCAGATCATCAATAAATATAATTGAATCAGATTTCCAATCCTAGGAATTTCAGAATAAATAGTTATATAATGTTTTATATAAGGTTTGATTACCTAATAACTCATAAAGAAACATAAACTGAATGTAGTCCATTATTAATAAGAATTCGGACCAATCATTTTGATAATAATTAATAAAGAGTTTCAAGCACTATTAAAAATATTGATTATAAATCTTAGTTTGATTATTTGTTTGTGGGTAGTAAACAGTAGAAAGCTTTATTTGCATTTTTAAGATTTAATTAAATTCTTTTCAAAACTTTGAAATGAATTGGGGATTATGATTAGAGATTATAAACTCGAAAACTTTGTAATAATAATATATATAATATAGATACAAACGGGCTTGATTTTTAACATCGATTGATTTGTAATAAGGTATAATAATAGTTTGTTTAATCAATCGATTAATAATAATTAATACATTATTATAACTGTACTTATTTTTATTGAAATTATAATAGTTTATGGTGATATACTGCTATACTTTTCCTAGAATGAAAAGAGGATACAAAAGACTTGGGGTCTTGTCCCTGGGTACGGAGTTGTATTTATATTTGTAACAATTCCGAATATATTGGTTAATAGTTTTTTCTATTCCTTTTCAATAATATTGTTTGGATAAAAATGTATTAATCTTTTTTATATTAGAGTGTGTAATAGAGATTGAGTTGTGAGTTTCTTGAATTAGGTAAGTTTGTAAATTATTGATATTTGATACGAATAGGTGTTTATTATAAAGCAAAAGGTCTTTTTTGAAAACGAAATGTTTGTATGGTTTTATGATTTGAATATATAATATCTTTAAACTCGGATTAGATTTATTGATTTTTATAATATAATTAATGATATCGAAAAGAGGGGAAATTGTATATATATTAAGGTTTGTGATTATATTTGAATCTTTGTGTAAAGTTTTTTGTATAATTTTTAAATCTATTTAATTATTTTTTATAAATTGTTGAAGGCGATTCCTTTTTTTTGTATTGTTTTGTTGATTCAACTTATTAATATATTAGGTAAATATATTTGTAAATAGATTATTCTTTTTAGTATGATATATAATAATAAAGTTATAATCAATGAGCAATTCAGTCTATTGTATTTGTTGAGTATTTAATTATTTAATTGATATAAAATATTTGAGCACTTTATAATCAATGTAAGCTTTGATCTAATAAAATGAATCAGTAAGTTTGGTTTTCTAGTGATTTAATGATCGAATAATTGTTAACATTTTTTTATTGTGAATTTTATAATTCAATTTAATAGTAATCATTGTTTTCGAGAAGTAGGCAACTAATAGCTATTCTTTATTATATTTTTGAAAAAGTATGTTAGCAATGATGCTATTGGATATATCGGTTTCCAATATATAAGATAGTATATAATTGTAATGTTGTAAAAGAGGGGCAGAAATGAATCTGTTTTTGAATATATCGAAAGTATTCTAATAAATTGTATCGAAATGAAATTTGATATTCATTTTGGTGAGTTTGATTAAAGGTTTTGCTATTATATTGTAATCTTTTATAAAGCAATAATAAAAGTTATAGAATTTTAGAAACGATTGGATACCTTTCATAATGATGGGGTATATCCAGCTAGCAACCACTTCAATCTTTTCTGAATCGATTTGTATATTTTCGATTGAAATGATGAACCCTAAATATTTAATACATTTGATATTGAATTCACACTTCTTAAAATCTACTTAAAATCCAACAAATTCAAGTTGTTTAAAGACATACTTTACATATTCCTTATAATCGTCTTCGTTTTTAGAATATATTAGTATATCATTGAGGTAAATAATATAAAAGTTATTTAAATAATTAAATAAGATATTATTTATATATCTTTAATAAATCACTAAACTATTTATTAATCTAAAAAAAAGAATCTTGCATTTGTAAACATTATATCAAATATGGAAAATAGTGTATTCCTTGGAAGCTGGATTTATGCATATATGATAAAACGTTTATCGAATATTTAGTTTAGTATATACCTTTATATTAGTGAGTTATACAAGTATTTTATTAATAAGAAGTAATAGGTATCTGTTTTTGTATATTAAAAAATTGAGTAATCGGAAGTCAATACAGAATCTTAAGCTTTTATTTGGTTTTCTTACAAAGAGAATCAGAATTATGAATAGAGCTTGGCTAAGTTCGATAAATTCTTTCGCCAGATTATTTATAATATATTTTTTAACAATTTTAAATTGTTCAAGAGATATCTTGTAGAGGGGACTGTATTTGAATATCTTCTTTCCTTTTTCTTTCAATATGATTTTATAATTGTATAATTGAAATAGGGGTAAAATGTTTGAGTTGTATTTGAAAAATGTTTAATAATATTGCTAATAAGCTTTGAGAATCGGTGGTTCTATTTCAATATTGATTAGGATATAGTGAAAAGCAATCAAGATTTATGGATTGGAATTTTTCAAAACAATAATTGTGGTTGAAATATAGTGTTTTTTTTTTCGAATAGATTTTCAAATAGTAATAACATTGTTTATCTTTATACAAATAACTATGAAGATTTTATAATTCTTGTTTTTTTTATAGATAAAATTGAATTGAAACAATTTAAGAGTGTAAATATCAAAAGTGTTTGAAATGTGAAACGGTAAAGATTTATACACCACTTGAATAGAAATAGTTCTAAGGATATATATCTTTTCTAGATTGATTGGAATCTGAACTTCAATTAATATTGAAGGTTTTGTTTTAACTTCTTGAAAAAGTGTTAGGTATATTTTTAAAATCATTTCAATTAATTAATAAATCTTTTTTTCTAATTGTTTATATATTTTATTTAATTAGGCATTCTGTTTATTAATATTTTTTTATTTCAAATGGTTTATTTTAAAATCTTAAAAACTTTTTTTAGTTAAAAAAATATTTTTTGATAAGGAAATAATAGAAGGATGTTTAATAAATTAATTGAATCTGTAATTGAAATAATTAACCTTGATTTTTGTTTCTATTAACCAAAATCGATTTAGGATTATACTATATAATTTCAAATTGGTAATCAAAAATAGTAAATAGAATTATTGTTAAATATCGATAATGAAATTAAGAAATGTATAATAAGTGATAGTTTTGCCTTTAATATTATTATAATCTTTGATTTCGATAGGATAGTCGAATAGAACAAAGCAAGGTTTAAACATAGGAAATAGTTGTGAAATGAATGTATTATCGATGAAAGCGAGATCATTTGTTCTAGAGTTTATAAAAGATTAGATTTAATATAAATAACCATTTTTCAATATTATATATAAAAGGATCAAAGAATTACTTTCTATTAATTTTGTTAAATTAAGAAATCTTATATTCTAAATTGTATTTAGAAGGGAACTTTGTTTTAAACATTAGTGTTTAAATATTAGTCTTTAGTATATTGAACGGTATCGATAGCTTTCGCTTGAATCTTTGAGTTAAGGTTATCCTCAATATTGTTCTCTGCATCATAAAAGTCTTTATCTTCTCTAATCTTTTGAATTTCAACTATATCAATAAAGCTGACTGATCACAATATTACACTACAATTAGCTCCCAAGATAGAAATACTAGAGTTGCAATTGAAATTACTATTTGGAAATGGGATAAAGCTTAGTCTGAAGCTTTTAGTATAGTTAATAGGAATGTTGCAGGGGGGAAAATTGATCCGGAATTAAGTAAATAGATTGATATCATTGTAAGCTTGGAAATTATTCTGAAGAGTGCTTTATATATGGGTATTGATATTTACCTTTTTTATTAGTGTTTCCTTGATTTGTCTATATCGATTATATTTTCGAATAGTAATCTCGAATTTATTAATCTCTATAAGTTTGTTAGCAAGGTTTTGGACATTAGTATAATTCTTGATATATAGGCTAATAGCTTGTTAAAGGAAATCAAATATCTTTTTTTTCAAATCACAAAAAAGTATTCTGCTATCTATAATTTCTATTTATATAATGAGTAATCAAAATCTTCGATATTATATTATAAAGTTACTTTTTTGAGTATTGTTGGGTATAATCCAGTGTTTATATTCAATTTGTGTGTAATCGACTTCAACGGGGTTTCTATAAATGGTTATCAGTTTATCAATCAATTATTATTCTGTTAGGCGAGGGATTTGTATATATAGGAAGTACACATATTCTTAAGCTTCCTTTTTTGTTTAGTTTATTATATAGGATCGGCATTATGTTTTTGAAGTAAACAAGTTTTTATAAAATTCAAAACGTTTGGTAATTAATAGCTGTTAGAGACTTGTTTTCGATTCCATATCATCTTTGAGTTTTGATAAGAGATTGGTGGGCTTCAGAATGTACAGGCGTTCTACTGTGGTAGTAGATGAGTGAAAGTGGAATCCACGAGGGGAAGGTGGGTTGTTTAATAAAGTGATTGGGTTTGAAGGGGGTTTATTATTGTGATTCGAAAAAGATTGTTATAAAGATTGACTATATAATCGAAGGTTTTTTTTGTTCTTCTTTTTTCTAGTAATAAAAGATATCCTTTCAATAAAAACAATTAGAATATTAGGAATCCAGATTTCACAATTCTATTAGAAATCTACACAATGTTGTGGTTGCTATTTAAAAGGTTAAGATAAATCAGTAGTATTAAAACTACACTGTAGCAATTCGTTTCTAAGTTTTGCATTTTTGTTTTATAATTTTTTAAAGTCGTTTATTATTGATGTTTGCTCTTTATGCACAGAAAGAAAATGTATAGACATACTACCCTCAAAAGTTAATATTTCGATTGAAAAGTTGTTTCCAGATTGTTTGCTTTTTCCACATTTATTAATATTAATATCAATATTATAAAGAAAATGCTCCTTGTTTTATTAAGATTGGTTATTATCGATTTAAAAAGCTGGGTCAACAAAAAAAGGAGTGCGTTGGAGTTTTTTCTTGGTGAATAGGTTGGATATAGTAGTGGTATTTGTAATTCGATATATATAAAATATTATTATTCTTTGTTGAATAGATTTTATTTGGAATTAATCTTTTTCCTATAAGTAATATCAAACGTTTTTGATTTACCCAAAAAGGTATTATAATTATAAGGTATTATTTGGATGGTTATTAGATGGTTGTGTGATTGTATAGTAAATTGTAGATAATATAATATTTTGTTGTAGAAGAATTGCGAAAGCAGAGTACAAAATATCTTTAGAATCTATAACTAAGGAATTACGAGCTGAGCGCTTGTAGAGCGACTATAAATACTAACTATGTACACGTGGGCGCACGTGCGCTCCTGAGAGTACGTGACCGATCGCGATGTGATTGAGTGCGATCCGTGATAGTTTTATTAGATTAGATAAATTTCTTAAAAGTTTTAATTAATTATTTAATTGAGCTAATAATTATTTTGATAGAAAACTATTTTTAATACAAAATCGGTTTGTACTACAATGATTATAATATTGGTGATGTAAAAAGAAAATAATAAATTCCTTAATTTGGATTTATTAAATTCATTAAATTATATTCCTAATGCATCTCTTTTATTATTAATATATGTTGCCTCCCCTCAATTAATACAACTATTCAAAACTTCTTTTCGATTAAATCAATCAATTTGATTAGTAATTATATCTTTTTTTTTCAATTAAGAATTAGAAATCTTTTCCTTTTTTATTATTTGTTACGAAACAGCTAAAGATTTTTAATAAGCCTGTAGTTTCTAGATCTGTTCTTAATAAAACATATAGAAAGATTATATCAAAGGATAAAAAGAAAAGAAAGATTCAATTCAATTTGGATATTAATACTAATAAGAATGATGAGGAAACAAAAAATCAATTTTCTTTTTTTTGAAATTCTAATAATAATAAAGAACATGAAACGTTTGAGGGAATATCCATTAATAATATTATTAAAAAAAAGAAAAGAAAGGCCGAGATTTTGCAGATTGATATTGAGTATATTAAGAAAAGAAAGGTTTTCAAAGGAAAATTAATCAAATGATTTTGGTGATTTTATTTTTAATATTTTGGAGATTTAGTAATAATATAAAATAATTAAACTTTTGATGAGATAAGTTTTTTGTGAATTTATCTACTGTTATTTCAATTGTTGGGAAATAAATGAAATAAAAGTTTCCTTTTGTATATTCTTGTTTTAATTATATATTTTGAATATCGATATATCTTAATTTAATAGTAATCCTTTTGTTCTCGTCTATTATTAATCTAATAATTTATTGATTATTGTAAAATATGGTGATTGGTAGTTTGATAGAAAGATTAATCTTGTAACGGGTTGCACCCGTACAAAGCTTGGTCACATGACCTGCGCACGTTCGTATGACTCAGCATAAGGATACAACAAAAACACTGTTCGTACGGAAAATCCTTATTTCCTCTTTAGTTAATTCTTCTTGTAATATAGACTACCAATTATATTGACCCCTTTATCTTTGGCCCGTAACAAATCTCTTTAAGGAATCGAAAAATTGTAAAGATTTTTTTTGATATATATTCTACACCTAGTAATTTAACTTCAATAATGAAAGTAATTATTATATCTTATCTCAAAGCTTTTCAAACTACTAATCCTCTAAATAACGAAATGACATAATTTTGTGATGATCGTCGAGTTTTTGGGTTATCTGTAAAGAATGTATCTAAAAACGATAAAAATTGAGGGATTTGATCTTTATTATATTCAATAACGTGATATTTTGTATTCCAAAAATACTAAATACAATAATCAATTGTTTTCATATGATTCGGAGATGGGTTAGTAAAAAAATGATTGAGTTGAGATATGGTGAATACTATATCGGTTTTTATGGTGATTATAATGTATAACATAAACCCTACCTTTTCCTAATATATTTATATAAATATAATATTTGTTTTATGTCACACAATATTATGTGCTATACACATGCCCCGATCATTGAGATCAGCCTTTATAATCAATCTCAATTATATTATCACTATATTAGCTACTCTATTTATTATATAGTTTACTAGGATGATAATCTTTTTCAAATAAATACCTACATCACCTATTCTGGGTATATATAAAGAATACTAATCATCATAATTAATCCTCAAGTTATTCTAATTTATTAATTCTTTATCCTATTATCTTTTTAATAAAGATGATTATTGATGTAGTTATCCTTTATGATAGTTATAAGCCTGGTTTGCTTTTAAATAATTATATAACAATCTATATGTCTGTTGAACTCATTTTGATATTCAATCCTTTTTATCATTTTTGAAAAATCATTATAAGTAAAGCTAGTATTTCGGATTCAATTATTTGGTTAAATATTTATATGTATTGGAATCAATAATACTACCAACTCCAAAATATTTGTATATTGAAAGATATTTGGAATAATATTAAATCTAATAGGGATTTGATTGATCTATTCATTTATAAATCCATATTGGAATATAAAAAGAAATTTTTTTTATATACACTACAACTTCTTAATAAAGATTAGTTTACAAAAGATTTATCACAATTTATTAGAATCTTCAATCTTATATGAGAAACTGATATGCAAAATCAAAAAAAATACAAATGTATTCTTAAAGACTATAAGGCTAAGCTACCGATTGATTAAGATAATAATACTAATATAACTCTTCCATCAAAACCACTTCTATATATCTTTCAAGATGTATTGACTAAATACTTTGCTTTTCAGAATAAATATTGCTTTAATAGAAACAAATATAATTGTATGTATAAGAAGTATAAAGAGGTTTTTAATTGGATTATTGAAATTATAGATCAAATTTATTTAATAAATATTATAATCAAGAATAAAACTTAAAGGCCTATATCTATAAGATTTCTTGTCAAAAAGCTAGAAGATTCTTTTGTATTTATATTGCAAATAGTTGAAGCTATAGTAGTATAAAGCTATCGCAATTGTTTTCAGTAAGTCTATATAGGTCACACTGATTCAATTAAATAGCATACTAAATAGTTAAATACTTATATTAATGCAGTTGTCTACAATATCTTGAAAGTCAAATATAATAAAGCAATCAAGGACTTTATATAAACTGTAAAAAAACGTATGGCTTCTAAATAAATATCTGCTATACTTATATAGATCAATACAAATAATCAATTAGGGATATCAAACCACACTTTGAAACAATATAATGATATTTTTGATAGTTTTACTTATCAACATTCTATCGAACCTAAAATAAAGGATATCTTCATAGCCAGTACTCCTTCAAATCAATTATTATCTCAAGTGTCCAATAAAGGCAAACAAGGTAATGATAGAAAAAGAAATAATAATAATAAAAAGTTCGCATACCCATACAAATAAAAAAGTGATTGAAAAACTACTAATCCAAAAATATATTATTCTTCAAAGAAATACTACACAATCGAATTTATTCTCACCGAAAAAAGTAATAAAAAAAAGATTTTTAAAATTATTAATCATAAGTATATCTAAATTATAAATCAAATGAAATCCAACAAATAAAATAATACAAAAAAAGCTTAAAAGAACAAAAAATAATTGAAATCCTTAAATCAAACTAATCATTATAATCCTGAATCTAAATTAAATATCACAATCATTCAGGATAAATCACTAAACAAAATTTATAATATTACAATAACAACCCCTTATCATCTATCCCAAAGCATTATTCTGGATACAAATAATACTATACATCTTATCAATAATATCTCACTTTTTGATAAACAAAAATACACATCTTTTTTATCATCA
Organism: Botrytis aclada; assembly: GCA_014898285.1. NCBI lineage: Eukaryota > Fungi > Ascomycota > Leotiomycetes > Helotiales > Sclerotiniaceae > Botrytis > Botrytis aclada. The sequence continues at coordinate 3,047,915 of RCSV01000005.1, forward strand.
AACTACATTAAATCTAGAACAACAATTTTTCTAATTGTTGGCTATAGCACATACACAATCAAGAGAATCATTTGTCGATCTAATAGTTTTAAAAATAAAGATCTTATACTCAAGAATATAGCATACATCCCTAACTTCTATATTAATATTATTTTGGAAACTAAATTGAAAGAAGCCGGTTTATAATTTATAAACATAGATTCTACTCTTCGTTATAGATCTGTTAATAACAATTCTATTGTTATTCAATATACTCATACAAACAATCTCTTATTTCTAGAATACAACCCACTTTCATCTTACTCTTTATCCCTTATAAATATCCCAATAAATCGATCAATAATTATATATTCTTTAATTAATAAAAGAATCAAACAATCTTTTCAACAATCTTATGATCCTTCAAGATTATAATATAACTCTGTCGAATTATAATATAAAAGATTTGGATATTTAAAGAAAGAAGTATTAGAATATTTAATCTTTTTTATAAAAAATATTAGAATAAAAGAAATAATTAAATTAGAATATATCGACTATATTCGTATTCATGCAAAATAGATTATTTTACAATCGTCTAGTAAATATCAATTACTATATTTTTTCTACAAAGTTCAATAGAATCTTTTCGATTTTACAAAGGGATACACTAAAGCTTCTTGGCTTTTAGTAATTAAGGAGATATTTAGTAAAAAGATATTCATCTTCCCTTTTTATCAAAAATCTCACTTTGAAGTTTACAAGACCATTCAAGGATTTCTTGCTTAAGTACTACGAAAATATGATCTCTCTATTGTATACATTAAGCAAGACAATAATACCTCTATAATAAATATCATAAAAGATATCGCATTTGAAAAATGAATAGTTCAAAAAGATATAGAATTAAAGTTATCCCTATCTAATATATATAAAGCAAATAAAGGATCAGAATGAGTAGGATAAGAAATTATAATGAAACAAATCAAAATATATATTTCTTCAGGATTTCCTGATTATATATAAATTTATTTATTTATTTATATTTATTTATTTATTTTAATTTACATCCGGGGGGCAAGCCGCAGGGGCTCGCCACAACCTCCCAGGGGATACTAGGGATAGACTATACTAATGAGAGTGCCGGTATAGCCATGCATTCCGTTTTTCTACAACTATAATGCAGGTTGGGGGAGAAGTGGTCAGGGGTGTTGTACGCGCTCCTGCCGTTTATCTCCCACTTACAATGTTGGTGTTGTTCAATCTACTTTATGCTAAATAATCCAGATTTGTGGCTAGCTATAGGGCCCTATCTTGTCAGTTTTTGTGTGTTGCAGTTTGTACACAGTGGTGGAAAAGGGGGAACGGCTCCAGAGGGGGGTGTAACCCTAATTAGCAATATGAAAGTGGGAGATCAAAGGCTTTCCAGAAAAGCTAAGTGTGGTTGCTTGAAGTGATTGGTGATTGCTAGGAAGATTGTGAAGTTTGTTGGGGTCTTCAGAAGAAGAGAGAGATAGTTGATTGCACTCTTTGTGTCTCGCGGAATTGAGTTGGGTTTATTCGGCCAGTTATTGAATTGGGTGCGGGAGTGTTGGCAGAGCACTAGGTACTTAGACTCTTTACTGTATCCGCAGGAGTATTCTGAGGTGGCGTTGTTGTGCTGAAAGCGCTGGTGGTAGGATGCAAAATCCCTGTATCCGGTTCTAAACACTATCAATTGCTGAAGAATAAGGCGGGGGAGGGCAAGTTCCTTAGATTCCTTAACTTGGTAGCTGAAATGCCAGCGATGGTATCGGCCAGCGAGGAAAACCTCATTTCGTTTCCACCACCTCTGCTCTACCTCTCGTCTGAGGGTTCTAGCCGTTGAGCTTATACTACTAATAGTGGAGAGCGATGAATTATCGTTTTCGATGTGATCGCTATGGGTGTTCAGATTGGCGAGCCAATCGGCCTTCTTGTTTTCAAGGATTCCGGTATATCTAGGCGATTATCGGATTGCTACTTATCTGTTCTTTATGATTTTATAACAGTGTAGAAATGTCTATTGGGATGAGTTGGAGGTGTTACCCCTGATGTATTAAATGATTGAGGTGCTATCGATGTATGTAATGATCTACCCAGCCGATTCTAGTTGGATGGCGTGTTCTAAATCTTTTAGAGTATTTATTATTTCGGTATTGAAGATATGTGAGAGTGGGTTGATTGCCTTATGGCTGGATGCCACTAAAAATTGTCCCTGGTAGATCGTGTAGTTGTAGTCGATTATCTTTTGCCCTCAATAGTATTGTTCAGTGTCGTCCGAGAAGACTGTGATATGGCTATCAGGCAGACGATTCCACCATTGTGTGAATTCAAGCGCGGCTGCTTCTTTCTTTACGCCTTCTGTAGGGTTGATGCGGCTCCCTGCGGAGAAGTACAGCAAGAAGAGTATTGGTCTTGATACTTCCGGGATCAATCTAGCTAGTCTACGGAGATTAGTGTTGTTCATCTTGTATTGAGGTGCCTGCGCTAGACGAATCGCCAGTGGGTGGTTTTCGTCCACCTTGCGGAGTCGGAGTGCGAATCTTATTCGTACTTGTTCGAGTGCTAGCTCGCCGGGCGGTAGTCCAGAGTCTCTCAGGATCGCAATGGTCGGAGTCGTACGCCAAGCAAATAGAACTCCTCTTACTGCTAGAACGATCGCTTGATCGATTTTAATAATGTGACTGCTTAGTTTTGTGCTCATTATTGTATTACGGGCAGTTTTCTTCGCTCGATTTGGCTTTGTTCGGTCTGTGTACCATACCTCAGATTTATAGAAAGTAGAGGGTAGGATGTAGGTGATTACCGCCTTACGCAACGCCACAGTTGGTGGGTTGTAATATATCTATACAAGCTTTTTGATGTGTTTTGTGATTTTGTGGGCTTTCGCTTTTCGTTTTATTACATATCTTTTGAAGAATAGCTTCCGATTAAACCAAACTCCCAGCCAGTGTAGGGCTGATTGAATAGTTTTGTTGCCCGATTTATTAATAAAACGGATCAATATTTTGTTATTTATTTCCAGGTGTGGGGTGTATACCTCTCTCCTCCGGGAGAGATATATCATCTCTAGCTTTTCCGGTGCAAACACTATACGGTTTCGTTTACCCCACTGGAAGATCTGGCGGAGATCGCGTTTGAGGAGGCCAATATTCTTGTGTACATTCTTGGATGCGCGGTAGATGCAAACGTTATCAGTATACCCGAAGTGCAGCTTGATATTTTGATTCAATAGCTCAGCAAGGTATAGAATGTATAATACGGGTGAGAACGGGGAGCCCTGCGGGATGCCACACTTAACACGGCTATACTCTGTAGTTGCATTTTCTAGCCGTACTCTTACTAAGCGGTCGCTTAGAAAGGCTTGGACTAGTTGCAGAAGGGAGCGGGGCCACCCTTGCTGGCGCATACGTTCCAATAGCCTATTCGGCAGGAGTGCGTCGAACGCGCCTTGTATGTCCAGTGTGACCATTGTGACTTCTTGCTTACGGGCGAAGGCCTCTTCGACATCATGTACAAACGAAGTGACTAGGTCCATTACTGCTCACTTAGGGAGCGCTCCTCCGTATTGGGGGCTGAGTATACCTGCTATCATCGCGGTCCATGAGATGCATCTAGTGATTATACGTTCCAAACCCTTCGAGATGTATGAGAGTAAAGTTATCAATCGCCAGGATCGTATTGACAATTTATCTTTCTTTTCGATCTTAGGGATCATTACCACCTTTGCACGTCTCCATCTAGCTGGGAAGTAGCTTAGTTGCAAGCATCGATTGAAGATCCCAGCGATCACCAGTCCAATAATGTTCCAGCAAACTTTCAGAAGGCGAATGGTGATCTGGTCAGGTCCCGGTGAGGTGCTCGAAACTCCTATAACACTCTTTTCCACTTCTTTGAAGGTTACTTCCGTGTACCATGGGAGTTCGTTGGGTATGCGGCCTGGCCGGAGTGGGTTTGTCTTGAGATCGTCGCTGCTATCGAAATACTCGAGGACTTCTTTCTGTAAGACCCGGGCTTTTTCAGTAATATCTTTGATCGTTACGTCATCGATGATTAGGGGCAGCGCTCTGAGGTTGACAACAAGCTTGTACCAGTTGATCACTTTGTATAGGTCTTTGTCACAATTTACCCCATCAATGATCCTGTGCCAGTACTGGCGTTTCGCTTTTCTGATTGTAGTCATCAATCCCCACCGCTAGTGTTCCGCCTGGTCGATGCCCTCAACTCTAGCTATTCTATAGTTTTGGTGAGCCATTCTGCATTCGCTTATCCACCAAGGGGTAAAGCAATTGGAAGCATCTTTCTCCTTTCCTGCTAAACGAATCACCGATTTAAACAAAGAATCCAGTATTTCTACTAATTCATTGATCTGTCTGGCAGGTATATTCTCTAGGCTTGGGAAGTGGGGAACCCCGTTCTTTATAATCCTCTGGAATACTGAAAGGCCTTTCTTACTAATCACACAACCAATAGACTTAGCAATAAGTAAGATAAGGTTTAAAATCATAGTTACCTGTATTTTGTAATCAGAGCTGCTTTTCAGATTATAATTAACAATAGTGTTAACAAAAAGGATATTAGAAAAGATCAAATCAATTGTGTGACCTGCTTTGTGAGTAGAAACCCCTAGAGTCCCGATAAAGTCTATTCCACTCGAAAGGGACCATTCTGCGAGGAGCGCTCCTTGGCCGGCCGAAGCTATACCAGGCTCGAATAGATCGTGCTTAACATTGAAGTCGCTGCCTACCACTATACGATCGGGGAACACTGTGGAGACTACCAGATCCATTATCCCCCTAGTATCCGACTGCCGGTATATGTTAACAATCTGCACGCTGTTTACTTCTATTTAGAGAAGGTCTTGGCATGATTGAACACGTTTTTGTTGGGCATGGATCCGCTTGCTCTTGCGTACGTATGTCATTGTTCTTGGTCTTTCTGCCTCTCTTTCGGGGCCGTCCGGACTGTCCCAACTGTTTGTCGGCGCAAAGAGGTTGTACCCCGGGTGGTTCTGGATTCGAGACCTAGGGTATATAAAGGGTTCCTGTATGCAAAGGATTTCCAATTCTTGTTCATACGCCATTTGTAATATCGCGATATGTGCTCCTGTCTTTTTCTGTACGTTCGCCCAGCCGATCCGTATGAACCTAGCTGTAGCTATCTGGCGGCTAGCACCGCAATGCCAGGAGGAGTAGCTACTCATTCAGATCAATATCAATATCCATGCCAGTATACTGCAATAGCACAGCATTGAAGAGTGCCTTCTCATTCAGACTGCCCTTATTTGGATGTTTCCTCTTAAAGCAACAAAGATCATCAAACAGGCTGTCAGCCGGGGAAACATTCTGAAGGGCATGTTGGGAGCTGCTCAGGTTTTCGTACACAGTGATGCGTTCCCCGCGAGAAAGAGAGGGTATTTCAATTGCAACACTCCGGGGAGCCGTCGCAGTTAGGGTAGCCGTTCTGTTGACTAGTACTTCAGCGGCCAGACAAGTCTTTCAGCTCTGTTTTTTGATCTTATAAACCTCAGATTTCATAAGGCGCACAACTTTCCCATTAACTCGACACAGTATTGCAGAGCAGCCGTTGTGCCCGGCCAGGAACGATCCTGCGCAGTTTGCACATTCAGTTTTGACCTTACACTCGGGCCCAAACAGGCCATCATAATTTATTCATAGGACGCTACAGTTATTGTATTTTGGGGCGCTTTTGTATATCACTAGATTATAGAAGCCCTGATACCCTAAATTATGGTGAATGATATACTGTTTTGGCTTAATGTATCGGACTCGTTTGAAGCTATCCAAGAATCTAAAGGAAAAGATTTTTATCGATAGGCTAACGATTCAGATCTGTTTATAAAAGTCGGCTATCCGGATAGTAGTTTGGTAGTCGATTGGGGGAGTACCTGTTTATATTGATACTTCCTTAGCTACTATCTCTTTAATAACTAGTATTCTATTTCCGTTCAGACTATGGAGGGAGGTCGGGACTCTTTCTAATATATAGCGATGCTAGGTTATGGGTCGTTCCAAACTATTACAGTTCAGGATCTTCTTGATTTTTTCCGCATTCTCGACTTCGAGTAGTTTATTGCGTATAGCGCTGCTAGCAGCTCGTACCGCCCACCCAGTAGCTGTAGGGGTAATGGACACTATATCGGTATCTTTCAGACTGGGGATAGCCTCATCGATCGCCTTTCTTAGTATGTAGGCGCTCGGACGACTTACTGTCGGTGCAGCAATTCCTGCTGCTAGTAGACGAGTATCCACTCTGGTTTTCCGGGGTTTGACCGATCTCCACTTGTTGGCCTGCCCTTGCATGTACGCGGTCGCGTTCGTAGACGCGCTCGAGTTTTTCGGGGTCTTTGTGATATCCGCATAGATGCGGTTTGGATTGTTGCTATTCTTATCTTCAGTTATAGAATATATCGCATTTTGTAATAATCTGGTTTTGATATTGTTTATTATTATATTGCAAACTTCTTTACTATAAACTACTTTCTCTAATATGCTATCAGCTTCGAATTAATGAAGCATTGTTTCGAACGCTTTGTAAACCTCGCGTTTGAATCGCGCTTACTTATCGAGAGCATTAAGTTGATTTGTAATAAAGAATCCTCTCGTTGCCAATGGGCTTGATACAACAGCTCTCACAGCTTCTACACTATAAGCACTTATACTACTGAAATTGAATGATAAGAATGAAGATAGTAATCAGTCACAGATAAACTGAGGATCAGTCGCGATCGGCGCCCTCGTAGAAGTAGTCGCTATGGCGCTTACGCCGTTGGCGATGACTGTAGATGTGTTTGATACTAGAGCTTACATAGTCGGAGGGTGCGGCTTAGTGCGATCTAAGCTCGTTAGAAATGAATTGTTGTGGTTGTACTGATTGAGGATTATATATAAATAGAAGTTGTGTAAGTAGCTATTTATCTATACAATATCAATTCTTGTAAAACCTGCTTTTTCAAATCCCCAAATAAAGTATTTCATATATGGTTCCAAGACTATCACTATTATTCCGTACTATTAACTATCAATTATTTAACTTGTAATCTCCGATCAAATTGGAATAATATATATCGATACAAATATTGAACTTATTTATTAAATAAAAAAAGAGAACTTGGAATTAATAGGAAATTTTATAAAACTAATTTTAGAGCATATATTAAATACTTTATTAAATATATTACAAAATTATTAATCTTTTGTATATAGATTCCAAAGCTCAAGAGAATTATTGTTATTTGCAATATCATATTTGATGAAAATCATATATATAAAACTAATATTTTTAATAGGATTATTAATATATTATTGAAACAAGAATTACAAAAACTTTTTAAAAAACTTGATATTTCAATTCCGATCGATATCGATGATACTCTTTCAGAAGAAGAGTACAATAAGATTACTTCAAACTACACTACAGCAACTTCCTCATCTAATACCATTATATATATTACAAATATATCTATAAATAAGCAGGACTTAAAAATATATCTAGGGAGTGGAAATATACCTATAAATTGTAAAAGGGTTATATCATTAGAGGATCTACAATTTTTAATAATCCAAGATTCAAATATTTCACTTTAGAAATGATTAGATAATTTGCAACTTCTAAACATTAATTATTTTATTTTAAATAATTTAATAAATATTGAAGAATCATTTATTATTTCAGAAAATATAAATTATAAATCTATTGGACTTGCTATTAATATTCTGTGTATAGAATACAAAAATGATTTAGAGTCTTTGTTTATTAATAATTATATAAATTTTTCAACAAATAAGGATAATATACCTAAAAAGAATCCTATCTTTATATCAAAACCAATTGAAAACACACCTATAAAAAGTCCGTTTTCTCTAAAATCTCGCGCAATAGAGGATACATTATTAGTTCGATTGTTTATTCTTAAGAAAAGAGTATTTGATTTATTTATTGAAGATAAAGCTGGTTTTTATAAGTGATTATCTAAACAATAAAGAATTATAAAAATCGAAATTTTATAATCAACTCTTAATCTATTAGAATATCAAATATTTGATTTCGATTCTTTTATTTTTAATATTTTGTTTTTAATTAATTATAATTATTTAATTAGATAACAAGATCTTCTAAAATAAAAATCAGGGATATTAATAAACTATATATTTATTGGTATGTTTATTACAAGTTTATTTAGTTAAGGTGGTGATAGATTAAAAGACTTTTATAAAACATTTTGGTTTAGTTATTCAACTATGAAATAAGAAAAGAGTAATAATTTTTATATTATTGTTTATAGTGTGATTACTACAACTATTCGAATAAAACCCAATCCTTTTGTTATTCTAAATAAGGATTAGTAAGAGGTATTGTCAAAAGTTTATTTTTTAGATTTACTACTATTATCTAAATATTATCATCAATTTAAGAATCATTTCCTAGGATTTTGATTCAAGTATAAATACAAAATTGAAATCAATAATCTAAAGGAAAGAAAAATCTGGTATAAGATAAATGTAGAGAATACTCTAATTGTTTTTATTCTATTACAATGGGTATTTATATACAAATGTAATAAACAAGATTTTTTATCTAGATATAAAGTAAGACTAGTAATACAAGAGGATCTTTAGTTAAAAGATATTATTGAATCTATTTATATTGTAACTCTTACTAAACAATTATTCAGGATTGTTATAATATTAATTGCAAAATACGATTTGGAAACTAAATAATTCAATATAATAAATATATTTATTAATATTCATAGGGATCTATTAGATATATCAATAGTTTACTATTTATTAAATGAATTCAAAGAATCAAATAAATATATAATATTTGATCACGTTTTATATAATCTCTGTAATTTCTTAGCGATTTGGTTTAAGGACTTCAGCATTATATTGAAAAATCTTAGCCTTATCCAATACAAAAAGGAATCCTATCTTTTTATAAACCCAGAATAGATAGTTTTAGTCTTATTCTTTGTAGATAATATATAGATTATCTATTACAAAAAGAATTTAATAACAATTGATTGTATTATTTCTGATATTAAGGCTGCCTATAAACTCTGTAATCTAAGTAATACAAAATGGTTTCTGGGTATCCATATTATCCGTAATCGAAAGGCGGGGAGATTATAATTAGCATACAACATATACATTGAGAAGATTGCAATAAAATTCAATCTTAATTAAAATAATATATATACTCCACTACTCTTTGTAATATTTGTAAAAAATGATAGTAAAGTAAATATTATATTTATATAAATATATTAGAAAAAGGTAGGGTTTGTATTATACATTACAATTATTATAAAAATTGATATAGTATTCACTATATCTCAATTCAGTTATTTTTTTACTAATCTATTTCCGGATTATATAAAAGTAATTGATTATTGTATTCAATATCTTTGGAATATAAGATATTATACTATTAGATATAATAAAAATCAAATTAATTTCTATTGTTTTCAGATACATCCTTTGCAAACAACCCAGACACTCAATAATCATTACAAGATTATATCATTTTGTTATTTAAAGGATTAATAGTCTGGAAGACTTTAAAATAAGATATAATAACTATATCCATTATTAAAGCTAAATTATTAGATATAGAATATATATTAAAAAAAACTTTTATAATTTTTTAATTCCTTAAAGAAATCAATCTTTTTGTTAGATTATTAGTTATTATATTTTACAATAATTAACAAATTATTAGATTAATAATAGACAAAAACAAAAAGATTATTATTAAATTAAAATATATTGATATTCAGAATATATGGTTAAAATAAGAATATACAAAAGAAAACTTTTATTTCATTTATCTCCTAACAATTAAAATAACAGTAAATAGATTTATAAAGAATTTATTTTATCAAAAGTTTAATCACTTTATATTATTATTAAATCTCTAAAATATTAGAAATAGGATTACTAAAATCATTTAATTAATTTTCCTTTGAAAGCTTTTTTTTTTTAATATACTCAATATCAATTTACAAAATCTTGGCCTTTCTCTTTTTTTTTTTAATAATATTATTAATAGATATTCCCTTAAATGTTTTACATTTTTTATTATTATTAGAATTTTGAAAAAAAGAAAATTAATTCTTTATCTCTTTATTATCCTTATCAGTATTTATATTCAAATTGAATTAAACCTTTCTTTTCTTTTTACCCTTTGATATAATCTTTTTATATGTTTTGTTAAAAACAGATCTAGAAGCTATAAATTTATTAAAATTTTTTAACCGTTTCGTAATAGATGATAGGGGGAAAAAAAATCTCTGATTTTTAATTGAAAAGAAAGATATAATTACTAATTGAATTAATCAATTCAATTAAGGAGAAGTTTTGAGTAATTGTATTAATTAAGGGGAAACAATATGTATTAATAATGAAAGAGATATATTAGAAATAAAATCTAATAAATCTAATAAATCCAAATCAAGAAATTTATTATTTTCTTTCTATATTATTAATATTATAGTTATTGTAATACGAGTCAACTTTGTATTGAAAATAGTTTTCTATCAAAATGATTATTAGCTTAATTAAATAATTGATTAAGACTTTTAAGAAACTTATTTGATTTAATAAAACTACAAAGTTTGGATTTGAAAGTTTAATCAACCTTTTTACTAAAGGTTTTAAAAAGATTGGTAATATAATACAGGTATATATAAAATATTTTCAATATCAAAAAAAAGAACCCTTATATTTGAAGCACTTTCTATAATCTTTATAATAATTAGATAAAAGAGATTGGATATATTTAGTATACAGGATTGTATATTAATCACCTCAATCTTTTGTATCCCGAACTTTGTTTTTGAAATAACCCTTCCAATTCAAAATTTTTGATTTTTTTGATTTGGAATCTAAAACAAAAAAAGAAAAGAAAAATGATTTATTCAAAAAAGAATTGTTATTTGAAATAACAATCTCTTTTTAATTATCAAAAGTTTGTATGAGAGGATTTACTTGCTCAATAATAATAATAACAATATAATTTTTTTAATCAATACAATTACAAAAGAATGATGGATTAGCCTTTTTCAAAACATTATCAGATTCAATAAATACATCAAAATTAGATGTATTTTTTGAAGAATTTCTATTATCCTTTTTAAAAAAATGATTTTAAGTAGAAAGGGATATTAATAGAAAATAAAATTTGTAAAAAGAATTCAAAGTATTAGTATTAATTTTAGTAAATAAACAAATAGAAGAAGGAAAAACAATATTTTGCTATATAAAAAGTATAGAATTAGTATAATATAAAGATTGAATCGTATCAATTATTTTATATCAATAAGAATAAATCAAAGAAATTTGTAATCAAAATAGAGATATATATTTAGTAATAAAAGAATAATCTATTTAGAAGATTTTTTTTCAATAAGAGAGAATATAGTGAAAACTTTAATTGAAATTATATAGAATCAGAACTTGAAAAAAATGGGAATTATTCTATTCTTATTATTATAATCAATTAATAAATATTTCAGAAAACTTTAGAACCTTTAAATACTTTAATTCTATACATTTCCATTAGAGAATTATCGTATATATAATACGCTCAAATCAATTCACAAATTCAATATAACGTGTTTTATCAGTGAGTGGGTCATATCAGTAAATGGATTACTTTCACCTCAATTCATTCTCTTCTCTTTCGATACACGTTTTATTAACAATCTATAATGAATTCGAATAATCAAGAAGCCTGTATACTTCTTGTTATTGAAATTATTCAAAAAAACAAAAAAATAAGTATTCGAAAAGTTGCAAAGATGTATAATATTCTGAATATAATATTACAATATAGAATCAATAGTTTTATTTCTTGTTCCGAATATTGATCTAAATCTAATAATTTTTCAAAATTAAAGGAGAATATTATTTCTGAGTATATAATTGATATGGAGGGATACGATGACTCTCACCTGTACGTGGTGTATCCTACGAACCTTCGGTCGTGCGATCGGAGAGCTAAGTAGAGTCAGCTGGAGCCGGGTGGTGGTTGTACACTAATCGGAGGCCGTACTGGGAGCGAAGGTACGCGCAGCTGATCACCAGAGGGTGATCGCGAAGATGCTCGGAACAGAGGACTACCAGCAAAACGGAGATGAAAACCATTCGACGATGGAAGGGAGATGAGAGCGGGATTGATGCGGAACCATGCCTTTACGAATCTGTGTGGGGAGCAGAGCCAGAGCATATCGCGGCAGAGCGTCTGCGAAGCGGAACTAGCCCTTGAAACAGCGGATAATGAAGCTTCTATAACATAGCTGAGTCTGACTGAAGCCTGTGTTGGGAGCAGGGCCGATATTCTTAACTTGACGAACGAAAATCGACAGAACACCTCTGGGGCGCTAGCGTGCAGAATTTTCACAACCCAACAATACGTACGATCTGCGGGTATACTGGATCGGATATTTACAAATGGTGAGGGGAATAGTAGGAAGTATACAAAGGCTAGGACAGTGTCTACTGGGGCCGGCGGGAGCATATATGGAGTAGGAGGAGGGACGTTTTTAGCATCTTACCTCCGAGTGTGTGGGAGCGGCATAGCGGCGGAGGAGCTCCGGTACAGGAAGGACGCTTTTAGCAAGCCACACTCGACATTACTCGATCGGTATTACGGCGGCGGAGGATCTCAGGCAGAGGCCAATCCTACGATATACATGTGCAACGCGCTCCTAGCGCTCTACTTTCGACTACAAACTATACATTGGGGGAGTGGATTCTACAAGCAGAGCTTTGGTTAGTGGGTTGGAAACACTATGGAAAGGCTGCCTGGCTAGGGGTCTGAAATAGCAAGCCTGCGAGACATAGTCGGCCTTGTTGTGTAGGAGAGATCCGGCAAGGTAACGCGAAACGGCTACTAGCCGCGAGGCGTAGCATATAATGACAGCGACAGCGACACTGTCTATATGGCTCGAGAGGACGGATGCGTGTGTCGGTCTATAATCGGATACTATAGGGCAGAGGGCATGATGGAGGTATCAGATAGGCTTAAGGAGCAAACAGGAATGGAGGCGTGAAGGAATGGTTTTGGTCCTGGCCGGAACTTCCGAAGGTAATCACACAATAGGTGGTTTAATGTAGTCAGAAGATTCTACAGAAGCCTAGTACTAGTGGCTTTATCACAAGTGAGCCGGGAAAGCGTCTGTAGGTGTAGCGAACCTACTTTGTATTATAACATATTCTAGAAAGTAGTTATAATATAATTCATTTCTGCCCATGGTGCACGGAAGTGACCTTCGAAGAAGTGGAAAAGAGCGTCATAGGAGTTTCGAGCACCTCACCGGGGCCTGACCAGGTCACCGTTCGCCTTCTGAAAGCTTGCTGGGACACCATTGGACTGGTGATCGCTGGGATCTTCAATCGATGCTTGCAACTAAGCTACTTCCCAGCCAGATGGAGACGTGCAGAGGTGGTAATGATCCCTAAGATCGGAAAGAAAGATAAATCGTCAGTGCGATCCTGGCGACCGATAGCTCTACTCTCATGCATCTCGAAGGGCCTGGAACGCATAATCGCCAGACGCATCTCATGGACCGCGATGACAGCAGGCATACTCAGCCCCCAACACGGAGGAGCGCTCCCCAAGCGAGCAGCAATGGACCTAGTCACTTCGTTTGCACATGATGTCGAAGAGGCCTTCGCCCGCAAGCAAGAAGTCACAATGGTCACACTGGACGTACAAGGCGCGTTCGACGCACTCCTGCCGAATAGGCTACTGGAACGTATGCGCCAGCAAGGGTGGCCCCGCTCCCTTCTGCAACTAGTCCAAGCCTTTCTGAGCGACCGCTTAGTAAGAGTACGGCTGGAAAATGCAACTACAGAGTACAGCCGCGTCAAGTGCGGCACCCCGCAGGGCTCCCCGCTCTCACCCGTACTATACGTTCTATACCTCGCTGAGCTACTGAATCAAGACACCAAGCTGCGCTTCGGGTATGCTGATGACGTTTGCATCTACCGCGCATCCAAGAACGTACGCAAGAATATTGGCCTCCTCAAACGCGATCTCCGCCAGATCTTCCAGTGGGGTGAACGAAACCGCATAGTGTTTGCACCGGAAAAGCTAGAGATGATACACCTCTCCCGGAGGAGAGAGGCATACACCCCGCACCTGGAGGTGAACGACGAGATATCGATCCGCCCTATCAGTGAGTCGGGCGACGAGACTATTCAACCAGCCCTACGCTGGCTGGGAGTCTGGTTTGATCGGAAGCTATCCTTCAAAAGACACGTAGCAGAACGAGAAGCGAAAGCCCGCAAGGTCGCGAGGCACATCAAAGGGCTCGCACAGACACGTCACGGCCCGCCAGCTGCGGCGCTGCGCAAGGCGGTGATCACCTGCGTCCTACCCTCTGCCCTCTATGGATCCGAGGTATGGTACACAGGCCGAACGAAGCCAAATCGGGCGGGGGGAGCTGCCCGTGGTACAATGGTGAGCACAAGGCTGGGCAGTCACATCACCAAGGTCGATCGAGCGATCGTCCTAGCAGCAAGAGGAGTTCTACCCGCTTGGCGCACGACTCCGACCATTGCGATCCTGAGAGACTCTGGACTACCGCCCGGCGAGCTAGCACTCGAACAAGCACGAATAAGATTCGCACTCCGACTCCGCAAGGTGGACGAAAACCACCCACTGGCGATTCGTCTAGCGCAGGCACCTCAACACAAGATGAACAACACCAACCTCCGCAGACTAGCTAGATTGATCCCGGAAGCACCGAGACCAATACTCTCCCCGCCGCACTTCTCCGCAGGGAGCCGCACCGACCCCACAGGAGGCGTGAAGAAAGAAGCAGCCGCGCTCGAATTCACGCAATGGTGGAATCGTCTGCCTGACAGCCATATCACAGTCTTCTCGGACGGCACTGAACAGTACCACCGAGGGCAAAAGATAGTCGGCTACGGCTACGCGATCTACCGGGGACAATTTCCAGTGGCATCCGGCCATGGGGCGATCAACCCGCTCTCGCATGTCTTCGACGCCGAGATAGTGGGTGCTCTAAAAGGTTTGGAGCGCGCCGTCCGACTGGAACCGGCTGGGCAGATCACTACGTGCATCGACAGCACCTCAGTCATTTGGTGCATCAGGGGCAACGCCTCCGACTCATCCCAATGGGCGTTTCTGCGCTGTCATGAGATCATGAGGAACAGACAAGTGGCGATCCGATGGTCGCCTGGACATACCGGAATCCTTGGAAACGAGAAGGCCGATCGGCTCGCCGATCTGGGCGCCCATAGCGGTCGCATCGAAAACGACAACTCATCGCTCCCCACTATCAGTGGTATAAGCTCAACGGCCAGAACCCTCAGACGAGAGGCAGAGCAGAGGTGGTGGAAGCGAAATGAGGTCTCCCTCGCTGGCCGATACCGTCGCTGGCACCTCAGCTACCAAGTCAAGGAACCTGAGGAACTTGCCCTCCCCCGCCCTATTCTTCAGCGATTGGTAGCGCTCAGGACCGGACACGGGGATTTTGCGTCCTACCACCGGCGCTTTCAGCACGACAACGCCACCTCAGAATGCTCCTGCGGATACAGCAAAGAGCCTGAGCACCTAGTGCTCTGCCGACACTCCCGCACCCAATTCAACAACTGGCCGAACAAACCCGACTCAATTCCGCGAGACACAAAGAGTGCAATCGACTATCTCTCTCTTCTTCTGAAGACCCCAACAGACTTCGCAATCTTCCTAGCGATCACCAATCACTTCGAGCAACCACGCTTAGCTTCCCCGGAGAGCCTCTGATCTCCCACTTTCACATTGCCAACCAGGGCTGCACCCCCCTCTGGAGCCGTTCCCCCTCCTCCACCGCCGCGTACAAACTGCAACACACAAAAACTGACAATATAGGGCCCTATAGCCAGCCGCAAACCTGGACTACCCAGCATGAAGTGGGTTGAACAGCACCGACATTGCAAGCGGGAGACAAGCGGCAGGAGCGCGCACAGCGCCCCTGGCCGCTTCTCCCCCGACCTGCATCACAGCCGTAGAAGAACGGAACGCGTGGCTATGCCGGCACCCCCACTAGCATAGTCCATCCCTAGTACCCCCTGGGAGGTCGTGGCGAGCCCCTGCGGCTTGCCCCCCGGATGTAAATTAAAATAAATAAATAAATAAATAATTGATATGGATATGAAAGGATTTTCATTTAAATTAAGAAATGTAGAAGATATAACAAATTATATTCTTGAATCAAGGGGTGCAAAGTGTATTGGGAAGCTTTGAGTGTATCGATTTGTAAAGTGTTGAATCGAATTAAAGATGTGTTTTAGTTGTATTTATGATTTTTAAAAGGCTTTTTGTAAAGATTTTAAGTTTATTGAAAAGTGGTTTCGATTAGTTTTGAATATGTAAGCGAAATATGGTATTCTTGATAGCGATTTCTATAACTTCGATGAAACAGGTTTTATAATAGGTATAATATACTCTGGAATGATAGTAACTAGTGCTAAATGAAATAACAGAAGCAAGGCAATACAATCAGGCAATAGAGAATGGGCTATAGCGATTATATGTGGTAATGGGGAGGGTGAAACTATATCCCTATTTCTAGTAGTTTAAGGATAGGTTTATTTTTCCAATTGGTATATCGAAACTGATTTCCCTATGGATTGGGTTATTAAATCTATATCTAATAGATGGATAAACAATGAGACAGGTTTAGAATAATTGAAATATTTCGATAAGTATACTAAGAATCGAAGAAAGAGTAAATATCGAATATTGATATTAGATAAGTATAAAAACTATGAATCAAAAGTTTTTCAAGCATATTATAAAAAGAATGATATTGTATGTTTAGGTTTACTATTATATTCAAATTATTTAATTCAATCATTTAATGTTAATTGTTTTAGCAATCTGAAATATTTATATGGTATTCAAATTGATAGATTTATCAAGACGCATATCAACCATATTTTGAAAGTTGAATTCTTTATAACTTTCAAAACTGCATACCAAAAATCAATTACAATTCAAAATATAAAATCAGAATTTCGAGAAGCAGGTTTAATACCTTTTAATTTCAAAACTGTACTTTCAAAACTGAATATTCAAATTCGTATATCTATTCCCCCCTTTTTCAATCAAGATTTATAGATTTCTCAAATCTCTCACAATTCAACTGAAGTTTTTTTTCAATCAATTTTAATGAAAACTTGAATAGATCATTATTAATTAAGTTTTCCTATATCTATATTTGAGATTGTATTAGCTTTAGCTAAAAGTATAAAGAGATTAGCTTATAAGAATATACTTTTAAATGTAGAGATTTGTATACTTTAGGTAATAAATAAGACATTAAACAAGTATCAATATACAAAAAAAACCCAACTATGTCAAAAAGGAATGTTTACTAAACAAAAAACTTTTAATATATTATTTCAACAAAAAATTGATATTCAGATTCAATACAACAAGTATCAAAAAGGGAGGAATCCTAATAAAAAAACATTTTCTAATTGATATTATAATAAATATAATAAAACAGATCATAATACAAAAACCTATCAAAATAATATAATAGATTCTAGATTATTAGAATCTTTATAGTTTCAATCAATTGATTTAATTGTTGTTGAATAATATGGGTTTGAATAAGTGAATTGAGGTGAAAGTGACCCACTCACTGATATAACCCACTCACTGATAAAACACGTTATTTGTAATACCTCTAATTCATCGAATCATTCCTAACCATTCATTTATATATACTCTCGAAATATCAGATTATCAACTCGATAATCTATATATATATATATATTAGAAGTATAATCACCTGGCTTATCTAATATATTTCCTTGTTTTTATATCATTTTTCATTTCTTTATTTGCAAAATTTATATATTCAGCAGGGAAATCATTTATATATATTATACAAATAAATACATCATTACTTATAGCATTTGTTACCTAAAAATTAAAAAACTTTTTTTTGTTCTTAAATAAATCGAGATTATCTTAATCTAAAGAGTATATTATATAATATCATATACTATATATATACCCTAATTATCGAAATCAGCCTTTATAATTGATCTCAATTATATTATCATTATATTAGCTATTCTACTCATTACATAATCTACTAGAATAATAATTTTTCTCAAATAAGTACCTACATCGTCTATTTGAGGTATATATAAAGAACACTAATCATTACAATCAATTCTCAAATTAATCTAATCTATTAATCCTTTATCCTATTATCTCTCTATCAAAGATGACCACTGACGTAGCTATCCTTCGTGATAATAATTGTATTTGTTTCTATCAAAGTGATATTTATTTTAAAGAATGGAATATTCAGTTGATACATTTTGAAAAGTGTATGGAAATGGTTTTGGTGGAAGGGTTATATTGATGTCATTGTTTCGATTAGTTGGTGGCTTAGCTTTACGATTCTTAAGAGCATATTTGTATTTTTTTTGGTTTCGCGTGTTAGTTTCTTGTATGAGATCGAAGATTCTAATAAATTGTGGCGAATCTTTTGTAAACCAATCTTTATCAAAAAATTGTAATATATATAGAAAAATTTTCTTTTTGTATTCTAATATAGATCTATAAATGAACAGATCAATCAAATCCCTATTGAGTTTAATATTATCCCAAATATTTTTTAATATATAAATATTTTGGAATTGGTGGTATTATTGATTTCAATGTGTGCAAGTATTTAATTGAATAGTTGAATCCGAAGTGTTGGCTTTGTTTATAGTGATTTTTCAAGGATGATAGAAAGGATTGAGTATCAAAGTGAGTCTAATAGATGTGTAAATTGTTGTATAATTATTTAAAAGCAAACCGGGCTTATAACTATTACAAAGGATAACTACATCAATAATCACCTTTGATAAAGAGATAATAGAATAAATAAATAATCGATTAGATTAATTTGAAGATTGATTGTAATGATTAGTGTTCTCTATATATACCTAAAATAAACAATGTAAATACTTATTTGGAAAAGATTATCATCCTAATAGACTATATAATGAGTGGAATAGCTAATATAGTGATAATATAATTGAGATCGATCATAACGGCCAATCTCGATGATCAGGGCACATATATAGCACATGATATTGCGTGATATCTTTATACATCGACATTTACTTAATACCTTATTTGCTGCCCGAAGTATACAAATCTTTATACTTAAAAGTGTATTCTCATGAGCTAATCTCTCTGTACCTTTAGCTAAAGCTAATACAGTTTCAAATATAGGTGTAGGAGAGCTTGATTAATAATAATCTATTTGAGTTTTTATTAAAGTTGATTGAAAAAGAGTTTCAATTGGATAATAAGAGGTTTAAAAGGTTTATAAATCTTGATTGAAAAAGGGGGAAGTAGATATATAAATTTGAATATTCAATTTCGAAAGTATAGTTTCAAAATCAAAAAGTATTAAATCTACTTTTCGGAACTCTAATTTTATATTCTGAATTGTAATTATATCACGGAGGATAGCTACGTCAGTGGTCACCTTTGATAGAGAGATAATAGAATAAAGGATTAATAGATTAGATTAACTTAAGGATTAATCGTAATAATCAGTATTCTCTATATATATCCCAAATAGATAACGTAAATACTTATTTAAAAAAGATTATTATTCTAGTAGACTATGTAATAAATGAAGTAGCTAATATAGTAATAATGTAATTGAAATCGATTATAATAGCCGATCTCAATAATCAGGGTATATATGTAGCATATGATATTATATAACACACCCCCCAAATCGAAATAATCTCGATTTGTTTAAGGACAAAAGAAAGTTTTCTAATTTTTTAAACAATAAATACTACAAATAGCAATATATCCACTTGTATAACATACATAAATAATTTCTCTACCAAACATATAAATTTTATAAACAAAGAAATAAAAAATAATATAAAAAATAAAGAAATGCGTTGGGTAAACTGGGTGATTGTGTTTTTGATGTGTGTATACATATAGATCATTGAATTGATAATCTAATGTTTCGGGAATATATATAAGTGGATGGTTAGAAATAATTCGATAGATTAAAGGCATTACAAATATACTAAATCTATAAATTGATTTAAGCGTATTGTACACATGGTGGTTTTTTAATGGAAATATCTAGAATCAGAATATTTAAAGACTCTAAAGATTTCTGAAATATTCACTGATTAATTATAATAATAAGAATAAAATGATTCCCATTTTTTTCAAGTCTTGATTCTATATAATCTCAATTAGAGTTTTCACCATGCCCCCTCTTATTAAAGAAAATTCTTCTAAACAGATTATTCTTCCACTATTAGATATATATCTCTACCTCGATCACGAATTTCTTTGATTTATTCTTATTAATATAAAATAGTTGATACAATTCGATCTCTATATTATACTAATCCCATATTTTTTTATATAACAAAACATTATTTCTTCCTCTTCTATTTATTTATTTGTTGAAATTAATACTAATATTTCGAATTCTTTTTACAAATTCTATTCTTTATTAATATCCCTTTCTACTCGAAATTATTTTTCCAAAAAGAATAACAAAAATCCTTTAAAAGATGTATCTAATTTTGATATATTTATTGAATCTAATAATATTCTGAAAAAGGCTAATCTATTATTCTTTTATGGTTATATTGATTAGAAAAATTGTATTATTATTATTACTATTAAACGAGCAGATTTTTTTATATAAGCTTCGAATAATCAAAAAAGAATTATTATCTTAAATAATAATTCTTCTTTAAATAAATTATTTTTCTTTTTTTATTTTGTTTTAGATTTCAAATCAAAGGAATCAAAAATTTCAAATCAAAAGGATTATCCCAAGAACAAAGTTTGAGATATAAAAGATTAAAATAATCAGTATATAGTTCTGTATATTAAATATATTCAATCTCTTTTATCTAATTATTATAAAGATTATAAAAAATGCTTCAAACACAAAGATTCTTCGTTTTCTTGATATTGGAAATATCTTATATATATTTATACCATATTGCCAGTCTTTTTAAAACCTTTAGTAAAAAGATTGATTGAGTTTTTGGATTCGAATTTTATAGTTTTATTAAATTAAATAATTTTTTTAAAAGTTTTGATCAATTATCTAATTAAATTGATAATCATATTAATAGAAAACTATTTTCAATGTGAAATCGGCTTATACTGCAATAACTATAATATTGACAATACAAAAAGAAGATAATGAATTCCTTAATCTGGATTTATTAAATTCATTGAATTCTATTCCTAATACATCTCTCTCATCATCAACACACATTACCTCCCCTCAATCAACACAACCACTTAGGACTTCTCCTCAATTGAATCGATCAATTCAATCAGCGACCATACCTCCCTTTCCAATTAAAAATCAAAAATCTTCTCCTTTCCCATCACCTATTGCGAAACGGCTAAAGACTTCCAATAAACCTATAACTTCTAGATCTGTTTTTAATAAGACATACAAAAAAGTTATATCAAAAAGTAAAAAGAAAAAAAAGGTTCAATTCAATTTAGATATAAATACTAACAAGGATGATGAAGAGACAAGGAATCAATTTTCTTTTCCTCGAGATTCTAATAATAATAAAAAACATAAGATATTCGAGGAAATATCTATTGATGATATTATTGAAAAAAAGAAAAGAAAGGCCGAGATTTTGCAAATTGATATTGAATATATTGAGAAAAGGAAGGCTTTTAAAAAACAATTAATCAAATAATCTCGATAATCCTATCTCTAACATTTTGAAAATTTAACAATAATATAAAATAATTAAACTTCTAACGAAATAAATTCTTTGTAAATCTATCTACTGTTATTTCAATTATTAAAAAATAAATAAAATAAAAATTTCCTTTTATATATTCTTATTTTAACTACATATTCTAAATATTGATATATTTTAATTTAATAATAATCCTTTCGTTTTTGTTTACTATTAATCTAATAATTCATTAATTGTTATAAAATATAATAACTAATAATCTAATAAAAAGATTAATTTTCTTAAAGAATCAAAAAATTACAAGAATTTCTTTTGATATATATTCTATATCTAATAATTCAACTTCAATAATAAATATAGTTATTATATCTTATCTCAAAGTTTTTCAGATTATTAATTCTTTAAATAACAAAATAACATAACCTTATAATGATCATCGAGTTTCTGAATCATTTATAAAGAATATATCTGAAAATAATAGAAATTAAAGGATTTGATTTTTATTATATTTAATAGCGTAATATCTTGTGTTTCAAAGGTATTGAATATAATAATCACTGGCACCTCAGCTACCAAGTCAAGGAACCTGAGGAACTTGCCCTCCCCCGCCCTATTCTTCAGCGATTGGTAGCGCTTAGAATCGAACACGGGGATTTTGCATCCTACCACCAACGCTTTCAGCATGACAACACCACCTCAGAATGCTCCTACGGATACAACAAAAAGCCTAAACACCTAATGCTCTACCAACACTCCCACACCCAATTCAACAACTGGCCGAACAAACCCAACTCAATTCCACAAGATATAAAGAGTGCAATCGACTATCTCTCTTTTCTTTTGAAAACCCCAATAGACTTCGCAATCTTCCTAGCGATTATTAATCACTTCAAGCAACCACACTTAGCTTCCCCGAAAAGCCTCTAATCTCCCACTTTCATATTACCAATTAAGACTGTACCCCCCTTTGAAGCCGTTTTTCCTTTTCCATCGCTGTGTACAAACTGCAATATACAAAAACTGATAATATAAAGCCCTATAGCCAATCACAAATCTAAACTACCCAGCATAAAGTAGATTGAACAGCACCAATATTGCAAATAGAAGATAAACAGTAGAAACATACACAACACCCCTGGCTACTTCTTTTTCGATCTGTATCACAGCTATAAAAAAACAGAACGCGTGGCTATACCGGCACCCCTATTAGCATAATCCATCTCTAGTATTCCCTGGGAGATTGTAGCGAGCCCCTGCGGCTTGCCCCCTGGATGTAAATTAAAATAAATAAATAAATAAATAAATATAATAATCAATTATTTTCATGTGATCTAAAAATAAGTTAGTAAGAAAATAACTGAATTAAAATACAGAGAATGCTATATCGACTCTTATAGTGATTGTAATATATAATACAAATCCTATTTTTTTCTAATATATTTATATAAATATAATATTTGCTTTATCATTATTCTTTATAAATATTATAAAAAATAATAGAATATATATATTATTTTAATTGAGATTAAACTTTATTATAATCTTTTTAATATATATATTATGTGCTAGTTATAATCTCCCCGCCTTTCGATTACAAATAATACAAATACTCAAAAACTATTCTATATTATCTAGATCACAAAGTTTGTAAACAGTCTTGATATTAGAAATAATATAATCAATTATTATCAAATTCTTTTTGTAATAAATAATCTATATATTATCTACAAAGAATAAAACTAAGATTATTTATTCTGGATTTATAAAAAGATAGGGTTCCTTTTTGCATTAAATAAAACCAAGATTTTTCAATATAGTACTGAAATCCTTGAATTAAATCGCTAGGGAATTACAAAGATTATACAAAACATAATCAAGCACTACACATTTATTTGATTCCTTGAATCCATCTAACAAATAACAAACTACTAATATATCTAATAAATCTTTATAAATATTAACAAATATATTTATTATATCGAATTGCTTAGTTTCTAAATTGTATTTTGCAATTAGTATTATAACAATCCTGAATAATTGTCCAGCAAGAGTTGTAGTATAAATAGATTCAATAATATCTTTTGACTGAAGATCCCCTTGTATTATTAGTTTTGCTTTATATCTAGATAAAAAACCTTGTTCATTATATTTATATATAAATATTCATTGCAATAGGATAAAAGCAATTAAAGTATCCTCTGTATTTATTTTATATTAGGTTTTTCTTTCCTTTAGATTATTGATTTCAATTTTATATTTATACTTGAATTAAAGTTCTAGAAAATGATTCTTAAATTGATAATAACATTTAAATAATAGTAATAAATCTGAAAAATGAACTTTTGGTAATGTCTTTTACTAATCCTTATTTAGAATAACAAAAGGATTGAGTTTTGTTCGAACAGTTGTGGCGATTACATTGTGAATAGTGATATAAAAGTTATTATTTTCCTTTTGTTTTATAATTGAATGACTAAACCAAAATGTTTTATAGAAGTCTTCTAATCTATCACCATCTTGATTAGATAAATTTATAATAATTGTACCAATAAATATATAATTTATTGATATCCCTAATTTTTGTTTCAGAAAACCTTACTATCTAGTTAAATGATTATAATTAGTTGGAAGTAAAATATTGAAAATAGGAAAATCGAAATCGAATATTTGATACTCTAATGAATTAAAAATTGATTATAGAATTTCGATCTTTATAACTTTTTGTTATTTGAATGATTACTCATGAAAATTAGCTTTGTTTTCAATAAATAAATTAAATACTCTTTTTTTAAGAATGAATAATCAAGTTAGTAATGTATCCTTTATTACACAAGATTTTAAAGAAAGCGGACTTTCTATAGATACATCTTCAATTAGTCTTGATATAAAGATAAGATCCTTCCCAAATATACCATCCTCACTTATTAAAGAATCTATATAATCATTAATAAACAAAAACTCTGAATCACTCTCATATTCTACATACAAAATATCAATAACAAATCCAGTAAGCTTATAATCCATATTTTCTAAAATAATAAATGATTCTTTAATATTTGTTAGATTATTTAAAATGAAATGATTGATATTCGGAAGTTGCAAATTACCTAATTATTCCTGAAATAAAATATCTGAATCTTAAGTTACTAGAGATTATAGATCCTTTGATAATATAACCCTTCTATGATTTATAAGTATATTTCCACTCCTCAAATGTATTTCTGAGTTCTACTTATTTATGGGTATGTTTGTATTTATTTATTTATTTATTTATTTTAATTTATATCCGGGGGGCAAGCCGCAGGGGCTCGCCACAACCTCCCAGGGGATACTAGAAATGGACTATACTAGCAGGGGTGTTGGTATAGTTATGTGTTCCATTCTTCTATGGTTATAATATAGGTTAGAGGAAAAACGGTTAGGGGTGTTGTGCGTACTCTTGTTGTTTGTTTTTTGTTTACAATGTTGGTGCTGTTCAATCTATTTTATACTAGATAATTCAGGTTTGTGGTTGGCTATAGGGCCCTATATTGTCAGTTTTTGTATATTGCAGTTTGTATATGGCAATAAAAAAGGGGGAACAGCTTTAAAGAGGGGTGTAGCTTTGGTTAACAATGTGAAAATAGGAGATCAAAGGCTTTCTAGGAAAACTGAATGTAATTGCTTGAAGTGATTGATGATTGTTAAAAAGATTACAAAATTTGTTAAGATCTTTAAAAGAAAAAAGAAATAATCGATTGTATTCTTTATATTTTGTAAAATTGAATCGGGTTTGTTTAACTAATTATTGAATTAGGTATAGGAGTATTAATAGAGTATTAAATATTCAAACTCTTTACTATATCTATAAAAGTATTTTGAAGTAATATTATTATATTGAAAGTATTGATAATAGAATATAAAATCTCTATATTTAATCCTAAATATTATTAATTACTAAAGAATAGAATGAGAAAGAGTAAATTCCTTAAATTCCTTGATTTGATAGTTAAGGTGCTAGTAATAGTATTAATTCTGATAACGTTTGCATCTACCGCGCATTCAAGAATGTACGCAAGAATATTGGCCTCCTCAAACGCAATCTTCGCCAGATTTTTTAGTGGGGTGAACGAAATCGTATAGTGTTTGTATTGGAAAAGCTAAAGATGATATATCTCTTTTAGAGGAGAGAGGTATATATTTTGTATTTGGAGGTGAATGACGAGATATCGATTTGCTTTATCAGTAAATCGGGTGATAAGATTATTCAATTAGCTCTATGCTGATTAGGAGTTTGGTTTGATTGGAAGCTATTCTTCAAAAGATATGTAGCAAAACGAGAAGTGAAAGTTTGTAAGGTTGTGAGGTATATCAAAGAGCTCGTATAGATATGTTATGGTTTGTTAGCTGTGGCATTGTACAAAGTGATAATCATCTGCATCCTACCTTCTGTTCTCTATAGATCCGAGATATAATATATAAACCGAACGAAGCTAAATCGGGCGGGGGGAATTGCCCGTGATACAATGGTGAGTATAAAACTAAGCAATCACATTACTAAGGTTGATTGAGTGATTGTTTTAATAACAAAAGGAGTTCTATCCGCTTGGTGTATAACTCCAATTATTACAATCCTAAAAAACTTTGGACTATTGCTCAACAAATTAATATTCGAATAAGCACGAATAAGATTCGTATTCCGACTCCACAAAATAAATGAAAACTATCCACTAATGATTCGTTTAGTGTAAACATTTCAATACAAAATGAATAACATCAATCTCTACAGATTAACTAGATTGATCTCAAAAGCATTGAAACTAATACTTTCCCTATTGCATTTCTCTATAGGGAATCATATCGATCCTATAGGAGGTATGAAGAAAAAAGCAGTTGTGCTTGAATTCATATAATAATAGAATCGTCTGTCTGATAGTTATATCACAATCTTCTCGGATAGCATTGAATAATATTACTAAAAGCAAAAGATAGTCGGCTACAACTATACAATTTATTGGGGATAATTTCTAATGGTATTCGGTTATAGAGCAATCAACCCGTTTTTGTATATCTTCGATATCGAGATAGTGGGTGCTCTAAAAGGTTTGAAGTATACTATTCGATTGAAATCGGTTAAATAGATCACTATATATATCAATAGCACCTTAATTATTTGATATATCAAGAACAACACTTTCGATTTATTTTAATAAATGTTTTTGTATTGTTATAAAATTATAAAGAATAGATAAGTAATAATCCAATAGTTGTCTGGATATATTGAAATCCTTAGAAACGAGAAGACCAATCGGCTCGCTAATCTAAACATCTATAACAATCGCATCGAAAACAATAACTCATTGTTCTCCACTATTAGTGGTATAAGCTCAACAATCAGAACCCTTAGATAAAAGGCAGAGCAGAAATAGTAGAAGTGAAATGAGATCTCCCTTGTTGGTCGATATTGTCGCTGGTATTTCAGTTACCAAGTTAAGGAATTTAAGGAATTTGCCTTTCCTTGTTTTATTCTTTAATGATTAGTAATGTTCAGAACTAGATACAAGAATTTTGCATTCTATTATTGGTGTTTTCAATATAACAACACTACCTTAGAATATTCCTACGGATACAGCAAAAAGTTTGAGTATCTAATATTCTACTAATACTTCTACACCCAATTCAACAATTAACCAAACAAACCCAATTCAATTCCGTAAGATACAAAAAGTGCAATCGATTATCTCTCTTTTCTTTTGAAAACTCCAATAAACTTTGCAATCTTCCTAGCGATTATTAATCATTTCGAGCAATTACACTTAGTTTTCTTAAAGAATCTTTGATTTCCTATTTTCATATTACCAATTAAAGCTGTATCTCTTTTTGAAGCTGTTCCCCCTTTTTCATTACTATATATAAACTATAATATATAAAAACTAATAATATAGGGTTTTATAATTAACTACAAACCTAAACTATTTAGTATAAAGTAGATTGAACAGTATCGATATTGCAAATAGAAAATAAATAATAGGAGTGTGTATAACACCCCTAACCACTTCTCCCCCAATCTGCATCACAGCTATAAAAGAATGAAACACATAGCTATACCAACATCCCTACTAGCATAGTTCATCCCTAATACCCCCTAGGAGATTGTAGCGAGCCCCTACGGCTTGCCCCCCGAATGTAAATTAAAATAAATAAATAAATAAATAAATAATAGTATTAATTAGTAAGGGAGATTTCATTTCGTTTTTATCATTTCTGCTCTGCCTTTTGTCTAAGGATTCTAATTATTAAGCTTATACCATTAATAATAGAAAGTGATAAGTTGTTGTTTTCAATACAATTGCTATGAGCACTCAGATCAGCGAACCAATCGGCCTTCTCGTTTTTAAGGATTTCAATATATCCAGACAACTATTGGATCGTTACTTATCTATTCCTCATAATTTTATAACAATACAAAAACATTTATTGAAATAAATCAAAAATGTTACTCCTAATATACCAAATAATTGAAGTACTATTGATACATATAATGATCTATCCAATTGATTCCAATCGAATAGTATACTCTAAACCTTTTAGAATATTTATTATTTTGATATCGAAAATATACAAAAACAGATTGATTGTTCTATAATTAAATATTATTAGAAATTATCCCTAATAGATTGTATAGCTATAACCAATTATCTTTTGCCCTTGATAATATTATTTAATATTATCCAAAAAGACTGTAATATAACTATCAGGCAAACAATTCTATTATTATATAAATTCAAATGCGATTACTTCTTTTTTTACATTTTCTATAGAGTCAATACAACTTCTTATAAAGAAATATAATAGGGAGAGTATTGATTTCAATACTTCCAAAATCAATTCAATTAATTTGTAAAGATTAATATTATTCATTTTATATTGAGATATCTATACTAAACGAATTACTAATAAATAGTTTTCATTTATTTTATAGAATCGGAGCACAAATCTTATTTATATTTGTTCGAATACTAGTTTGTTAGGCAATAGTTTAGAATCTTTTAGAATTATAATAATTAGAGTTATACGCTAAACAAAAAAAACTTCTTTTGTTATTAGAATGATTATTCAATTGATTTTAATAATATAATTTTTTAGTTTTATACTTATTATTATATCACAAACAATTCCCCCCACCCGATTTGGCTTTGTTCAGTTTATATACTATACCTCGAATCCATAAAGAACAGAAAGTAAAACACAAATGATTACCGCCTTACACAATACTACAACTGATAAGCTGTAATATATCTATACAAATCCTTTAATATATTTTACAATCTTACAGACTTTTGTTTCTCATTCTGTTATATATCTTTTGAAAAATAGCTTTCAATCAAACTAGATTCCCAATCAATATAGAACTAATTAAATAATCTTATTACTTAATTTATTAATAAAATGAATCGATATCTCATTGTTTATTTTTAAATATAAAATATATACCTCTCTCCTCCAGAAAAGATATATTATCTTTAGCTTTTCCAATACAAATACTATATGGTTTTGTTCATTTTATTAAAAGATTTAGTAAAGATTACATTTGAGGAGGCTAATATTTTTGCATATATTCTTGAATATATGATAAATATAAATATTATTAATATACTCGAAATGCAGTTTAATGTTTTGATTTAATAATTCAACAAGGTATAGAATATATAATACAAATGAAAATAGAGAGCCCTGCGGAATATTGTATTTGATATGACTATATTCTATAATTACATTTTCTAGTTATACTCTTATTAAGTAATCGCTCAGAAAGGCTTGAACTAATTATAGAAAGAAATGGAGCCACTCTTACTGACATATACATTCTAATAGCCTATTCGGTAAGAGTATATCGAATACACTTTATACATCCAGTATAATCATTGTAATTTCTTGCTTACAGGCGAAGACTTTTTCGATATTATATGCAAACGAAGTGATTAGATTTATTACTACTTGCTTGAGGAGTGCTTCTTTGTATTGGGGGTTGAGTATATCTATTGTTATTATGGTTTATGAGATGTATCTAGCGATTATATATTTCAGGTTCTTTAAGATGTATAAAAGTAGAGTTATTAATTGTTAGGATTGTATTAACGATTTATTTATTTTTTTGATTTTAGGGATTATTATTATTTCTGTATATTTTTATTTGATTGGGAAGTAGTTTAGTTGTAAGTATTGATTGAAGATTCTAGTGATTATTAATTTAATAATATTTTAATAAGTTTTTAGAAGGCGAATGGTAATCTAATTAGATTTCGGTAAGATATTTGAAACTTCTATAATATTTTTTTCTATTTTTTTGAAGGTTATTTTCATATACTATAAAAATTCGTTGAATATACAACCTAGTCGGAATGGATTTGTTTTAAAATTGTTGCTGTTATTGAAGTATTTGAGAATTTCCTTTTGTAGAATCCGAACCTTTTCAGCAGTGTTTTCGATTGCTATGCTATTGATGATTAGGGGTGGTGCTTTGAGGTTGATAACAAGCTTGTATCAGTTGATCACTTTGTATAGGTTTTTATTATAATTTATTTTATCAATAATCCCATACTAATATTAGCATTTCACTTTTCTGATTGTAGTTATCAATCCCCATTGCTAATATTCTATTTAATCAATGTTCTCAATTCTAATTGTTTTATAGTTTTAATATATTATTTTATATTTATTTGTTTATTAAGGGGTAGAGCGATTGAAAATATCTTTTTTCTTTTTTGTTAAACAAATTGTTGATTCAAACAAAGAATTCAGTATTCTTATTAATTCATTAATCTGTTTAGTAAATATATTCTTTGGGTTTGGGAAATGAGAAATCTCGTTTTTTATAATCTTTTAGAATACTAAAAGGCCTTTCTCATTGATTACACAACTAAAGGACTTAGTAATAGATAAAATAAGATTCGAAATCATACTTATTTATATTTCGTAATCGAAACCACTTTTCAAATTATAATCAATAATAATACTAATAAAAAGAATATTAAAAAAAATCAAATCAATTATATAACCTATTTCATAAATAAAAACCCCTAAAGTTCTAATAAAATCTATTCTATTCAAAAGAGATTATTCTATAAAAAGTGCTTCTTGACCAATCGAAGCTATATCAAGCTCGAATAGGTTATATTTAGTATTGAAATCGCCACCTATTACTATACAATTAAAAAACACTATAAAGATTATTAGATCCATTATCTCCCTAATATTCAATTGTTGATATATATTAATAATTTGTATATTATTCATTTCTATCTAAAAAAGATTTCGGCATAATTAAATATGTTTTTATTAAGTATGGATCCGTTTGTTTTTGTGTATGTATATTATTGTTCTTGATCTTTCTATTTATTTTTTAGGGTTGTTCGGGTTGTTTCAGTTGTTTATCGGCATAAAGAGGTTGTACCCCGGGTGATTTTGGGTTCGAGATTTAGAGTATATAAAGGGTTCCTATATATAGAGAACCTTTAATTCTTATTTATATACCATTTGTAATATCGCGATGTGCACTCTTATCTTTTTCTATATATTCGCCCAGTCGATCCGTATGGATCTGGTTGTAGCTATCTAACGGCTGATGTTACAATACCAAAAAAAATAACTATTCATTTAGATTAATATTGATATCCATATCGATATATTGTGATAATACAATATTGAAAAATGCTTTTTCATTCAGGCTGCCCTTATTTGAATACTTCCTTTTAGAACAATAAGAGTCATTGGACAGACTATCAGCCGAAAAGACATTCTGAAGAGCATATTAGAAGCTGCTCAGGTTTTCGTACATAGTGATATGTTCCCTGCAAAAAGGGGGGGGTATCTCAACTATAATACTTTAGAAAACTATTGTAGTTAGAATAGCTATTCTGTTAACTATTGCTTTAATAGTTAGACAAATCTTTCGATTTTATTTTTTGATTTTATAAATCTTGGATTTTATAAGGTATATAACTTTTTTATTAATTTGATATGGCATCGCGGGGTAATTGTTATGCCCAGTCGGGAACAGTTTTGTGTAGTTTGTATATTCAGTTTTGGTCTTGCACTCGAACCCAAACGGGCCATCGTGGTTTATTTGTAGAACATTATAATTATTGTATTTTGAGGTGCTTTTGTATATTACTAGATTGTAAAAGTTCTAATACTTTGAATTATAATAAGTGATACACTGTTTTGACTTAATATATTAGATTCGTTTGAAACTATTTAAGAGTTTAAAGGGAAAGACTTTTATTGGTAGGTTAACAATTCAGATCTATTTATAGGAATTGGCTATCCGAATAATAATTTAGCAATCAATTAAAGGAATATCTATTTATATTAATACTTTTTCAATTATTATCTCCTTAATAATTAATATTCTATTTTTATTCAAATTATAAAAAAAGATTAGAACTTTCTCTAATATATAGCAATGCTAGATTATAGATTGTTTCAGATTATTACAATTCAGAATCTTTTTGATTTTTTCTATATTCTCGACTTCAAATAGTTTATTATATATAACATTACTAGCAGTTCATATCACCCACCCAATAGCTATAAAAGTAATAAATATAATATTAATATCTTTTAGATTAGGGATAACCTTATCGATTGTTTTTCTTAATATATAGGCGTTTGGACAATTTATTGTTAATATAGTAATTCCTATTACTAGTAAACAAATATTCACTTTGGTTTTCTAGGGTTTGATTGATCTTTATTTGTTGGTCTGTCTTTATATATATACAATTGTATTTATAGATATATTTAAATTTTTCAAAATCTTTATAATATCTGTATAAATATGATTTGGATTGTTGCTATTTTTATCTTTAGTTATAGAATATATTATATTTTATAATAATTTGGTTTTGATATTGTTTATTATTATATTATAAACTTCTTTATTATAAGCTACTTTCTCTAATATATTATCAGCTTCGAATTGGTGAAATATTGCTTCGAATACTTTATAAATCTTATATTTGAATTGTATTTGTTTATTGAAGATATTAAATTGATTTATAATAAAGAATCCTTTTGTTATTAATGGGTTTGATATAGTGACTCTTACAGTTTTTATACTATAGGTGTTTGTACTATTAAAGTTGAATAATAAAAGTGAAGATAGTAATTGGTCGCAAATGAACTAGGGATTGATTGCAATCGGTGCTTTTATAGGGGTAATCGCTATAGCGTTTACACTGTTAGCAACAATTGTAGATATATTTAATACTAGAGTTTATATAATCGGAGGGTGCGGCTTAGTGCGATCTAAGCTCGTAGTTGTTGTGTTGGAAATGTTGTGGGTATGTTTGTAGTATGCATGGTGATATCAGATAAGGAAATTACTGTAATATGATCTGAAGTAATCTTATTGTACTTTTCTTCTGGGAGAATGCTATTGATATCGATTGGAATTGAAATATCAAGTTCTTTAAAGAATTCTTGTAATTTCTATTTCGATAATGTATCGACAATCCCATTAAAAATATCAATCTTATACATATGATTTTTATTAAATATAACATTATGAATAATAATAACCCTTTTAAGCTTTGGAATCTATATGCAGAAGATTAATGATTCTGCGATATATTTAATGAGGTATTCAATATGAGTTTTAGGGTTAGTTTTATAAAAAAATTTATTAACTCTAAATTCTTTTTTTTTATCCAATAAATAAACTCGATATTCATATTGATATATATTATTCTAGTTTGGTTGGAGATTATAAATTAAATAATTGGTGATTGATGATATAGAATAATAGTAATAGTCTTGGAATTATATATTCAATATTTCATTTGGAGATTTAAAAGAGTGAGCTTTATAAGGATTGATGTTGTATAGGTAGATAGCTGCTTATACAACTTCTATTTATATACAATTAGGAAATTCTGAAGAAATATGCATTTTGATCTACTTCATTATAATTTCTTATTCTACTCATTCTGATCCTTCATTTGCTTTATATATATTAGATAAGGATAACTCTAATTCTATATCTTCTTAAACTATTCATTTTTCGAATACAATATCTCCCATAATGCTTATTACAAAGGTATTATTGTTTTGCTTAATATATATAACAAAAAGATTATATTTTCATAGTATCTAAATAAGAAATCCTTGAATGATCTTGTAGACTTCAAAATGAGATTTTTGATAAAAAGGGAAAATGAATATCTTTTTACTAAATATCTTCTTGATTACTAAAAGTCATGAAGCTTTAGTATATCCCTTTATGAAGTCGAAAAGATTCTATTGAACTTTATAGAAAGAATGTAGTAATTGATATTCACTAAATAATTATAAAATAATCTGTTTTGTATGAGTGTGGGTATAGTCGATATATTTCAATTTAGTTATTTTTTTTATTCTAATATTTTTTGTAGAGAAGATTAAATGTTTTAATACTTCTTTTCTTAAATATCCAAATCTTTCATACCATAATTCGGTAGAGTTATATTGTGATCTTGAAGAATCGCGAGATTGTCAAAAAAACTATTTGATCCTTTTATTAATTGAAGGATATATGATTATTGATTGATTTATTGGGATATTTATAAGGGATAGAGAATAAAATGAAAGTAAATTGTATTCTAGGAATAAAAGATTGTCCGTACGAATACATTGAATAACAATAGAATTATTATTAACAAATCCATAACAAAGAATAGAATCTATGCCCATAAACCATAAACCAACTTCTTTCAATTTAGTTTCTGAAACAATATTAATATATATTAAAAGATTGGGTGGAAGAGGCCTCTATATTGACTATCTTACTACGCGTGTAA
The DNA here is from genome assembly GCA_014898285.1 of Botrytis aclada. Taxonomy (NCBI): domain Eukaryota; kingdom Fungi; phylum Ascomycota; class Leotiomycetes; order Helotiales; family Sclerotiniaceae; genus Botrytis; species Botrytis aclada. Next base: position 3,082,518 of record RCSV01000005.1, read on the forward strand.
GCATATTGATCCTCCTCTAGTATTATATGAGGGGACCAATATGCCTGTCTATGGTTCGTCTAATCTAGCCCGTTTAGGTAACCGTATTACTAATCACTACACGTGCTTAGCACCGGTAACTTCTATTCCTTTTAACAATATAGAAATAAAAAATATATACCACATTCTTAAATATAAAATCTCCATTTTCAAGACCATTAAATCAACGAATAATCCCCTTGATTGTATGTATACCATAGCCAACAACTAGAAAAATTGTTATTCCAGATTCAACATAATCTAATAATAAAGAAGATATATACTCTTATTCATCAAAAAATAAGATATCATTAACAAAATACATAACACTATTTGTATTCAAAACGATGCTTTGGGATAAATAATAAAAAATTGTTAATATAATACTATAAATCCCACTTGATAATCCACTCTAAATAACTATAACATTCAATTTAAATTTAGGATCATAATGATTAATTTGATTTAAGGATTTCAACCACCTCTTATTCTCCCAGACTTTTCTTATATCATTCCATTTGTTGGATTTCATTCGATTTATAATTTGGATACACTCATAATCAATAATCTTAGAAATCTTTTTTCTATTACTTTTTCCAATAAAAATAAATTTGATTGTATAGTATTCCTTTGAAGAATAATATATTCTTGGATTAACAATCTTTCAATCATTTTCTTGTTTATATAGATATACGAACTTTTTTCCATTGTTATTTCTTTTTCCATCATTACCTTGCTTGCCTTTACTGAACACTTGAAACAATAATTGATTTGAAGGAATACTGATTGTAAAGATACCCTTTATCTTAGATTTGATAAAACATTAATAAACAAGATTACCAAAGATATCACTATATTACTTCAAAATATAGTTTGATATCCCTAATTGATCATTTATATCGATCTATATAAGCATAGCAAACACCTATTCAGAAGCTATACATTCTTTAATAGTTTGTATAAAATCCTTAATTGCTTTATTATATTTAACTTCCAAAATATTGTAAACGATTGTATTAATATAAACACTTAATTATTCAGTATGCCATTTGATTAGATCAATATGATCTGTGTAAGCTTGCTAAAAATAATTGTAATAACTTTGTGTTATTATGGCTTTGACCATTTGCAATATAAATATAAAAAAATCTTCTAGCTTTTTGATAAGGAATCTTAGAGATATAAACTTTTGAGTCTTATTTTTGATTATAATATTTATGAAATGAGTTTGATCTATAATCTTAGTAATCTAATCAAAAATCTTCTCATACTTCTTATACATATAATTATATTCGTCTTTATTAAAGCAATATTCACCCTAAAAAGCGAAGTATTTAATCAATACATTTTAAAAGATGTATAGAAATAGTTTTGATAAAAGGATTATATTAGTATCATTATCTTAATCAATCAGTGACTTAGCCTTACAATCTTCAAAAACACATTCGTATTTTTCTTGATTTCATACATCAGTTTCTCGCATGAGATTGGAGATTCTAATGAGTTACAACGGATTTTTTGTAAACCAATCTTTATCAAAAAGTTATAATATATATAGAAAAATTTTCTTTTTGTGTTCCGATATAGATCCATAAATAAGCGGGTCGATTAAATCCCTATTAGATTTAATATCATCCTAGATACCTTTCAACATATAAATATTTTAGAGTTGGCGGTATTATTGATTTTAATACATATAAGTATTTAATTGAATGGTTGAATTCAAAATACTAGCTTTATTTATAATAATTTTTTAAGGATGATAGAAAGGATTGAGTATCAAAGTGAGTCCAATAGATGTATAGATTGTTATATAATTATTTAAGAGCAAACCGGGCTTATAATTATTATAGAGGATAGCTATATTAGTGATTACCTTTGATAGAGAGATAATAGGATAAAGGATTAATAAACTAAATTAACTTGAGGATTGATCATAATAATCAGTATCCTCTATATATACTTCAAATAGGCAATGTAGACACTTATTTGAAAAAGATTATTATTCTAGTAGACTATATAATGAATGGAGTAGCTAATATAGTAATAATATAATTGAGATCGATTATAACGGTCGATCTTGATGATCGGGGCACGTATGTAGCACGTGATATTGCGTAACAAATTGATTCTTAGTATATAGTTTTAAAAGCTATAAAGAATTTAATTTTCAAAATATAATTGATATACACCTTAATAAATCCATTAATTTGAATATCATATAAATGTTTTAGATTACTAAAACAATTAATATCAAATGGTTGAATTAAATGACTTGAATGTGATAATAAATCTGTCAAGGTACGGATGAAGACTTATATTGTACCATAAGGGTGGAAGAGCTATGGAAGAGTGAAGCCCTACTTATAGGAAGTAGGGCGCGCTAGTGTTCTGTGCCTGAGGCACGAAGGCAACTACAGATCATGTAGTTGGCGCCGTGATAAAATCTAAACATATAATATTATTCTCTTTACAATATGCTTGAAAAGCTCTTGATTTATGATTTTCATGCCTATCTAGTATCAATATTCGATATTTGCCCTTTCTTCGATTCTTAGTATATTTATCAAAATGTTTCAATTATTTTAAATCTGTCTTATTGTTTGTTCATTTATTAGATATAGATTTATATCACGCAATATCATGTGCTACATATGTGCCCTGATTATCGAGATCGGCTGTTATAATTGATCTCAATTATATTATTATTATATTAGCTACTCTATTTATTATATAATCTACTAGAATAATAATCTTTTTCAAATAAGTGCCTACATCGTTTATTCTAGGTATATATAGAGGACACTGATTATTACAATCAATCCTTAAGTTAATCTAGTTTATTAATCCTTTATCCTATTATCTCTCTATTAAAGGTGACCACTGACGTAGCTATCCTCCGTGATAATTTAATAACCCAATCCATAGGGAAATCGGTTTCGGTATACCAATTGAAAAAATGAATCTATTCTTGAATTATTAGAAATGGGGGTATAATTTCATTCTCCCTATTACCACATATAATCGCTATAGTCTACTCTCTATTATCTAATTATATTATCTTGCTTTTACCATTTCATTCAGTATTAGTTATTACTATTCCGGAGTATATTATACTTATTATAAAGCCTATTTCATCGAAATTATAGAAATCGTCATCGAAAATATCATATTTCATTCATATATTCGAAATTAATCGAAACTACTTTTTAATAAGCTTAGGATTTTTGTAAAAAAACCCTTTGAAAATTATAAACACAATTAAAACATATCTTTAATTCGATTCAACATTTTACAAATTAATACACCCAAAACTTCCCAATACACTTTGTATCCCTCGATTCAAGAATATGATTCACTATATCTTTTACATTTTTTAATTTAAATGAAAATCCTCTCATATCCATATCGATTATATACTCAGAAATAATATTCTCCTTTAATTCTAAAAAATTATTAGATTTAGATCGATATTTGAAACGAGAAATAAAACCATTAATTCTATACTATAATATTATATTCGAAATATTATATATCTTCGCAACTTTTCGAATACTTATTCTTTTGTCTTTTTGAATAGCTTCAATAATAAGGAATATACGGACTTTTTGATTATTCGAATTCATTATGAATTGTTAATAAAACACATATCGAAAGAGAAAAAAATGAATTGAGGTGAAAGTGACCCACTCACTGATATGACCCACTCACTGATAAAACACGTTAGAAGAATTACAAAAGCAGAATACAAGATACCTTTAGAATCTACAACTAAGGAACTACAAGCTGAGCGCTCGTAAAGCAACTATAAATACTAACTACATACACATAAACACACATGTGCTCCCAAGCACACGTAACCGATCGCGATGCGATTGAATGCGATCCGTGACAATGCCTTGAACCCAATCGTTACAAAATGGGTGAGTGCACGGACCCGGCACTCATCGCCCTCGTATGAGACACGTATTTGATAATTTGAGGCATTTTCGACTATTATATAATCAATTATCAATCACCATAACATGGTTTATCAGCATGTGCACCATATCAGTATATACACCACTTTTACCTCGATTACTCACATTATATTAATATAAAATAATAACAATACTATAAAATAAAATAAAATTATATATAATCTAAAGATTAATTAATACTGGATCCAATTGATAAGTTTATATATTATATAAAACACTACCGTATTTATTACATCATTGTATAACAGATTGCCTTTTTATTAAAGAACTATCATTTGTATATTCAATGTATTGTATTTAATTATCTATATTCTTTTGCTCCAATATATCATATCCATTTCCTATTGAAAAGGCTTCTCCTTTTTGTATAAAAGCCTTTTGAACTCTGCAATATTTACTAAATACTTTATTTGTTTTACAAAGATTATAAATCTCAGCAGTTAAAAGTATATTCATATGAGCTAGAAGCTCTATACCTTTAGCTAAAGTTGTAACTATCTCAAATATAGATATAGGGGAATTGCTTAGATATTATATAATACAATTTTTAATTAAAGTAGATTAAGAAAAAGCTTTGATAGGATTATAAGATATTTGAGATTACTATATTTCAGAATCGATTGAGATTGATTTATTTGATAGAATTCTTATTCGAATATCCAGTTTTGAAAGTATAACTTCCAGATCAAATAGAATAAATCTAGCTCCATGGAATTCAGTTTTCCCATTTGATATAGATATTGCTTTAATATATATAGTTTTGAAAGCTTGAAAGAACTCGATTTTGATAATATGAGTGATATGTGCCTTGATAAAATTCTCGAACTGTTGACTATATAAACACTTTAAAGAACTAAAACAATCGATATTAAATGGTTAAATTAAATGCAAAAAATGAAATAGTAAACCAAATAGTATAATATTGTTTTCCTTACAGTATTCCCGAAAAGCTATAGATTAATAACTTTCATATCCATCAAGCACTAGCATACAATATCCATCTATTTTCTTATCTATAGTATACTTATCAAAATGCTTAATTCATTCAAGACCAATTTCATTATCTATCTATTCATTGGAAATAGGTTTTATAATCCAATTATATGGTAAACCACTTTCAGTATACTAATTTGAGAGGTGATATTTGCCTTTAATTAACAAAAACGAAGGTATATTGTAACCCTCTTTATTTATACAAATAATCGCTATAGTCCATTCTCAATTATCAGATTGTATAGCTTTACTTCTATCATATCAATCGGCTTTAGTGATTACTATATACAATGATATTTGTTCTATTATAAAATCAGTTTCATCAAAGTTATAGAAATCGCAATCGAGAATACTATATTTGGCTTGCATATTCGCTACCAATCAAAACTACTTTTTAATAAGTTCTGAATCTTTGTAGAGAGCTTTTTGAAAGTTATAAACATAAGTAAAACATATCTTTAAATCCGGATATCGTTATACAAATTGATTCGCCCAAAGCTTTTCAACTTTCTTATTACCCTTCGATTTCAGAATACTATTCGCCATATCTTCCACATTACTTATTCTAAAACTAAATCCTCTATTATTTATATCAAATATATATTGAATAATAACCTCCTTTTCCAAAATAATCAAATTATAACTTTTTGATCGGAATTCTATACAAAAAGTCAAACCATTCATTTTATAGATGAGTATTATATGTAATATATTATATAACTTAGCAACCTTTTGAATACTCAGTTTTTTGTCTCTTTGAATAGCTCCAATAGCTAAAAGTATTTATGCTTTTTTACTATTCGATTGTATAATGAATTGTTAATAAATCGTATATTAAAGTGGAAAGATAATAATTGAGGTAAAAGTGGTGTATATGCTGATATGGTGCACATGCTGACAAACCACGTTACAAATTTTACTAATGGATGTCACAATACGAAGGTCGCGGTCATTTTGGAAGAGACTAGGTAGCCCTGTAGATGCCTATAATTAAGCACACTAATTGGGCACTCTAGGGTCTGTGTTTAGATAATTTTAAGCCCGCATTAGGCTCGACAAGCCTATAAGCTTTAGGCATTGTAGTTCTGAGTTGATCTAGAGCTCAATTGAGCCTAGAACACAGGCATTATTAGCCTATTCGGGTAGAGCGGAGATCAGTTTTTAAAGATCCCAACCAAATCCGACAAATTATAGAGCCTTACAGCGTATATACCCTAAAAGAGCCTATAATCTCTTCCAAAATGACCGCGACCTTCGTAGCTTATGTGATTAGATTCTACTAGGTGAAGTGTCACGGTAGCCTCCTTTTTTAATCCAATCATTCAATCATATTAATAATTCACGATTGAATGCTGCTTGAATATTACTTTCCAAAGTGTATTTGATTGGTTAATCGGCGATTCGGAGGTTATTAATTTGTTGCACGCTAAAAATTTGTCGCCAATTCAGACGTTCCCTGTTCTACCACCCCGTAACTCCGTTATAAATGTATAAGGCTACATCAGCACGCTGCATTTCTTTCCGCAAAATTCCATCAAACATGTTTCTAACTTCACTTGCTTTACTTCCCAGTGGTTGTACTACCAAGCCAACACCAACACCACCGCCATCTGGAATAATGAATGGCCCCATGATTGAAACATCATGTATTGAGATGCCGCGGATTGAAATCCTCCCTATGAAGCAAAGGTCACAGATACAGAATCTGGAAGAAGATTGGACGGGTACCAGTAGTACGGTTATGAGGAGGAAATTGCAAAATCGGTTGAATCAACGGGCTTCTCGTTTGCAACCCTGATCTTTTCATCATTCAATGAATCGTTTGTGTTAATTTCAACATTAGGACTACGCAGAAAAGCCGACGCGAAAAAACCCGAATCAATAGCTAGAGTTATTGAATCACAAGGGCCCATGATCCTTGATCCTACCACGCCTCCTCCAAAAGAATGTATGTGTATCAATAACATAGATGTCAAACGCATTGTCTCTTCCAGATCATTCATTTCCTACATCACCGATACCACTATCCCAGCAGACTCCTACTTACTTACTCTTCTTCATTTCAATATCATCCGTGCTATATCTATTAATGTGGAAATCCTCAAAATACCTCTTGATCGTATGGATGATGACATTCTTTCTCCATTCAACACATTATCATCGACACAGTATCCACAGGGTATGCCAGATTTATTGAATCTTCCACCGGCGCTAAAACCTACAAATCTACAAATCGACATAGAACATCACCCTGAGATTGATGTTTTTCCATTTCCGAGATGTAGAGATCTCATTCTTTCGTCACTTTCAAAAGGTGATGAGTGGGATGATGTCGAGTTTTGCAGGGATATCATGTATGGTTTAGCAGGGGGAGGAGGAAGAACGGGATTTATTGTTTGGGGTGATCCGTGGATACCAGGAAATTGGGAGGTGGAGGAAAACTTTGCGAGAAAGTGGAAGTGGTTGTTAGAAGGGTGTGAGGAGTTGTTCGTGAGTACTAATAAATGGAGGGATGGAAGAGGTGAGGACAGACTAGTTTTGGAGGAACTGCCTTGATAGTTTTTTGATTGGAGAATCGGGAATATAGCATAAAGTACGGACTCATGTAGAAGGAGAAGAAGGAGGAGGAGAAGGAGAAGGAGAAAAAGACAAAGGGAGAAAGAAGTGAACTTGACAGATATCTAATATCCCAAGCTCAGATTGAACTTCAAAAGCGGTAGGTGTTCTACCTGAGCCAATGTTGTGTTTGGATACAGCTAATATTACTGGGCTTCTAGACACATTAATCTACGACCTTTGATTTGAATATCCTGGCTACGCAAAGTTTTAGCTTTTATCGTGGCAGAAACGACAGAGCATCGACAGATGAGGAACCTCAGGATGGCTGCATTTTATGGATTTTCAAAGCACGAGTCCACTTTTTGAGAGTTTTCTCATTATACACTAAGATCACGATGGTCAAGCGAAAGGCCGACATCAATCCCATGTTCTTCAAAATGGGATGAACGTACTCCACTTTCACTTCCAAAAAATCACAAATTTGGAGAATCCATATTACCATATGTTCTTGTTCACGGGATATTGAGGGATCTCAAACCTGTAACCGGCCGATAAGAATGACATAGGTGGATGACAGGTCGAAAATTATGGAGACCTATTGATAAGGAGCTAGTGGTGTATTGTTGAAGGTGGATGAAAAAACTTTCTTCGGTTCTAAAAGCGTTCAGTACCTGTCGCTATAATCATTTCGCTTGACTACCAACAGAACGCAAGGTGCCTAGCAATGAGCCTCAACCCAAGTCCCCGAACACCTCCACGCCTTGTTGTCCCTGTGCTACAATCATGCCATACAGAGGGCCTGCAGTACGAAGACCTACCAGCCAAGTTGGAGAATTGAAAAAATCGATTTGCTGAAGAGAAATCACATGATGGAGCGATGAGTCCAACTTTGCTGAGCTGTCGGTTTTTTTCACCAGATACCTGAATTGGGTCTAGATGACTTATCGTGAGGAAACCGACGTAACGGGGAAATCAGAGTCGTTAGGGTGTTTGATACTTTCCCCTATCATGAATGGGTAAAACTCCTGCAATGATAGGTGATTACACATACCAACTGACCTGCAGTATCTTCATTCAACATGTTGTTCATAAGTCATGGACTATAAAGAGGGTCTGAAACATAGATATATATCCGTACACATACATGCACGCGCCTCTGAATCTTGGTATATGATCGCTCTTCTTTCCAGATAACTTTGACAAAGCAATCACGCGTTTCAACGATCACCACTGGAAGTTCTGAAAAGCATATATGAATATGAACCCTACTTTGACCAAATTACTCCTTTGCGTCAAGATGTCACGTTGAGGGTCTGGGGACAGGTGACATACCGGACAGGAAGAGGGATTCAAGCCCGTAATCATATACTCTAGCAACGCAAATCGCAATTTCAAGATCCGAATCTGATACTTTTGTGTAACTGCCCAATATCGATTTTTTTTATAATTATGTTAGCTGTTTATATCGACGGCCGACAAGGTTTTTATCGATGTTAAGGTCTCAAATCCTTGCGAAAAGGTCACCATAGTTGCGCATGTGATAGCACATGCTTTTGTATCGAATTTAGCTCTATATTACATCGGTCTTTTGGTCTGACTTCGGTACCACTGCATAACACAAAGCAGTGTGTCGTTCTTATTGATTTGAATCAAAAATGAGTACCAAGTGGTCTCCAATGAAAAATTTAACTTAGCTGTGAGGATCGACATCTTTCATGATTTCCGTCCCGGAATATATCTCGGTCTGAAGGACCGCCTATAATCACCGTCTCTAAATCTCGGTGCGTCTTTGCGATTTAAGCGAAAATTACTGTCTTGTCTGGTGTCTCTAAGCAAATGGGGGGGAGGGGGGGGGTGCAACTTTCCATGAAGAATACTGCGCAAATTTGATACTTGGATTTTGACCACGTATAAAGAGTAGAGATAGCAGATTTTTGAGTGCAACAGTGATTTGGGATCTTGAATTTCTTGCGGGTGTATCTCAAATTAGGTATTGCAATCGTGGTTCATTCGACAAGAACTGTGTTCAACTATTGCTTGTATAGGCGATAAACAACATTTGAATAACTCAACAATGGTATCAGAAAGTCCAGTTTTGATTTGTTCACAATATCCTAAGGAAATGAAAATTTCAGAATCAAATCGTCTATGTATGGGCGCCCCAGGTAAACCAACAATTGCAGTGTAGAGCTCTCACCACATTCCACCCCTGCCGAATTCCCCATCCTGTAGCTATCAATCATGGGCTCTCCTACAACTATCGATCATCCAATCAAGACAATCAAAAAAACCCTCATAAAAGCAGTCCAGTTAGAAGAATAACAGCAGAGTAGCCAAACTCAACTAATCGCAAAAACACTGCATGAAATATGCATCCCGAACAAGGATTCAGTCTAGCCCATCTCGGACGATACCTTTCTGGTATTACACAATCGCACTTCTTGCGATTCCGGTGAAGCATATATGGGGTGAGCTGAAGTGAAGATATGATGTTTGTCTATAGACTTCTAGAGCCTACATGATGTGTAAGGTATAAAGACGCGTCGATCTAGAATACTATCTACAGTGTTTATTGCTTTTCACCAGTCAGATTCGTTAAATTTGTTTCATTCACGAAGTGAACATCTTTATGAGTAAATCTACAGATTCATCCCGAAATGGCAAATCCATAAGCTGAAGAACTTGAAGTAAAATAAAATTGAGTACAATATCGTCCGATACTTCATACCGAAGATTTCTGAACATTCAGCAAGAAGCTGTGAAATTGAGTAAGACACTTACGGCCACGATTGAAACGCCGCAAAATGTTGCTATGGAACCTTTTTTTCGGTACGTTTGTCTCTTCGTGGGAGTTGTCGAGTTGGAGGTATAAGGGTATGAGTGATATCTGTCGAACAGTTTTGAACGAAATATGGAATTCATACACATAAGCGCTAGAATGGCTGTAGATCTGGATCTTTTCGAGCATATTGTTAAATATGAGCCTACTAATAAAGTGAAATTGGCAGAATTGTCGAATGTGAAAGAATTGTTGATAAGTATTCTACACTTTTCATATTTGTAATCTTATATTGAAGATCAAAAACCAATGGGAATAATTAAAGATTGGAAAGAATCATGAGATCTCTCTCCTCTATAAACTTTATCGAAGAAGTGGATGAGGAAACTTGGGAGCTACTCCTGTTATCAAAGCTATAACGCAGAGGGGCTTTGTAATTGGTCACCGCATGTTGTATGTGTCTTCATCTTCTCTTTTTGCGTTTCCTTTCACTTCCCATTTCTTAATACTGAACACAAATATCATCAGGTTCGCAACCTCCATGCTGGCCGTCCTCCACGCCCTTTGATATTTTCTCGAAATGAGCCAAACCTTCCCCACAAAGACTCATGGTGGCCTCTTGCAATACGCGCACGGAATTAAACTCCAAGGTTTCGATTATTTGGTATCATGTCTGGGGTGGCAATTTTAATATGTTTATGGGCAATACGATGGGGACACGGAGAGATTGATTGGATTAGTGACTGGTGAAGAAGAGATAGGGAGGAAAATTCGCTATGGGTGAATGTAGGTGGGGAGAAGGGACATTATGTTATGTCTCTTAGGGAAAGATTTGGGGGAAGAGAAAGAGGGGTAGGGAGATTGGTGTTGCAAGACCAACCACATGTTTTAGAGGAGATTGGCAAGGAGATAGAGAAATATAGATATGATTTTTTTTTTACAAAGCAGCCTGTTAAGAGTAATTCCCTCTCCGCTATTCCCTCAGCCTTTCTCCATATCGTCAAACCTCCACATTCTCTCCCACATCCTATCTCTCTGAACTACTTCCCCTTCTTTCCTTTTAGACTCTAGAATTTATTTCTAACATCACAGCCTCCACGACTGGCCCGACTACAAATGTCTCGAAATCTTACATACGCGTTCTTAAAAGCGCAATGATATCGAGTTTCTCAAAACTCGTATTTATAAGATGATCATACCGGAATCCGGGGCGTCAACATATCATGCGTTTTTGGATTTGATAATGATGGATTTCAATTGGGGGAAGAAGAGGACCGGGAAAGAATAGAGGGAATTGTTTGCGAAAGCGGGATTTGAGGTCGTGGGGATTCGGGTTCTGGAGGTGAGCTGGAGTTTCTTGCAATGCTTTGGGTTGAGGGTGTGAGGGATGAGATTTTATTTTGTTCCGGAGTTTTGTTGAAGGGGCTTCTTTAAGTTCTTTCGTAGAATGAGTTAGTGACGAGATGATGGCTATAGGATGAACCGGCTGTAGATCGGATTGTAAGAGCGACTGTTGGAGAGTAGAAAAACTCCCGTATTAGATAGTATATAAATGGTTTTATGAGTTAGGGTTGCGACTTGATCGCCCTTTCAAATTGCTTGTCAATTTGTGTTTGTCAAATTCGATTTCTTTTCGTCAATTGGTCAGTTCAAGTGAATAACTTAGCTTAAAGAAAGTTAGGAATTTCTCATCAAATTATCCCCAAAAACGTGTATGAAATTCTGTTCTTTTCCCCCCCTCTCTATTTTCCCCTTTTCTTTATCATCCATTCATCTAATCTTGTTTTCTTTTACACACAATATAAGGGTGATAAGCACATCAGATCAAATTGCTTCGACGTCTATCTCATCATTCACAAAAATCGTGCAGACGTCTGCTCTGGATCTACATACCTAGTATGAGTGCTGCCTGGCACTAGATTTTATTCGAAAATTCATCTTCGTCTGCTCAAGAGAATATATAATTTTTCGAAAATCCACATTGAGTCGAAGATTATACTTCCTCAAGAACCTAGAAGATTTTCTTATCCCTTTTCTTCCAAAAGTATCTCTTGACGAACAATCCTTCATATGATATCAGGCAGATGCCAATAAGTTATTTTGCCGTTTGGTCAATTGAATAAGTCATTATAAACGGCTAACTCAAGATCGCATCCCCTAGTAACAAGCGAGTTAGAAAAAGGAGAATACATTTATGCAAAACAGAACTCCCCCACGATTTGAACCTTCATTCTTTGTGAAATATCCTAAGCTCGTCTTCAGAATCTTATCCCTACAAAGAACATACGTATGCCTCGCAATAATAAATTGATTTTTGTGAATTATTCCATCTGAATTGATCCTGAGGTGTTTGTATCGACTCTATCTATATCATACCAACAACACGTTTTCGCTTGTTAGTGCTTTCTGTCTGATCGAGTTTTTCTTCAACTTCGCATAGAAAACAAGTAGAGAAGTTAGAATAATCTATGTAGCCTCCTCAAATTCAATTCAACAGCAGCGCACTGTACATCAGTTTGATATCTACTTGGAATTTTCCAAATCTGTCCAGATATCTATCTTCCTCCTCCCATTCATCTTAGACGAGGAAAAGAGTTTCCCAGCCTAGCTTTCGGACTCAGGGGTAGTCATATCTGTCAGACTTTGAAGTGCAGATTCCGCATGGTATAGTGCATACCGGTACGTTCGCTTCGAATCATCCATTCGGCCATCCAATTATCTTTTTGGCATAGCATTGATCGACATAGTGACAATCATTCTTTCGTTACATGAGCATACTACGGCATATAAGCTTTCGACACTGAAATCTTTTGACGAATCATACAGTATAGAATTACACAACTATGCTAGACACATTATGAAGAAGTCATAATCACCTTCGAGGTAATACCAACACCACTCTATTCGACTTCCCCTTATCACAAAGACTTCATTCTCGCAATTACAATCGCACCCAATGAGAGAAAATACGCACTAGAAAAGTGAACTCTTCACTAGAAGAAGTCTAGTTTTTTTTCTCCACCATTTCACCCACCTTCCACAATACATGACTCTAACTTCTGAAATCTACCACTTAGAAACATCCCCAATAAAATCACTTACTAGTGTCTGAATATTGCTTAAGCTCAAAGATCTTCCCTTTCTCTCCCTCTTTGTGTTCCCCATGCTACTCCACTCATACATACATATTCTGGGGTTTGACTTCTCAGTCGTGGCTTGTTTCGTGGGGATTTGATACGCATGGTACATACATACTTGGTGCATACCAGTCAGTATACATAAACATCACACATTATTTTGACATCCATCATCCCAAGAACGTTCCAGTGTCTCACTGCACTGGCAAGTTGCAACACCTTGTTGATCCCGCCATCAATCAATCAATCAATCAATCAATCAATCAAATAAGTAGCTCGCTGTCCGAACAAACCATGCCCAGAACCTCTCCTCGCTTATTTATATTGTAGCACAAAGTGTATTCAGCACACATACGTACCTGTACATGCTTCGCGTGCGTTTGTACGTACTCCGCTCCCATACATCCAACGCATGAAAAACCTTTCGTCATATTCTCCACCTCTCCTCTATCGCTGTAAACCATAATCCCCGTATCCCACCTATCTATCTATCTATCTATCCATCGTAAAAGCTTCTCCATAGACTCCACCCTGTATTTCTCCACCCATTCATTCATTCATTCATTCATTCATTCATTCATTCACCCATCAATCCATCCAGCTTTCCTTCTCACATCTCTCCCCAATTCCCTGTCGTTTCCAAAATTTCCCCATCCACATTCCACATTCCAGAGAAGAATCAACATATATATACCTCACATGCACACAGACCACTCTACGCTCTTGTCCCACCATCTCGTACGCAAAAGAAAAAGCAGAGGGAAAAAAAAAGCAAAAAGCACAGAAAAAACATCCACTTTCTCCACCCCCATGGGCATCTTGATCGAGAATTCACATTTGCATCGAAGATTCGCACAGACATTTTGCCGGACAACTAATGATCTGCATGGGTTTCCTTCTTTTTCTCTTTCCTGACATGTTTCATATCCTATTTTCGATACTCTTTTTTCATCTTTTTAACCTTCGAAGGATGTAGATAAATGGGGGCTTGACATCATCTCACTTCACTTCATTACTTCACCTCACCTCACCTCATCCCTCTCAAACCTCATTCAAACCTCCCAACCCAACCCAACCCAACCCTAACCTAACCTAACCTAATCCAACCTAACCCAAACTCACCCAATCCCATCCCATCACAATTCTCCTCCGTAAAATCCCCTATCAAATGAATCTCCTTTCTCCCTAGCTAGCCTCATCACAATCTCTCACACTCCCGCATGCCATATACATGCATTCATTCCAAAGGAGACATTACTCCTCGCTCCTTGCGAGGCGAATTGCGAATCGGTTCTCCGTTCATCTGCTTCATCGTGTTGTGCATGAAGACCGGAAGGACTAAAAGTGAAAATTTGGCATCTCACACCGCTTTTTCACAACCTGGTATGCAATTTTATGAAATTCCATGATGGATTGCGTGGCTGAGTAAGGATGTAGTGAGTGTGTCATATTTATTTCATTCAGGGTGTAATTGTTTGGGAATGAATAAAAATTAGGAATGGGACAGATAGATGGATAGATAAGAAGATTAGATTAGATAAGATAAGATAAGATAAGATAAGATAGTGGTAACGCTCTTTTCTTCCTCTTCATGAATCATGAGTATAAAGTAAAATTAACTAATATTCAAGTAGTAAAAAAGAAGAAATAAAGACACGTGAATAAAGAGCTCTCTAGCTCTCTATTTATATAAGAGATGAAATAACGATTATTACTTAGGTATATAATATCAGTATAATTAACTAATATTCAAGTAGTAAAAAAGAAGAAATAAAGACACGTGAATAAAGAGCTCTCTAGCTCTCTATTTATATAAGAGATGAAATAACGATTATTACTTAGGTATATAATATCAGTATAAGTAATATTATGAAAAGTAAGTATGAATATAGTCATTACATAGTTAATAGAAAGACTACACTATAATCTACAATCCTCTCTTTAAGTAATATAAAAAGAGATTCGACATAAGTCAGCTAAAATTCTTTATTTGCTTGTTCTTCTCTCTCTTCTATTTTTCTTTTATATAGTACTACCCATTCATATAGTACATACTGTCATCTATCATCTATCTATATCATATCAACCACCCCTCAAACTCCCATCTCCTTTCTCTAATCCCCTCTTTTCTTCTTCTTACTCCCCTTTCCTGTATTTCATTTTGTAAATATATCAATCTTTTAAGACCTCAAACTATTTAAATATCAACCTATTCAAACATTTATATCTATTTATATATACAAATCCACCACCTATCTAATCATCTATCTACTACCACTCGTCCTCCATTCCTTTCCCCTCACCCCTTAAGCCCTATCCCTCCATTCCTCTACCACCTCTCGAGACCCGATATATCTATAGTATCTCTGTAATCCACTACCCATCACCCATTACTTGTTACTCATCACCCATCATTCCAAACTCGAATTCAAACTCAAATCCAATCCAATCCGATCCAATCCAATCCAATCCAATCTAGTAACAATCCCTTTCCCAATCCTTCTCAATCCCCTTCTCATTTCCAACTATTCTTCTTCACTAAATATTCAATCTCTAAACCCCTCATCCAACATCTAACATCCAACATCCAATTTAAACTAAGACTCCATCCCATCCCATCCCATCCAACTTAGCCCAACCTAACCATAATCCCCCTCCCCATTCCTTTACAAACCAAACAGAAATATACCTACCTCTTATTCCCCTCCTCCATCTAGCCATCCATCTATCCATCCATCTATCCATCCACCCATTCACTCATCAACAAACCCTCTTCCAAATACCCTAATATCAAATCCCACCCCAATGATTATAGATAAATATATCTATATTGACACCCCCAAAAAGAAGAAAAAATCCCTTATATCTATCTACATCCTTCCCGCCTCCCTCTCCCTCCACTCCCCGCTTTCCCACCTCCTATTCCCTATCTTCAAAAATCCAATTGATCACTCCTTCCCTTCCCTTCCCTTCCCTATCAAAACCCTCTCTTATCCTCTTCTCTTCTCTCCCTCCAGTCTGTCCCCTTAAACCTCAACCTCAACCTCAATCCGAAACCCAATACAAGTAGCAATTTCCTCTTTTCAAACTCCCGTCTCTCTTCATCATCCATTTATTTACTCAAAGCATGCAGTAGACCTCTCTCTCATCTCTCGCTTCCATTTCCATCTCTATTTCCATCTCTCGCTTCTATCTCTATCTCTATCCTCAACCCTAATTTTCAATTCCTCATCTAAAAACTTCTATCAAATCACTTATTTAAAATCACTTGAAATCATAAGTATCCAGGATTACATTTAATATCATATTTAGCTTAACTTATATTATTCAAAAAAACATATTAAAAACATTTCCTTGTATACTATTTAATCCCTTACAAGGCCAGGCTCATAACTTCATTCTCTTATAATAGATTTTATATACCTGATTCTCTTATTATTCTTATCAAACCTCAAACCTCATAACTCATAAACCATATAACCTTAACCTCATTCATCTTATTCTCTTATTTCCTTGTTCTCTTATTCTCTTATTCTCTTATAACCTCACAACCTCACAACCTCACAACCTCACAACCTCACCCCTTCCAATTCCCTCACCCCCCTACCCCCTCATCCTCCCCTAAACCCCCATATCCCATCCCCCTCCATATCCCCATACATACCATCTTCCCAACTTCCCCTCCAACCCCTCCTCGGACTCCCCAAATTCCTATCCCCAAATCCCTTTACCCTCTACTCTATTACGATCTCAAATCTTCTCCCTTCCATCAACCCATTATCCCATTCCCAAATGAATCAATAATATCCATCAATACCACCAACAAACAAACAACACAACACCATCTCCCTTCTTCATCCCCTTTCTCTTCTTATCCTTTCTCCTTTCTTTTCTTTTCTTTTCCTCTTCATACTCACATATAAAGATAATCATACTCTATCCCATACTCTCCACTCAAACCCCCCCCCTTCCCTCATATATTATAGATATAAATAAACATACATATATACATACATACATGCAAATACTCTTCTCCCCTCTACAAACTACAAACCTCCTTATACCCCCCTTCTTCCCTCCACAAACCCTCCTATCTAGCTCCCCCTCCCCTCCTCTTTACAAAATCTCTCTTTCTCTCTCTATATATATCCTCTATGCACCCCTTTCCTACAATCTCCCCTCCCCTCCCCTCCCCTCCTACCCCTACCCCCCATCCCTTTTACAAAACCTCGATATAAATACATACATACATACATACATACATACAAACCCATTTCCCCTTTCCTCTTTCCCCTTCACAACCCCCCACTTCCCACTTACAAGCTCCCTCCCCCATTCATCTATATACCCTCCACCTCCATCTCCACCTCCACCTCCTTCTTCCCTTTTCCCCTTTTCCCCTCCCTCAATATCATTTCTATCCAATCCTCTTTCCCTCTCCCCTTCATACTCTTCTCCCCTTCTCCCCTCCCCCTCCATCCAACCCCCTCTAAACCCCACCTCCACCTCCACCCTCCACAAAAAAAAACCCCTACCCTACCCTACTACCCCTCAAAAAGTGACCTCATAACGAAAATCCTCTACATTCCCTTCCAAGTATTTTTTCATTCATCATCCTCATTCCCTCTTCCTATTCCTCAAATGCCCGCAAACGCACCCACTCACTCACTCACTCACTCCCTCGATTCATACATTCGGCACTTATCTTCTCATCTCATCTCATCACTACCACATTTCTGACATCATATCACATCTCATCACCATGTCACACTATCACATACATATAAAAATCACCCACAAAATATTCAAATCAGTTCATGAATTCAATTTTTTTTCTTTTACAAATTATGATGGATTTAATCTCATTCATTTATCATCTCAATCTCATATGATCTTTCCTTTCCCCTTCAACCTTTCCCCTTTGATCAGAGCCTTTTGAATTCTTGATATCATTCCATTCTCTCTCAATTCATGCACGTATGCATTTATTCCCAATCCTTTGCAATCCAGTCTTTATCATCCACCACCTTTCCCATTCATGAATTCGCTATGCGGTTTTGCCTCGCCAACGGTCTTCACAATTTCCCCACCAAACAAAAACAAAGAAAGAAATTGACCATCATTTTGTATGCACAAAGAGTATTCCCTCCCCCGAATCCCCCAACCCTTTCCGTGTATGCCAGGGTTCTCCTTTCCATTCACCCATCCAATAATAAATAAACTTTTATGGTCCTCGATTCATCCTCTTGCTTTCTGCTACCACCACTTCAGTCCATGCGAGCGATATGATAACCAAAGGATCAATCATTCTCATCATTTCTCGTTCGAGACTGTGAAAAGTGATGATCTCTTTGATATCCCTCAATCAAACCATCGGAGAAAAAACAATTTACCGACCAAATTCCCAAAGCAAATAAACTCCAAAGTCTAAGATAACCGGGTCCGTCCGAAAAGATTAGAACAGACCGAGACCAATGTGGACCAGTAGTAGGTAGCAGCGCGTCGAAAATAAAGGACATGCAAGAAACGAAAAAAACCGCAACCACCCAATGAAAAAAATAGGAACGCTAAAAAGTACAAAAGCAAAATGTTAAAGCAAGAGGATCATGAAAGTATAACCCTCTTTCCCATCATTCGCATGCTGCCCAAATATCTCCCTTTGCAAAAATGCTAAACAAATATGAATTGAGAAAGTCGTATTCGTGAGGAGATGTATTAACAGGCGAGAGGGAAAAGGTTTGTAATGGTACAAAAGAATCACAACTCAATGAAGAGGTGATTACCTTGATCCATTGGTGATACAGTAAAGTATCTTTGGAAAAAATTAGATTTTTGTTTCATGATCAGATTTTTCATGATCGTCATCGTAGATAGGCATTTTATCGTTTGGTTGATTCAATGATCTTGAATCATTATAGAAAATTGTTCAACCTCGAATTGCTGTTGCGGCATGAGCGTCGTTGAAAGAAAAACCACCATGCATGTGGTAAGGATACATCGCAGACGTACCCGAAACAAAGCCCGTCATAGGAGCAGGCGATGTAGAACGAGTACCTTGAGGGCTTACTCCAGATGATTGAGGTGAAGGTCGAGTATCAATGTGTGCCATGGTGATTGGTGAGTTACTCGCAGTAGACTCGGCAGAACCAAAAAGGTAACCATCATCATTGTTTCCATCGTATTGACCAGATCTCGCAGTACCATCCTTCAATTGTGGTGAGTTCTTCACTGACCCAAACTATAATACAATATTCAATTAGCTTTAATCCTTTAGTTGGCCCAGTGGTGTTCGTTGGTACGTACGAAGCAATACTTGTCGAGAAGTTCATTGTATGATTGTGATGCCAATACAGGCTTCTCAGTACCAACGGGTCTTGGTGAATCTGTTCCACTGCTGTTTGTCTTTCCTGAAGGTAAAGGTTTTGATGGGGTGGTATTGTTAAAAGTCTTTGGAGCTTGCATTGAAAGTGGTGATACTTGTTCATCGTGATCAATAAACTTTCTCGGTTCACTTATTGGTGCAGGTCTCTTGGACTTCATGGTAATACCACTCTTATCACCGAGGGAAGAGTTGGCGGCACTAATGGCAGCATCAAGTGAAGCACCGAAGTCGTATCTGTGTCCAAAAGCTTGGCCGCCAGCTGCGTTCGTGTTCATTGGTGCACGTCGGCTGCGGTTATCAGATGCCAAGGCGACGGCAGATTTGACTCCCTTCAATCTTACTTTATTTGAATCTCCAAGGTAATCTGCGACAGGCAGTTTGAAGTTGGTACTCAAATATCTCGAATCAAAGTCATTCGAGAAGTCGTCAAAGGTTGGCGTCTTCTTGGAAGAAGCGGGCGGTGACTTCTTGTTACTTCTCGGTAATGAGTTGACTGATCTTGATGCTGCTCCTGGCGAGCCTCTCTTTCCATTTTGTGGCTTTGCCTTCTTTCGGAAATCAATTTGGAAGTTGGTAGAGTTGTTGTTATCCCAATACTCCACACCGTTTACACAATACTTTACACAGAAGAACATAGTCTTTGCTTCAAGGTTTGCTTGGTCAGCAAGTTTGATGTTGAAGTTGAAACGATCACATCCGTCATTGTGTTTTGGTTGACGGATGTCATTGTTGTATTCAGCAACGACTTCCGATGTGGTCTTCCAGTAATCCAATGTGAATCTAGCAACAACCATCTTGTTGAAAGCCAGGTTGGTGACCGCGACAGTTCCGATCAAGTTTTTGTTGTCTGCCGATAAGAAGACTCTCTCAACTCTGATGGGCATAGCAGCTCTTTGTGGGGTCATAGGAGGAAAGTTAGAGATAACAATCTCCCATTCGAATGGTGGTCCTCGATTGTTGGAGTCCTCATCATGACCGAATGGGAATTCGGAATCACTTTCGTATGCCTCGACAGGAGAGGAGCCAGCACTGACAGCGAGAGGACGATCGACTTGAAGGAAATGACGGACATGTTCAAGATGTGAATCAAAGTGAACCGCCTTGGAGAATGTAGGTGTACCAGGCATGGATGACGGACGTCTTCTAGCAGAAGATGGTCGAAGAGCTGGACGAACGAGTTCTCCGGACTTCTTTCTAAGCATCTGAGGCTTCCTTCTAATCATTGCTTCTTCATCTTCGCTCATTTCATCATCAGATCCTGTTGTGGGTGTTTCTGGTGCTGACTGATTGTTTGGGTTGTTTCTGAAATCGAGGAAGACGGTTTCAGTGCTCGATCTTTGATGTTGAAGTTTCCTAGGAGGTTGAGTGGTTTCGATGTGCTCCGATGTTGGCTTATCCTTCAAATCCTTTGTGTCCTTGATAGGTAGAAGTGATATAGCTTGGGTAAGCTTTTGAATCTCTGATGATGCCCTCGTGGGTGAGCTCTCTCGGTGTTGTTCGATGACTCTGATGGCAGCTTGTAACTCTTCGAGGTTCTCCAACTTCCTCCCTCTTAACCCATTATCCTCTTCATCAGAGTTCTGGGTTGAATCTGGTGGTGACATGACTACTCCGATAGGCATCTTGGTTTCGTCCGTTACAGGTGGGGGTGATTTTCGAAGACTGCTCGAGGCAGTCAAGCTACTATTTGTATCATGGCTGGGACCCTTCTCACCATCTGCTGTACCAGGGGGGGTTGGCTCTAGTGTTGGTGCGAAAGCTGTCGACTTAACCGAAGGAGTACGTCTGTGTCTAGTGAGGTAGGAAGTAGATCTTGGCAACTCTGGTCGGGGAGATGGGGTTGGGTGGTTAAGTTGATATGAGGAGCGTCTCGAGATGGCAGGGGAGTGAGTAGTCGAGGTGGCAGGAGACCGTTGGGAAGGTGGAGTGTAAGGCATCCTACAACGTGTAAAGTCTTGTTGGATAACCTTGATTTCTTTCTGATCTTGCTCTTACAAGATGCTGGAACGATTGGTATAAAAAAACTATTCGACTGAGAGATGTGAATGTGTCGAAGGTAGCAATCCTAGTTTCTGCTTATCATTAAGTATTGAAAAGAAATTCCAATGGATTCTTGACAATTGTGGACTGTTGGTTGGGGCAAAGTAATGGTCAGCTACATTCTCACTCTTGCATGAGCGAAGGGAAGGAAGAAAAAAAAGAGGATATTTAAGAAACGTGGTATGAATGTATGGATGAAGTGGAGAGGGTGCATGTGTCATGTAGGTAATTTTTCGCAGACAGATTTGATGCAATCGAACTGGTACTACTGCGTGGTGATGTTGTTGATATAGGATATGGGAGGGGGGGATTTTTATTATTGTGAACTTACATATTGGAAAATGGGATCTTTTCTTCAATACCCCAGAATGCCCCGAAAAAGAATACCGCCGGGATTGTTAAAAAGCGTCGGATAAGAAAGAACAAATGCGTATTCCAGCTATTTCGTTCTTGTCTCAATCTGATGGATGAATGCTTTTATCGATTGATGGAAGCAACTACTCAAGAAGCTTTTCGTTCCCTCCCAAGAAAAAAGCGGACGATGGGGAAGAATTTATTGATTGCGTAGATAAATATTGTCCGGTTTCGGTTCGTAGTCCAAGTCAAGTTAGGCTTGATAAGGAAAGCGGCGAAGCTTTGATTTTGGAGGCGTTCAAAGTTTATTCGCTGACTGTCTCGAATTGGAATGTTGAGTGGCTGTAGGTAATGTTTAAATCTTCTTCGAAGGTCTCGGATGTGAAAAGTCTCGGATGTGAAAAGTCTCAAATTCGATGGTGACTTTGATCAATCCGTTTCTTTCTCGATGTCAAAGGCGGTGGTGGTGTTTGTTGATGTTGATGCTGATGTTGATGTTGTTGAATGCAGTTGGAAAAGTGGTGTGCTTTTGTGGTATGGGGTGATGGATATTTGAGTAGGGACGGGAAGTAGGGTTATGCGGTGATTTGTACCGAGATGCTATGTTGTATGGGAATGATTGAATGGACGATCTTGCAAGATTTATTAGTTGGCTGCAGAGGAATACGAATGAATCAATCAATCAATCAATCAAATTAAGCAAATAGCAAATTGATTATTAGACGATTCATTCACACTTCTTCGTCTTTTTTTTTTGTTTTAATCTTGCTTTCGTGCTTTTTCCGTGTTCCGATGGTATATTCGAGTGGATATCTCTCGCTGTCTCGTCCTCTGTCTCCTTCCCAAAAGAAAATTAAATAAAAAACTGGAGGATGATTTAATTGATGGATTCCTGGAGAGAAGAAAGAAAGTGGAATTCTCGGAATTCAGTTGGTGGGTGATGGTGAGGTTGATAATGGTTGGAGGAAGAGGTAGGAGGTAGGACGTAGGTAGGATGATGGACTCTCTAGTCGAAAAGGCTGGCGTTGGCCTAGATTTGAAATTTATGTGTATGGGTGTATGGGTGGATGGGATTGAGTTAGATAGGTCGGTCGGTCGGTAGATTGGTAGGTTGGTGGGTGGGTGGTAGATGGTGGATGGTGTGGATGGTGGATAGTGTGGATGGTGGGTGAAGGGTGAAGGGTGATGAGTGGGTGGGAGTGTGTGTGTGGAGAGAGAGAGGATAAAACGGGATGAAGTAGACAAGCAGACAAGTTACAAGCCGACCAGGGTTAAAAAAGAAGGCAAGAAGAAAGAGGAAGCTAATCAACTTGACCGTAACCAGCTTCGACTTAAACCGCTGAGCATTGAAGGAGGTGGAGGAGGAGGAGGAGGAAGAGGACGAGGTCGTCTTCTCGTCGTACGCAGGCAGGCTGGGCTGTAAAAAATAATAAGAAACTCAAAAAATGGTTTGTTGAACCAGGATCCCAGCGAGCCGAAACCTTGAACTTGAAGTGGGTGGATATCTTATTTGGTCGATGTGATGTTGGCGGATTGGCGGGTCAAGGTGATGATGGTTTTAATGCTTGGCTTGGCTTAGCTCGAGGTGAATTGTTTAGTATTGTTTAGTATTTTTAGAAGTATTTTTATTATTTTTCTTATTTTTCTTATTTTTATTATTTTTATTACTTTTCATCTTCACTTTTTAGATACGGTAGATATTCCTCCCAATATATGCCCCAGTCTGGAAGTGGTATAGAGAGGAAGAGACTCGAGAGGGGAAAGAGGGGGGTGGGATCAAATGGATGGATGTGGTTACAACTTACTGGGACTGATACTACTACTATTACTAGTACTGCTACTGGTTACCACTTACGGATCATGATTGATATTTATGAAGTTCAAACCTTGATTATAACAGAATCCAATCCGGTAAAAGGGTGGAAAGATTTGAATGCTGGATGCTGGATGCTGGATGCCGGAATCTTATCATTTTTCATTTCCCCCCAGATCGTGCCATTGGATATGGACTGTGAGAGCTTTGATTGTGTTGGTGTTGTGCACTGATATTTGAT
Source organism: Botrytis aclada (assembly GCA_014898285.1). NCBI lineage: Eukaryota > Fungi > Ascomycota > Leotiomycetes > Helotiales > Sclerotiniaceae > Botrytis > Botrytis aclada. Next base: position 3,106,814 of record RCSV01000005.1, read on the forward strand.
GCTTTGGTGGTCGAGGAACTATTATGCTACGAGGGTTAGAGTACGTACTGATGCGTAGAAGAGAATACGGAGACGCCAGTAGCAGGAGGTAGTACAGAGTCGAGTCGGCATAGATGACCATGTCAATTCATAAAATCGAAGAATCATCTCCGATACCCAGAATGAGCCAGAGGGAAATCCTGCATGTCCGTATTACCATTTCAGGTTAAGAAATCTCTCCATGTAAGTAATATCGAATGATAAAATCTTTCCTTATCCTCTCTCCCCTCTCTTCATTCGTCCAATTTGACTTTTGCTATCAGTAGCATTGATATCTTGGCCATCATGTTACACTCCACTTAATCAACAGTGCCTCCTCCAAATCAAAAAAAAAAAGAGAACGAGTGCGGCAAGATGGAAAACGATCAATATCAATATCAATATCAACATCAACACCAAACTCCTTGGGGAAATGAGGGCATTGAAGACTACCCTCCCTAGATCCATCTCTCAAACATTTGACGCCGACTAGAACTGTAAAGCAGGCGAGTAAGCATTTTATCGCCCATGAATATGTGGATCGCATCCATGGACAAATACTATGTGCAGAGGAGGAACTTTATACTAAAGGATCATATCATATGTAAGATGTATGTATGGACTGCGCATGTATGTATTGTATGCTACATCAATTAATGTAATGTACGATGTATGATTACCACAACTCCCCGTCCATCGTCCATCGTCCATGAACCCAACCCTACCCTACCTACCTAAACATCAAGTCCATCTATCCATCCGTTCATCCATCCATCCATCCATCCCTCCCTCCATCCAATCCTCAATCAAAACACCATCACAAACCCTCATAAATCATCAAAAATCATCATCGCCACCATCAATCCCTCCCTCTCTCCCTTCCCTTCCCTTCCAACCCTTCCCACCCCCAAATCCCCACCTCAGAAGAGAAACCTTATAGACAGAAGTATCTCTACCCAAACTACTGTATGAAAACCACTGTTCTGTCACTCACTCATTGGATCAATGCTGTCCCTCTCCATGCGCGAAAGAGGATATTTTGACTCCATTCGAAGAGTTGGCAAAAAGAGGGGAAAGAAAGCCTGATGAAGTAGGTAGGAGTGAGGTATCCATTCTCCATCCATACCCATACCCATACCATCCCAAATTCATCATGCACATTTACGCTGGAACACATTTCTTCTAAAAATGTCTCTTGAATGACTTGTTGCATGGCCATATCTATCTATCTACCCTTCAAATGGCGTAGGAACCGGTTCATCCAACATTTGTGATCTATCTCAATATCCATCATCCATTCATCTATCCATCTATCCATCAGTTGAGAAACATCTTTTCTTTTCAGATAATTATCCATAACTTACCAGTACATATCATCATCATCATCATCACCGTTACAAATCAAGTAGTAATCACCCCAACCATCCCTCTCGGTCAACCCCAACATCTCCGTTGTCTCCTCTCCATCCCCCCATCGCATCCATCTATCCATCCATACCTCACTCAGACCCCAAGCCAAACCTTACCAACCTCCACTAAAAAGATCCAAAAAAAAACAAAAAAAAAAAACACGATGAAACATACATACTTTCAACCCATTTTTAACTTTAACTTTTGGCTGCTTCGCGGAAGACATACACATGCATAGCGATACTGTACTGTACTGTACAGTCCAAAATAAACTTCCAAAACTCTAGACCCGTATCCATCTGAAAGAAAGAGTGAAGGAAGGAATGAATGAATGAATGAATGAATGAATGAATGAATGAATGAACTGTACATAAAATCTTTTCCATAATTTTTCTGTTCTGTTCTGGAAAAATATTTGTCTCGATTTCTTTCTTTTTTTCTTTCTTTCTTCAGAATGTATGCATTGATTTGATTCTATGTCAAGTGGCACCTATGTACTTGAGTATCCATTAAAATATACAAAGGGTATTTTCGATTTCTTGTCTCTTATCTTTTCATTCTCTCTCTTCTCCCTCTCCTCTTCCTTCAATACCCCATCCATCACAACCAAGAACCTCGCACCTCCCTCCCTTCCTCCCCCAAACCTCCAACCCCAACACCATTCATTCATGAACATTCTCTCCAAACTCCTCGTCCCCTGCCAAAGCCATCACTCCCTCCCTCCCTCTCTCCATCACTTTCCTCAAGCACAAACCCAGGATCCCCAAGCTTCCCTGCCACACCCCCAGCTCATGCATAGCAAATCCTTGATTTTCGTGTCCCATTGTGGCTTATTTTCCTGGTGCTTGGCGTGTAGACGGGGCAGGGCAGGGCAAGCAAAGAGCTCGAGTCTGAGATGGCGAAATCAACAGAGTTTTTTTTGTGTCTGCAGCTGGCTCAATGTAACGCTGGATTTTGAGGGGTATGTACATACGTACTGGTAGCTAGGTAGGTAGGTAAGGGTTTGGGGTGAATACTCGTAGGTTTGTTTGTTTATCTTGTTTCTAGAGAGCTATAATGGTTGGTTTTGTTTGGATGGAGAAGATTGGATGATGGGAGAATATAGATAGATAGATGGGCACTGGAGTATATAATCGTTAATATCTTATTATGATAGTATCTCCATATCTTTCAATATAATCATGCGCCGACTATCTCGCAGTCTAGATATCTAGATATTACACACAGGAACTCCGTATCTGAACTCCATACCCAAACCCCAACCAAACAATCCATTGGCAATCCCATCCCCATCCCCTCCTCTTGCAATACTCCAACTCTACCTCCCTAGCAAAAGACCTTCCTCCCTTCCTCTTCACTTACCAAACTCTATTCATTTACTCATTCATTCATTCCCATCATCATCGTCGATTTCCCACCATCCCATCCTAAGCTTTCCACCTACCCACCTACCCATGTAAACCTATTAGCTAAGCAGATACTTCGTAAATATCTAAGGTTAGGTAGGCAACGAAAAATAGTGGATCAATCAATCAATCAATCACTCAATCATCTAATTTCGTCTCGAATCTCCAACACAAAAGCGAGCGCTTGAATTGGGGGGTTTTGACGACAGATGGATGGATGGACGGAGAGATGGATAGAGGGATAATTACTTACTTACTTACATCCTCACATTTCCATATCATTACGACCCGACGACGAACTTGGACAATAGATGGATAATAATCATCTACATACATACATACCAGTCAGCGACCTAACTCTTTTCATCATCATCATCATCATCATCATCACGGGACCCGAGTACCAGCCCTGTAGCTGTAGCTTTATCACTCACTTTATAGTGCACATAGATATAGAGATTGAGTTTTTTTTTCTGTCTATCTATTCACTAATAAATAATCATCACCACCTTAACTCATAACTCAACCTATATCTTATCCCCACTCGGAAACTTCGGACTCGTCGTGACTCGTTAGAGGGAAGGGAATGTGTTGGTAAGGTTAGGTATGGTAAGTATGGTATGGTAGGTAGGCGGGCGGTTAGTGATGTATGGTGAGTGAGAGGTGGACAGATAGATATACAAACAGAGGAATCCTTGGACGCGGAGGCGCGGGGTGAGGGTGAAGGTGAGGGGCGGAAGTGGTTTCTATATCTATATGTATGTATGTATGTATGTATGTATGTATGTATGTATATGTAACTCATATGTACACGAATAAACCCCTCACCTCAAAAATCAAAAAGATTCAACACACGCGCATACAGCATATGTAAGCATAAACAAGCAAGCAATAGATAAGTTACATAGTACATAGTACATAGTGAGTAAATACATAGTAATCACACACATACACACATACACATATACACATATACATACAGAAACCCAACCTCCGCATCCGAAGCCGCACACGGAGTTCCCTGCACGGAAAAACCATCAACAACTTTCGCGAATCGTTGATCATGCGGCTTTTCTTTGGGAGCCGCATTCTTTTGCGGTAAGGATGGATGGATGTACATCTTGGATTTTTGTGAACTCGGGTTTGTGGATGAGCGAGCGGGGGGAGAGGGGGAGAGAGCCCTTTGTTTTGAGGTTTCGGCTGGGGATTCGGGGGTGAGGTGGACGGGGATGGGGTTGGGATTGGGATTGGGATTGCCGGCCGTATTGTGTTGTATGATTTGGAGATGAGATGGTAAGGTAGATGGATACGTAGATACCTGGATGGATAGATAGATGGATAGATAATTGAACAACTCTTTATTTTCTACTCCTTGACTCTATTCCCGTCCCCAACCCCAATCAAGAATAAAGCACAAAGAACAAAAAGTAAACATTGATATACACATGCACGCTGACTACATACTCCCTCCACAACCCATCTTCTCCATACAGCATTGAACCCCTCACCTATTCTACCCTCCCTCCCCGACTCCTCACTCTTCACTCCTCACTCATCCCATCCCATCTCATACCATATCCTACATACCTACAATCCATATTACAATATACATACACACACCTCCACCAATCCCACCCCCAAGCCCATCAATTCGCCATCCCTAGCTAGCACACACCCGGAACCCGGAACAGAACACCTACCTACCTACCTACGTCCATTCTGCGAGCGCAGTTTCATCCGCGTAGTAAGATTACATACATACATGCTAGCACGACATCCATCTTGCACCACACCACTCCACACCACTCCATACTATACATATCATAATAGCATATCGTATCCCATCGACATCGGCACGAATAGGAGATGCCGTGGGAATGGGTGTGGTGTGGTGTGGTAGCTTGGATGTAAGTAGGTAGGTTAGCTTATAAGCAGATATGCATGGTTTGGTATAGTAGGTTATAGTCTCATGTATAGTGTGAACGCTGCCAAGACTTTGTGGGAGGTAGGTGGGTAGGGTAGGCTGGCTCTAGGGACGGGTGGATGAAATTTTCATTTTCTTTTTAGGTTTTGATAACTATGGATTTTGATATGGATGGATGGATGGATGGATGGATGGTTAGGGATTGGAATATTGAAATATGGAATAGAGTACGCGATTCATAAGCAAGAAAGGAAGGAGTTTTCATAACATGATATGATATGGGTACTGTACCGTGTGTAGGTATGCATGTCCGAGATAATGAAGTAGGGTTTCGTCCGTTTTGGGTGTTTCAATCTAGTATCTACTACTTACTTAACCTTGATCTTTCATCTCCGAGATGGGATGGGATGGGATGGGATGGGATGGGATGGATGGGAGGGGGCTTCTTATCTTGAGTTTGGGCTTGGTATGGTTATGGGATTTGTGATTTGTTTCGACTCTTTCGTGATGTTGATGTTGATGCGAGATTCGATTGTTATTTATCTATCTATCGTGGAGTGATGCGAGGAAGAGCTGCAGTATGTATGTGTATATATATGTATGTCTATAAGCAAGTCATAGAAGCTGCTGTATGTATGTACGATTTGATTATGTAGGGATTTTCAACTACACAACTATCCTCAATGCACTTGTTTTTCCTCTCAGATAAATTGAAACTTTTGATGATAAGTAAAGTGAGCCCAGCGGGTATGGCTCCGTGGTTACGCAAAAGATGGATGGATTGATCAATGGATCGATTGCTAAGCTCAGCACGAGCATGGATTTCATAAAGTTCAATAGCTACCCTAGCTACACATCTAATTACGACTCTGTAATCACCTCACCTCACCTCATCTATAACTCCCTCCTACCTACCCTGTGTGTACTCTGGAACATCCATAATCAGATCCATATCCATATCCATATCTCCTCCCAGCCCAGCCCAGCCCATAAATTCCCCAATTCTACAGAACATGCAAATGATAGATACCCACCCCTGTACGGAGCACATCTCGATTCTCACTCAAGCTATCCTCTGGATTTCGCAATCTTCGTCTCCAATTTTTGAGGATGTGTGTTTGTACCGTAATGTCTCACACCGCACAGCCCTTTTTTTATTAATTTTCCAACACGCAGTCTCCATCGCTAGACTCGCACTTGGAAGTATGAGAGTAAGACATTTGCAGACGCTGAGACGATATCGAGAGATAACCTCGTGAATTTTAGAAAGTGCTGGGATGCTTAGTACGTTGCGTAGCTATTAGGATGGTAACGAGTGCACGAGTCACAATGACCTCACTTTTTTTCGGGGCTGGTCACTGTCTTATATGTACTACATGGTGAAGTATGGTCTTACAATTTGCGATGGCTGTTGTCAATTGTAATGCTGGATGTCTAGGTAAGGAGCTTAACTTGAGCTTTCCTTCAGAGTTCGTCCATGCGCGGACTTCCGGACGGGCTGGCGGCTGGCTGGCTGGGAGCGGAAAAGCGTGATGTAGCAAAAAGAAAGTTTACGCGATTTTGCGTCTCGAGATGAGGTTCCAAGGCACGTTTGGTGGTTTGTGAGCTGGTGCTTGCGCTGGTTTGATAAGGATGATCGGGATGATGGGTAGGTGAGCAGCTTTTGGGACGGGCAATGAAGCATACGACGCTGTAATTTCGTTTCCGGTGCTTGGTTTTCGAAGATGGAATTTAGGGGTTTGAGTGGGTTGGAAGCTGGAAGGGGAGAGAAACAGATTCATCATTCGGGTTACACGGGAGAGGAAGTTTTCTCCGAGAAAGTCTAAGACGGACGACGGGAGTGGAGTGGAGTGGATGGAGAAGGAGATGGAGATGAAGAATTAATTTTAGGAAAGATCATCGTGGGTATCATCAAAAAAGAAAATGCACGGTTCAGCAGCATTATTATCATCGCGATGACAATTCTCAACGGTATTGTTCTACCCCAAGTTCCCAACCCTCATACACACACACACATACTCCGTACATATATATGAAACCTTGGTTACTTGGTATAGGCTTTGTGATCTGTGTCCTCTGCGTTGCGTTGCGAATTTGCCTTTATGGCGGTGAGGTTAAAGAAGTGTTGGAAGCACCTTGGTACGATGTTAAGCCTCTTTTTATTCTCATGTCTCAACCAACTTGCATTTCACAACTACCTCGTGATATCTACTGCATCAACGTGAATGAGCTCTGTGGAAGTATCCAGCCGTGCAATTACTGGACATTGGATATGAAAATCTTTCTTCGAATTCTTCTCTTCCGTCTTTCTCTACATCGTGGATTCCCCTCTCCTCCTTCTCCCTCTTTAAGATTATCAGCAAACCAATCCTATTATTCCCTCGATCGATTCGCTCTAGACCTCTCACAGTTCCCATAATAGAAATGATTGGCTAATTCTAGAATCCCATCCATATCTCTAGTCTTATCCAAATTCTCGCCTATTTCAGCATACGAGAACATGCGATTTCCTTGATTTTTTTTTTCTTGTTCTTTTCTTGGTGCATGGATTGGGTTTGATTGGACATGGATGAGCAAGACTAGTCGGGATATATGCAGTCACTGTTGGCCAGTGAGATCCTGACTGAGTCTAGGTGGAGATATCGTGCATTCGTATCCTCGTAATACATAAAAAATTATATCTCCATTCAATTGTTACTTACTACATGTGGAAGGGAGAGAGAGATGGAGGTTGCTTAGGATTGGATTGGTGAACATAGAGGAATCTGATAAAGATGATGAAGGGTTTTGACAGCGTTAAATAGAGAGTTTGAGATAGTCAAACTATGTGTATAACAAGTCTAAATCGTCTCTCCTTAATCATCCTTCAAAAATTGATGAGGTGTCTGAAGCTTTGTTCAACGCCAACGCCACAGCTACTTAGACGAAACGAGTATTGTTGGTGAGGCTTGTTCCAGGTGGTCAGGTCATGTCCGCCGGGTTCCGAGCTTCTCTTTCTATAACCGGTAGGTGGGGGTTTGGAATTGAAGGAAGGGATCAAGAAAAATGATGTCATTATCACTTGTATCAAATCATTCAATCAAATCGGTAAATGTCTACTTGTAGAGTGAGTGTATAATGTATCAGCTCATTGCGAAGTTCGAATATCAAATTTCGATGGAAATATCTAGGACGGGAAATATCATGAACATGTGGGAAATTTGAATTCTTAGGTACCGGTTGATAAGATCTTCAGGAGTTATGGAAAGTTAATATCGATGTTTGATTTCCTTCCTTTTTCCGTTGATTTTTGATGGGAAACGAATACCGATCTTAGGGATCGACGGTCAGGACAGGGAAAGAATATACTCAGTAGAGTAATGGCCGATATTGGATTGGTGGTAATTCGTTCTAAGCTGTTGATTGATCTTCAAATAATTGTAACAGTGGTTGTAAATACGTAAACCAGAATCCAAACGAGAAACGTCCCTGCCAAGATCACAGCCGCGAGTTAGCAAAAACTAGGTAAGAGGGCCAGAGATCCGGGTCTACCTATCCGTTTTTTGCGTCGTGACTTGGAGTGAGGCATGGAAATCTTTTTCCTAATTGTTTAGGGATATTGATGTCGGTACCAGTCGTTCTTTTGGTTGAGATCAGATCGACATTGCGACAGGTACTAAGGACTTTTAGTTATTGATGATCTCCCTTGCTTCCCAAATGTTTCCTTTTTTGCTTCTTGAAGATTTGAGATCTTGAAACTTGTATGCATGTTTGCTTACTTGCTTATGGATAACTACCAGTCGCGAAGAATGTATATCGATTAGTATTTCCTCCAGCCCCCGAATTTCCCGTGGCCCGGATGGATGAGGCAAGGAAGTACCTTTCTCCATCTTCCGAGTCATCCAGCTCACTATGTAGATACAAACTGATATCACTAATCAGTGGTCAAAATTGAAGATATCACCATGGAGAGCAGAGAATGGAGGACCCCGAATTTCGACTTTTTTTTTTATCGTTCCTTGGCTACTCGGGGTACTTTAGCACGAGAGTAGACTGGATATCGTTGCCACTAGCAGGATTTTCAACATCGAGTTCTATACTAGTTAGTAGCTGGTAGTCTTGCAGATAACACTATTGTTGAACAGATGTTGATTAGTTGTGCTCGGGCTTTGGCCTTTGTTCCTATTCCGAGAACTGTCAGAGGGTACAAGTGTGCCTTAGATATGTGTTAACTTGGTTAGTTGAAGATAACATGGAGAACAGGAGGCAAAAATGAAGTAAGTGGCCTCAGCATTGATGAATACTGGAGTTAGTATGGTGTGCTTCGGGACGCGATTCAGAAGCTATGGTATTGCAATTACCACACACTCTCTGACTAAGTAATTGTCTATACTGATTGTTGATATTTACTTTCATCTTATCAACACGTCAAACCAATCCAAGAACAGCTTTTTTCGTTATTAATCCGGTATCTGTCACGCCGTCACTAGTGGTGAAGGGGGGGAGGGGGGTACCATCGTACCGGTAGCACTGAGAGGTTAACCCTCACTAAACTGTCACGAAAGTTGAGATCAACATTCTAAAACTTCATGACCCCCACGACAAAAGACCGTATCTTCAAACTCAAATGTTATTTCCTCTTACACTGCCACGTCCCTCAGACATTTCCCGTTTCATTTCTGCATAAAGATACCTATTCCTTCCCTAGATTCGAAGAAGATTCATACCCCGCATTTGGCCTCGATTTGCCGGTCTTTGAGCTTAGACACTAATTCACGTACATCCTCGGGATCATTCAAGCGCTCAGTTTAGTATCTTAGCACTAGAAGTAAATCTTCAATGAATAAAGTTTAAAATTCAGCCGTGATTTCTTGAACGGGAAATAATTTTTGGGGCATTGAAGATCATAGGATTGAGGATAGGGGGAAGGAGGAAGGAAGGGAAAGAGGAAGCATCCAGGTTGCCAGTGAATTTTACCCCAGATTTTGCGGTTAGAAACCGCCCAGTTAGGGGATAGCCGCCTTGTGGATCTAAGGATTGGAATTATAGCCTTTTGGTGTTTGGGTCACGGAGGTGGTCACGGGTTCGAGGGTTAGTGATTGCTATGGGCTTGGAGATAGGATGTATAGAGTTCATGGCTAACTGGATGAAGGAGTGAAGAGTCTACGATACGGATCTTGACCTGCGGGAGTGAGGGAGGAGGCCACGATGACCTCTGGTCCGGGAGGTCTGGATGGTGTTGTTAGGACTATATCATTGGTGTCTCAATATTCATACTCTTCAAAAGATGTATCTGTCAGGATCCAAGTCTACATCGTTACTCTCAATATCTACAGTACACACGGACAATCCATCAAAATCCATCATTGTATCTCCAACACAGAATCCCATAAGCGCCTCATACACTAACTCAATACATTCCCTTATCACCTGGAGCCTGGAACACTTATTATAGAACTGTGTTAGGTATGTGTTTGCATATACTTGGTAGTATCTGAGAAAGGCAGAAGAAGAATTTCAAGCGCCGTTATGAGACAACAACCTAATTCTTTGGATCTAGATTCGTCTAGAGATAAGCGATAAGTGGGATATCAAATGAAAGAAACTCGAGGACGAAATTGAAGGAAGCGTGACATGACTACAGTAGGCAAATTCATTTTGAGCTTCCGCGCGGTGGAGAATAAGCACTGCATGGGCTCGGTCAAGATTTGAGGTGCACTTGGTATGGGCCATAGACAACCTGGAATAGGACCGCGATGAGAAAGCTTTCGATGTCACGCTATCTACGTATGGTACATGTTTGACCTCCTCAATATTGATTAATCCGACAATACTGTGCAACATCGAATCGCTCCAATGCCGGCCGCATACGGGTTGCGTCGGAGATTTTCCGTACAAAACCACCACTCTTCATGGGTGATTGTGTTGCCGCCTACGGATGGCCCAAGAACATCGCTGGTGGAAGGATGTCAAGCGCCTATTCTTGGCCTTGATCCACAATTGAATGAAGTATGAGTGATGAAACATATATGGAAGCTCAGCCTCTTGACACACAATAGGATGAAATTAAATGAGGTTCAAAAATTTCCTTGTGTGTGGGTTTGCGCGCGGGATACTAGGAGCGCGTGGGGTAAAATTGGGAAGGTGGGCGACTTTTTTGAGGGATGGGTCAATACGGCAGCGATTGGTAAGATTTGTAGGTTGAGATTGGGATCGATGTTGATGTCGATTTCAGAATGTCGTTAACTAGTATCTTCTTTCACTCACTGGTTCTGATTCATCTCGTATAGGCTAATCGATCTCTAGAGTGCTCTACCTGATAAAGCTGACGTTTCTAGAGATGGAAGCGCAATTTTATGATCCTGAGAAGAATAGCTAAATTCGATGCACTCTATTGGCATGATCGCAGTGCATACAAACATGTACAACGTATCTGCAAGTCATACCTATATATTATCCATATTTAACCAAAGTTTGGTTTGTGTCATACCAAGAGAAGTATATCTTCATATTTTCGAGAATCTTCCAGTACATGCCAATCCAAACCATTAGATTGCATGTAAGTTTGCCTGCTCAATATCTTCCTAATGTTGTGTAACATAATCTCTGCAATTTATCATCCCACTTACTAACCGTCTACAATCGAATTCAAGCTCGCATGTACTAATGCGATATCATGCGCCGTGTAACGCCAATAGCGTGACATATCTGCATACGCAGTGGCAAATACCCGATAGCTTTGCTATAGATATATGTACGATATCGGAATTTCGATAGGCAAACGAATGCGACAAAGAGGCAAACGGAAACGAGCCAAGAATAGTAAAAGCGCTCCCTCCCATTTCATACCTTGGTATCGGATTCTAAATTCGTCTTCACCGTTGCATTACTCGTACGACGATGTGATATATCGTTTTTACGTTTTGAGTAGCTTGCATCGAACGGGCTGTTTATCTGCATGCACATTGCAAAAAAATTGCGTCTCAATAGTTCGCATCTTATGTATGCAAAAACGGCGCAGATGGGAGAGAAGTGCATTTGGAAGGAGATTTTGATAGGTAAATAATCGTTGAAAGGGTTCGGGATTATATCGGGCGTCTCTTGATAGAGACTGTTTTAGACGATCTAGACTTCGCGAACCCCGAATTTGGAAATGAGAGGAAGAGAAAAAAGCTTGGTATGTTCCCGTCTCGTCCCGTGTATTCGGTAAATTTAGGGGTTCGTTACGTTTGTTAGGTTATTGGTCCATTGGTTTTCTCTATCTCTATCCGTATCTCGTCTCGAAACAATTATATAATTTTCAAGTAACACATATCGCATGCCCAAGGAGAAAATTTTCTCAGTGTTTAAAATTGTAATACGAAGTATACTACATCCCACGCTTTTTTCATATGCACATCATTTGTAACATACCATTCCGAATATTGTCCGAGGAGTTCCCCCCAAGGGATTACGATGAGGTTATGTAACACAATTGCCACGGGCTTATCGTATCCATTTTGTTGGGTTTGAGGTGTAGAGGGCGTTTTCGTTTGCCCCTCTCGAGAAAATGAATGGTGTGATAATAAGGAGAATTAGGAGAATTTCTCAAAGGCGTTTGAGACGTCCTGCTTGGTGGCGTTGGAAGACGTTATTTTTCACATGTCACCCCTCCTTGTTTCTGATGGTGTGAGACATGTGGATATAGATGAGATATTAGATATGACTGGTCATTTTGCACTGCGTCGTAAAATAACGGGATGGAGAAATTGATTGGTTGGGATTTCATATCTTCAAGCCTCTGTTTCACTTCTGTGGTGAATAGACGTGCCAAGATAATGCGGGGTAGCTTCCAAGTAATGGATGTGCAGCTGTCAGATATAATATCAAGACTCGTGAAAGTGTAGTCGAGATAATGTCTGATTTGGAAGTTCGTTTATTTACTAGTGAATATGATGTAATTCTACTGATCGAGAGGTTTGATCCCTTGGACTATCTTGCTGGCTGTGTAGGATAATCATTGTTATTGGGGATGCGGGGTGACATACTCGGGTCATACAGGATTGACAAATCTTGCCAAAAAGACCAAGAGATAAAGATACATCATCATGGTACATGATACATGAAGGTAGGTATGTAAGTAGGGACCTGTTTACCTGGCATCGTATCCCGGCTCAAACTTTGAATATACATTGAAGAGATATGACGATCTCGGACAATATACCTATTTCCATGCCGTATCTTGGTACCGGAAGTACCGGTACATAGGTTATCTACAACTTCAGCTTGCTACCGATCCGAATGACACGGAGAACCCCTATTCCAGTAGGAATCTCACCGGAATATCGTAAGATGCAAGTCTGGTGGTCCTCGTCATGATGAGATGAAGGTCACGTTCTCGTGTACCCCGAGTGCCGTGACTTTGATAAAGTCACGGTACCAAAGTCTCTGGTGCTCTTATCATTGCGTTTCATCAGATCAAATATCTAGGAACTTGGCTATGCATCTAGAACAGGCTTATATCCAGTGATTTTAACAAACGTGCATATTTCCAAGGGACTAGTCATGTCGCATGTGATTGGATCAGCGCATCTGCACGAATTATTGTGGGCTTTGATTGGCAATTATTGGCATGGGGTGATTGATGGACTGATGTATTGATAATCATTATGGATATTGATTTTCCACGAGATAACATTGGGCATTAAATACGAAGGTTTTGCCTTCCACTACTGCTGTCACTATCAATTGCAGAGAATAGAGAGCAAATCTTAAGAAACCATCCGATGATACTCAGGGCCTTATTGGTATAGTATCAATCTCTTATCACTTTTTGAAGGCGTGGTACTGAGTTTGGACCCGAGTGTCCATATAATCTCTCTGATATAGCAACTAGCTTCAAGGACCCTTTAATTGTCAGCCCCGGGGGGTGATCAGTTGGGGCATCGAAGATACCTTTTTGTGTGACCTAATGAGGAAGTAGGGTCATATTAATGTTTTCTTGTATACTAGTCTACACGAAGCTAAAACAATATATCTTCATATTTTCTTGTTCGAGAAGCACGGCTGATAAACTATGTCTTGTCCCCTTTGCTGAGGTGTGGGGAGAAGGGGATGGTGGGGTCGTCTCTTACTTTATGAATTACCACTGCTGCATTCTGGATAATATGAATCAGATATGTGATAATCTGGGGAAGCCAATTCCTCTCCACTCGCCAGCCTGCTCGTCTTGACTCTAGAGTACCTTTCATTCATCATCCCTTTCCCCACCTCTTACCCCCAAGTGCCCATCATAAAAACATATCAGTAAGAGAAGCTGATCTTGTGATCACGCCTTTTGTGTAACCCCGTTGCTGTATGACACGTACGACCACATCTTAGCCCTTTAACCAGGCTCTAATGTTCCGAAATCATGTCGTCCCCTTCAATATCCTCAAGAATCGATATCAAATTTATCAACATCCAATACCAATATGTGTAAACGCTTTAATTCTGCAGACAAACTTCAAAACGAAAGGTTAAACGCTCTGCATGTGGTGAAACTCTCTTATCGCTACGAATATCACCAAACAACAAGCAGGATACAAAAATAAATGGCATTTTCGCGGTGTACACAAGCGCGACCTTGAAATTGCATATATGATAAATCTAGTACCACTGCTTTTACATGCATTTTGCAGCATTTTGAGAAAACTATGAGTGATACAATTTCGCTATCAAGGATGTTGTGCGATAAAACTTTGATACCGTAAAGTCAATTCAATATGTCAAACAATGTCGTGAAACATTTCTTATCTTTGAGAAAATCAACGCAACGGTGAGTAGTGAGTACTGATCTTCAACGCTAGAGAAGTCTGTGTTTAGAATTAATTGCGATCTGAGAAGCTTTTGATATCCATTTTTTGATTTGGCGAGGCTGAGTTGAAGATCTTGGGGCGCATGAGAGTAGTACCTTCACTAAGATCTTCATTATAGCTTTACAGAGAGAACAAACAATGTAGGAGGCGGACAAATTTTCTATTTGCAGATTAGACCCCGAACCGTCTGACAAAGACATGTCTCCTAAAGCTTTGGTTTGTCACATTGATGTTTGAATTGCGGTGTATTGCACCAGAGATCTTAGGCCGTGACCTCGCCTCTAGTTAGGGGCACTCAGTGCAACCACCATTCGCAAAATAGTTTTGGCGAGTCAATTTTGTTCCACAAATTGGGTATGTTGAGTCAACATACCCGTATTGATGTTGACACCGAGCCAACCTTCCCGAGCGGTTTTTGGACTATGGAACTGTGCTTTAAGGGTTCGGGCGTCATTGAAACGAGTCCAGCATAGATAAATCGACTAGATTTCTTGACTTTCACCCGTCTGCGTCAAAGAAGATTACACCGTTAACTAGGGAGTAAATTACCAACCATCGTAAACCAATCCTCGACACCAAAGAAACAGCCGTGGCTTAAAACTTCCCAAACAGAGCAGCCCAGACAATCGCAAGGAAACAATCGGATTACCAAGAAAACATGGACCCTGAAAATGCTGATTTTCAAAGGAAAGTGGCGGTCCCGACCGAATATTTGGTATTCGGTGAGCCACGAAAGGGTGTAAGCTACGGGCGTGCAGAAACTCTATTTGGATTCGCTAATGAATCTCATTCAATGCACCTCTTATGGCTGTAACACTAACGACGACACTAAGCTCGCAATGTGATGTCTATGGATGTTTTATTGATTTTCTATTGTGGACTTAAGCTAGGGCTTGAGATAAAGTTCGCGGGCTGAGAGATCGACGGTGCACTGTTCAACCAACTTTGAAGCTTCCCGCTCGGACTTCAAACTACCATCAAATTTCAAACCACTTATCGCGCGTGCGCCGTAAAGCGGCCAGTACGTTCGACTGGGAACTACGAGATGAACGTCCGGTAACTGTAGTTGTTGGAAATTACTTGGCAAATGGGTTGGGAGCGGGAGCCACGCAATATGAGGTACTCAACATTGTCTAGTCCTTAGATTCCAGGGCTCGAAAGTGGGATAAGGTTGTAGCGTGAAAAAGTTTGCGAGACACAACAAGCTTTGAGTGAAAATTCTGTTAGGGCTTGAATGTTGGATGATGCATGCCCTCAACTCCTAACCCTATTCTTTCCTAGACAATAAAATGAGAGTTTGATGTGTGGTCCGTACATGAATCTGAAGCGTGCGGTAGAGGGAATCGGGGATCGGGGGTTGGGGATTGGGGAAAGCTCCGAATTCCACCCGTGATGGGCACGGGCGGTACAACCTTCACGGTTGAACTCGGATTGAGTCGGTTTGGAGATTAAACGGTCTTATGTATGACAGAAGTATTGGGGAAAGGACCGACTCCTGTGGGTATTGAGGGTTTCAACAGTTGGGCATACGCGCCGCGGAAATTGGGTTGGGGAAAGGACCGATTTGGTCCTTCCCCAGGTGGATGTACGTTTCCGTGTGTCATATTTTGACTTTTGTGAGATGGGCATGCGGAGCGGATTATTTTGCAGGACTGAGAAGCGGAATAGTGGGTGACTTGGGGAAAGGGCCGACTCGGGTGGATATGTCAAGACGGACACACGGCATTGTAAAGTGGGAGCGGAGCCGGCGGGGTGTCGTGAATGTTGGGCTCATGAACTTGCAGAACATGGAGGATCACGGGGAAAGGACCGAATATATGCAAGTGCAGAAGCTGGAGTAGATTTGATGGGTATTGGGGAAAGGGCCGAATATTATAAGAGAAGGATGTCAGTATAAGAGTGGATTTAAATGAAGGATCAAAATAATTTTTAGTCTAGAGAGAAGTGCCGAGTGGCTTTTGAGACGAACTGTTCTCCTAGATAAATATGAAATTGATGGCTTCGTACAATGATCAACTTCAGTTGCCAGTGCAATACATCAGATGTTAAGTGGCAGTATGTGATGATGAATTGTCAATGATTCATCAGTAGAATGAACGGGCGACTTCATATTGTCTCTCAACAACATATCTTGCAAAAACAACTGATGGGATTTACCAGAAAGTCGTTCTGTACACCTTTGAAGATTTAAATTACAGCTATGTCTGGATGTAGAAGCTCTCGGAATGAGATGATAGGAAATGAGAAATGGTTCTACCGTAATGACCTTTCCTTATAATATAGTTGCTTTTAGAGATATATGTATTTCATTTCGCATCGTCTATTTGCTTTTCATATAAAATGAGTTTCTATGATGATGTCTCTGCTTACCGAGAATCGCTTGTCTAAACGATTACCCACTCTACCACGTTATAGCCTCCCTCCTATGTCCAAAACCGTTAAAGTATATAGGAATATTCAATGATTCGATTTTTGATTACTTACTGCCCACTTTGAAAGTGTCTTCCATTCTACATAACATCTGACTGCTGTCAATCTCACAAGCCCATATCCGTACAAATTCTCGACACACACTATCTTGACTCCGAATATTTGTGTAGAAAGCAAAATAGTCGAGCTGAATGAAGTCAATCTGATGATTGATTTATATAGTCTAAGCTCTTAAATCGAGACTGCATCTTAATACGTGGATCTATGCGACCATCAGGGGACTTGATAATACTTTAGGAATGATAGGTCTTGATATCCAAATGGATTGCCAAGTGCTTCAATAATTCGACTTTTATAATATAAATGAATAGATATGGCAGTCGATTTGAGACTCTAAGAACTGTAATATACACTGTGTATGTTATTACAGAGCGTTTGTTGGGATCCTAATAACTTCTCTTCTACAATTTTCTCCGAATCACTAAGGGCAAACGAGATACTGAATCCCTAGAATATTGTCCCTAGTATCAAGAAGGACCAAAATTGAAAATTGGCATGATACCAGCTAGATGTATAGCCACTATAAATTGAAACAAATGACCAATTACTTCATGCACAAATTCCTGTGAGAAGACTTTGCAAAATACGTTTCCTCGCGAATTCAAAATATATGTCAGATCTCATGAGTAATTTTCGCAGTATCTTGTTCTTTGATTTTCATTTTCTCTAAACTATCTCTTTCAAGTAGAAATCAAACCATTATTTTCTCTTGGTTGGAGTGAAAATGAAGAAAGAAAAAGAAAACACACCACGTGTTGATCGTGATTTGTTTTATGTTAGATGCATCATTTTATTCCATTGAATAGTATAATTTTGACCCTTGTAGTCGCCAATTAGAGGAAATACTTTTGAGAGTAGGTGGGGATTATCATGTAGTAGAATTCTCTCCATGAAAATCTGCAACGAAAATCCCTGGGCCAATGTCACTCGGAGTGCAATGTCCTAAAATTTAAACTCGAAACTTAAGGAAGTTATTCACAGGTCGTTATTCAAAATCTATTGATACGAGATCTTTTGTTAGGAGAATCGCAGTATGCTGTATTTGTTTGGGTATCATAGTATCGATTCTATCACGATGTATCATGAAAATCATTTGTGAATGTGGTGGTACTAATTGAATGAGAAGCTTGTACTAGTTACCTAGATCGATAAGCATAAAAAACGAGTCTTGGTTTTATGTACGGCATATATCACAGAGGCAAATGTTCCTTTCACTATCATTATCATAAAGAATCAGTTCAATACCCCAAAAGACCAGGGGGTTGCTAGCGAAAGATTATATTAGCTCCTGATAATCCTTCCTCACACTTCGCTACGTTCTCTGAGACCTTAAGGAGTCTTTGAAAAGTATTCTGGAACCCGAGTGCTCCGGCCTCCTCATATTCTCTCAAGTCTCAGAAGTGATAATGACATGATGTGTATCAATACCATCTTACTATTTCAGATTCATCTCCGCGCGGATTAAATATATTCATCAGGCGAAAACTCCGCGCGGAGCCGACCTTCTTCTACCTTTTCCGTGGCTCCACTGAAGGAATTGCGTTATAATCAAACTCCGGAGTTTGGGGGGGCTGAGTATCGGGGTTTCGGAACCGAACTGATTGGTTGATGTATTGAATTAGTACAGTATGAGCACATAGCATTTTGATCAACTTGTGGTCTGAGATCCTTACTCTCATTCTACTTTGAGTGAATGCAGGAGGAAGTGGTGTATGATGTCAGTCAGTCTTGATCAAGGGAGATGAGGACTTGAATAAAAGCGAACCCGAATCGATGTTTCAGTGATGATGTCAAAATCATCCTTGTTTGGGTATTATTGGTGGAGAGGAATGGGTGAATGGAGGGGAAACATGTACCGAGGTTGAATGACGACTTTGTAGGGATGGAATTGAGGGGGTTGAGAGATTTGACTGCATAGGGTTTCTATTCAGGGTCTTGGCTCGGATGCAAGGATGGTCTATGGGGAAAAGTGTATCCAGTCGACATATTTAGTGCTATGGGCTTAGCAACTAAAACATCCCTCTCGCCAAATGTATCATAAGGGGCAATGAATATAGTAGGATTAGTTTCCTATGAACGAAGAGGCATCGATCTTCAGTGAACCATTTGTGTCCTAAATAGGGATGAATCCGCGTTGAGCTCTATGCCGGAGAAGGAATCATCTCTCTTGCCCTTTTCGACGCCACTACATCCAAACAAGCTTTACTTCAAACTATTGGTCTGTACGAAATAGCGAAAATTACCTTTCTTGGTTCAATATGTCTTGCTGCCCGGACACGAAATTTTCATTTACGCTAATTATCCTACAGATTTACCTGCTGTACAAAGATTTCTACAGGCATAAGGAATTGGCACACAACAAGCTTATGGGCAAGATGCAGTACTACTCCAACATGACAATGGTACTTATGGTTCGAGTCAGTATTCACTCTTGGATATCACCGGTGTTGAGTCACGATACCAAGTACACAACGTCAATTGTGAACTTACAACAAAACACGGTACAGTGATAGTAGGGTGCTGATCGTGGAGTCCTGGTATACCAATGAATGTGTCTTGACAACCCGCCAATTGTGGCTCATCTAGATTAGTTACAGATTCACATCTTGCAGCTCCTCATCAGTCAACCCCATTCCCCGTATGTCTTACTTCCCCAGAACTCCAGACTCCAGATTCTCCGTCGATATGCATTTAGCATTTCCAGAAAGTTCTTCATGCCCAAACCACTGTTCTCGATGAAATCCCCAACGCACATATTACCAAAATACGGTACTACCACTTTGTCAATAATTTCATGAGCAATATACAGTACCACGTATCTCTATCCCCACCTATCTGTACTGCACCCCTCGCTCACGTGCAGAAGCGTGATCGTGCTCGGCGAGCCACGTAACCAGGCGTGAACTATGTGCAGCCACGTAGGACCCCACATGTTCATCTATTCATTTTAACCAAACTCGTGTGTATTGTGAGATATAAATCCCTTAATTCGTCTCTCCGCATTCAATATCGGAATGCGAGAGAGTGAAGAAAATTTCTGCTATTGTGGTGTATGGGCTTCCACAAGTTTGAGAAGGAAGTTGGGTTACGATGTTGGAATACTATGCGAGCCCCACTATGTATGTACCCTAGTCGTACATATGCGACTAGACGAATTCTGCAATTTTATGTTGTATTGGGAAGCAATAGTCACTTTTTATGCTACCTGCAATGAATAAAAAGTGTGTTTTGGGAAGCCTAGAAGATAATAGTACCCACTTGATATAGTAAGATGAGATGGTCTAGATGACACGATTTGGTGAATTCTACATGAAAAATATGCACGACGTACTTTTGCATTACAGCAGCAAGCTAGATTGTGTAGGTATTTTAATAAGTCCATAAAGATTTGAAACATACTTACTATCTAGTAAGGTCAAGATATGCGGCCTACAATACCCCCCCTCCTTTGAATAAAATCAGTTAGTATAAAGTTACTGCGTCTAGCTATTGCACCCTGCGTACATAAGACATTGGAAGACACAGAGTCCCTTAATTTTCCACATACTTGTGCGACTAGAAAGTAATGGGTATGCAACTCCGAAGCTAGATGCACATATCACACAATGGTAGACTACACGAGGACTAGCCTGTCGTTCTTAGTGGCGAAGTTGCATACTCTCTGGCAGCACGAGTGCCAGTCGTAAACCGTCGATCATCCGGGAAGAAGTAGACTTACCTGCATGCATTGAAGTAGACAGGTGACTCTGGCATACAACACTTGCATATATGTAGATCCAAAGAAAGACCCTGACCCTGACGTGTTTATAAGCCTCAATGAACCTTCCTATGTAGGAATCTGACCTAAGCTTTTTTGCCTCAAGTCTGCTCAACTAACTCGTTAACACTTGGTCGGTTCGGTCCCAACAATGAGACATTAGCTATGCAAGATGTTAATCTGCCTTTAATTCCACGGGCCCGTTAGTAGGTATTATGGCTGAAGACTGCCGCTGTCGATCCGTATGCTGTTTCGACCTGAACCTCTTGCACTTGTATCACTACCTTCATATCACGGGGACATGCAAGGTCAGCCAATGTCTCGCTGGATATACTACTTACTTAGATTCACTAGTAGGAAAATAATATGACCTTTCGCAACAAATGAACATGCACAACAGGATTTGATGTCAGCAAGTGCCGGAGTAGATTATTGGATTGAACCAGGCATCAAAGGCATACTGATGATACCTGAAAAATAAGACGATGTTAATTTCCACAGAGACTTCAGCATGTGACAAATTCTAGAATTCGTATCATATAAGAGCAAGATGTCCATATAGGTCGGCGTAGAGTTAGCTATAGATAGATTGAATCAATTATGAATTTACTACTAATACTACTACATACAAATATACGGTAATGAGAGAATCATTCAACCGTCAATATTATATTAAGAGGAGGAAATAAAAAGCCTACACGGTAATGAGAGAATCATTCAACCGTCACCAATATCAAAAGAAAACCCATACATATTATACGGTAATGAGAGAATCATTCAACCGTCACCAATATTTTTTTAAAAAAAACACATATCATATACGGTAATGAGAAATCATTCAACCGTCGCTGGTGGTATAAAAACCCATAAATGATACATAGAGTAATGAAGGAATCATCGAAACCTTCGGAGGACATAAAAGTCAGAAGGCTTCCCCTTAGTCAAGGGAGACACCGCCTTCGTCATTAGCCGAAGCAATTTCGCCAACCGAGTCATTGTCACCACCTGGGACAATTTCTTCGAATTGAACATCTTCTTTGTTTGGGACAATGTCTTCAACTTGGACATCGTCTTGGCTTGGGATAATGTTTGCTTTCTCCTCATCTTGGACAGCAGAAGAGCTCGCTGGCTGCTGAGCCTCATTATTGTCGTTATTGGCAGGGCGGGGAGCCCAAATCGCACAGAGCCCACCACAATATGGGAATCCACAGTCATCCTCGGCAATGACCTCTCTTTGGAGTCTTCCAACATGGTCTTTCTGAGAAGGAGAGAAGGCTGGGATGGCAGGGTTAAGGACAGCGGTAGAGGTGCGTGCACCAGACATCTTGCTGGCGGCTTCGGACCGAAGCCAAACATCTTTAATGAAAGAGCGGTGGGCTTCAAACCCTCGGGGGGGAGTAGGACGGGGAGCGGAATGATACCCAATAATTTGTAGAAAATCGCGGCTGACTGAGGACCCTCGAGTAGGATAAGGACGGGTAGGACGGGTAGTAGAGCGAGGACTACAAGCCCATGGAAGAGGATAAGTTTCAGCTCCACCTTGGGCAATTGAGTTGGCCACCGAAGGCTCTTGAGGATTACCAGATGCATCTGCAGCTTGAGATGTGGATGCCTAGGTAAAGATCATCAATCTTCATATTCAAGCAGGGGAATAGTAATTACAAGATTGATATACTTACTTCAATTTTTAGGTTGAAATGCTTCCATGCATTCTCAATGATGGCCTCCAAAGGCATGAGGGGCCTTTCATCCATCGATTGGTCGTTGGGCGATACTTTATCGGAGTTCGTCATGGTGTTTGCTTGTTCTGAATCCAGGGACTCCAGAAATGATGGCAATCAAGATAATTCGCTTTTGATTACTGGTACTTGAAAGATTGTGATATAGAAAAGATTTTCTGATGAACTATCAAAAAAGTTATGAAACGTTAAGAGAATGATCGTAAACTTTTATACCCTTCCCCAGTCCAAATGGAAATCCGGGGAAAGTTTGGGCTAAAATCTAGTCGGTAAAATGAAGTTATCTACAATTCCCCCTAAGCTACCTAGCTTCCTCCAAATGGATCTATAAATGGAAATCTTTGGTAATGCAAAGGCTTGAAGAGTAATTTGAGCGCCATAAATAATCGTAGTCCTCTCCGTGAGATATCCGGTTTGTTGGAGCGACATTCTGACCAATGGAAAAGTGGTTGTACCTGAAGATCATACATTCCTGCAAGTGAGCTAGTTTGAAGCAAAAGTCTCTCTATATCATTCTTGCCCATTTGAGCAGTCGTTGTGTACATCAACTTTGTAGTACAAAAATTAGAGGAATTAGCGTGCACAGAACTCTCTACTAAGAGAAATACTACGGGCAGGTCAAGCCTTCTTAACATAATATATGCTGTCAATGATGCAATGATCTGGCTATGGAAGAAGTAATGATATATATACATGGGCTACACTTTCCTGCTCCAATTATGGTTCTTGAAATAGATGTAGAATTAACATTTTGTTTGATTGGGTGATTGTGGCATAAATCAATCTTGTAACGCGAGCATCGGGAGAGGTGAGTTGTGGAGGACTTAAAATATATAGAAGCTAGTCATAAACCAGTTTAATCGGCTCCGACATTTGAAACGAAATTTAGAGTTTAAATTACACCCCGCCTACGATGACAGGCAGGTCTCTCTTGGTGTAAGATCAGGTGATTGCTTAGTCAATGAATAGACTTTTCAGTTTTCAGACCAAATGTAAACCAAGTCTTCTAAAATGACTGTTGCTCCAATGTCAATGTCATTTGCCATGGAAATTGTTCAGTAAGCATCAATTCACACAAGAAAATATGGTTCCATAAACTGAATGTCAAAACCATTCACATTACTTATGAAATTCACAGAACTAGAGTTATGGACTTATTCAGAAAGAGAAACAAGTGAATATATGATGAAAATGCACCTCAAAATTCACTCAAATTATATATTTTGATGAGATTTACTTTTGATAGAATTCAGTGACCATCAGTGAAAGCTGTACGTAACTTACCTTTGAAGGCCTCAAATTGAAAATCTAAAGGTAAGTCGTTTGTTTTCCTATTAGCTTTCAGAACTTTCAAATTCGAACCCTTAATTTGAATTGGTTGATAGATATGTTTCGGGAATTGTCCATTCCTATATCAGGCGGAACCTAATACCCTGCCTCGCCAGGACTCCAATTCTTCACTTCACGAGAAAGGCGAAAGAATAAAGAGCACAAGAAAGCTTCAAAACAGAGGGATGAACTCTCGTTAACTATAGAGAGAATGAGAGGTCAAGAGTTCTCCTGTGTCTATCTCCCCGTCGAGCAAGACGATCCCAGAATCATTATTTGTGAATTGTATATTTAGGGGTCTTCCTGAAGGTCATCGAACGGAACTATTGTAGCAAAATCCAGCACTTGAAACTGTAAGGCGAAAGGTTTAGGGGAAAACTACTTTTCACTAGACCAACGCTAGATGAAATAGATTTGAACTAGACAAAATTTTCCATGATAGCTCAGTGATATACATTGAAATAAACGGCAAGCCCATGCAAATCATCAAACGGCACAGCACTAGCTTGATCTTCCTAAAACTTTTCAGAATCCAAACTGGCCAAAAAAATCATGATAGATTGCGAACGTGAGGACGCGTCCAGTCGTCTGAATACCGTATGTAGTTCAATTAAACGAATGCTTTGACGTGCTTACATTTCAAGAATTCCTATTGGTGAATGTTGAATGTGGGTTGTAGTGACTAATCAAGATCCATGACGCTGATCAATCATGAACCTCGGAAAATTATAATTGTAAACATTTGAACCAAAGCAATACTTAGTATTATACAATGACAACAACGATCCTACTGTATACTCCCATAATTCACAATTGGTAGTCCACAATCTTCAACAACATCCAAGATTTAAACACTCCTTCAATCGGCTCATTCATAGTCAGCGCGGCTCTCCAATTGAATCCAAAAAACCATAACCCCTCCACACCATGGAAAATTCCGTTCTTTCCGGCCTGCGTTGTCTGCGAACCAGAACCCTTCTTCGAAATGCCTCAATCTCAAGATGCTCAAACCTCCATAGCTCTGCCACCCACGCTGCACAAAGTATACGTTCATACTCTATTACTACAATCAATTCACCCCGCACTCTCGCACGAAGCGGACGTCCTTGCCCCTCATCATCTTTCGCCCGTCTTAGATTCTACAGCAGTGAATCCTCTCCATCCACAATCAAAGGTACTATAGGTGAAGGTGCAGATGGAGCTGCGGCAGATAAGCTCGAAGTACCATCTCATCTTGATGAAGCAGAGAAGAAGATTTGGGGGCTATTATACAACGAACTTGCGCCAACGAAACTTCAGGTGCAGGATATAAGTGGTGGATGTGGAAGTATGTATGGGATTGAGGTTGTTAGCGAAAAGTTCAGGGGTTTGAATATGTTGAAGCAACAGAGGCTGGTTAATAAAATACTGGGGGAAGAGATCAAAGGATGGCATGGTGTACAGCTGAGGACTAGTGTGCCTTGATTGGAGAGGGGGAATTGATGGAAGGCATTTGAATGGTCATAGAGATATGTATAATGCTGTACTTTGTCGGCTTGTTGCATGAACGAAAATGTGTAGGTCGGACCGAGGTGGCCTGGGCATCTGAACATCGGGAGATGGCAGTTCTAACGTGTACAATATGGATTGAATCCGGGGTTATCGGATTGTATGAATCAAGGAAGTAATGACTGGGTGGAATTACTTCTGATAGAATGACGCTTAATGATAAAGTTCAAAATACTCTTCTCTGATTGTCTCCTAGCAGATTGAGGGCATTAACATTTGTTCCCAGGCGACTGAACGATAGAACATTTGAAGTATAAAAACTCTCACCCGAAGCCCAAACTCCTCAGTTTCTCTTTCCTCTCGTCTCTGACTCTTTTGTTGCAAGTCTGCCAGTGATTGCACTCCTGTAAAGTCCCAGGGACTATTCACTCAATGCCAGTTCTCCAGCTTACTCTACATCAACGATTCACTGACATCTAGATTCTTCTTAATAGCCATCCGATCCTCATCCGGCCTCCTCGTTTAGAATACATCGGTTGTTAAGGGGTATGGTCTCAGTGAATACTATAGTGACGGAGCTGGAATGGAACGATTGTGACCTATGTAGGCTGAGCACAGAGGGAAGCTACCCAGGACAAATCTTATTGCAAATCGTAGTGTCTCACTTCTTCAGAACTACAATCCGTAAAAGAACGCCATTCCCTAACGTACCGAGTTTAAAGTCTACGAAAATTCCACCCAACACTCTTGCACATACTCCCCGAACGCAGATGTGAACTGCACATATTCCACTCTAGTACATTTCCAGTATTTAGCAGTTGCCCTTTTCAAACTCAATGCCAAGTCAAGCCCAGAAATATCATTCTTCTCCCATAAATCCATATTCCCCTCCCCGTCTGCAAAAGCGCACAGCATAATGACATATCATCCTTTGCTTCGAGCGCAACATCGAAAACAATCAATCCAAGCGCATCACCGGTAAGCAGATGCACACAACACACTTTTGACTGCCGTCTATATGAGAAAGAAGCCTGTCTGGTATTAAACAAAAGCGGTTTGACAAGTGCTGTGCGAGCCATGCCAATATAAGCTGATGTCTCAACACTCCCGCTTTTTGCAGCACCGATTTTGAAATAGAAAACAGGCTGCGCCTCAACATGAACGAGTTCTGGATCTCAAAGCCTGGTACAAAGTTGTGGTTTCTCCAATACCATCTTGCATTGCCGATCAGTACGGCGAATTTTGATTTCCTTATGACATCTTACCTTTAGCTTTCGTGCATCTTCAGGCACTTCCTTAGCACCCGAGGGTTATTTAACGTCAGATATTGTTGGGTATTTAAGCCGGACAATTTGTCTTCAGGCTGCTTCCATAATAGCTCGTCTGCTCAGGTGTTATGATCGGTCAGAGAGGCAAGATCCACTGTCAGGCTACAGTTTCGGTGCCTTCACTGCCAACGGTTCCGTGTTCCAGAAATACTGGTTGATCTTGTAGTTGATGTTTAAAGGGCTCCCAGATAGCTTCTTGTAGCAAGATACATGTATGGCAACCTCTCGAAGCAGAATTCGCAGATTCAGAGAATCTTTGCCAAAACTGGTGAGGGTTGTCGATCGTTCCCTCTTGGAATAATGTATAAAGAATCGCCTGACATGTTGTGTATGTCGACCAAGGCGTTCCCAAAGCCATATTCAAGTATAGATACAGTTTAATAGATCTTGGTGGCTGTATAAATCTCTTGGGCCACTTGTATGTATTGAAATTAGGTAGCCATCTCAATGCCGAGCTGAGTTGCAACGATAACACAGCTGGGTCGAGGTTACGCTGGGTGTCATTGACCGAGTCAACATGGCTTGAGCAAAGTGGCACATGTCAGCTCAGCTTCACACGACCACTGAGTGGGAACCGACTTTGGGAGCTCGCTTGGGGAAACACATCTGGTTGTTTTATCGCATGCAGCAGCAAGTTCATAATTGTCTGATGGCGATAGGCGAGAATCTCGCTTGAATTTAACATAGTAAATCGGGGACCCGTAAAATTACACTGGGAATACTCAAATTGATCTCTTCTTTTCTAACGCCTTCAATAATCCTACCCTAGTTTGAAGCTATATAATCTACCAGCCTATATCTATTTCCCACTGCATCTTAATGGGATTCTTAATGTTCTCAGGAGTCTGATCTGGATACTTCTCGGCAATCAACTTCATCACTTCTTCAAAAAGAATCTTATAGCCCTCGCCACTAAAATGCAGACCTGTAACATGGATTAGTCCACCCGAATATTGCTCTGATAATTTGATTGTGGGTGTTGGTGTGTTACTTACCATCGTATAGCAGTTTCGTGAGCTTTTTGTCCTTAGCATTTTCTTCTAGACCTGGCATCTCAGCAGGATCATCTCCTTCTTTCCACCTATTAAGAGGTCTATATTAGTTCATAACCTCTTGTACCCACTAATCTTGAATAATCTCTAAAGTATCCAAGGAAAACCATCCGATCCTTGACTTACCCACAAGCCCCCATTAGTGCACTCCATATATCGACGACACCCAGTCCCTCTTCTTCTCCGACTCTCTTCACCGCATCCCTATATTCTCTCGTCCAACTGACCCGTCTAGGTTCATCCGAATTTGCCCATTCAATATTCATAATTCTGGATGTTGCCTCATCAACAGGTCCCGGCGTCACAAGAATAATCTTCGGGGAGTGAGCTCGAATGAGAGGGTGAGAGATGATGGTTTTGAGATTGATAACAAATTGCGGAAGTGGCACAAATTGCTTCGTAGAGGGACCTCGGTTGAGATCATTGGCACCGAAGAAGATGAGCTGATTTATGTTGGCTTTTTGCTGTGGATATGGCTATCAAAGATGGAAGTGAGACATACTAGGAAACGAACTTTGGCTTGAGAAGGAGAAGGAAAGAATTCAGGGAGTATTTCGAGCGCATGGTTGGTGGTATAGCCACTGCCGAGGTGCATTAGTAGATGCTTTAAATCTCTATAAAGGTGAAATGCTTGAGAATGCACCTAAAGCCTCTGTTTATGACGTCAAGTTTTCTGGCGTATGCTGAACGAGTTGGAATTATTAGAGATTGCTTCTAGAATTAATGTTGGGAAAGGGGTTTTCATTGTATCACCAAGATCTGGCCAATACGAAAGACTTCGAATCATACCATTTTGAATTGCAGATGCAAATGAAAATCCATTGGGTTCATTTGAGCACTGAGTGATACTATCACCTAGTATACCATATCAGTATTGAACCTCATAGCCGAAGCATCTTCATGCAACCAACCAAACAAGATAAACTGATCATAAGGTGCCTGCATTGTCTATCAGAATACGCTCATCATGTGACCTTCCCCCTCTATACTAGAAAGCACTCACCATATCTATCTTCCAAGCCTTCTAGGAACGAGCTGTCCGATTTCCTGGTAACGGAACTAAAGTAAAGTATCTCAAGAGTAGCACAAATCAACAAGTTACTTCGGGACCGAAAACCTCAAAAATAGTTCTCCCTCCAAAAAAAAGAACAGCTCACAAATGCATAAACGAGCCGCACCCTACTCTAATAACGTACCATAGAACCAATTTATCCCAAGTAAAATAATGATAAATTGTATCTGGGACCATATCAATTCAGCCTGTACTAATCCTTGTGCATGAACTTCCACCAATAAAATGGTGTGGGGGTGGGACTACCCCGCCATCCTTTGTGGAGCGTGCGGGTGAGACGAGAAGAGGCTGATGATAGAACCCGGTTAGAGGAAGGTGGGGGTGAATGAACAGAATGACTGTTGGATAGTAATCGTTGTAACGTGAAGAAAAATATCCAGATAATATAATTCAAAGCTTTTCAAGCAAGCCATCTACGGAACCATCAACAGAAAGAATCTCGATACTGTGCCGCTCGAAATGCCCGTCCCAGAAAAGCTCAAAGATCTCAAAGATGTCCTACGTCCCGACTTTCACTTCGGTTACGCAACCGCTGCGCCGCAAGTGGAAGGCGCGTGGAATGTCGACGGCAAAGGAATTTCTATCTGGGACAAGTTCGGCCATGCACCTGGAAAAGTAAAGGATTCTAGTACCTGCGACGATGCTGTTCTCTCCTACTACAAAACTGCCGAGGATGTCGCCCTCATGAAGTCTTACGGTGTGACCGGATATCGTTTTTCGCTTTCGTGGTCGCGAATTATCCCTCTAGGAGGGAAGGATGATCCAGTTAACGAAAAGGGACTGAAATATTACAGTGAGCTTGTGGATGAGCTGCTGAAAAATGGCATCACACCTTTTGTAACTCTCTTTCACTGGGATACTCCTCAAGCATTGGAGGATAGATATGGTGGAATGTTGAACAAGGAGAAATACTCTCCTGATTTCGTGAGGTATGCGAGGGTTTGTTTTGAAGCGTTGGGTGATAGGGTTAAGAATTGGATTACCTATAATGAGCCGGGTGTTTACACGCTGGCGGGATATGCAGCTGGTGTACACGCACCTGGACGGTCATCAAATCGAGAGTTGAATGAGGAGGGAGATTCAAGCACCGAGCCATTTACCGTTGGCCATACAGAACTGGTAAGCCATGCTTATGTGGTAAAGATGTATCGGGAGGAATTCAAGGAGAAGCAAGGGGGAACTATTATGATCACTTTACATGGAAATTACTCGGAACCATGGGACGAGGATGATCCGTTGGATGTGGAAGCCGCAGAAAGAGCGAGAGAATTTGAGATTGCGTGGTTTGCAGATCCAGTATATAAGACGGGTGATTATCCGGCTAGTATGCGTGCGCAACTTGGGGATCGTTTGCCAAAATTTACGGAAGAGGAGTCAAAATTGGTTCTGGGCAGCTCGGACTTCTATGGAATGAATAGTTATACGACTTTCTTTGTGAAACATCGAGATGGCCCGGCGGATATCAATGATCATTCGGGAAACATCGATAAGCTGGATACTAATTCCAAAGGAGTGGTGAGAGGACCTGAGAGTGATACTTATTGGTTGAGAACATGTCCGGATGGATTCCGAAAGCTTTTGAATTGGATCTGGGCTCGATATGGCGTTCCCATCTTCATTACCGAGAATGGAACTACTGCGAAAGGTGAAACAGCACCGACTGACGAAGTTTTGAATGACAAGTTCCGAATCGAATTTTTTGAGGGCTACATTGGTGCACTAGCAAGAGCTGTGAAAGAAGATGGAGTAGACATCAGATCTTACTTTGCATGGACCTTTACGGACAATTGGGGTAAGACTTCGCGAATCCTAATGATTACAAGTGACTGACTGAAATACAGAGTGGGCTGCCGGATTTACTGATAGATTTGGAGTGACCTTCATAGATTTTGAGTCGAAAGAAAAGAAAAGATACCCAAAAAAGTCTGCGACTGTTATCAAGGACCTCTTTACCTACATGATTGGAGGGAAATAATCATGGGATGTGTTATGAGAATCTAGTGTATATATGAATGTATATAAAATTTCGCATTAAACTAGGCGGTGATCTCCAATGGCATTTATAATCACAGTCTTTTCCGGGAGTACGAACTTCGTCCTGCGACCAAATCGCGAGTGTACCACGACCTTCGTTAGTGCACCTTCGTGCCAAGCAATATCGAGAACAAATCCTTCTCTTGCCTTAACACCATTTAACTCCCCTGATCTCCACTCTTTAGGGCAGGCTGGCAAGACTTGAATGGTATAAATTTGATGTGACTGTACTAGCATTTCGACAATACCAGCGCATCCACCAAAATTTCCATCAATCTGGAAGGGGGGATGCACATCTAGTAAGTTGGGCAATGTACTGTCTTCCAACAATCTAAAAACATGCCCTAAACAGCCATCCGCATCATGTAACCTAGCATGAAGACAGATGAGCCAGGCTCGACTCCATCCTGTATGACCTCCACCATTCTCAGCTCGACGACGCAGCGTAACTTCAGCAGCAGAAGCGAGATCCGGTGTCCCTGAGGGGTCAATAGAGTTACCTGGATAAAGAGACCAAAGATGCGATGTGTGACGGTGGCCCGGTTCATGTTCTGTGAAGTCTTGAAGCCACTCTTGTAGTTGTCCAAATTCACCAATTTTTGAAGGTGGTAGTTTGTCTCGAGCTAGTCTCAAAGATTCAGTCAGCTCATCCTTTATCTGCAGCATATCGACAGATAAAAGGAACGCCTCGAAGAGAGATTTGATGATCTGGATATCGATAGCAGACCCCTCACACAAAACACCCTTTTGACCCTTAATGTCTATGTAAGAGTTTTCCGGGGACAGAGACGGACTAGTTATCAAATAATCTCCTGTTGAATCTTGGATAAGAAAATCCAAGACGAATTGAACGCTTCCACGTAGTACAGGAAACATTCTTTGAAGAAACTTTAGATCATGATCGCCTCGAAACAATTGTCTCTGCCAGATATGAGTACAAAGCCAGGCACCACTCATGGGCCACACTAAGATCGCCTTAGTTAGCTGTATCATCGGCATTGAGAATTGGAGGCCACTCACATGTGCCTGGCATCCACCGATCCTGAGGATCTGTATCAGCCCAGATGTCTGTACAGCTATGGGATGTCCAACCACGACACCCGTACATAACTCTAGCGGTCTTCTCCCCACGATGTGCCATCCGTTCAAGCAGATCAAATAATGGATCTTCACATTCTTCCAAATTACAGACATTAGCTGGCCAATAATTCATCTGTGTGTTGATGTTAATCGTGTATTTAGAGCCCCATGCAGGCTGGAATGATGGATTCCATAGCCCTTGCAAAGTCGCAGGAAGAGCTTTATTTCCCGGTCGACTACAAGATATGAGAAGATAGCGACCATAATTGGCATACAAAGCTACTAAGCCGGGATCTGGAGTGATAAGCAGCCTCTTATTTGTGGGTACGTGAGCAGCATCGGGAAAGAGTCGAAATTGAAATCGCCCAAAAAGTGAATTGTAATCCTGAACATGTCGTTTAAAAAGATCAGCATGGCCATAGAGCGCCTTCTTTGCTTGGGTCAGGGTTTTAGCTTCGAGGTCGGCATGGCGAAATGTTGTCTGTGCGGAAACAATAATTATAGCCTTTGAGGAGTTCACAATAACACAGTTCCCCACAGTCTCAACGTTACCATCACCAGCTAAGTCCTGAACACTGACAGCGCAACAGAAATTATTGCTATTCCGTCCACCTGGTGTCCCGTGCATCACTATAGTCCCATCTTGTGCTTCAATAGAGTCGACGAACTCATCAGTAGCAAATTCACGATCGCTAAATCTTGATAATCGGATGGTGAACTCCGCTTTCTCGGATGACTCCAATTGAACAACCAATACATCGTCAGGATAACTAGCGAAGACTGTGCGTTTGTATCTAACTCCAAGGTGCTCATACTCCGTGGTCACATTCGCTGTTGACAATTCTAGTCCTCTCCAATAATTGCTTACTTCTGCTGGGTCGTGTCCAAGATCCAAGGTCAGCGTTCCGAGTGGTTCATAATGGCGTTGACTGTGAGGTGTGGCAAAGAACGCCTGCTCAGCCAGTTTTTCCGCTCCTGCATGGTCGCCTATCCGGATAAAATGTCGCAGACGGTCTAGGTTTTTGAACGCGTCTTTCGGTGTACGATCTTGGGGGCCGCCATACCAAACTGAATTCTCATTCAACTGAAGAGTTTCACTTGACGTGCCGCCATAAATCATCGCACCCAATCGGCCGTTGCCGATGGGCAAACTTTCCGACCACTCCTTTGCAGGTGACGTGTAATGAAGGGTTCCTTCCAGGTTAGCGGGGGCCATCTTGGATGTTCGAAGCGTGTTGTCTAAATTCTAATATCGAGACATGCTCTAGTTATCAATCTCTCATGGTGGCTAATTCTGCCCAAAGACGAATGTGGGCAGCCTCGGCGCACTCTCTTCCGCTAAAATTCGCTTTTAATCCAATCGCTTTGAATCTGATGACAGGGGTCAATTTAACCAGAAAGCTTCTTTACGCATAGACAACAGCCTGAACGAATGTCTAGAAATCCATCAATAGAAACTGCTCGTTCAATGATAATTCCCAACTGTTGGGGTTGCGGAGAAGAGATAATGCGGGGGAAAGTGAGGTGACATGGGGTGGTAGCAAGGGCCGTTGTCCCGCATGGGACATGTGACATAACTGGTTAGAATCCAAATGGATTTTATTATATAACCAAAGTGAATATCATAGTCAATTTTCTAGGAAGAACGACAGGAATCATACGATTGTTGTGGAGTGGTGGTCTTTGCAAAATTCCTCTGACACTCCCCACTCACGTCTGTTGCCCAACAGGAACACCTCGAAGGATAGGTCTTCTATCTGGAGTAAAGCCTTCAAATAGAAAGAAGACGACTCTCGAATTGTCTTCGTAAATTTCTCTGAGCACGCGAACCTGAACTTTACCTCGAAGAAGTTCACTATCAAGCAGGAACGCAATGTCACCCAGGCACGATAATAAGCTGGAGCCAGTTGTCTCAGAAGGCCTAGGCGACTTCAAACATGCAGAAGAACATGTGGAGGAAGTCACTATTGCTCGTCTAACTGAAGAGGACTTATTTCTATTATCTCAAGAATCGCTGCAATTCAGATCATGGACGTCCTTTCGGATCTTCTTGATGATGTTCGTACAAGGCTGTGGTGCCGCTGGATACGGTATCGATTGGGCCGTCATTTCTGGAATCAATGCCTTTAAACCCTGGCACACCTACTTCGGATTCGGCACAAGCGGTGTGACTTATGGAACCTTGAACGCGTTGATGACTATCGGAACTATCTGTGGCGCTCCATTCATGGCATTTGCTGATATTATCGGACGACGAGGCATCAACTTTGCAGGAAACTTTATCGTCTTAGTTGCATCTCTTCTCCAAGCATTTTCAGTAAACATGCCAATGTTTATGGCCGGCCGTTTCTTTTTGGGATTTGGCTCAGCACTTATGTCCAGTCCTCAGTACGTCGCGGAAGTAGCCCCAACACATCTCAGAGGTCGACTTGTTGGGCTATTTGGAGCTTGCTTTCAAGTCGGAAGCTTGTGTATGAACGCTGGATTAATAGGACTAGCTCGCATTGAATCAGATTGGTGCTGGAGAATTCCTCTGGTTCTGGAAGGATTGTTTCCATTGATTGTTTGCTTGTTCATCTATCCCTTAACACCAGAATCACCACGTTATCTCATCATGAGAGGACAAATGGAAAAGGCCAAGAGAGTTATCGCCAAGATGCACACCACAGAAGGCAATAATGTGGATCATCCTTTGGTCACCGTTGTTGCAAATCAGATTGAAGAATCCTTGCATAACGAGAGACAAAGCAATCATGCTTGGTGGGACTACCGTGTGCTATTCCATGGTAGACCAGCACAGTATAGAGTTTTCGTTCTTGTACTGTACTCAATCTTTCAACAGTGGAACGGTGGTGGCATCATTGGGCAGTATCTCGTGCCCGCTCTAGACACTGTCGGAATTACAGGAACTACCGAGCAGCTGGGTATGAACTTTGGACTGAATGCGACTTATTTGGTGTTTACTGTTTGTGGTTCCTTTATAGTTGACAGATTCCGAAGAAGAACTTTGATCTTCGCTGGATTGATCAGTTTTATCCTCTTACAAACAGCGGCTACAATAACCTCTTGGCAATACACAGTGACCGGGAGCAAGGTGGACGCTGGACTCGTTGTGACCTGGCTTTTCTTGTTTCAAACTTGCTCCTCTTTGCTTATCGCAACAATGCATAACCTTTACCCCGTTGAGGTTTTATCGCTTGATATGAGAGCGAAAGGTATGGGCTTGTATGCTCTCGTGCAGGGGGCAGCTGGAACAGTTCAGAATTACGGCATCTCGGTTGGCATTCAAAAAATCGGATACAAGATCTGGGTCGTATATGTTGGTTATAATCTCATACAATTGATCCTCTCTTATTTCGTATTCCCGGAGACCTCTGAATTGACTTTGGAGGAGATTGACACTGTGTTTGAGACACCAGGCGTCAGACCGGTAAAGATGTCCCTTGATATCCAGAGGGCGAAGAGAGAAAAGGAAAGACTCGAAGCTGCAGGAATATCTAGCGGTGTTCAGTATTGAGAGGAAGCATCATAAGGAAGAATGCTACGGTGGTTTATCTGGAGGGGTGTTCACTCGGTGTTAGGTTTTTTTTTCTTTTAAGATAAACACGAATCCCATTCATTAATTTTCTCAAGGGCTTTTGCCATATTTCTGGTTGTCGATGAACAATGACATATAGACTAATGAGAACCTGTAGAATGTTCAATCTTTGGAATTATGTGCTATCAAATGGACGACATGATTAATTGTGAGAGTGATATAATGAGTTTTCGGTCTTGAGGTGCAAACGCGCTGTGAACAAGTGAAAGGCTTGGCATTCCGAAATATCGCTGACTAATCTAAAATGATCACGAGATGTTCCAAATACGAGTCCCCTGATCTTCGTCTCTGCACTGCGGACAGCATGAAATCATTTGTGATACAATATATTCAGCATCTGAAGTGCTCTAAGAATGAAGTCGCATCCCTAGATCTGAAATTGTAGCTTACGGATACGTCGAATATACAGTCTCCCCTTCCTCTGGTTGCCGCAGAAAGTCGGCCGGTACGTCCGCAGGCATTTGTCGCTGTTCGGCCCAATTCTTAACAGCATCGAAATCTCGACACTTATGTTTCGTATTGAAATCCTGGTATGCCTCTGGGGCTTCTGGATGAATCCAAATCTTACCCATAACGCCAATGTCAACTGTGCACATCAATTGCTGACGAATAATATCAAGGCAACGGGCTGCCGAAACCGCAAAGGTTAGTATTTCTTTTGGGGATTTCCACACAGTTAACTTACAAACGTGGAGCTTTAACGTTGGAATGTCATTTTCGAAAGCGCCTTCCCCTTTCTTTTGATAATAATCATAGTTGTACCACAATCCTTGTCGAAGAAGATTCAAACAATGAAGATGGGTTAAACCTTCAACATTGGCAGGGTAGCCATCACCATATTTCTTATTGATTTTCACATGATCAGTAGTGATTCCGGACCTCGCTGCCAATGTTTCAGGAATTACGACGTCACGATAGTCAATTCCCAAATTATCCCAGGCCGCATCAACTTCCTGACCTGCATCTTGGCGATACTCATTGGGTTGTAGAAGTGAACCATTGAAATTCATCGTGGTATACGAAAGGCTCAGGTCTTTGCGAACTGGGGCTGTGATAAAATCGTCAGCCATTGTTTCCTTCGGCAAACGATCATACATGACGGCGGACTTACAATATTGCGAAATATAACCCGTGCATAGTCCCTCAGTGCTGCCACTCCAACGACCACCAATCCAGAAGCCAATCAAGCAGATACTAATGAAGAAAATGAAGAAGACCAAGACTAGGAGAATCTGCGAGCAAAGACTTTCCTCCTCCTCTTCTTCCCTTCTGTATTCGGGTGCAAGAAGGGGTGTTCGACTTGTTGGTCCCGCTTGACGAGGAATCTCTTCGAAAACATAAATTTTATCCGTGAGCCTGGTTCTCATCTTGAAAATTTGATTATCGACTCACTATAAAGGAGAATACCTGCTTATGAGAAGATGAAATTACGTGGTGTTTGGTATTAGGATGGTTTCGAGGAAAACTACATCTCGGGACTTCTGAAGAATGAATGATGTTTCTCGACAAATATTGATCTGCATCGGTGTACGGTTAATGTCTGAGGTAATGAGCTTCAATCTATTGTGAGGTAATGATTTGAAGTCGGTATTGGTCTACTCCGCCGCTTGATTCAGTGGTTTTTTCTCTCCAAAACAATGTCTTTGAAAGTATGAAACAGCTGTGCAACTTGAGTAAGCTCTTATATCAAAAATTAGGACTAGTTGTTCTTCAGATCACCAACTTTTTGTCACATATTTGAGGGAGTAGTTTTTTTGCTCGTTATACTCCTTCATTCACGACATGTTGACCCTTCAAACTTCAACTATAGATACTCCATCTTCATCCATTTGCTCTTTCATAATCCGCGAGACGCGGTATCTTATGGTGATATTCTTACAATTCAATAGTTACGTTTGTATCACGACACCGGTGATATGCTCACTTACAGTTAGCTTGTGCGCCCAAAGTTGAGATCTGTACCACAGTGCTACATCGGGTTGAAGTACCACCTCGTATTATGGAACATGAGAGGAACACCTTTGCACAATTCTTATGTGGTAGTTACTCTGAAAATTATCAAAACCAAGATATCTTCTGATGGATTTTCCCGTCAAGACGTGGAAGTACCTCACATGCCAGATGCTTTTGCTCAGACTCGTACATGTGAGATAATTAGTCCATGTAGTCCTAAAATCTCTTTGTGTTGCACTACCGAGGCTGATAGCTGATTGAGGGGGCGTATCCATTGCTGTTTATTTAGATCTCTATCACTATCACTGTATTCTAAATGAAACTTCATCATTCTTAGACCCATATACAATAATAATGGGACAAGTTTCCCCATCATAACATTCAACTCTCATCGCTCAGCCAGTACAACTGTACCTCGTCAGCAGTCACATAACCTCCTCCAATATCCTTTCCCGTTATGTACGATGAAACCAACTTCATCACCAGCATACTGATTCTGGTTTCGATCGTCTGCATGATCATCATTATCCTATTTCTCTGGGCCTATATATATTCTCGTCAAATTCCATTACTGTCATCCTTCCAATCTCATCACTCACATCTGATCCTTCTCCATCCACCCTCACGTCCAAATTTCCATACTTACTCTCTCGAATCCCCAGCATACTCATACTATGAAATTCCTCTCTGAATTTGCATTGGTACTGGCCATGGCTGCTGGCGTGATTGCCGGTGCTTTAGATGCTAGTGCAAGTGGTACTGGAACTTTAACTTCGACCTCGAGCGCAACGTCATCAAGTGCTAGTACGGCGACTGCCAAAACTTCCACGACGGCCAATCCTTACGGTGCGTACGGAGAATATGG
Organism: Botrytis aclada; assembly: GCA_014898285.1. Classification (NCBI taxonomy): domain Eukaryota; kingdom Fungi; phylum Ascomycota; class Leotiomycetes; order Helotiales; family Sclerotiniaceae; genus Botrytis; species Botrytis aclada. Next base: position 3,145,172 of record RCSV01000005.1, read on the forward strand.
TAATTATGGAGCGTATGGGAGTTACGAAGGTTATAAGAAGAGAGCAAAGAAGTAGTACCACGGAGGTAGAAAGTGAGTTACTGTCTGAGATATCTTTCGAATTCGGACTAATCTTTGTCGTAGGGTTGCTCCGGGTCTCAGACTGTAGCCTGTTGGCGAGGGTCTTTTTATGCTCAAAGGGGCACTTTCATTCTAGGGCGGGAGGTTTGTTCGGTGGCTTGGAGGTTTTGATCCAGCTCAGAGTTAGGATCGTCTTGAATGTCATTCATTTTCCGTATGATCGCGATCTCCTATCGAACTCTAAGGAGTGGTAGACATCGTGATTAATTCTTCATTGCAGAGTCTTAGATGATATAGTTGGGATAATACATTGTTTCAACAACACAAGCTCAAATTTTCTTCCTTTCAGGACTATCCTCTAGGCTTCCTGGCTTTCGCCTAGAAAACGCATCTGTGGTTCATGTGATGATCATTGATTTGTGTGATCCGTCCAGGACGTCCAATGGAATTCGAATCGTAGGTATTGGACGTAAGATTAGATTTAACTTTTGCTTCTTGCCATCATCGCCACCCACTGTTGAATTCTCAATGTAGCTCAACGGGTAATTGCGAGAAAGGAATTGACAATAATCTCTAAAAAATTCACTACGATTGAGACTTGTGTAAGATCATCAAGCTGGAACCTCTCAGCACGAGAAAAGTAGCACGAGACAAAAGCAGTATGATAATTTCCAACTTCATGCTGAAAAATTTCGAGTATTCGCTTTACTCGTGCATTTCCAAAATGACAGGTGAGAAGGGTTTTGATGCTTCTTTTACAAAGGTGTAGCAGAATCGCGTTCAAATTCACTGACGTTATTTCTCACAGAGTACCTATAAACTGACAAATTGGGAATGTTCCGAGGCACTCATGTCAATCAATTTCATTCTGCCTCCAAGAATTTCTAAGTTTTAAGTTCTGATCGAGATTGGGAAACAAAGCTTAACCGGGTTACTCGCATTTTAAAAGCGGAATGCAGCCGTATGTTTGTTGTTGGTATGCAGTTGGAAGAAATTTCTGCACGTAAGAATGCAATACTGATCCGAAACGTATATTGCTGTTGGCACGAGATCAAATCAGAGGCATCAGACTTCCGATTCTATGCAGTGAGAAGTTACCCGTTAGACGTTCCCTATAGAACCGAGTTTGGAGGGTGAAGTATGATGTCATTTTGCAATGCTCAATCCTGATCATGTAGAAGATGTCCAGATGTTGAAAATCACGGAATTCGTTGAAACACTATTTGACGAGAGCCAAAGCCACAAGTTGGGAGGTGTGAGATGTGGCTGCAGCCTGAACCACATTGTCGGAACTTAGAGATATAAAATCGATAGGGAGATCGAAGTATCATCATACTTCTGATGTGAAGTGACGCTGCGGGACTGTATTCACTGAATTGGCCGATAGCGTGAAAGAAATTGTGCGCTATTCCTTCCCAAAATTCCAATTCTTATGTATATCTTATAAGGTTATTCGCCGCCAGGGTAACGGGCTGGAGGGGGTTCAACAGGGAAATCAAGTATTGTTTTTGTTCCTACTAAAATTATGAGATTCCGTCTTGCTTTCTGTGCGAAACAAGCTCTTTGTAAAACTTGCCGTCTAGCATTTGGGAAGTCAGGAATCAAGCCACTATGTCACTGAGCCAGAATCTCGAAGATCTATCGATGAGAGCCATTTCCAGCAGGTTTCGATATCGCATGATAACGCATTGGATGTACTAACAATCCCAGCATTCTCGACCTTGTTGGCCAGGTATTGTGCAATCCCTGAGGGGTGAAGAATCATGAACAAGAAAGGAGAGAGGCCTTATAATTATACACGATAATAGCAGTATCTCACTAGATCATCTTTTCCGTCGTTCTTTACTCAATCAAGTCATCCTCAGACGTACGTCTGCCAAATATGAACGGAGACAGTTGAAAAGTTCTTACTGTGATCACGTGTACATAATTTTCCCTACAACGGCTCGGAAGTTCGCTCTTAAGTGCCGCGACCAGTAAGTATCGATTTTCTTCTTCTTGTTACACTGCAGCGTCGCGTCACTGTTATCTTTCAATTATCAGGCGGAAGATTTCTCCATTCTTATGTCGACTACATTCTTCAAAATGCTCCATCAGCATCTTGTGGGACATCCGATGATAACCTTCCTCAAACAGGCGGTGAACCTCTAAGTGGCATAAGCTTTCATGCTTGAGTCTCCACCATTTCCCCGGAGCCTAAGCGTGTGATCATAACTTTACTGGGGTTAGAGTAGCAGTGTGAAGTATCCTAGTGGGTACCCCAGCGAGGCCACGAAAGAAAATATCGCACAAACTCTCATCGTTTGCTGCATATACGGAAGAGGTTGGTTGATGGTTTAACCGTTGTATAGCCAATTATACATGAGGCTCGCGTGCTTTTGGAAGGAGGCATCTCCTGCTTACAGAACTTGGAAATTCTCCGAACATGCGTTAGTTTTTTTTCTTTCTCAATATTCCATCGTACGGACGTATTGCAAAATTCAGAATTGCATGCTGATATAGGCTTACTATAGCATGATTAGAGTTCGACGCGTCTGATACGATAGTTCGTATAGACTAAACCGTAACGGAAGTCATTAGTGTGTAGGCGACGAAGATAGATCGCCATGCATTTGTTTGATGGCCGAAATGAATACGCCTTGAACCTTGTGTGCTTTTCCTAGGTAATCGATTTCGATTGTTAAGATGTCTGGATTCTTTCACCTTGCATCTCTATTTATTAAGGGGTTAATATCGATATCCAATTCTAAGACGAGTTTGATTGAAATGAAATTTGCTCGAGCGCCTTTTGATATTGGAAATGGTACAGGGTTTCCCATCCCAAACAATTCTTCGGACTCGTTAATGTATGGCCAAAATCGTTATCAGTTCATCTTCCTCATTTCCTCAACGTCAGATCCACAGAACAGTCTTCTCAAAATTCCATAAACATGGATCTAGGTTTAGGATGTAGCATGTGTATATTGAGCAAGGATAATATCGGAGGTTCCACATTTCTGGGTCGAGAAATCAAGCTATGCATGCATCTAAAGTCATCGACAACGTGCTAAAGGGTGAAGGATTCAACTATTCATGGTGAAAGCCAGCGGTTGCAGCTTACCTGTGTAACATCAGGCAAAAACACCTGTGCAGGATCACCCCCTTCGAGCCAATGATAAAGACGGATATCGGGCGGGTACATGTATGTCAATGGATATCCCGTGTTCCCAGACAAGGCAGTCTACCAAAAGGAGTTGTTACGGACGAGATTCGGGGATCGTGAGTGGTGCTTTCATCCATGTGCTCGGTGTCTTGTTTTTGGCCTGTGGCAATCTTGGGAAAACTGCCCCCAAACTGCCCTCAGACCCTGGCTCCGGACTGTGCACAATGTCGCCGTGACACCTTTCGCTAGTATTCCCTAGATGGACTGAATGAAAGGGTTTGAGTACGGTGCTCTCCTATCTCCTATACCGATGCTCAGGGACTGGCCTCCAGAATGACTATGTCGATGATACTGAAACCTTGAGAAACACAAATCGCACACAATTAACCTTCCGGATTTTGCCAATGGAACAAACGCGAAATTGAAAGCAGCGACAGCTAATGTCTTTGATTGCTATAAACTATCAAAACTTCCGTGGTATCAACCGCTAACTTCACAGCAATATTCAAACAGATCCAGATCGATATACATAACCATTGATTCATTTATTCATGATTTCATTTCCCATCTCAACATCTTCCAACACCATAGGTCCTGTGAAAATTGCCCCCTTGCGCAGAATATGAATAACCCCATTCCCTCTTTGGCTCTTCTTGTACCTCGTACCCAGGCTTTTCCTCTCTCACTCTTGACATCAGCATCTGATTATTCCATTGCGGCATCTGCCACTCATACATTCCTGGATCTGGCTTGAAAATGTCATCGTAGCTCCCAGGGACCTCCGGCATTGCTCCCATGAATGTTTGGAAGGGTTGCGAGCCCCAGTGATGTGAAGGTCCCATGTTGTATTCGGTAGGCTCGGGAAGTTGGCGATTGAGAGAAGGGGCTTGAGGTAAACCATTTGAAATGGCAGGCCATGTGGTTTCTTCGTAGAGTCCATCAAGATCACCGAGTTCAGGCGCTGGAGACTGGCCTGCTGAGTGAATGCTTGATTCTGAGGTTGGTGGTGATGGTATTGATGCAGTCATACCATTCCATGGAGCAGGGTGATGTGATTCGAATCTTTGATGGCCCTCAGCCTCCGGATATGATCTTCCGCTATCCACCACATTTGAAGATGGCGACCTTGATCTAATAGTGGGTGTGTTCATTGGTGGAGATAGTAATTGGTGACTGCCGACTTGATCTTGAGAATCTGATTGAATGCTGACTTTCATCTTTCTGTCTGCTCTCGAAGTGGTTTGTCTGCGTTTGGTGCCTTCTTGCACATATGATGGTCTTCTTGTAGCAACAATGTTTCCGTCTGCGTCTCTCCAAAGTCTTTTTCTGGTAGCCAATACACCTAGTCCCTCGCCACCAGCTTCATCATCCTTCTCCTTGTGACGATTCATATGTCTGTCTACATGATATGTTAGAATTTGATTTTGGGGGGAGTAAGATAATGTCACCTACCAAGAAGATCTCGACGTCGAAAATGTGCACGGCATCGTAAACAGGTATGATTTCCATCCTTGTGGTTTAACGCGTGACGGTGTAAATGTTCACTCCTTGAAAACGACTTTCCGCACCCCGCGAAACTACAGCAAAACTTCTTCTTCCCAATAGCTGCATTTGTGCTGTCGTTCAAACTTTTCGAACTCGATGTTGAACTTATTGAAGATGTGCGAGAGGATGACGATGAATTTGCGATCGAAGACATGTTGATGATGTCGACGATAGTGATATGATAAGAGTGAAGTTCAAGCTTTGACTGTTGTCCTAATTCCAATACTGGTAATTGAGTTCAGACTATATAATAAATATCGAAGAACGGGGAAAAGAGGGGTCCAGCACTAAGGTATATATCTAGTCACGGAATAATTTCCACTCCACTGACAATCATCCTATCTAACCACTGGCTCAATTTCCATTTATTTAACACTCCAAAGTTTTACCCACTCAAACACCGGTTATCGGGCATGGTGCACATACGTACATCGTACATGATAATACATGGTTCCTCCAGGGCTCTCCACAACTAGTTTATTCAAGATTTCCACTGCCACTACTGACAGGGTGTTGAGTCAGACTAGTTCATTGCGAATTGCGACAAATTGACATACTAAACCCCGACCTGTCAATGGGTGAAGCTACCTGATTGAGTAGGACATCCGTTCACAAATCCTTTGAACTTCATGTCTTGTGTGATAGGCATTTAGCCACGACGAGAATAGAAATTTGAACCTCATTCGGCTTCATTCCCCATATCAAACATTTCCATAGCGACGATACCGCACAAAAACTACTCGGGCATTAACCATGTTTATTCTACCTGACTCTCCAACCACGGGTTCTACAAATGCAAGTGCGGTTGTCTGTTCCGTTAACACCCATCACCTATCAGAAATCGGCACCGGTGCATCATGCGTACAAAGTACCCTCGTAGTTCTCAGCCGTTCCCTTGCAAGTGCCACCAATCACGTTTGTTAAACGTTTTCTCTTCGATCTTACAATTGGTTCCCCAAGCACATGGCATACCAGCATCTCCACAATTCCCATCAACCATTCTCAAATCAAAAGGCGCCAGGTTACCCCTCCACGCAAACCCATGTCTGTATATATTCATCGCTCGCCGCTGCATCCATCAATTTTCTGTATTGGTTTTTCTTTACCTAGGTATTTGCCAATTGCCTTCCTTATCGACATTCTATCTGTTGACGTATTTACTAAGCAGTTGGGGCGTGAACTCGAAAATTCTTATTGCAGATATCTGACCACTTATCACCCTGTAAACATTTCCACGCTACTCGAATCCCACAGCGTTTCGGTGATTCATGCCAATCAATCAAAATCGATCCCCATAAGCTTCACTTACCTAGCTTACCTAGCTTAATAGGGAAAATACGGCGGCCACTAAGTGCCGCCGTTGGCGATGCTAACGACATCGCTTATTGTAGCTCTGGAACCATAGAGTCAAGGGTTTGCTGGAGTTGGGTATCTAACCGATTACATGACTTGCCAATGCAGTTTAGCTTTCACCCTAAATATCATAAAACAGCTGCCTTGAGGCTCGTGAGGCTGGAGGGCTAGAAAAATATGGGAAATTTTCGTTGGGGTCCATAAGTTATAATAGAAATCGACGCTCTGTACGTACAATCCCAGGAAGTTGAAGATCTTCACAATTCCAATCTCCATGGGCTTGGCTTTTGGTAATTTATGGCGATATCCCAGCGAAAGATATAAGGACTTCGGTAAACAATAGCCCGGAATGGGAGTCATATCCGACGATGTCCACTTTCTTCGAAGTGAGAAAGTCCACCCCCAAAACTACCTATATCGTACAGTAGCGTAGTTTTTGAACCGGTCACATGAACGGATGTCCCGTCCTTTCCCTTCCTTTGATATTATTCCGTGATATCGTCATAAGGATTAGGGTGGAAGCTAATGCTCACCGTCGTTTGAGGTCATAATAACACCTGAAATGCATGTTTGTGATAAGATGTGATATCACCATGCAATGACCATGTCTGCCATGTGTAAACGCTGTCGCTTTGTACATCAATCCTTTTGAACATCTTGGACTTGCAAGTCGTAATCCTCATCCTGAATCCTTTATTTCTGTTTCATGCAAATGTCTGTGATTCTACGCGCTTTTCGTGTTCGCACAATGCTTTTTATTTCGAAGCCCTGTTCCTTGTAGCGCGAGTGAGACCCCAGCCATGAAAACGCCACGTGCGGAAGATGAGATCCATTTCCATGGTATTACCACAGCCATAGACGGAAGGATCGATACCTGGGCCTTTGAGAACCTTAATGGTAAATGCTAATTGACAGGAATATATGAACGAAGCGCTGATACCTGGTTTGACTTATCTTAGCACTGTCTTAGCCATGTAATAATTCGTGAGCTTGTTAAACATCCGATGTTATTCCGGTGGTGCCTAATGACTGATGTTGACTGCCTCGAGCTGCATTTGACTTCACAAAAAATCCAGCCCTGATCTTTAGATATCTTTGACATTACCTCCTTTTCTGGATCAAAGCGCGATTTTAGCCGATAGATTTCTCAAGATTCAATTCCTCTGGGCTGTACCGTCGAATTCGTACCAGCCATAGGAGTAAATGGAAATAATCCACGTACAATCGCCCAAGTGCACTTGATGTCAAGCTCCTCCATTGCATATCATACTATGTGGGCATAGTTTACATCCTGAACTGTAAGCGCTTCCATGCCGTATGATATCCCATTTGAACTCGACACTACGTTAGGACGCCAATGCCGTTTGCCTTAATGATCTGCCGTAACAAAACCCTTGTTATCTGACTGTAAATTGCTTCCAGATTGCTTCCAGGTAAGATTTTAAGGGAGGAATCGCGTGGCAATTGTTACCGGCGATGCAAAATGGATCGATTGAGTTTGGGGATATCGACCTTCCTCTTTTTGCTACCATAAATTAGCATGACGAGTCGAGCGCTAAAACGCTGTGCCAAAAACACATATTGTGACGAAATACATTCCAGAATAAAAATGCCAATTGCTGACAGTCCGCAGGGAGTCGCAATCTAAATAAAAACTTATCACTTCATCAAATGCTTGTGAGGAAGGACCCTCAAGTTTATATACCTCTTGTCTCTTCGTTTGATGCCTCAACACCCCATTCTCCTACAAACTCGAATCATATCACCCACCTACTACTTCTAATGGAAGGAATGCGTTCCGACCAATCAAGGTTCCGCTCCCACGTCTTCAAGGCAAGAATGGGGTTTAAATGTCGAATGTTTTTGACTTTTTAGTATTTAAATAATGCCACTGTCGCACACAGGCACTCTCGTGGTCTTTGTCCTGACGGTCCCGTCCAGCTTTCCCAAAGATGGGGTTTAATTGGAGACAGAATAAGGAAGTGTTAAAGTTTAACTTCAATTCCTTCCTGGAACGTGACCGTGCTACAATATCAAAGTTCTGCACCCACCCGATCGACATGACATTGAACCTTATAAACATGCATTCATATCCCATTCCTCAGCCTTACAAACACTTTTCGAAACACAAGCTGAAAACACGTGGAATGAGGCATAGCCGCTAGACCCCAGTTGCTGGAAGCTTCGTGCCCAGAGATGTAGGAAAACTTTAACTTACCGACATGCAACAAATCAAATTGATCAGTAAACAAATCCCATCCCATCTTCCAAATGCCGTTCTTTCTAGCCCTGTCATCCCATCCTCAATCCCTTCTCGCACATGGCAAACAAGCATTCCGTTCTGCACACCACCCTTAGGCTAACCTCCAAGCCGTTCCAGGTCACCGGGTCCGAATACTCTCGGCTCCGGCGCAGGCGGAACCAAATTTTCGGGAACACCTCTTCTCACGTAAATAGAATGTGTACCGATACCCTTGTGCATGTTTTACCAAATGAATCGCATTACATTTCTACGCTGTCTATGCACTGCATGGCATAACTATCCGCAGTCCCTTGCGACTGGCCTTCCCATTTCGCTTCCACGACATCGGGATGTAGAACAAATAACTGACAGTACCCAACCACGTTCATTCTTTTCCATGATAACCTCACTTTTGTTATTTAAAAATTTCTTTGATGAAAAAGTTTTGTTTGTCATCAATTGAGTAACCATACCAACCTGAGAACGGCTAACAATTCTGCCGAAATAAACTTCGGCGCTATGGAGTCAAATACCAATATTTCTAGGCGCATGCCGTGTAACACCCTCCTGAACATTGTCGTATGAGACAAAAACTTAATTTCTTTTCTTCCTGGTTTTTGCCTTTTTTCAACTCTCAGTTTCTTCCCTTCCTTCTATATCGTCTCAGCTGCACTAATAATCATCGTCAAAGGGTGGTGGACTCTCATTTCGATACTGTGCACGCGATATAGCCTTGATCTTCTCCAGTACTGCATTCTCATCCATTGAGTCGTCTTGAAATTTCGCGAGTGATGCACTGTCTTTCCAATGCGCGTGGGATGACATACCCTCTGCAAGCTTGGTACGTCGGTAGAATGGTGGACGCTTTTGTGCAGCCAAGCCCTCCTTATCTCCGCCCATAGTCAGAACAAGCCGTGGCTTGACTTCTTTAAGCTTACACTTGGTATCTTCTACCGTCGGCTCGACCTGTTCCGTTTCACCCAATGACATTCTTATTGCCTTTTGAAGATCTTCTTCCTCGTCCTCTGGCGTTTGTGGTGAAGCTTGTGGGTTCCATTTACCTATTGCTGCACCATATTCGGCATTAACACGTGGGTCTCCCGCTATCAAAGGAGGATTATGATTTTCAAAATCGTCGCACCATTTCTCGAGGTCATGTATTTCATCAACGTAGAAATCTTCCCTCTTTTCCAAGTATTCATACTTTTCTTGGAGGGAATTGAATCGACTTTCTAGATTTTTGTACTCCTCCGAGCTTATGGGAAGTATACACATTTGGTCCTCTAGCTGGTCCATCTCCGTTTCTAAAGCTGTTATTAGTCGACCATAATTCATAAATCTGTCATGAGAGAACCAGCGCGAAGAATTCAACATATCATCAGGCCCAAATCCATTTGCGACAGCTCGCATGTTAGAATCTATTATATCAGAAATGAGTCGGGCCGCCCTCTGTCGATCATCTTCGGTTGCCGGAATTTCCATAGAAACCGCTTTATCCCGAATTTCTTGCAATTCTCTCTTCTTTTGCATTATCACAGTTTCATCATCGTCGCTCGATCTATTTTTCCCAAGATCTTCCATGATAGCCAGCGACGCAAGCTGTAAATGACGCAGTTCGACGACTACCCTATGGCTGAACTCCTCTCTCTCAAGCTTTTCTTCGTGAGAAATTAATTTTCCATTGACACGTACCCGCGGTCCTCGACTCAGTTTTGATTTAGAAGTTAGAGGTCGAAATTTGAGTATTGTCTTCGATTCGATGCTTTCCTTGACCCTGGAATCATTGTGAGGCTCTGAACATTGCTCTGAGGAAGACGAAGGAGGAATCTCTTCTTCAAGCTTTCTTCGCTTATACGTTTCAAGATTTTTTCGCTTACGCACTTCAATTCCGGTCGTGTCTGATAGCTTGACACTTTCATATTTATCGACTCTTCCTTTTAACATTAATTCTCTGGCCTTTTCATCAGTCAACGGCTCCCACTCATTTCCATTCTTTTTCACTTCCTGGTAATGCAGACGAAGAATTTTTCTAGGCTCGCCTTGAGCGTCCCAATCCTCATCCGAATAGTCATCTTCGTCAATCATATGCCTGCGTCGAAGTCTTCTGGCTCTGAAATCGTCGGCGGTATCATTTTGAACTCTGGCTGTAGAGAATAGACGATGGGATGCGTCAGGCCGGTTATTAGCAGTAACTCCATGCAATGGCGTCATAGGAAAAGGATCTGGAAATTCCCAGGGCTCTCGAGGTCGCACCGAATAGTCCCTGGGCTTATAAACGTACTTGGGGCGTCTTGGTGGGGAAAAGTGTCCTTTGGACTGCGCATAATCTACGTCATCCATGTTTATATTATTGTTTGATAGTGACTTTGGTGCATCCGTAGAAGATACGTCTTTGCAGAGTTGACTTTGTGGAGGCGATTCAGTGGCTCCCAATTCTGACGAACAGAGCATAAGTTCATTACCTGGCCGATGTTCCTGAGGGGATCTTGGATGGGTACCCGGCATTTTCGGGAGATCGCAACTGCCAGGATGTTCGACATATTCGTCTGGTATAGGACTTTCTATCTCAAATCCTCCCGAAGAAGAAGATGCTTCACTTTCATTGTCGGTATTGTGGTTATTATCTGAATTCGGATCAGACATTAATGGTGTGTTAAAGTCCACTGTGACGTTCGCGTAAGAGGGAGGTGGGGGCCAGCACATGGTGGATTCGGCAGTAGTACTGAGATTGACATTTTTACCATGACACCTCTGCGAGATATATTCCTGGTTCAGGTCAGTCAGCGACACTAAGACTTTCTCGGGAGTACATACATCTAAAATTTGAGACCAATTATTGTCGTTGGCCATGACCGAGCTTGAGGTTGTGGAAGGTTGTTTGTCTACCTGAGTGTTAGACATTGAATCTCCTCTTAACAAGCTTGACGAGCGGTAAACTCACAGTGGCGAGGATAGATCTTGGACTTGCAACACGCAGGCCAAGAATGATTCTTGTAAAACCTTCTTCTCTCAGGCCTCGGTCGTATGTTCGAAGATTGAGATCTACGGATAAAACTTTGTCGTTCTTGATCCTCATTCTGCACTAGCTCTGTGCCATTCAATCCTTGAAATTGCCCCGACTTCATGGGCAGGGCTTGAGTCATTGAAAGACTAACGAAACATTAACAAGCGCTCTCGCTGGGGCTATGAATTTGTACCTTTGATCATAGTTCGCTATAGTTCTCGAATTAGGGCTTGTATGTAAGATGAAATTGGATAGTAATACGTACGAGCTAAAGGCTTCCTGGAAAGCTTGCAGAATTGTGTTAATACCCTGAGACCGTGCCGGCTTTCCTTACCTTCCTACACATTGACACGGATTAGTTTTTGAAATTCAGAATTTTATCAGCCCCAATCTACTGAGCCGTTTGACAATTACCTTTTTTAGATTTGAATTGAGTCCCCTGTAGCTCGGATCATCACGAACTCGTTTCTTCGTCACCTCAGAAACTGGTGGTTGTGTATCAATCGGTAAAATTCCACGGTCAGATTGCGGCAAGAGGGGAACGTGTTCTGTATGAGTCAAACTCTTCGAATTCTTTGAATCAACCGATTCCAGGTCTGTAAGATTACTCATGATGCTAGAAAACAATAAAGAAGATTTCAAAACCATCTTAATTATTGTTCAAGATCTTCGAGGCCTTTTATGATTACCTGGAGAACTTCAATGAACCTCAAATTTGTGTGAGTATTGGCGACACTCCAGGAAGCTAGATCGAATGGTAGTAACAAAAATGTCCTAGAATCTGCTGGATTAAAAACCGCGATAGCGGTTAAATCTATTTGTATGCGAGTTCAACTTAGCGGAGAGAACTTCCCCTGGAGGATCTCCTCCTTCTGGGCCTCCAGGCAAAATCTGATGTGTAGACTCAAGATGTATAATGACAAAATCATAGAGAATAAGTGTATTATGAATACGGAGAGACTGGTGAATTCCAAAAGTACTGATGTATAGATGAAGTGTATTGTTTTCTTTTGAGGTGTAAACACCTTCTAAATTGTTACAAGACGATAAGAGCAAGGAAAATTGCTCCCCTGCTCTTGCCTTTAATTCATTACCGCGTGCACTTCTCGTCAGACAGTCTATGTTGAAATGAAGGTGCCTTCCTGAATCCAAACTTTGTTGGAAGGCGCAGAAAGTGAAACAACAAAACGTTGTCACATTGAACCCTAAAAGTCAAAACCTGCTCGGATATGGCCCTCTAATATTGCGCATCCCAAAGTTTTTACCATCGTAGCCGAATCTGGGGATAAACCTATGTGTCTAAGACCGCCAATTTCATCCAGCCTGGTGTAATACTTCATTGGATGGCGTACCTACATATATTTGGTCCAAGATCTTGTCTCATCCCTCTGAAATATCCGCGATAGCTCGCCACACACCAAAACGTCTCCCCTTCCTACAAAATTCACTTCATATCGCAATCAGACCAGAGAATTCATGTTGACGGACACTGTTGACGGTAGTGGCAATGAACAATTACTCGAAAGAAAATTCCCACTGTCCTAGCAGTCAGCATTGACTCAACAGCATGAAAATTTGTCACTCGATTGCCATGGCAAAACTTAGTTCAGTATACGTCATGAAATATTCGAGAATGATTCTTTGAAGTACCAGTAGAAATTTGGGAAGTCGCACTGGACGAATGTGATCGGAAACAACAAAACCAACTTTTAATTTTGAATATCGCAAAAAATTTCCACGCTCCTCAAGCTGCATGAATTCTAAATCCTTAAATAAGGATGAAGATTTAGAGGACAATGGCTAATGACTTCAGCCGCATCATCACCGACTCCATAATAGGCAGCAGTCTTGAAAGATCACAAATATTCTTGTATTTGACGAAGCACTACTCTGCCGGTAAATGTGATACTGATCGCAGTGTCTTGAATCGTTTGAAGATCGTAAAACCACCTTCCATACCGTAGGGTTGCACAATTGATTCAATCGTAAAATGACCAGGCAGGTTTGACCGATAAAGCCAATAGGGCCAGCAGTCAGACCGAAAGTACAAGTAAATAACCGACAGATAATATACACTCATATATGTAAATCGGATGAAAGCAAAAGAAAAAATGAGAGTAGCGGTTACACAACGTAAACTTACGAAAATCTCATCACCTTGTCATAATACATCCCTATCCTACCAATGACGCTCGACTGGACCCTTCAACGTTATCTCGTGAAATAATTACACAGTCCGATCCAAGCTCGTATAAGAGTACAATGAGTGATGAATTGGGCGCAAGACTGACTGAATCATAAAGGAGAGGAGGAGATGATCATGCAAAAATCACGTGATATGACATGATCAATAACTCTTTGCTTGGGGTAGTCTCCAGAACACCTTGTTTTATGTAACAAAAGATCTTCATGGATTGTTCCACAAATCAGGAAACTAACACCCAGGTTTTTCATATCTACCAAGAATGCACATAGTTTACGCATCCCAAATTTAACCACAGAAGGCACTCGGTAGCGAACGTCGCCAAAGTCGAAACAAACGACATTTGTTCAGCCCCGCATTTGATTATCGCTGTGGTATCTTTGTCGTTCCTGAATGTCAACTTTCAAGGTTTACCGAGTTCAATTGGAATTTACTTAATCTTCGATCGAGATCTAGATCACGACAGACCTCTTTGTTGATCTGCGGAACATGAGCCTTCCGATCTTGGCATGGACCCAAAGTTCGATGGTGTTATGATTGAAAATGTTTGCTGACTACTGGATAAAGGAGTCTAGATGTCGTCTCCTTTTCCTAGTGGAAGATTTCTGCAGCAGTTATTGTCAAGGCATGAACTTCAAGGAACTGTTCATGAAAACTAATTGGCTGATTTCCTGTCTAAAAGGAATTTGCCCATTTTTGCAGGTATCAAATAGCTAGTAACCAAAAGAAGATGACATTCCTTGTGATCTTCACGGAACTTTGAAAGCAAAACAGAACGGGGTGCATCCCTTCAAAAATATAAAGACCAGAACAATTATAAAGCGAGTGTGAGATTCCCATGGTATGATGGACTGCTGCAGGAAATATCTACTAGGATATAATACAACACTATCAATCTTTTCAACGCAGTAATCCTATGTCTCTTCGCTAGTATTCAGGTAGCTATTGCTGATACTAATACTTCTTCCCTTTCAACCTGTATGACAAAATACTCTACCAAGTCTCCTTCCACAGTCAAAACCATTACAACACGCAGGGCTGAATATTTCTACGCCTCAAATACTTTCACCAGACCTCCTCCAACGACAGTTACAGTCACCGCTCCTGCCAAACGCACAATATACACCACTACCACAATAGTTGAACCTGCAGCAGTTGCAGCTAGGGCCACAGATCCTGTAGTGATTCGTGTTGACGAAACCTCTGAGAAGCCTCGAAGCCTCCCTGATGACGCTTCGCGTGGAATTTCTCTTCCACGAACTGTACCCAACAGATTCAATTTTCGATCTCTGTCACCAAGGACTTCGTATCTCTACGCAGTATACTGTGTATACGAGATCCGAAGATACTCAATCACGACAGTTGTGGGTGCACAGCAAACAATAACAAGGACTGTGACCCCAAAACTCACAACGTCGACAGTAACCCAAACGATATAAATGCAACATTCACTCGAGTCTAGGATGCTGTTTCGCCAGTCATCGAAACAGGCGTACCTTCTCAATCATTCAGCACTGTAACCGCTGCTTTTTCACCAAAAGTTATGCAATAGGATATGTACCACGCGAACGACATGGTTCCATGCTTTGAACAGATACACATCACAATATTCGTTATGGGCACTGATATTTGCATATTTCTCCTTAAATATCTTATTTCCAATAATGCATACAAGTGCTAAACCAAGTATGCACAGCTGGAAATTTATGTTGCGGGCTCCAACCCCGACAACCTCAGCTTTCGTTTAAAGGGACGCAGGTATGATACAGTAGGAAATAAACAATAGAAATGGATCATGTGGGCTTAGGAATCTACTGAAACCCTAAACACGATGTTCACAAAAATATTGGTCATGTAAAGTACAAAAGTAATTTGATTTGGTCTCTGATGCTGAACTCTAGATCGCATGGGAGTCTAGATCTGCCTCGATGTGGTTCTGTGATAGCCTAACAATGCATGAAAAATGCCATGATTAAAAGTCGTCGTATCGACTCAGCGGCTATCCCCCCTTATTAATTGTTGAAGCAATTTCTTGCAATGCCCAGAAGATCAGCGAATAAAGCCATACCTTTCAAAATTGTTATTTGCCCCTGTGTTGCGCACCTACAATTCAATTTTCGCAAACAGTAAGAAGTCCTGGGCCAGAGGTGTGTAAGACTACAAACAGTCCTTTTCACTAGATATGAAGAAGAGCCTGGATGATCAAGTCAGACATCATGCGTAAGAATCTCACAGCACAATTTTCAATCTTCAATGATCAAACACTCACAACTTATAAACAGGCGTTGCACAGGCAAACGTTTTAAATAAAAGAAAATCATATTGCATTAGTTATTCATCCATCCGAAACCTCCATAAAAAAACCTAGTCCCCCTCTAAGCTACAGCCCACAGTATGCCCCCAAGACAAACGAACACCTGAATGAGAGGCTTTTATTGCTCAAAACAAACTGTGACGCTCGTCATGCACACACCTATCGCCACAATTATCATTACTCTATTA
This sequence comes from Botrytis aclada, assembly GCA_014898285.1. Taxonomy (NCBI): domain Eukaryota; kingdom Fungi; phylum Ascomycota; class Leotiomycetes; order Helotiales; family Sclerotiniaceae; genus Botrytis; species Botrytis aclada. Next base: position 3,161,223 of record RCSV01000005.1, read on the forward strand.
ATTCCGACTCAAGGAAAGTGATGCTATCCCCAAGCAAGTTATTAAAATCTCAGCTCGAAACGAACGAATGAATGAGAACAAATTCATAAACGAGCGAGAAGATGTTAAGTCGATTAAGCCATAGACCAAATGGAACAATCCATCTGCATCCTCGGGCTACAATCCTGAATCAATCTGATCCACCACCGTCGTATTCGTGAACGCTGCCCAATCTCTGCAAGTTTGGGCCATAATACTTGGAATTCTTAACTTCGCAATATCTGCTGGTCTTTCCAAGACACTCACATAAAATCCACTGCCAACATGGAACGCAATGTGGCAATGCAAAGGCCAAACACCTGGATTGTCAGCCGTTATTTGTAGTACCATGTAGCCACCGGCTTGAAGGGTCTGAACATCACGACGCTGCGGGTTAGATGGTCGAACAACTGTTTGTCCGTCCCAGAGTCCCACTCCTTCATTCAACACGAACATGTTGTGGCCGTGAAGATGCATCGGATGAGAGACTGTGGTGGGGTTGGTAATGTAGATACGGATGGAACTGTTGTCACCGAAGTTGTAGACGTTCCACTCGGGACTATCTGGGTATGAGTTGTTACCCTGATTAGATAGAAGAAGAATTGGCTCGTTATAATTTGCACGGAAGGAAGAATTGTTCATCGACCATAGCCAGTTTCCAGAAGCATTTTGTCCGAATCCAATATCGATTTGTTCCGTTGTGGGTGGGTGTGGATCAGGTGTAATCGGGTACCAAGGAGTCGTTTGGTTAAGAGGGTCATTTGCGCAAACATTGGCGACAGAGTCATTAAACGTGGTGGAGGCAATAGTGGTAGAGTTTACATCAGGCTCGAGACCATAGTAAACGAGAGCTTTGGCTTCAGGGTTCTTGAAAAGTGAACATCCAGCGATTGTTGATCGCATGCAGTATGATCCTATCCTTTCAGTCGGGAGACCTTCGACGATAACATCGGTACGCTGGCCAACTCCCAAAGTTACGACTTGAGTCGTGTAAGGGATGATAGGGACGAAATCATTGGCGATGACAGTCATGTTGTGTCCATCAATTGCGAACTTCTGCATTCCTTCAGTGCCAGCGTTGATCAGCCTAAATCTGTGCTTCGATCCAGCTGTGAGCTTGAAAGCAGGTGGCACGTAGTTTTCATCATTGCAGGTAGCGTTATCACCGGAAGCTTTTGTAGAGCAATCGAAGAACCCTTTCCCTTGGATAAGATTACTATCGGAACTCACAAGCTGAAGGTTATTAGCATATGTTCTTGTAACTGGGACTATAAAAACTACTCACAACTCTATTGAGATCGGTCGACATAGAATCCTCAACCAATGAGTAGTAATCTGGGTGGTACCAATCGTTCAAGAGTATTGGTCCCATGTCTTGTCAAAATTAGCATGATTAGGTCAATCCTCGGGTTATTTACTTACCAACATCATATGGAACAGTTGGGGGACCATGAATGATCATAGGACCAAATATACCAGCATTGTACTGAGCAGAGTAATGGGAATGCCACCAACTTGTTCCGTAAAGATCTGCCAAGAACGAATATGTGAAAGTTCCTCCAGGCGGGATCGGACATTGTTGAACTCCGGGAACACCATCGAACCATTGACTTTCCTTTTGCAGGAGCCCATGCCAATGAAGTGCTGTACCTTCCTCAGGGCCTCTGATCTCATTGTGAACAGTGACTTCAATCGTATCTCCCCAATTGGCCTCGATGAGAGGGCCGGGGAATACACCGTTCACTAGTATCACATCTCTTTGATAACCATCTGGCGATGCTTGGCCTCTTTGAACCGTGAAATCATATCTTCTAATAACACCGGTGTGTGGTGCATCAGCTGTTGCAGGATCAATGGTCAGTCATAATCCCATGAATTTGGGCCGAAAATCAACTCACTATAAGGATTGGAGTTGTTAGCAGTCCTATTACCCCATGGAAATCCTTGGGGAAGGGGAGTGACAGGATTGATTGTTTTTAAGAAATTTAATGGCAAGGTTGAATAATTGTTTTGGGCTGAAACGAGTGACCCAAAAAGGAGAGTGGCGAGAGAAGCTAGACCCCGCATGCTGAAAGAATGTAAGAATCAAGACCAAAGGTATTAAAGAGTGAACCTTTATGGCGATGATCTGATGATGATGTGATGTTGATGTGAAATATGAGACGGATATGTACAGGAGGCCTTGGTTTATATAGAAGTACTTCACAACTCAGTCGAGTAAAGATACAAAAAAAGCTAGTAAAGTATTGAAAGGCTACTATGCTGATCAGCAACACCTGCATCTTGCGGGATAGAATGCCATGCCTGGATGGATCAGATAGGCTTGCAGCATGCTAAATTGCATGCATTGATCTCCAGGTAGACATGACATAAAATCATCCGAACCTGACTAAAGTTGTAAGTATAAGCTTGACGGCACATCAAGAATGTCTGAGGTTGAGGTGAGAGTATCAGTCCTGAGTTCCACATATAATCCACATCGTAAATTGCTTCGGTATCATACCGTGCGAATAGTCTCTACGGGAGAAGACCAAAGTTCCGGGCCTTCATGCCATTGAGGGCACAGTACAATGGCCATTGAGCCTTTTCAAACAGATGTACGGCATCAATTTCGTGCTTCACCGATTGATTCCCCTGCGGATCGCATGTATAACAAGATTATCAGGTGAAGGAAGAGCACTAAAAGTCGTTGTTGACGATCGAATTGATGGAGTAAGTCTGTTTGATGTTCATGGGCAATTCGAACCCATGTCTTTACATTTTTGTGGATTCAAACATGCCAATCATTGGCTTGAGACTTACGTCTTTGGCTGTCATGTAATCTGTCAAAAGTCACCCAGAATGCTTGGCAGTACCAGTATCTAGTAGAAATCTAAATCCTTACCCAGAATGATGCTAGATACTCGGTAGATATTGATAAGCTTTGACGACAGATCGTGGTTCCTGCAGAAGAAGTTGAAGTTCAAGCCCTCGAGCACCGTAGAACGAATAACCAGGCTTGTAATAAAGCATTCCCAATTGAAAAAGCAGAGCTTGATCACTTTGCCGTCATGGTCTTGAGATCGCGCGGCGTTCACCGAGGAACTCAGAAATCACACTCATGGATTTGATCGTGTCTATCTGCAAAGGCAGCCAGAACACGTGAAAGTCCATCGATCCCGGAATGAATGTCGGAAATTAGAGAGAAATAAGAAACATCTTCCAAAACTATGCACCCAACTGCTCGTACCAGTAACTCTCCGAGTCAGACTAACTAGAGCTATTGAGATATACATCAATGACAATTGGTAGTTCAGTGGATTCAACCACCAATTTAGCGGCTGGGCCCTGCTATCCCTACGAGTACTCTTCGCCAAACGAAGTCGCGAAAATATGATAGTGAGACTCTACATTGAACTAGGATTCACATCCAATATACTAGCCAAAAACCTATCTGTATGTAGAAACATCGGATATGGGTAAGTAATATCCCGAAGAAAAAAAGAAATCATCTTTGTGGGACCGATTTTTTTCTGGAAGATAATTTCGACTTCGGGCCGCTGCCGACATAAAGGAGTTGTGGCTTGCAGGAACCACGAGCGAGACTCCAAGGATATTGAAGCGGGATCGACTTCCAGATTGAAGCCGAAGGGAAGATCCTCGGCGTAGGGAATTTCATGGCCGATGTAGTGGGTTCGTGATAATTTGAAAGGAACAAATCACATTCTTCGTTTGACGTTTGCCAAATGCACGTTACTGGATTCCTTATTCCTCGTGTTTGGGTACGTATAACCGCGGTTTTGATGATTGTCACATTTGCTGAAGACCACTCGCTGTATTACGTGTGATTTTTCTGCATTTGTCCTTGTATACCTGGCTCACGGAACTCCTGCCCTCGAAATGGATATGTCACGACTGGCTATGTCCAGATAATATGCCTGCTTCGTATATCTTCGCATTGCTATTTCTTCGAGCAATGGAATAATCGATCCTAGAAAGAAGAAAACCAGCCTTAAGGTCTATATATAAATCAGCTGAGAATATGTTTTCGAAATGGTGAAGATCCCGCATGATGAACTTGCCCGTATTTGACAGTACCAAGACCTTTTCGAATCTGATCCTTGTTAGTTTCGTGAACATCCAAGCATAATTCAGCCTCGACGTTGCCTAGTTACGGAAACATCAATAATTTCTGCCAGTATCTAGGTAGGGTATGCTAACGTCGTGTATTTTCTTTTGGCAAAGATTGAAATTAGGGAGGCAGATCAAGCCACGTGATTAGTTCCCTGACTCGAAAGTCGTCCCGAGCATTTGTGCAAATTGTGTTAATGCTTCATTTAAAGCTGCAAGCCTCCTCGCTGTGCTTCTGTACAGCGATTTACCAAAGGTGTTAGATGTCACCCGTGTCCTCCGTGGAAACCTGGCCAGCATTTCAATATGGACCTGTTTTGTACTCTTAGGTATGGTAAGCTTGCTATCTAGTACTTGCATGCGGAATCGAGTGGAGAGCTCCATGGGAGATTTCTTTCCAAAGCGATTTTCGTCCTCACTGACGCAGTTGATACTTCAGTCGGCCGAACTTTATCGGACTCAGCTTCTTCTTGTCTTCCATTCCATAATCCTTTGTCTGTCCTACGGTAGAACTTCTCTTCGAGTGCTTTCCTCTAGACTCGTGCCGGAAATCTTGCCTGTAATTTTGGAATTCTAAACTTGTTCTTTTGACCCGTGAGAGGGATACTCGGATGAAATCGATGCCAATTGCACATAATTTCAATAGGAATAGTTCTCAACAAGTAACTCACAAACGAAGTATCACCTGCAAAAGTTCCTGCAGGATGTTAAGGAGAAGGAATTGGGCTAGAAATAAGTACTCAGTACGAAGTAGTCCTGGTCTTCTTCTCTCTTTGGAAGCAAAAAGCGATCGCTCGACTCGTAAGATGTTGTCTCCTGAGGTTTGTCAACTCGATGTTCGATATGAAAGTTCGGTGGTTTGTGCCAATGAATCCAAGGTATCTCAATTGATTGGATTTCATGATATTTGACTATGCGCTGAAGTGAATGTTGCACAATGTGCAGGGTAGAATCAGTTGTGGTGAAGGATCATAGCTCCTTTTAGCGCCGGGTCATGCCGAGAACTGCTCTGAACTCCAAGTCAATTCAGCATCATCAATTGATATCCTCAAGATGTTTATCATTCCAAGATTGTAACATTCTATTTACCAACCACCACCTTTCATATACTTCTGCCGTACGATATAGATATTCCCATTAAATCAATAAATAATATATTATTCTTGGCTGTCACGGAGTCAAAACATCTATTGATATCTCAATCTCCATTGCAAAATATTATCATTGCTGCTCGTTATCCTGCCGACCAACATTTAACATCTGCCACAGGCCTGTGTGTTTGTAATCTAACTATGGCATCTTCACCCAATGCACCGGGAAGCCAAAGTCATACCTCGATATCTACTGTGAATCCGCCACCTCCGGCCCACACAAATCAGGGGCAGGAAATCCCTCTCGAAACCTTAGTATCGCATCTTCTTGCTTCCAAGCGTTCTCTATCCTCTATCAGTACAGTATGGCGTGCCAACGAAATCGTCACCTCGGCGAAGAATGCATTGGAGGAGAGTGCCATATTGCAGGCTAAAACTAGGTTTTTACAAAGCGGTATCAATGAGCAGATGAAAACCTTATTGAAGGTAAGGAAAACTGTAGAGTTCGTGTATAATGATGGACAGGAAGATTTCAGCGTAAGTCATCGAACCAAAGCAGTGTTGTGCGGGGTTGATCACAATATGCGCAGAATGTCCTACATGATCTCGATGCCGCAGATGCTCGACTTGTATCTACGATGAATATGCTACGATCGACAATGGTGGATGCGGCTTTTCGACCGGCGGGCGAGGAACCTAGAAATTTATTGGACTTTGTTGATGAGCAAGGCGTGGAGAAAATGCGAGATGGCTTAAAGGAGTTGATCGATGAGTCCAAGGTAACATAATCTTTTGAAGCTTTCCGGGCGTTTACGTTGTTGACTTTCGATTCTAGGAAGCGGAAGCAGCGTTCGGTACATCAATACTTTCTTTTGACAGCGATATACGAAGCTTAAAATCGGGATTCAAGAATGGCAAAGGAAAGCCTTCGTCTCGTTCCCCAATACCAGATCACTTATATACACTAGAAGGGCACGCGCAAGAAATGGCTTCCTTACTCTCATCACTTTCGAGCCATTTCGACCTATGCTTGAATGCCATCAGACATACAGAGGGAGGATATGCTGCTGTTCGCAATGCGGCTTCCAATCCACCACCAGGCGCCGAACCGGTATCCGTCTCTGGTGTGATGACCAACTCTCATGATGACATAAACGAAGCACCTCTCACTGAACATGAGCGCGAAGAAATGTTTTCAATCCTCGAAAAAGATGCCGCAGAAGTTGAAGATGTGGTTATGGAACTACACGATCGTCAGAATGAAATGGAAGCCAAACATGATGCCATCCTTGATTATGTTTCACTTCTCATCGAACATTTCAAACATACTGCGAGCGTATACAAAACTCTAGAAGGTGTATATCAGCGACTTCCAAGATATATTCTCGCGGGCCATGATTTCAGAGCCAGGTGGGAAGATACCAAGGTGCAGATACATGAACAAATGAATGAACTGGAGGGAATGCGGCTTTTCTACGAAAACTATCTTTCCTCTTATGACGGCCTCATACTCGAAGTTCACCGCCGTACAGTTGCCGAGGAGAAAGCGAGATCGATAGCCAAGAAAGCAATGGAGCAAATCAATAAGATATATGAGATTGATGTGAAGGAGAGGAATCATTTCAAATTTGATGTAGGAGATTATTTGCCAGTTGATTTATATCCGGGTATCAATGAAGCGCCACCAAAATGGGATTTCAGATTGGTGGAGGATGAAGAGGGTGGAACTAGCACCCCTTTGTTGGAGAGGAGTGTAGTAAAGGAATCTATTAAGAGAGACAGAGAGAGACACAGGAGTTCGAAGGAAAATTGATGGATATTCGATGGAAGAAAGTGTTCAACAATTTGTAATGATTTAATATTGGTAGTAAAGGCTTCATTCAAAGCCATGTTAGTATTACAGCTGGTTGCAAACCGTGAAAAGTGAAATCGCATGTTGAAAGTCCGACTTTTGCTTCCACAAGACATATCATTAGAAAAAGTTCCGATTTATCATGCCTCTTTTAGAAAAGCTGCCACTCACCTGAACTTGAATTCATGTGTCCGAGGATAGCCTTCACGTCAAATTTATTGTATGCAGCAACTGAAACTTTCTTTGAAGTCTTAAGAGGAATTTAACACCAGCTCTTTTGCATCCTCTGGTTAACCCAGAATCCGAGATTTGTGTTTCTCGGGGAACTTGGGTAATATGTGATGAGATAGCGTGGTGATAATGTGTTTGGGGAAGAGGAGAAAGAAGGAGGAGGAGGGTAAGGAGATGGTGGTAGTGATAGTGGTCGAGCTTTGGTTTTGGTAGTAACGAGATGGAGATAAATGGGATGGGATGGGATGGGATGGGATGGGATGGATTAATTCGTGTATGAATGTTTACCTGCAGGATTTTGTTATTTGTTTTGTGGTAGAGTAGAGGGGAAGGAATAAGGGAATAGGGAGAGATGGGAAGAGAAGGGAGGATAAAGGTTGTTGTTGTTATTGTTGTTTGTTTGTTTGTTTGTTTATTGTTTTTGGGCAAGGACATACATGGGTTTCTTGGAGGTTGGGGTGAAAGTTCTGTTATTTCCTTGTCTGCACTTGATGATCAAACAGTCTGGAACGAAACGAGACGAGATGAGACGAGACGTGAAGGGATAGATAGATATTGGGTTTGATTCTTTGTTTACTTTGATGCTGAAAATTATTTAGCATTGTGCTCTTAATTTTTGAGAAATTGGATAGACACTCTATGAACAGCAACATGAATTCCAAGTCCCAGAAAGGTTCCGTACATCCCTCCATTATTGTTTTTTCCCTCTTGCTGAAATTTTCCCTAACTTTCATTAACTTGATACCCAAACATCGCCTCGTTACCACTAGTACCATTGCTTTCTGGAACCATCTGTAGCGGCCATCTAGGAGACTGTTCGGACCATGAACATGTCATTGTTGCCCATAAGTCATGATACAGTGTGTCTGCAGCTCGCTGTTGTTCTATCCCCCCGACTGGCCTTCCAGTTGCAGTTCCCCCAGGTGTCTCACCATGACTATTAGGCTTCTGTAAACCCGTCTGCTCACCCCCTGCTGTCTCTATACTCGCACTGGTAGAAGTATTACCCACCCCAATATCCTCCATACCGACATCCCATCCCGGCATTCCCTCCCCAAACCCATCATCCCAAGTCGCCATATCCCCAAAATCGAAATCCAAGTTTGTATTCTCCAATAGCGGCGCCATCTCCGGATCAAACATTGGACATTTTCCTCTCGAAATGACAGACGCTTGCGGTACGATCACTTCGACTCTCTGCTCCCACGTTTTCTTAAGTGTAGTCAACATCCCATGCATCACGAAATATTTATCATAGTGTTTTTTCTTCCCTTTGCTACTCCCCGATTCCCTCGTTCCGCTTTCCCTAGATTCGATGTCTGCTGCGGGGGGAAGCTGCAGATTTGACGAAAGACTGCTGAGTCTGAAACAGAGTGCTTCTAAATACATACTCAGCCCCACTTTCTCGCGCGTCGTTTCCGCAGACCAGTTTTCCACGTGGGCGAGCACGAATGTGAGTCGCACGAGCCCGACTAGGGAGTGTACGAGTTGTGACCAGTGGATTAGATTGAAATGGGTGTAGTCTTGAGTGGGTAGCGAGAGAAGATGTTGGAAGTAGGATGCGCCGAGACGGAGACAGGTGTTAAGATGCTCGGGGTAGGGGATGCTTTCTGTGGTGCCGGGAATGAAGGGACGGTAAGGACGACGGAGAAGACGAAGGGAGTGGGCGTAGATTGAGAAGTAGGTGTGTTTGTGATATAGGGCGAGAAGTGCTGGGGTTTGTTAGTCTTGCGCTTTTCATCTAGTTTCTGGGAGGTTTGAATGAGCTCACGTGAAGAACTAATTGATTCTAGTACATTTCGTTTCCAGGTGTCTAGTTCAGAGGTGAACAACTGGACGTATAGTTCGGTGCTAAAGACGTCCATTTGTGGATAGTTCTTTGCCGTCCATGCATCATTGATTCGATCAGAGACACGCTCAAGGATCACAATAGCTGTTGCTGGTGTGGTCATGTGTGACGGGATAAAGGTATTCGGATTACTAGGAAGAAGGTTCTCGTAGGTCATAGTTTGTGGTTTATTGAATCCCTTGGAAAGACTTTTCAACTGTAAGTCAGTATTTAAACAGGGGGCTGCATCCAAAAGAGATGTCACTAACTGAGAACCCAAAACATAACATCCCATGTAAGCTTTCCTGGCCTCCATCGTCCACCCGCCATCGCTATCCACCAGTCCCTTCAAATCAAATTCTCGAAAAAGAGCATTTTGAGGCTCTGCTTGATCAAGTCCCAAGTCTAAAGCCAAGGAATTGGCAAGATTCATGTAAGTAAAACATGGATTGTGTTGTGGTTTGGTATGCACGGGATACCAGGCTATATACACAAGAAGACCAAGGAGATAGTCGAGAGATTTTTGCGACTCGACGATTAATTTGAGACTTAACACACGACGGAACTCCTGGTCCAGTTGATGGTGGAGGTATGGATGTGGGATTGCGGCGGTGGTGAGGATAGCCAAGAGAAGGAAAGGAGATTGTTGGGACAGGGTTCGAATTGTGGGTTCTGCGGGGAGTGTGACAAAAGGGAAGAATGGAAGTTTGGGAATATAGGAATCGAGGAGGTATGTCGCTTGGGATAGTGTAAGTTTGCGACCGGAGATGCATTTGGATGGTACGGGTAGTGCATCCTTCAATGGACTAGGCGACCGTGATTTATCTTCTTTAAAGACGCGTTTGTGATGGTTCTGAAGAACTTCAGTGTCTTTTGCTGAATCGTGATATACTGTTGTGGGAAGATCAAGAGAAAACTCCCCATCTTTCGAGGGGTTATCGGCAGAAAGCGAAGGGGCGGATGATAGTGGGCTACCGGTAAGGTTATCATCTAATTTTGTGCTACCTTCTGGACGTACAATACGTCGAGCACGTCTTGGTCTGGCTTTCTCTCGAACGACACATCGGCTTTTGACTTGGTGGCATCTGTCTATAATTAGTAATTATAATCCAGGAGGATAATAGATTAAACATCGGGATTACCTCTGGCATGTTGTACTGTCATCAGCAAAGAAGCATCGGTATTTACTTGCTCTGCAAGCTTCGCAAGCACGTGCATTCCTCATTGCACAATTATTGATAATAGCTAGGGTACATTTGATGCTTGCTGTCTAATGTTCATTGATCTTCAGATTCATTATCGCGATTCTTGATTGTCGCTCGTAAATGAGACAAATGATGATCGGTCAGATCACGGTGGGGAAACAACCCTGTGGCTTAATTAACCTCCGGATATACGGAAATATAAATAAAGATAAAAATAAATCGCATCATCTCACATAAACATGTAAATGCAAGGGTATCATGAGAACACCGGGAAGCTTTTGAAGAAGCTGTATTCTGATACAAGTGGACATTGATGAGTTAATTTTGTTTGAAGTCTTGAAATTGATGGGAATGGCAATTTGGTATAGAAAATATGTATGGAATAGCTGCTGTAGCTTTTACGCGTAGTCATGAACATATCAATAATGAGACCATGAATCGTCGAATATATCGTGATGAACATCCCTCTACGATATACTACTCATAGATATAGTCAGGCTCAATAATCAAAAGAGATCTTTCGTTTTGTAATCTCCCTCTTGCCTCTAAGAGCACCATCTCTTAGGGTTGACATGAATCATACTATCATAGGCAACCAGAACCATTGAAGTATTCGGGTGCCTGGAAGATGACTCGGATTGATGACGAGTCTTTCGGATTTCTCGACTACCTTGTGACAAAACAGTGAGTCGGCGGTAGAAGTAGTCGGATCACTATCATAACCTCATTGCTCAGATTGAGTCGTAGATACCTCAATATCAGCAACAACTGCTCGATGATCCGAAAGGTATACACCATCATCATAACGATTGCTCAGCACCGCATAGGTTTCGTATTTGACTGGTGTGTCCTTTGCAGAGAAGATAAAGTCGATCCGAGTTGGTGTATTGTCCACATATCCAAACGATGTAAATGTCATTTCGTTTCCGTACCGTTTCTTCACAGGAATAAGATCTCGAACATCTGCCATACCCGAAGTTGACGATGTCATTGTCTTGTAGGCTCCATCGTCTGGAGGACTGTTGAAATCCCCAGCAAGTAGTAGTGCGGCGGGAGTATAAATGCTTTTATAATGGTTGACCTTCTCCAAAATAATTTCAGCACTCTTCTGTCGAGAAATAGGACCAGCGTTATCCAAATGAGTACTCATTATGATCACAATCTGGTTCGTCTTGCGATGCATAAATATACCTATAGTAAGTATTCTGATAGAACCAGCATCCCATCCAAAGCTGGGCTTCTCTGGAGTCTCGCTGAGCCAGAATGTTTTATAGAGAACAAGATGCCACACCGCGGGACGATAAAAGATGGGAGAATATTCTCCGGCTTCTCCGCCATCATCTCTCCCAACTCCAAGACGAGACCACTGACTTCCAGGACCTTCATTCAAAGCATCATGAATGCCGATGAGTTGAGAGTGGAGAACCTCTTGTAGACAGATAAAAGTCTCGGGAATAGTGGAATTAAACACTAGTTCGGAGCACAGTCGAGGACATCGAACCGACCAAAGTTCCTCTCCTTTGAATGGGGATTCCGTTGCATAACGAATGTTGTGAGTGAGAACTCGAACGGGAATCGAGATCGACTTTTCATCATCGGAAGGAGTGGAGACGACAAATCTCTCCCCTTCGAAGTCAGATAAACGCTTCTCACGGGTCATGTCGTTCCGATGACTGGAGTAAGAGGTTAATGTATTTTTGGAATCAATGACTGAATCCACAATCGTTTGCTGTCAACGTGCGATCAAGCTCAACCTAGTGATATGACGATTGAGTAATCGTGGTTTTCGTCTTACAACCCACGATGAATGTGTTCGTGTGTAAGGGTCCAGGGGTGATCCCAAATGAACATGAGAAAAATTGAAGCTGCAAGAACAGGTTTATGTCATGATAGAACTGTTGGTATAGTTCTTAAAAACACATCAGCATCGAATGACCGGATGGAATTTTGCACGTCGCTATGCGTAGAAGCATATGAGGAATTCAGTATAGCTATAGCTGTAGATAGCTATAGGTTAGTCAGTACGAAGGTAGAGGAAGGTTATTTGTCAGACAGTAAGGTATTTGAGTTGCGGGTCTTATGATCCGATCTTGATAACCATGAGGGGGCTCTTCTCACGTCTCGGCATACGTAGCTATCACTTTATTTGTAGAAACTCGATATGCAACAATGGTGTGGACACTGGATGGGCAAATAAGAGAGCAGGAATATAGAATCTGCAAGCATCACATGACTAAAAATCAATTGGAGTTTAGTGCGAGAGGGGCACTGACACTGGTAACCTTCTCTGCACTCGCAAATCGGCAACTTTCCCAACCTCATCATCTCATCACCCAACCACTTCATCGTAAATAATACGAATGCGAATGCCCTCTCAAAATCATTCATCAGCGTGCAGATTTTATGGATACTTAATGCCACGGTGATCGATATTCGATCATTTACACCTGCATTAGAACGAGAATGCGGATTACCCGGCACTTCTTTTCGACCATTCAAAGTTCTTGATTGAACCATGATTGTGCCTGTGGCTTCAAAATCCGATTTTAGTCACCGGACAAGGTGACAGGCTTGCAATTCTGATTGACCAAACAATCACGAGCATCATCCGACGAGACGCCCTTTGCGCGAAACTAAATCATTATGGAGTCACACTTGAATTATTTTCTTGCCGTTTTTGCATTCTTAATTACCCTTTTAATGTTGTTTCCAAGGTTTTGATACGCTTCATGCTCTTAACACTGCCTATATGATCTTGGAGAATTTTGTGGTGTGGGTGTAATGTCTCACTAAAAGATGATTCACATATTCCCACATGCCCTTATCTAAGAAGGCGCAATACGAAAAAGGATGACTAGTTCCTCTTGAAATTCTACTGCATGACTGACTATAAAGTGAACACGCCCTTCCGAATACGTCCTTGATTTCTATACCCATTCCTGCACTTTATAATCGCAGGAATCTCTACATTCGAATACCTTTCGAGTGCAGATCACCAAGTTCTCCGCATTCGCCACAAGTACATAGACCGGCCTTGAGCCGGATCTATTGAGAGCGTTAATCTCCTACCCATCACTCAAATTACACACAATGCCTTTTAATGAGCTCCAGCGCCGAGACTCCTGGCCTCCAACCATTATTCATCTCCGCGAAAACAACGCAGATATTGATGCGATCGATGAAGACCCATTCTCATATTTTCTCACATCGCCAGACGAGATCACAGATGACGATATCGATGACTTCTCTGCCGGTATCATGTCCGATGATGAAGGAAAATCTGAAGTCCGGGAGATTTCTCTTTCGTCCTTACAGCGGGCGCCATTAGATAATGAGGAGGATATTTTGTTTGGATTCCCCATGCCTCTTAGCCTGAAAGATTTCACGAAAGTGCATGGGAATGGAAGGGAATCACGGGCTGCACACCGAATGGATCAACAGCTCAAAGGACTTGGAATATCTTTCTCCGATTCTACAACCAGCCGAGGTCGAGCGAAGGCACGACTAATACCTCCACAAGGCCGCGGTCGAGGCCAAACACGAAGCTTACCCTTAAAAAGACCTCACTCATGGCGCGAACCCAGTCCTGACTTGAGGTCTATAAAAGAGGAGGGTGAAGACGAAGAGGAAGTAAGGGACGGCGGGGAGATGCCCTCGGTGGTTCTCAGTCAGACTGTGGAGAGTCCGAAGCCGAAGAAGAAGGTTCACTGGGCACTTTGAATTGTTTTGCGTTACGTTGCGTTGTGTTGTGTTATGTTGTGTTGTGTCATGAATAAATTGCATACCATACTTTGCATTGCTTGGAGTTTGGATACAGGTATACCGCAAGGTTGGATTTCTTTGAGCATATACCCGTCTACATCGTGGTCTCTGGACACCGTTTTCTTCTTATAGCATAGCATAGCATCGCATTATTTTTAGCATAATTTTGCACGGTAATATCAGGAATTGCATTATATCCATACATCAGAATTTCCTCAGTGCTCACAATTTTGTGCTTCCAGCCATTGCATCTACTAGATCGCTACCAATGAACCTCGTTTTCCAGTTCCTCCAAACTACCACCCTCATTATAGATTAGTCATCGTGAATTAACATTGACTCCACCTCACCCACGACTAATAACATCATCGTTAATCATCAACATCTTTAGGATTGTAGGTTCATTGATATTTTCACACGAAAGGAAAGCCACCTTTCGTGCCCAATCGTGCCTTTTGTAAATTGTTACTACATGCTTGGTTTATTCTCCTCGTGCGCCTCGCTATCCGCAGTCATCATGCACGCCCTCGTGCTCGCGCCCTTGTTATTCCGTGTGCCCTCAATATTATCACCATCATACTACTATTTATTTTCCACTTTGATCCATCTTTATTCGTACACCGTTTGACTCATTGCCCGACTCATTCAATCGAATTTACTTATCATACCGAAACTCAATAATTACTACTACCTTCACAATGACTTTACCCTCTACGGAGCAAATATTTCCGACAGCCTTATCACGGGATGCGGATTCTTGGTCGACCAACCCTGGAGTATTTAGTGCATCGCACGTTTCCCCAAACGATCTGGATGATCTGATACAGGATATACCCAATTTTGCATTTTATAATGACACAATCGAGTCGCTCACATGGTTTACTCCTCATTTTGTACATGATCTTCATGCTACTCAACTGGAATCAGATCACGACTCATATCAAGCATTGGCCCCTGTTCAACCACCCCTCAACCATATGTCGAGCTTCAATAAGACAGCGAAATCTAAATCCAATACCTGTGCACCCGCCGCAGGTATGCACTTATCCGGTGCTACGAATCGAGTTAAGGGATCTGCTCGCATAGGCAAAACCAAACAGTATTCGGGCGCCAGTACCTCTGTTATCAGGAAAAGAGCGAGAGAACGAAAGGCGCATCTGTTGAAAGGATTCGCTCTACTTGAGAAAGCAAGGGAGGCTCTGCAACCTTACTCTGAATTGCCCAGAAACTTCGCCCTTTTGCTCGAGTCTTCCTTTAGTCAGCTGGAAAAGATTGTCGATGAGGCCATCTGCTCGGACGGTATATCCGATTCTTTTTCGATCTCAAAGTCATCGAATTCGGAGATGGACTCGACATATGGTTCATTTTCTGACGGATCACACTCCGATACTATACGCTCTGTGCAAGAGGAACAGAACGTTGATGTTGAAAGACAGGCTACTGGGCCCGCAACATCCAATATTCTGGATTTAGAACTTGACCCGGATGAAGAGACGCCTAGACCGGCCCAACCTTTATCGCCCACTTATTCATGTACATACGGACATGGAGGTGGACGATGTCCATATTCTACAAGCAGAAAGTCCGATTGAATTCGACACGAAGAATCTGAGAAACATTGGCCCCAGAAGCGTTATATGTGTATGCTCTGCGCTGAACCACAGTCGGACGAGGATCTGAATCCTTGCTGCACTTATTGCTCTTTAGCATTCTCAACAATCGAGGAAGTGCACAACCATTGCTTAAATTGCATCGAAGCAAGAAGAAAAGGCAAAACGTTCACAGGAGCAAAGACGAATCACTTTCAGGCCCATCTGGTTGGCGTTCATCAGCTTCCTGGACTTGACACAATTTCTGCAACCTGGACATACAATCACACAACAAAATGGCCAAGATACTGTGGTTTCTGTACATACCACTTCAAAGATTGGGAGGAGAGGAAACATCACGTTGCCGAGCATTTCAAAAAAGGTGCTGAAATCTCAGATTGGAATCCTTCATTGCACAATCCACGGCGAAAAACTGCGGATGAGCCAGGCTTACCACCAAGAAACGACGACGATGATGATGACGATAACTTACACCAACATCGCAGAGGAAGGTATTCTATATCTGAAGCTACGCAAAGCATTTACGCCCCCACCAGCAGTAACAGCAGCAGTTCTTACTACCCATCAGATAGTGGCTACTTGGACTGGGATAATAATGAAGGGGGATGGGGTCAGTATAATCTTGAATATGAGGAACGTCGCTCGAACTCACTTACGAGCTACGTCAATCGCCCTCGGAAAATTAGACAGGGTAGGAAACGAAGGAATTCTGGCCCTGAAGCCTATAAAAAAGAATCTATCAGCGACTCATATTCTACTGGTGATGAGGCTTTAAGCTCCGAGCCAATGAACACAGTGTCGAAGGCCTTCCAAGGCAGCCTGGTTGCGGGGATGGATCCAACAGGTAAGTGGATTATTTCCAGCCCTCATCATTCTCAATTCTCACTTAACGATAATACAGGTACCTCCTACTTGGATGGGCCTGACAATAAGTCTTGTAATTATCTGCTTGAATATAGTATGGGCCTTGAGAAATTCAATGACGCGTATGCGCAACCAGAGGTTAGATGGATTTGCAAAATATGTTCGGAATTCATCATAAGCAAGAGGGAAACTACGAAACTCGCGCCTGCATTACAGACGTATGTTCCATTGAATTTCAGGAGTTCTTCACTCAATGCTAATACAGACATAGAAATCCTCGAGAGTATTTTGATTCCTTCCTGTATCCAAGCTGTTCAAGAGAGCTTCGACAACCTTTTGACTGGCAGCAACGTTCGCTACACGCGCATATTGAAGGAGACAAAAACTCTCGCTTTGAATACGACTGGAAATTTTGTACTGGCAGTGAAGAACCTTCCACCGTTAAAGATAATTTTAGTGACCACCGAATTTTCGCCCAAGACAATCATGTTGGAGACCATCTGAAATCTCACTATCAAAGAGTTGCAAAACTTCTACTTTCTGGAACAACCAACTCAAGAACTGACAATCAACACAAGCTTGATCCTAAGCTTGGTCCTCATGTCCTGGCCAAAGAATTGAAGCTTCGGCTTCGCAGAATATCTAAGATGTCGTACTCTGGTCTATTGCATCATAGTCCCGAGAAGTATGAAGACGGAAGCCTTCTTACATCTTCTGATACAATCCCTTGGGGAGATGAGGGCAACTACACTTTCTATCCGTCGAATCGTTTTTTGAGTAACAAACAGACTTGTGGACCAGGGCAACAATTGCAAGAGCACTTATCTGAATACACGCGTCACCGAAAATATAGAGCAACGGGGTATTCCTGCCAAAGAAAGCCGGATTGCCCTAGACACCAAGGATTTGAAGAAAAGCGTGTAATATGGCCAATTTTCAAAATTTGGGAGTGTGCGAGGTTGTCTGAAGAGTACCTGACATGGATGATCGAACCGAATTTCAAGCCTTTCGGGATCGCATCAGATCGACCCAGATATCCAAAGGCGAAATCAGGATTTCCGCAGTCGGTAGCGCTTGAAAGATATCTTTCTGATTATGATCTGTCCGAACACCTAGCGTACCTGGCTTCCCGGCATATTGGTGGCGATGCGAGTGGTCCTCCAAATGTACCGTTCGAATCTCCCTATTTTCCAACTACTGAGGAAACAATCTCTCTACAAGTCCAGCAAGGATTCTGGTGTTGTTTGTTGATATTGCCTGAAGAATTGAATGTAAAGCATACAGTCGATGACCGGCAAGGAATAGTGGATGGCCAAGATGTGGATACGCATTTACTTTTGGAAGGTGTAAGAGCTTTTGAGCCGGGACGTACCACTTTTCTTGATAATATTGAGACGCCTATACTGGACGAGAGCGATGGAGATGTAGGAAATCTGGAATGATAAACCGTGTTGGCAGTCAGCTTGTCAAGTTTTCTTTTTCGGATGTTTGCAAGGTATTGTGAGCTTAAGTGTTGGGTTTCATTAGAGGCAATGGGACGTATTTTTTGCTGGTGGGGTCAGGAGTTATCATTTTGCAGGATATTTAGGGAGTCTGGTAGATTAACCGGAAACTAGAGCAAGATTTCTGTATCATGTTTGCGAAGTTAGGTGTATTGCAAAGGGGTATATTTGTTGCGAGAACATCCGGGGGGGGAGAGGTTTTCATATCTTTTCCTATCTAATTCATTCAATTAGACACACATGGACGTATCGCATGGTCAGGTAGCTTAGCTATATAGATCGAATCGATTTTGAATTTACTACTACTACTTTTTGTTACATGTCAAGAAGCATCTTAGAACATCAAGATATGGATACAAATCTAGTTTTGTTTGTCTAATCTGTTTTGAAAATAGTTTTCACTGTGAGATTGCTGTATGTGTGTTGGACGCAGGAGCAAGCAGTCCTTCTTTATTTGGACCTCTGCTTGTATATAATGTCCTCAACTTTCCAGGCGGTTGTCAATACTTAAAGACTAACAATTCAAAGATCATTCGGAGTCTCTGGACCTACCTTATCCTCTAATAGTAGTTAGTCTCTTATATGTGATCCACCATTAGGAAAGTTAAGGAACAACTAGAATGATTAGTGAGATTGAGAATTATATGGTGAGTTTGCATGATTATATTGACCTATTCTTTCTTTGTGGGAGACAGTAAGAAGTTTCCCTATTCATCTAATATAGAACCATAGGACAGTCAGTCAATTAGCCTCTTTTCTTTTGAAGGTTATTTATTTAAGCTTGATATTCAATTTTCTTTGGCGATTGACCCGTGTCATAACACCATGATGCTGTAATACCTAAAGTCTTTTGCAGTACTAGAACCAATTCTCATAGCTATTTTTAGGAAATGGCTAAACAAGCATTACTTCTAATCCTTGTTTATTAACGACCGAACTCCAAGTGACAGTAGATAATCCTATTTCATGACTGTAGTAATGAATGATAGGTTTGAATGAATGTTTCAATAGATAATAAGATCTTCGAACGAAGCTAGTGGATAGGGAACTTCATTTATTGTTTCTGGTACGGGTTCGCTTAGACTGGTACAGTAGACGGAAGATATATAAAGTTCTTGGGAGTTGGGACTTACAACTCACAACTTGCATCCATCTTAAATCTTGCAACTCTCACAAATCCAAAACTACTTACAACCTTTTCTAAACACGCAGATAGTCTTAAGACCCCCCTCAGATTTTTTACTTCTTACAAAATGGACAACAATCCAGCAGCACACAACGTTGATCCCATCTGGCAAGGAATCAACTTGCTTACAATGAATTCTTCAGACCAAAGAATCGCTCCAGAACCCGAGCAACAAAACACCAAAGAGTATGCTGCCAAGATAGCTTTAGAAACATCTCTACCAGATACAGAGACCGTTCCTGCAACCTTGGTTTCTGGATCTCAAGAAGGTAGCATATCCCTTTGATGCTTGACTATTAATTTACATTTTGCTAATCAGAGACTTTACCATAGTTGGAACGCGAAGTGTTCTACCCGAGATATTGTATCAAATCATCGACTATCTCAGCTTTCAAGATGATCTAACAACCATCATCTGTGTCTCTCTGACAGCGAAAGTTTGTTACGACTATTTAACAAGAGTCATGAGACTAGGACTAGGAGAGCCAGTAGGAGAAGGCTCCTATTTCAGAGGTCGTAGCTCGAGATGGCATCTTTGTTTGGAAGAGAGGCTCGCGCTCGCACCTCTATTGAAAGACTGGGTTGGGGCCGACTACAGACTTGCCTCTCCGAGAACCATCGCAGCCTTGAGTTTAACCACGCATGGCACAATGTATTGCGGGACATCGAACGTTCTGTTTCTTTCTCGTGCAGTATATGGCGACACATGGGAGCAAGAATTTCGCTTGCCACAACGACACATGGACTATTGGAACATGACCATGCCGTTCCAGTATAATTTCGTTCCTAACACGCCATTATTTCCAGGTCCACTGCCCAATAAAGTTGACTGGTATGAAGACATGGCGAACTTCATCGTTCATGATTATATCATGGGCGAATGGAATGAAGAGAGCCATAATGATATTGGCGGTCGGTTCGACCCTGCAAAAGTAGTGTCTTCTCCACCACACTACCCCCTAGGCTTGTGTGAAGCGCGGCAAGAATTCTGGTTGGAATACATGTGCAGCAGCTTGAGAGATTGGGTTCACTATGAAGGACCATCAGAGTACAAAGCCAAGGGAGACGGCAGTGGCTTCAATGTGTCAATTGAGGAGGATCTAGTCGTGAAAACTGGTTATGACCGTCGGGAGAACCCCCTTCCATGGACTTACAATGGTCGGGACAGTTTCCATCGCGCGATCTGCCACCGAGAGGGTGCTACAATTAAGGAGATCTTGAAGGCCATTGAAAGAGATATCAATGAGTCCTGGGGCGTCTCATTTTGGGAAATTCATGCCGGTGACTAAGTCGAGCACGCTTTGGCCTTGTTTGGTCCAGAACCCTGATCACGAAGAGTCGAAACTAGTCGACTAGAATCTCACCAGCAATTAGTATAGTCCTCTAAAATACAACTATCTCATGTTCAAAAGTTCCTCAATCATTGTGAAGTCCATGTAGTTCCTTCTAGGCCTAAACATTGTATACTTGCTTCACTGTACACAAGTGAATATTCACTGATCTTCGTTGAATTGTATAACCGAGGAGCTTGTTCTCCACATATCTTTGTCCTAGCAACCAGACATCCCCTACAACTCTGCTCAGATCTCCCGTATTTTTTTCTAAAATATAAAGTGAGAATTCTGTGTCACTTCATCCAGCCAATCCCATCCGAGATAAGTCAGTTCACGATGGACATATGTGATCAAATGGTTATCGCGACACCTGATCAAGACGAGGTAGCCCTCCAAAACGTTGGAGGTTTGAACTATTACAATGATACAAGCATGGACGTAGACGCTGGCAAGAATCCTGCAGCCAATAATGAATTAGACTTGACGCCTTCGCCTCTAGACGGTAAGACAGACCCCCTTCTCTGTCCTTCTACTTTCAAGTGACTGATAATATATAATCTTCTTGCAGACCAAAGGGATGTTGTTCCACCTGAGATTGTTTACAAGATACTCGATAACCTCTACGAGAAATATGATATGCCGACAATCTGGTGTATTGCTCTTTCCGCTCCCATCTACTATGATTATGTAGCTAGGTTTCGCTATCGATACGGAATTCGTCTCGCCACAGAGGAAAAGAGAGAGTTGGCTCCACTTATCAAGAACTGGATGGGAGATCAATACCGAATCATGCACCCAAAGACCATCGACACAATCGACTCGGCACTCTTATTCCATAACAATACTATGTTTCTCTCTCGCAAAATCTACGGTGACACAGATGTGAAAGAACGAGCTCTGTGCCAGAGATACGAAGACTACAGAAATTTCATATCTCCGTTGAGGTATAGAATCTTCGGGTCGGAAGTTGTCAACGCTCTCCACATACCAGATCCAACTAGAAAGGGAACAGACTGGTATGAGGAGATGGCTAAGAACTTGGTGCTTTACATTATCGAGAAGTGGGACAAAGGTGGTGGAAAACCAATCAGTTCCTGGTTCGAGAGTCGAGAATTCCGCGAATATCCCGCTCGTCATCACTTTTGGCAAGAATACTTGCGCAGTAGTTTGCGAGCATGGGTCCACTATGATGGAGAAGAGTTTGGTGGTAAGGCTCTGCCCAAGGAGGTTTCACGTACTGAGTCCGGTCAATACAATCTGCTCTACTCGTGCAAGCCGAACTGGACTTATAATGGCTGTGATAATTTACATAGAGGTCATTTTATACAAGAGGGCCAAAGCAGGGAGCAGGTTATGCAGATGATACCAAACCACAACATTCTCAAATGGCTGTTCCATCATGATGGCGAGAACTGGGTTCACAAGGCTATCTGTTTTCCGAAAGAGACTTCAATGAAAGAAGTGTTGAAAGCCTTTGAAAGAGACATTGAGGAGTCTTGGGGTCCGTTAGATTAGAGATATGGAGTTTGCAGGAAGGCGAGTCAAACTAATCGTTTCTCTTTGGTTCGAGGATTCTTACATACAGTCGATTGGGGAATAGGGTGCCAACAACAGTTGACTTAGCTCATGTGTAGTTAGCAGCTTTGCAGGGTGTAATTCAAGTTAATTCAATATCCTGAGCTTTACTGATACTTGAATATTAGACAATGTAGTGAGCATGACCGGCAGTACGAGTTTGAATTGGGAGTGAGATAGCAGACTGCAGATGCCTGTTCACATTGCTAGCAGTAAAAGCACGTTTCTTTAATATGGTACCAGAGATTGTGTGTGATTTTACTTCTGAATTATTCTGAATCTATCTATTCGACATCATTGTTCATATAGGACACAATATCTACATTTTGAAATGTATATTGCTGAAAATCATTCTCACTGTATTCCGAGGAAATAATAAGTGCAGTTGGTTTCTCTGCTAGCCTGTCCTGCGGGAGTTTTTGATGTGTAATATAATTGATAAATTCCAGAGCCCTACCCTATCTGCTGATCTCATCCCGATGATTTACAGAAACAGTAAGAGGTAGCATCGCAGACCGTTGAAAGGGGAAGAAGAAATAATTCAAGAGTTGAATGTATCTGCCCGTCCACTGATCAAAATCTAAGCACTGGTACATGAAGCCAAACCAAATGACAAAGGATCTCCAGCGCCTCTAAATAATGTGCTTATCACTGCACAAACATGTAGTGTTGACATCTCTGATCTCCATCTTCGTATCTTAGCCAGTATACCTCGTTATGTGAAGTGGTGTCTAGTGTAATGCGCCGCCGAACATATCATCTGAACGTCTCACTTGCCTCTTGAGCTTCTTTATCTCTGCTGTATCTTCGTGGTCCCTATTACGCACCCATTTCCACAATATACTTTCATAATGCGAAATTTGGACAGCAATCGAAAGGTGTACCACAAAACCGTCAACGTATACGGTAAGGATCTCATGATGTCTCTTGCAGCTGGCGATTATATTGAGTAATTCCCGTGCGGCTGTGGGATACCATTGCATACCCATTCCGTAAGGATTTGGCAATATTTTAGTTGTTGGGGAAAGGAAAGGCGCCTCTAGAGGCCAATCTTTCAATGGGAACTCTTTCCAATGTCGAATTCTCTCTGCGAGTGCCTTCTCACGGGGGTGGATGTAATCGTCGCAAGATAAATCTCCGTACACCTCGCGGCGCAAAAACATGATCTGACAGCCAATCGTCTCGTTGAGAAAGAGTTCCGAAACCTGGCGATAGTCAGGACCAATCCATGTCTTCAGCGCTTGCGCGAATCGTCTCATGCCGTATCTATCAAGAAAAGGTTCCTCCAAGGAAGTTGGGAAACACAATGAGGTAGCTGATCTCTGTTGCATGGGATATTGCGTTTTGAGGAAGTCCCAGTATAAACGCGCGGTAAGACCGAGGCAGATTATTGTAGGTCGATTCAGTTTCTCGTCGTCGGATTCTATTATAACTTCGATGAGCCGAAGAATGACTTCAGGTGGTATGAGTTGTTTGCTGTGGGGCGTAGCTGCTGCCATTGTTGTGATTGATCCTTTGTCTGTGTTTGAATAGTTGATCATTGGAGCTTGGATGTCGATTTCCTTGAAACATTGCGCCATGATTTATGCTGCTGACTAGCTCGTTTTGTTTTATGTATCGGGAGACACAAAGTAAGTGATCACGTTATTGATTGTGTAGGTTGAGAAGAAAGATAGCTTGAATAGACTGTAAAATGGGGCCCCATGGGTCGGGTTTTCGATCTAATATTCTATTTATTGGGACCCCATGGGTTGGGTAGGTAATAATATAAATAGATATCCTATCCATAGGTTACCCAATGGGTTGCTAAGACTTTAATAGATTGTCAAAACTTCAATAAGTAATCTAGAATCTAATGGGTAATCTAAAATCCAATAGGTAATTTAGAATTCAATAAATAATCCAAAATCTAGGATCTATCAAGTATTGATGTAGTATATATAAAGAATTCTACTAATATTTCTATTAATCACCTTTTTCATATTATATTTCGATTGTATTTTTATTATAGAGATGGGAAAGTGTTTTATTGTATTTATAATATTCAGTAATTCTTTTAAAAGAAAATACATGTATGAATTTGTAGAAAAAGCATTAAGATAATCAATTTAATCTGTATGTGTATAGTGATTACTAGTATATAAATATTCTAAAATATTATTATGTATAGCTCGAACCAGAAGTATATCCTTTTGTTGAATTGTGATTCGTTTTGTATGAATCGCTGTAAGATTTGTTATTGAAATTAAATAATTAGTAGAAAACTTAATAGAAACTAAAAGCTTAGATTAAACTTATATTTAAACTTTTTGATTAAATATACTTCAGTAGTTTCTTATAGAACCAATAATATAACTGATTACTAATGAATAACTTTTAGGATTAAATTCTAAATAATCTTTCGAATAAAATGTTAAAAAGAAAGTTTTTAGATCAACAATTCAATGCTTTTTTAATATCTTCTGATTTTATATAATACAATTACTAGAAATCAAATTCAATATATTATTCTATTAATATTTCTATTAATCAACTTATTATCTGATTTAAAACGATATACTCTTTTTGGAATTTTCTTACAAATGGGTTTCTTTTGTATAGATTGTATTGATTTATTTAAAAATGATTAATAACGATTCTAAATGTTTAATATTCTATTAAAATTAATAAATAAATTAATAGAATGAAATTAATGAATATATCTAATTATATCTTTTGAATAATTTATTATTGTTATAATAAAGAAATGAAATTAGAAAAAAAAGATTGTTTGTATTATATAATATTTTGTATAAATGCCTTAGAATCTAGATTGTTGTTTTGGAAACAAAAAAACAAACACTTCAAAATTTATTATTATATTATCATTTTTCAATTCTTATCTCTCTTTCGCCTTTCGATTATTCTAATAAACAACATTCTTCGATTTTTTATTATAAAATCTTATCTTTATAATAAAATACCTTTGATTCTTTTAATTTTTCTATTAATCCAGAATCTTTACAATGTTTGAAAAACGAAAAGTATAAAAGGAGTTATTGCAAAATCCTAATATAATCAAAGTGTGTAAAAGGAATAAGGTTTTAGAAAATGATTCTATTTGTAAACAAATTGAAAAGGTTAAGGTAAGAGATTAGAGTATTGTTATTTATGTAAAAAAGAAATTGAAGGCAATATAAGAATTTATTAATGCTTTTGAAGATATTCAGTATCAAATGTTGATTATTTGTGATATTGAAACTCAATATAAATAATATATATATATCTTTATTTAATTAATTTTTTTATTAATTTAATTATTAGAGTAATGAAAGGTAATGATTGGAAAAGTATTGTTATATCTTTAGGTTGAGAAGATTATAGTAGGTAATTTGCTATTATAAATGATAATAATAATATATAGAAGAATATTGAATATAAAAAAGAATATAATGAAATATACGAAATTTTGTGAAAAAATAATAAAGATTTCAATTAAGAATATAATTGAAAAGGAAAGAATAATAAAGAGTTTAAAGAAAGAAAAGTATTTTTGGTTTATAATGCTTAAAATCCTTTAGAAGTAAATTATATTATATAATTAATAGAAAGATTAATAGAAACTAATTTTTATTAGAAATATAAGTATTTGCTATTTCGATATTAATAAAAAACTTGGAGAAGTGCTGGAAAGATATTATTCAAAAAATCCAGGAAATCGGAGGATATTATAGAGGTCTTTTCTATTTTTAACTGATAAAAAATCCAAAAAGGATTAAGGTAAGAATTATTCCTTATATTACTTTTTATATAAATTGATTAATTTGATTAAACGCTTTTTTCTTTATTATTAGTTGCAAAAGAAATAAGGCAAGTTGATAAAGAATATATATAAATTTCAATTATAAATTTACATTCCCATTTTTGAACCCTGTTTCAAAAATCTAATTAGTTTAGCTTATCTAATAAACTTTGTGATTTGAGAAAGGAATACAAAAAAGTTATAGAGTATGATATACCATTTCTACTAATCTTTCTACTAATCTTTTAATTAATCTATTAATCCTTACTAAAAAAACTCTAATATAGAAATCATCTGTAACTTTCTTTACAAATCCTGAAAAAGCATTTTAAAGAATATGTATAATTTATTTTATAAATAATTCTGAAATAAATGATTGAATTGATTTTTCTGGTTTTGTATTTTGATAGTTAAAGTCTATTAAAAAGATAGATGATATGGGATTTTTTATTTCAGAAGATAATCGAAAGTAATATATTGATATAAGAAGATTGATTTATAATAAGAAAATCGATTAGGAATTGTAGGATCTTTGGTAATTGGTTTTATTTGTAAATACAAATCTGTAGGTATTATTTGATATTTAAGCTAATAAGAAGCTTATTGAGAGTTTCTATAATTAAAATTGGTTTTTTAGTATAAAATAATCAAATTGAAGTTCTATTATATACTTTTTATTAAGTTTTCTATTAATTTTCTATTTGATATTCTTATTCCTTATAAAAATAGATTTTATTTTCGAAAATTTATTAGATATTGAAATTTATTTGGATAACTTTATTATATCTTTTAGTCAATTTTCAAATACTTTTGATTCTGAGCTATTCGATTCTTTTCGTTCTTTACCTTCTTGTGAATTGTTTTTTGAATTATATAGAAAAAATGGAAGGTTTTTTAAATAAATACAAAAAGTTCATATCGATTTTATTGAATAATAAAAAACTATTCAATGGTTTAATAACCAAACCAATAACTCAATTAATTTAATAAAAAAAATTTACTAAAATTTAACTACTCATAAATCGATATATTAAACTAAATATAATCAAATTATAAATAAAGAAACTAAAGAACTAATTTTGATATATTATCAATATAATAAAGAACTAAATCACTTTAAAATTAAGAATACTAGTACCAATACATTATCTAAATATTTTCAAAATAATATATATCGAAAAACAACTTTTCGAAATAAATATTAAAAAGGGATAAATAAATATCCTACTATAAAAATAGGTAATAAATAATTAATAAAAATATTAATAGAAAGCTAATTCTTTTTCAAATAGATTTATTAAAACAATTTATAGAAAAAACATTTTATAATCAATTTCTACAAATAATTATTTCTTTACAAATACTTTTTCAAATTATTAAGAATAAAGAATAACAATAGCTTATTTAAATACAAAATCCTGGATTCTCTTTTCTTTTTGTATATATATTTCAAAAACAATTAATAGTTTAAATCGAAAATCTTGAAAAGAATATATTATTTTCAAGAATAGTAAAAGAAAATAAGATTGCTCTATCTTTAAATGTTTGGTTTAATACAAACAGATTATTTTTTCTTGAAATCTTGATTTATTATATCTCCAAAGATTGGGAATTAATTGAAGAGCTTATTAGATTTGAAAGTTTAATAGATATTCATTTAGGATAAGTTTTAATTAAAATTGTGAAAGATATTACCAACAAGTTCAATATTACTAATCAGATTATTTCAATTACTATTAATAATATATTTAATAATATTAAGATAATAAAAAAAATCAATTAACAATTTGAGGAGGTATTTAATAAAGATCGATTTCTAAATAAATATATTCAATATATATCTTATTTAATATATATTATTCAATTTACTTTAAAAACACTTCTTAAATCATTTCATTTAACTCCAACCAATAAAACATTTATTCGAAATTAAAATAATAATACAAAAACAAACAATTTAAAAAGAATTCATTTATTTAAAAATAATACTACTCCTTTTATTCTCGCGAAAATAAATGATTCGATTTATTTATTAATCTTTCTACTAATTCTTATTTAGATTCGAAAACTAGCTATACTTTCGAATTCTAATATATAACAATGATTAAGGTTTCTAAATATTTAATAAAAACTTATTAGAAATAATCAAATAGAGCTGAAAAAGTTAATTAATCTTTTAATAAATATTTCAACTTGATAGAATTCGATTTATTATATATTGATATATACAACATATCTTCGAAATGCAATCAATAAATATTACTAAGATTATTCTGATACAAAAATATTTTTTTTATTAAAAACAGAATGAAAACAAATTGAATATCTTATTGATCTTATTTATTTATTTAATTTTTATACTATATATATAAACAAAACAAAAAGAATCATTTTGCTATATACATTAGGTATTTATAATAATTTATATAAGCATCTAATTGAAAATCATTATTGTTTGACTAAAAAAAAAACGAAATATTTATAAATTAAAAAACTAATAGAAGCTATTAATAAAGTATAAAAAAAATTAAATAAATATTATAATAATATATATAATAATCTTGATAATATTTATATAATAGAAGCTCTACTATATCCAACTTCAAAGACAACTATTTTCAATTCAAATTCTTATTAATTGAATTATCAAAATAAAGATTAACAAATTGAATTCGAAGCACAATTTCGTCGACTTTGGGAAACCGAATATCAACAATATTCGCTATCTAGAATTATTGAACTTCAAGCTTTGCAAGATTCAAATAAAAACAATCTAGTAATTGTTTTAGAACAATCTTATTGGAATACTTCTAAACAATACAAATCTTAACAAATTACTATAAATGAAATAGATTTTTAATTATATTCTTATAAATCTTTCTATTAATCTTTCTATTAATCATATCTCTAATAATCTATTAACTTCTTCTGATATAGCTATTCTCTCTTATTAAAAAGCAAAAGAATATAATTATCCAGATTTAACTAAAATAGCTAAGGATTTCCTTTATATTCCAATAGCAGAAGTTAATATAAAACAAATATTCAATTATACTCAAGATTTATATTTATATTGATATAAACAACTTACTCCAAAAACTATTTATAATAATATTTTCCTTTTTCATTACCAACAGAAATCACAAAAGAAAACTCCAAATAGAGATAAAAACTATTATATATTTCAGAATATTATACAAATTATTAAAGAATTTATAACTTTAATTAAAAAGAAAATCGAAGCCGAAATTACAAATTTACAAAACGAAATTGATCTTAAAATCAAACAACTTAATAATTAAAATTAAAAGAATTATATTAACAACAAAGAATCAAATACAAATATTATATGTACAGTACAAAAAGAGTTTCGAAAACATCATCAACTATAAAGAAATATACTATTAACCAAAACATTACAATATCTTTCTCAAACTGATTACAAAGTCGAGCAAAATATATCAAATCAAATAAATAAAAGATTGGAAAACAAAAACCCAACAATTTATAATGATTTACAAATCACTACAAAAGATTAAGCTATATAACCTAATTTATTAAGTCATAATTCGAAAAAATAACGAGTTGAAAATAATAAGATTATAATTAATAAATCTAATAAAAAGAAAAATCAAAGAAGGTTTTATAATATATTTAATAAACATAAATAATTTTCTAAATTGAGAATTAAAGAATATTCTATTAATCTTTCTATTAATTTTAAATAATATACCTTATAATACTAATTATTATCTATTACCCACTAAATTATCTATTACCCATTAAATTACCTATTACCCATTAGATTATCCATTACCTATTGGATTATAAATAACCTATAATATTTTGGATTACCCATAGGTAATAAAATAGATTTTTAGAAATCCTACCCATCCATTAGATACCCAATGAAATATATTACCCACTCATTAGAACCATTATCTAGTAGGTGGGGTCTTATCCACTGAGTTTTCTACGCAGACTAAGCTTGAAAGGCTGATTGCGAGTTTCGTTGAGAGAAACAATGCATGTATTGCATTAAGGTTTGATGAGAATCTCAATCAATTCCAGATCGACCCAAGTAATGAAGAGAGCTGTCTGAATTGACAGGCAGTATATTTATTATATAGTCCGAGATAAACATTATGGAAGAGGAACTGAAATAGTTTCGGGTTCGGCTAAATTTAAAAGTGAGCCGAGCCGTACCAAGGGACTAGAGAACTGGATGGTGGAGATAAGGACATATGTCAGGAGAAGAGTTATGGCAAGAGAATCGTGTCAGTTTTCTTCAAGAGAAACTCACTGTGTATCAACGAAACCCGCAGGAAATTAGACTGTATTTTTTATCATGATGTATTCCAATTAATTTAAAAGAAAATATTGCTTTGCTTGACTGTATACGTGTCCCTTGCATGTATAATTTAGGTAAACTTATTGTATTTTAGGAGAGATTATACTAGAGGCTCATGGACAGCGAGATCTTAGTTTCTCGAAGTCAAGCTCAACAATTTATATCACAGCTGTGGAATTGAACATTGGAAAAATCCAAATTTGCCTTCATCGAGACTTTTCATCGTTATAGAAGATGTAAAATTGTATCCAAACAACAGTATTTCCTACTAATTACTGTTCAACAAATGTGCCTTGCTGTTACACCACTAATGCTCATTTAAACCAACATTCAAATACATTTAAAGGTTTAAGCTACTGTGTCTCAAAAAAGAACTAATTCAATATCCATTAGCCATGATAACATAGAACAAAGAATGCCATCATGGGAAGCAGGGCAATCACTTACTCCTTTTGGCAATGGCAACTTCACGATCAGTCGATCATTATTTTCATCAACAGAGCTTGTTGATGCAGTTGGATTTGGGGAAGATTTTGATCCGAACTTCATTGAAACTTTGGGACTGTCCTTAATCTCAGCATTCTTATTTGTAACAGCAGCTGTAGTGCTTAAAGAAGTTGAAGGAGTAGTTGAAATAATAGCTGATAAGCGATCAGTAAATCAACTCAGGCAGAGAACAATTCAGTGGGGATCATACTCTTTAGACCGACAAAGGATGGGGTTCCAATTGGATCACGTCCAGGTTTCCTGTTCATTGCCTTTGCCCATTGCCTTCTCAACCGTCTGTTTTTCTTTTTCTGTCTTTTCATATCATCAAACGCATAGGAGATCTCTGCTTCTATACTAGAAACGCCAACTTTCTCTGTTCTCATCGTTCCTCTGTTTTGAGACACACTTTGAAGTAATGATAAGGAATCTTTGATTTTATTAATGCTTAGGTAGGAATTAAAAACAGGTAAAGAAACATACCACATTTCAAGACGACCACCAAAGACCGAGAAGAGCGAATCCAATAGTTACCATGCTCATTTTGGTCCAATTTCCTGCGTTTGCTGACATCTTGACTTGAGCGATCTTCCTCAAAATCCTCATGTTTGCGTTTGTTTGTGGGGGGAGTATCTGAGTTCAGAGAGTCTTCTTGTTGAACTTGCTTGGGTGTTGGACATGAACCAAAGGTAACCCTCTGTGCTGATACTTCGTTTCTCATTTTTGCTTAAAGAATAGATAGCGGTATGTTGAATATTGTTTGAGGGATTTGTGTAGACTGGTCAGAAAGCTTTCAAAAGCTTGGTGTTGTTGAAAAATCAAAATTTGCGCAGGATAAAGTAAACCATGGCTAGCCGACTTGGAGCTCGGGATACACAGCCACAAATTTCCGGTCTTATTGAAGAATTTATATTCACTAGCCTTAATGAGATTGAGTAATATTACTGGTTGTGAAAGCCAAATGATCGTTACAAAGCTGTCAGATGGAAGATTGCCCCTTTACATTTGTCTGCTCCAACATCGCAGGAACTACTTGATACAATGTCAAGAAGCCAATTGACTTTGTCAGCTCCTGATGTAGAGATATCTAATTATGCTGAGCTTTGTCTTTGAGTCATTGTACAAGATGTCAAATCAAAATCAAATGTAAGCTATTGTTAGATTCATATTGTATCTATATATCGTATATATAGGAAGAGAAGAGTGGTGCCAAAGTTTTAGTGCATCAGCTTATTGAGAAAAATTACTACTGCAGCACCCAGCACCCAGCACCCAGCACATGCTTCTAATATCAGGTTTTGAATATTTATTTAGTGAATTTCAACGTCAGAATTCTTAAAAAAGACTGACAAACAATCATGTCATTGATTTTAGACATTGGTTGGACATCATTAGCTTTGTTTTTGGCCTTGTTTTTTTAATAACCGAGATACCTCTTATGAGGCTAATCCGAAAACAAATTAGTTCGTTTTTCTTATGATCTTGCCCTTTTGAGAGTTACATTAGTCTGCTCATTTAATCTTTTAAGAAGAATGATATGCAAGCAACTCGCCTCCAGAAATAACACTCTCTTTCAAGGTTTTATTTGTCTGATCTCATGAAAGATGGGTTGTATGAACGCAACGAAACGACGTGCTAAAAAAGCCAAAAAGCGCGAAGAGCTCGAAGAAGCCAACAAGGCCATCGGAAACAGCTTGTCTCTTTCTGTTGTTCTAGAGACCCCTGATCACAATGTCAGTACTCTCAAGGTCGAAGATAATCATTCCCCAATCAGTAACCTCAAAAACTTCACAGACGAATCAGGTAAGTCATAGTGATTTGTGTACCTTATCCTAGATGTGACTTCTGTGATTTAGTCGCTAACTTTAATCTACTCCAGATACCAAGGTCTCCACTTTGACTTCTATAATTACTGAGCCCGTTCTCCCAAAGGAACTTTTTCTGCAGATTTTTGACATTCTTCTAAAAGATGTACCAAGAGGTAACTTTGCAGAATTCGAGGAAGGCATTGTGCAGAATGTTGTAGCTGCAATTTGTCTGGGCCTCACAAATTCTGAGAATTGGGCACTTTTGTACCGTGCCACCAGGACTCCTCGGACCTGGCCTAGGCCTATATGGTTTATCCTTCGGGGATTCAGCATCCATACCAAACTCGCCGTCGTGCATTAGAAAAAGGCCTCATATCTCAACTTCAATCCTGGATGCTACCCAAATATCGAGTGGCACGAATTGCAAGCCTCGGACATGGTAGCGTTCCAGATTTCGAAATTCCGCGCCACACTCATGGCAATACGCTGTTTCTGTCTCGCGAAGTCTATGGGGATGGTCTTGATGAGGATGAGGACGAGACAAAATTAGTCAAGCGATATACGGACCGAAAAATAATTATACACAGAGCTTATTGTTACAAACGCGAAAAAAGACCTGTGAACGAAATGAACGAAGTTCCTCTCAGCTTTATTTTGGCAGATAGATTGAAGCCGGCATCATCTTTCCCTTATACTACTGGTCTTCTAAGCTTCCACATGAACTTAGACCGCCCAAGCCTTTCGGTATGGGCGAGGAATGGTATGAGGCTGCAGCTATCGATTATTACAATAAGATTGTCGTCTGCTGGAAAAGATGGGAGACAGAGGGAGCACAGAGAGCTTGGTCCTATTTTCAGAAAACCGATGTTCATGTATGGGCAATGAGTAAGGATAACGAAGAGAGTCTCACACCCGAGGTACTGAAAGTCAACAAAGATTTGAGAAGAGTAGAGTCTACGTACAATCCACCGTGTGGCCTTGTCAGCAGAAAAAACAAAAGTAAGACACAGGAGACGCATGATGCAGATCTAAATTTTTCCAACCGAGGATGATATAAGATATTTGTACTCTGGAGAAGGATCATTCTGGTTTTATGTCATGGAAAAGGACTTTTAAAGATGATTGTGGAGCTTGTGGTAGAATGTTGCGTTTAGTTTGTCATAGCATCGATTCTTCGTCAGCTATTGTTTCTCATTAGACAGCAATCAAATACAAACTACAAACAAGATAATCAACTGATGACTGTCCTATTTGTTCTTTTTGTGAAACTAGTCCTGTGTCTTCACCGCCATGTCCGACATCATGCGTGTCTGTAAAGTTTGCTATTCGTTCTCAGAAAGAAAGGATTGTGTTTCCTACTTCATATTTTAATAATTAACTGTTCTGTCTAATTCTCAGGTCTTTCTTTATTCTTGACCAATAACGGCTTACTGCATCACAGTGAAATGATGAAGTTTCTAATGCAATTGCCATATCATAAAAACAACTGATTGCATAATTAGTGTTTGATTTTTAAAAGAAACATGGCGTAAAACTAAAGATCAACAGAATTAGTTTTTGCTCCCAGCGTGTAGCAAGAGTATTAAAATATAGTCCTCCTATATCTTATGCTTACACGGGTAGTTATCATTCTATCAATTCCAATTTAGCTATTCCTTTTTCTTAGTCTAGCAAACTCCTTTTCATGGACCGTTATCCCTCATCATTTTGCAAAGCTTTTCAATTCCTATACTGAATGACTACTTTATTTCTGACAATATATGATGTTTATATTCTCATATTCAGAGAAATACTTAATAAAAAATCACAAACTTAGGTTCGAACATATAATACATTCTAGAATATATACAGACATTACTCAATATCTAACCTAGCATGTGATCTCACGTACGATACGATTTTGTATACTTTCACCATTTTCTAGCAGGCTAATTTAAGGCACTATTCTCTTTACTTTAATCACTATTAAAACTTCTTTATCCCAGTCTTTAGTTATTTCATGATCATCAGAAATAACATTTTGGGCCTTGGCCCTCGGCCCTCGGGTTAGCGTGTGACTAGGAGCCTTTTACAGCAGCTGGTAAATAAGGTTGAGCTAGAGTACCTAGGTACTCAAAGATTGTTTTTCTTGGACACATTATTCCTCCAACTAGTTATAGAAACACAGCAAATTTTTCAAAACTTCTCTTGACTACTATTTGCTTTCTGTCTTTTTAAGTCATACCAGACATCCAAGCACCAGGATTTGACAATGGCGAGCAACAATCTTTCACTTTCTCATTCTCTGCATGATGCAGAGTTACCAGTAGACTCGGCGCCATCTGATAACACGATGAGCCAAGCGCTTACCTCGGGGCGGGTTCTAAGGTCCGCTACTAAACCTAACAAAAGGAGGGCTCTGGACCAGCAGGTAGCCTCAGCCAGACAACAGAAGCGACAGCGCAACATCCCTATTCTGGAAGGAGAGGCCGGAGAGGATGGAGTCGTTGTTGGAGGAGTCCTGAAAGTGAAGGCAAACCACAGGGACCTGGAACAAGGTAAGCTATCGAGATCATGGCACTTGCGATTGAAGGGCATTGAAACTAATTCTCGACGAAGCATTTCTCATAAGAGATGATGGCACAGACTTGGTGATTCCACACGAAGTGTTTCTCCGCGTCCTCAATTTGCTTTACGAAAAGGATGACATCGCAACGTTGATTTGCCTAGGACTTGCGAGGAAAGCATTTTGGTGCTATAAACAGCGACAGCATCATCGCAACTACTCAAAGCTTTCGCCATTGACTAAGATAAAATTGGCACCACGACTGAAGGAGTGGATGGGCTTTAGTTACCGAATTGCCTCCAGAAAAACCTTGTCAATCGCAGTTGGCTATCAATGCAACGTGATGTATTTGTCACGACGGGTTTACGGCAAGAGAGGTAGCGACGAAGAGACTGCTATGACTGGCAGATACTACAGTCGTGTTAGCTTACGCATTCCACAACCAGGGAATCGAGGACATCCTCTTTACAGAACGCTTGTCTCACCATTCGGCGAAGGTGTGGAGTGGAACGAAAAAGCGCTGTACGAAATCTTGCAGCTAGCAAAGCTCTGGAGGCAAGGATCGGGACTTCGTTGGGACGGAGCTTTGGATTACTTTTGGACCAATTATTTCTCCACCCCTTTTAAAGACTGGGTAGCAGACTACACGGAGGATGAGGAGAATGATGGTGGTCAATATGAGCTTTTCGCTGCGAAACAAAAGATAGAAGCATATGAAGAGCAGTTTCTGGAAGGATATCGGCTATGGGAGGAGGAAGACGATGAATACTAGCTGATTGTAATTAGGTCTGGAGATGTCGATATGGCACACACTTTGGGTTTTGTTTTGATAATGATAATAGTTAGAAAATTGTTCACGAAGGTATCGGCTAGCGGGACAGTTTAATCATCTTTGGGAGATATATAAGCGGTAGTGTTACAGTTTTGGAAGAATGAAATAATATTGAAACATCATCTAGTGCTTATTCATGGCTCAAACTGACTTGTCTAATGGCTTCCATCATGAACTCATAACACCTGGATAATACCCTCCATCGCAATCTCATCAACAGCACCAGCGATAATCGTATCTTCCAACTCTCGATTATTTGCCTCAAAATGTTTCACCTTTTTGTCAAACATGAGTAAAGTCCGTTTAACCTCCTGTCTTCCTTTCATTCCCTCATCATCCATCCAATCTTCGCGAAACTGATTGAAATTCTTCCCAATGACCCAGTCCCACAAACAAGTATCTTGAAAAGTATGCCACGATTCACAAATGGCTTTGAATCCAGGACCGTCGCCATTTATTGTTGAGTATTCCCATTCTTCAACCAGGAATAAGTACTCAGAGGCACTAGCATCGTACCAAGAATGACCAATTCCATGCGGGCTTGGCAAATCAATCGTGTTATCTATCATCGCATGTAGGCCGCGGCTGGACTTTAGCTGCAAACCGTCTTTATTCGTAGCATCGAGAATGGAAAGACAGGCCAAGATCCTTTTCTCAAATCTTTCCTCTTCTCTTGTATACCCCACCCCGTATTGAATCTTTGAAAGAAACATCGGGACCAATCCTGGACCACCTTTACCACCCTTCCCTGACATCATCCGATACCTTTCAGGAACCCAACTCTGCAGCAAAGGTGCGAGAATTGCTTGATCTTCCTTTGGCAGATATCCCTCGAAGATCCCATCACTACCTAGTCTACGTAGAAAGCCCAGTGGATGGGACCCTACCCATTAGGTAATAGTCCCAATAGATAAGTAATACATTTTATTAAATACCCAATAAATGGATAGGATCTTTAAAAACTTATCCTATTATCTATGGGTAATCCAAAATACTATAGATTACTTATAATTCAATAGATAATGGATAACTTAATAAATAATGAATAATCTAATAGATAATAAATAACCCAATAGGTAATAGATAATTTAGTAAATAATAAATAATTTAATAGATAATAGATAGTAATTAGTATTATAAGATATATTGTTTAAAATTAATAAAAAGATTAATAGAATATTCTTCAATTTTCAATTCAGAAAATTATCTATATTTATTAAATATATTATAAAACCTTTTTTGACTCCTCTCTTTATTAAATCTATTAATTATAATCTCATTATCTTCAACTCATTACCTTTTCGAATTATAGCTTGATAAATCAAATTGTATAACTTGATTTTCTATAATAATCTATAAATTATTATAAATTATTGAATCTTCGTTTTCCAATCTTTTATTTATTTAATTTGATATACCTTGTTTAACTTTGTAATCAATTTGAAAAAAATGCTATAATATCCTAATTAATAATATATTTCTTTATAATTAATAATGTTTTTGAAATTCCTCTTATACTATACATATAGCATTTGTATCTAATTCTTTATCACTAATATAATTCTTTTAATTCCAATCATCAAGTTATTTGATTTTAAAATCAATCTCGTCTTGTAAATTTACAATTTCAGCTTCGATTTTCTTTTCAATTAAAGCTATAAATTCTTTAATAATTTATATAATATCCCAGAATATATAATAGCCTTTATTTTTATTTAGAATTTTCTTTTATAATTTCTATTAATAATGAAAAAGGAAAATATTATTATGAATAATTTCTGGAATAAGTTGTTCATATCGATATAAATATAAATCCCAAGTATAATTGAATATTCGTTTTATATCAATTTTTATTATTAGAATATAAAGGAAATCCCTAGTTATTTTAATTAAATCTGAATAATTATATTCTTTTGCTTTTTAATAAAAGAGAATAACTATATTAAAAAAAGTTAATAAATTATTAGAGATATAATTAATAGAAAAATTAATAAAAAGATTTATAAGAATATAATTAAGAATCTATTTTATTTATAGTAATTTGTTGAAATCTGTATTGTCTAGAAGCATTTTAATAAAATTATTTCAAAATAATTACTAGATTATTTTTATTTGAATCTTATAAAGCTTAAAATTCAATAATTTTAGATAACAAATATTATTGATATTCGATTTCCTAAAGTCAATGAAATTATATTTCAAATTCAATTTGCTAATCCCTATTTTGATACTTCAATTAATAAAAATTTAGATTAAAAACAATTGTTTTCAAAGCTGGATATAATAGAGCTCCTATTATATAAATACTACTAAGATTATTATATATATTGTTATAATATTTATTCAATTTTTTCTCTACTTCATTAATAGCCTCTATTAGTTTTTCAACTTATAAATATTTTTTTATTTTTTTAATCAAACAACAATAACTTTTAGTTAGATGCTTATATAAATTATTATAAATACCTAATACATATAGCAAAATAATTCCTTTTGTTCTGCCTATATATATAATATAAAAATTGAATAAACAAACAAAATCAATAAGATATCCAATTTGCTTCCATTCTACTTTTAATAAAAAAAATATTTTTATATCAAAATAATTCTAGCAATATTTATCAATTATATTTCGAAGATATACTATACATATCAATATATAATAAGTCGAATCCCATCAAATTGAAA
The DNA here is from genome assembly GCA_014898285.1 of Botrytis aclada. NCBI lineage: Eukaryota > Fungi > Ascomycota > Leotiomycetes > Helotiales > Sclerotiniaceae > Botrytis > Botrytis aclada. The sequence goes on from RCSV01000005.1 coordinate 3,199,882, forward strand.
CATCCATTAAAAGATTAATTAGCTTTTTCAACTTTGTTTAATTATTTCTGATAAATTCTTATTGAATATTTAGAAACCTTAATCGTTATTATATACTAGAATTCAAAAGTATAGCTAGTTTTCAAATCTAAATAAAAATTAGTAAAAAGATTAATAAATAAATCGAATCATTTATTTTCGCGAGAATAAAAGGAGTAGTATTATTTTCAAATAAACGAATTCTTTTTAAATCATTTGTTTCTACATTATTATTTTAATCTCAAATAAACATTTCATTGGTTAGAGTTAAACGAATTGATCTAAAAAGTGCTTTTAAAGCAAGTTGGATAATATATACTAAACAAAGTATATACTGAATGTATTTATTCAGAAATCGATCTTTATTGAATGTTTCCTCAAATTATTAATTGATTTCTTTCATTATCTTGATATTATTAGATATATTATCAATAGTAATCGAAATAATCTGATTAGTAATATTAAACTTGTTAATAATATCTTTTATAACTTTAGCTAAAGCTTGTCCTGAATAAATATCTATTAAATTTTCGAATCCAATAAGCTTTTCAATTAATTCCCAATCTTTGAAGATATAATAAATCAAAATTTTAAGAAAAGATAATCTATTTGTATTAGACCAAGCATCTAAAAATAAAGCAACCTTATTCCCTTTCATTATTCTCAAAAATAATATATTCTTTTCAAGATTTTCAATTTGGACTATTAATCGTTTTCGAAGTATATATATAAAAAGAAAAAGAAATCCAGGATTTTGCATTTGAATAAACTATTATCATTCTTTATTTTCAATAATTTGAAAAAATACTTGTAAAGAAATAATTGTTTGTAGAAGTTGATTATAAAATGCTTTTTCTATAAGTTGTTTTAATAAACTTATTTAAAAAAGAATTAGCTTTTTATTAATATTTCTATTAATCATTTACTATCTATTCTTATAGTAAAATATTTATTTATCTCTTTTTAATATCCATTTCGAAGAATTGCTTTTTGATATATATTACTTTAAAAATATTTAGATAATATATTAGTATTAGTATTCTTAATTCCAGGGTGATTTAGTTCTTTATTATATTAACAATATATCAAAACTAGCTCTCCAATTCCTTTATTTGCAATTTAATTATATTTAGTTTAATATATCGATTTACAAATAATTGAATCCTAATGAATTTTCTTTATTAAATTAGTTGAATTATTGATCTGATTATTAAATCATTGAATAGTTTTTCATTATTCAATAAAATCAATATAAACTTCTTATATCCATTTAAAAAACCTTCCACCTTTTTCATATAATTCAAAAGACAATTCACAAAAAAATAAAAAACGAAAAGGATCAAATAATTTAAAATCAAAAGCATTTGAAAATTGATTAAAAGATATAATGAAGTTATTCAAATAAATTTCAATATTTAATAAATTTTCGAAAATAAAATCTATTCTTATAAGGAATAAGAGTATCAAATAAAAAATTAATAAAAAACTTAATAGAAAATATATAATAAAACTTCAATTTAATTATTTTATATTAAAAGATTAGTTTTAATTATAGAAACTCTTAATAAACTTTCTATTAGCTTAAATATCAAATAACACCTACAGATTTATATTTACAAATAAAATCAATTATCAAAGATCCTACAATTCCTAATCGATTTTCTTATTATAAACCAATCTTCTTACATCAATATATTATTTTCAATCATTCTCTAAAATAAAAAATCCCATATCATCTATTTCTTTAATAGATTCTAATCATCAAAATACAGAATTAGAAAGATCAATCCAATTATCCATTTTAGAATCATTTATAAAATAAACTATACATATTTTTCAAAATACTTTTTCAGAACTTATAAAGAAAATTATAGATGACTTTTATATTAAAGTTTTTTTAATAAGAATTAATAAATTAATTAAAAGATTAATAAAAAGATTAATAAAAATAATATATTATACTCTACAGCTTTCTTATATTCCTTTCTCAAATTACAAAGTTTATTGAATAAGCTAAACTAATTAGATTTTTGAAATAAGATTCAAAAATGGGAATATAAACTTATAACTGAAATTTGTATATATTCTTTATTAATTTGCCTTATTTCTTTTGTAACTAATAATAAAAAGAAAAGTGTTTAACCAAATTAATCAATTTATATAAAAAGTAATATAAAGAATAATTCTTACCTTAATCCTTTTTGGATTTCTCGTCGATTAAAGGTAGAAAAGACCTTTATAATATTCTCCGATTTCCTAGATTTTTTAAATAATGTTTTTTCAGTATTTCTTCAAGTTTTTTGTCAACATCGAAATAACAAATATTTATATTTCTAATAAAAATCAATTTCTATTAATCTTTTCATTAATTATATAATATAACTTATCTCTAAAGGATTTTGGGTATTATAAGCTAAAAGTGCTTCTCTTTCTTTAAACTTTTTATTATTCTTTTCTTTCCAATTATATTCTTGATTGAAATCTTTATTATCTTTTTACAAAGTTTTATATATTTCATTATATTCTTTTTTATATTCAATATCCTTTTATATATTATTATTATTATCTATAATAGCAAATTACTTATTATAATCTCCTCAATCTAAAGATATAGTAATACTTTTCCAATCGTTGTCTTTTATTATTCTAGTAATCAGATTAATAGAAATATTAATTGAATAAAGATATATATATACTGTTTATATCGAGTTTCAATATTATAAACAATTAATATTTGATATTGAATATCTTCAAAAGTATTGATAAATTCTTATATTACCTTCAATTTCTTTTTTATATAAATAATAATACTCTGATTTTTTGCTTTAATCTTTTTAATTTGTTTACAAATAGAATCATTTTCTAAAACCTTATTTCTTTTACACGCTTTAATTATATTAGTATTTTGCAATAACTTTTCTTATGCTTTTTGTTTTTCAGATATTATAAAGATTCTAAATTAATAAAAAAATTAAAAGAATCAAAGATATTTCATTATAAAGATAAGATTCTATAATAAGAAATCGAAGAATATTATTTATTAGAATAATCGAAAGACGAAAGAGAGATAAGAATTGAAAAATGATAATATAATAGTAAATTTTGAAATGTTTGTTTTTTTGTTTCCAAAGCAACAACCTAGATTCTAAGGCATCCATACAAAATATTATACAATACAAATAATCTTTTTTTTTCAATTTCATTTCTTTATTATAACAATAATAAATTATTCAAAAGATATAATCAGATATATTCATTAATTTCATTCTATTAATTTATCTATTAATTTTAATAGAATATTAAGTATTCAGAATTATTATCAATTACTTTCAAATAAATTAATACAATCTATATAAAAGAAATCTATTTGTAAGAAAATTCCAAAGAGAGTATATTGCTTCAAGTTAGGTAATAAGTTGATTAATAGAAATATTAATAGAATAATATACTAAATCTGATTTCTAGTGATTGTATTATATAAAATCAGAAGATATCAAAAAGGCGTTGAATTGTTGATTCAAAAACTTCCTTTTCAATATCTTATTCAAAAGATCACTTAGGATTTAATTCTAAAAGTTATTTGTTGGCAATCAGTTGCATTATTAACTCTGCAAGAAGTTGTTGAAGTATGTTTAATTAGAAAGTTTGAATGTAAGTTTAATCTAAGCTTTTGATTTCTATTAAGTTTTCTATTAATTATTTAATTTCAGTAACAAATCTTGTAGCGATTCATATAAAACGAGTTACAATTCAATAAAAGGATATGCTTTTGATTCAAGCTATATATAATAGTATTTTAGGATATTTATATACTAATAATCATTATGTATATACAAATTAAATTGATCATCTTGATGCTTTTTTTATAAATTTATATATATATTTTCTTTTAAAAGAATTATTGAATATTATGAATACAATGAAATACTTTCCTATTTCTATAATAGAAATACAATTGAAATATAATGTGAAAAAGGTGATTAATAGAAATATTAGTAGAATTCTTTATATATATTATATCAATACTTAATAGATCCTAGATTTTGGGTTACTCATTGGGTTCTGGGTTATCTGTTGGATTCTGGGTTACCTATTGGGTTTTAGATTATCTATTGGAATCTTGGCAATCTATTGGAGTCTTGGCAACCCATTGGGTAATCTATGGATGGGATGTTTATTTATACTATTACCTACCCAACCCATGGGGTCCCGATGGGTGGGATGTTAGATCGAAAACCCGACCCATGGGGCCCCATTTTACAGTCTATTCCTTGCTTTCTAGTTTCTTAATGTCTGTATCCTCACTCTCTGATACTAAGTTTATGATTACAGGAGCTTCCCTTCGAGGCTTAATCGTTTGATTGACTGTCAGTGGCATTTCTATACTGTTTTCTTGACAAATTCGACAGAGCATAACTCCCCTTTCGAGTTTTCTTCTGAAAGCTAGTTTTCTTTTAATCTTGCGTCCGTGGGCCTCCTTGGCTTTAGGTAGTAGACCTTTCTTTTTTTCAAGAGAACGATTCCGAGAAGGGGTCAGCTTGGCCTCAGAGTGGAGTGGGTATAAAGAACGGGAAAGGCGGCTTGAGAGCTGATTAAGTTTCTGCGATTGTCGCGGGGGTGTCTTTTTTCTGACTTGTTTTGGCATATTGAGGAGAGAAATAGATCTCTGGCTGATTTGGGGTGGGTGTGATGAGGATACGAGCGAGCTCGTTACTTCGATTTGAAACTCTAATTGTGTGATTTGGGTGGTGCTGATTGATTAAAAAATGAAACCGAATGAATTTGGGACTTTTTCAGATCTGAGAGGTTACGAATATGTGAGGAAGAAAACTCTTTCATCTTGGAGCATCTCGAGCCTATATAAACCTTCCGTCAATGGCATACGGCTCTCTTACGGTTCATAAATTAACATCACTGATTTTGGTGTTGCACTCTTTGCCGTACTAGCACAAGTTGAGCTTGAGAATTTAGCATCATTTCAAGGCCGTTTCTACATTTGAGAAATACGCGATCACATTGCAACCGTAATTTTGACAGACTTAAAAGTCTTGATAGTAGCACCGCACTTTCCACTCGGATACCGCGAAATCATTGTTTTAAACGAGTATTCAGAGTCTTTTGGTTATGCTCCTGCCTCTCCCTGTGGCATTCTATAAAATTCGAGATGACGAATATGGGGGGACTGGTATAGGCAGCAGGTACTTGCAAGACCTGAATGTATAGGGAGGTGGTATTACACACAACTCAATGGTATTGATCTGCCGATAGCATTCGGATTTTGCGAAGGTGGATAATCACGTAAAACGATACGATGGCCCAAGTTAATTGCACAAATATTTTGGAAGCCACAATATACACGATTGTAAATAATAGAAATCACATCACGTCACATCGATGACCCTTAAAGATATTTGCAAAGACCTACAGCCTAGCGCTCAGCTCAGGGAAACCCAGAAATCAATTTTCCTATGCATGATAACTGGGATAACCTCATTTCTTTTGGAAACCAGACAAATATTGCTTGAATAATTCAGGAATATCTACTGATCTATCCTGCGCAACTACTTCTTCAAATCTCACCACGAGACATCTCAGCTAACCCTGAGCCCATCCATCCTCGAAGTGCACCCCAGCAGCATTTCTCATCTATCGATCGGAGCTTCACCCGTCTGTCCCAACGAATATTTGCTCAAACGTTTGATATCATGGGCTCTCCCGTCGATTTTAAACGCCGAACATGTCGAGTTCTCTGAATAAACTTCGTACCTCTACGCTGGCTTCTGCTACGCTTCAATCTAACAGAGCTCTTCTCAACAAATTGGAATGGAGATCCTAACTTGGATGTATGACATTTGAAATCAGCGCCGTGATCTTTGATAAATCTGGCAAAATATGAACCCAATCATCTAGTCCTTCTGCTTTCTCAAAGAACTGTTCTTTGTTGCGCTCTTTAGCTCCGAATCGATTTCGAGACGGGGCGCTCGTAGAGTTAGCGGATGCTTGAAGTCGATTGAAAGGTGATGGAAGGAGATTTTTGGAAGTAAATTCTTGCAATATACCGTGGTTTTTTCGATTCATTTATTGATGTTCTTCTGTATTTTGTTGGAGGCAAGTCTTCTCCGTGGTCTTTTAAACTGTGCGAACGAAGAGGGTAATTGAACACAGATTTCTGCTGCTCGCCTTTTGAATCGAGAATGCTGCTGGTGTTAAAATCTTCAAAATTTGCAATGTGGATGTAAAGAGTTTGAAGTTTGAAGTTATGAAAATGTGTACATGAACTTAAGATGTTGCGAGATGATATCATTTTTTGGGGGGGCCATTCGCCTATTTGGGTGTGTAATCACACGCGTGACCTAACTTTAAATCGGCTGCTCAATCGGCTAGTGAATTTTCAGTCTATCCGGGCCAATCAAAATTGGGTCCGAAAAGTATCGTCGTAGCTTAGCGAGTAGAAGCCCGGCTACTTTGCACCACTCATAGAAGAAAAGTGTATGTAGATTATCTCAGCAATGGCTTCGTAAATCATGAAGCATTTTAAATCATCTTTGTTTCAATAATTGATATCTTTTAAACATGTGATTTCAAGTCAAACCCTGAATAAATCACTGTGTGTCCCCGCGGGCGCGGGAAGATGATGCCTTGAATCAGAGGGATTGCCTTAAGAAAGTATCTCTGTACAAGAAGATAGTTGGACTTTGATGTGACTCCCTCCTATGAAATGAAGTCATGAACAATCAGGGGCATACTTAGAAGAATTATTCGGATGTAATGGATGAATTTCAAGCGGCTAAAAAGTGATATTCTAGAGAGACGTAGGTTGGAGGTGATGACGTATGCCTTCAAAAAAATGTTTTCACAAATGTAATGGCAGCTGTGGCAATTAAGAGATCTACTAAAGGATTCGTGTCACCTAGATAAAGCAATAGAGTCTCTCATGCCTATCTACAAGTAATCTTAACTCTTGGTAGTGGCCTATATACAGCGTGTCATTTTGAATGTCCACTGCAATAGATCCCTAGGTAAACAAATCTCGAAGGTCGCATATATGAAGGATTCATGGTAAGATTATGTCTGCCTGCAATAATGATCTCCGAATCATATCTGATTAAAAGTTTCACATATTTCACCAAGATTGCGTACTTTTCACTCATCCATTTTATGGAAGAGGTGCCAGAACAAGCTCTTGTCGCATAGATAGCGAGACTTCCTTGACGATCTTTTTGGTATTTGATAACATCCAGGATCGCGAAAGACAATCCAGTATCTCAGGCATGTAAGAGCAAAGCAAATGGTATCAACAATTTCCTTGTTATCTCTCCCGAATCCTTTTCTTTCAGAACTCTCTGATATTCTGTAACTTGTATCCATATCCAAATCACTATCGTCCTTATCTTCAGTCAAATGTAAAGTTCATCGTGAGTTTCGATTTGAAGTTGACTACGAGTCCGGCTCGCGTGGTAATCGCATCATGGCTTCGAAGATCTTAACTACAACTTCATTCGGGAGGAAGGAAGGATTTGGATGCTGCCATAGTTACCAAAACTCCTGTATTTATGGTCAGAAAGTGTGTGTAATATGGAAAAAATAGATATACTTGGCTTGATAATAGACGGAGTAGTCTTTCCTTCATCCTCATAATCTTTGACGCGCCAAATCGCACTCTCCAGATCATCGCCATCTTCATCACAGATCGTTGAATCGTATTCGACTTTTCCTAGATTGGCTTCTGCACTCCCTCATTTACCAGTCTCAGCTTGTACAGTGCGGAGTTTTCGTAGAAGCTGTTTGCAGGATTGGAGAATGAGGCTTCGACATGAGGAAGAGTGCCGGAATTGCTTTCCCGATTGCCTTCCGAAATTGATGGCGGATGTCTTGGAGAATTGTCGACCTTTCTCCTTGTTTCCTGTGGCTCAATTGTGTCTTTTTCAAGTTCCGCACCATTTAAATCTTCAGTACGGGATTTCCTCCTGAGGCCAGCCAAATCCACTCCATTTGACACTCTCAAATCATTGAATTGTTCAACATTTACCTTGACGTCTGAACGGAATCTGAGTCGTTTATCTTATCTTTCTTAAACTTCTTGATAGAGTTCGCAGATTTTGTTGTTGAGTTGCGAGTTGTGGTTGATAGTTCTGTTATGGCTAGTCGGGGTATTTCGGAATATTTAGAGAATGGTCAACAGAATCACGGTTTTGTCAATCAAATTTTAAGACAGTTTTCAGCACATAAACTGTAATGGTAGCCTCATATATTACATCTAACAATAATCAATTTTACGTGCTTTGCATTTTGTAACAAAGTATATAGATCCAGCTACAGCGAGAAAACGGCAGAGGTATGAATCGTACCTCCCTCAGCTACAGGAATGTTTGAACGTCATGATCAAACCAGTATCTTTTCATTAAAGTAGGTGCTATTTGCCCCTCAAAACTGTATTGACTATGCAACTCATGAGCTAGGCAAATATTAAATAAGGTATATCACAAAGTGCTAGCATTTGGCCATCCATGCTATCGAAGTTGTAGAATCCAAATTGAGCAATCGTCAAGGAAGCATCATCTTCCATCGCTATTCATCTTTCTCCGTCCGGGTTCTTGTATTTGGAAGTATACCATTCCTGGGTTACTGAGTCTGTTCGAAGCTCTTTCCGTATGACTTAAGCCACTCCTTGATGTTTTCTTGAAACTTTGATGTGGGAAAGTCCTCCTCAGAACAAGCCCAATCATAATGATGACTCTGCCGAAAGTATCTCCACGCCGAACAATTGAAGCAGGGAGGTTCATCGCCTGTGAATAATGACCCTGAAGTATCACAATCTAAGCCGGCGCAAATCTGTCTCGCTGCCTCTATGTACCACGCTTTACCCAAGCCAAAAGGACTCAAGACTCCTCTCCAGTGTGGAGACTGGTGTGCAAAAGGTAAGCCAGCAGTAGAAGTGGTAGACCTGCAGGTGTAAAGTATCAAATGATCCTCATATCTCCTCGGCAGCTGTCTTTCCGCTAGGCTTCCCCTCCTGCCATATAACTCTCGGGATAGAAACATAGGAATTACCTCGTATAACGCGGATTTACTGTAGAAACTCCGATACTCCGGTCCTACCCAAGTCTCTAAGAGTAGAGCGAGAGCCATCTTCGAGGTTCGTGGCGGCCTATAGATAATGATATTTGTACCAGCGTAGCACCATGTTCTGGAAAAGGAGATCCAGTAATGACAACATGTCAATCCCAGACAAACTGCTCCGCAGTAGGCATCTGGTAAATTGTGCTTATCACGACTATCAACATAGAGAGAGAGCATTTCCTGAAAATCTTTCAAAGAATGTCAAAGATCTGGTCAACTATTTCGGTTGTAAGTAGTTTCTGTATCTTTATCTCTATCAATCTGTTAGCATGCGAGTACGTGCAGAGAGAGCAGGAAGACAGAAAGACTTACCGCTCTGGAATTTCTTGGGATTATTTTGTCTAATCTCAAGCGCATCTTCAACTGTGAAAGAATTCATGATATTAATGACTTTTGATAACAAAGGGGATGCTGTAGATGTGGTGGGAGGGCATCCTCTTGTCCAAAGAGCAATTTTTTCGACTACTTCTTGATCCAGGAAGAATTCTTTAGGAGCTGGTTTAAGTGCAAGGGGCTTTCTTAGATTTCTTTCAATCTTGGAATCCATAGTATTTTGTTTTTCATCTATGATGAGCTGAGTTTGAGAAATTGTAGTTCGATATCTCAATGTTGAAGTTGAGATTTATGGATAATAAAGAAGAAGGATAGCAAAGTGTGATTACAGATACAGTGACTACAGTACTAGACAGTTTCACAATAGTTCGGCTAATGTTCTTGATAAGAGAATCTCTTGTTTAAAATTGAACGATCTAAAACGGTCAGCTTCGGGCCAACAAGGCACTGGCTTGGCGTTAGATGAAGGTATAGCACCTAGTCCGGCATTTGCACAGCCACTTACTAATGGGACTTATACTTTTAGTCGTGTCTTCGTGAATACAGAATAAATTCCATGAGGTTATCATTTTTATCTATGTAGTCTACTAATGTCACATCTGTCTTTCTAACATTTTCTCGAACCATTTTTTGTTCCGTATAGGTCAAGTGTGAAATCATAGTCACATTCGCCAAATATGTTGATTAAGACTTGAGAGTTCACTTGTATGTTAGAGAGCTGCATGGGTTAAGCAGAGAGAGGGAGTTTTAATACCAGTAAATTGCACCACGCGATTCATAGCACACGATCGGTATTGCATACATCTCTCAACTTCTCAAGACTTTGAGCCTAGACCAGTCATATAACTCATTGAAAAAAACACATTAGACCTATTCAAGACCTGATAGTCATCACCGAGTTGATAGCAACAAAGGGTGGATGCAGAATACCCATTAAGGAAGAGAGGAAAGTGGTTGGAGAGAAAATATCAATACTAAGTTGTTAATCATGTAACTCATGATACATCCTCAATGTCCCAGACTTTACTCAGGAGCCAAATTGTATGTCAATACGAACGATTGCTTCCACCATAACCAACTCATCTCTAATCCCCTTACCTCCCATATTTTCAATACAGCCTCTGCAATGAAATATGTCCCCTTCCATTCCTGTCAGTAATTCGCACTCGTGAGTCTCACGAATTTCTTTTTGTGAGGAACACAACTATAGAGTTATTATCATCCCTTCCCTTGCTTGTAATTTTTTTCTATTTCTTGAGTTACGATGGTGTTTTTAACCTAGTCGTGTCATGAGATGCCATCAAAGAACTTTTGCAGCAGCAAAATATCAACTTTCTCCCATGTCATAAGAATAGAGTAATCCCGTTCTTCTGGCAACTGAAAGCCGTTATTCATCAGTAATTCTTATTCTTGGACTATAATTTCCAGTCATCCATACAATCCTCATATCCTTCCATGAACTTTCTTCCACCTTGCCAAATCTATTTCCGTAAACTCTACACAAGAAAAGGTCAAACATGTATAACCTGCTAGCTTATATAGAAGTAATGTTACATTGCCCTCGGACATCACACTCAAGATCGAAGTGAGGAAAATCCTGGTGTTCCGCAAGTAGGATTACCAAACACCTTCTTTGCAATTTTCCAATTCTCTATGAAATCTACCTTCAGAGTCATCATAAGACTTCCATAAGACTCAAATCTCATCAAGAATTGATTACTGGTTTGTAGAGATGATCTCAAGTGATTGACAAGTCTCGAATACAAGTCTCGAATATACTGGATCAATCTACAAAGGCACAACTAAGACCTCACAATTTTGCCACTGAAATCTGATGTATCACATCAAGAATATGGATTCTAACTGTGAAGATCAAGATTTCGGTATAATTCATGCGAACATCTCTACTTTATGTTTGATGGGCATAACATAAAGTAGACGATGAACTTACACTTCTCTGTACGCCAAGAATTTCTCTCAACCACTGATTATAAGTTTTCCAAATACATCCCAATCGGGAATATACATCTCGCAATGTGGGAATTTACCAAAGACGCAGGACCCCCTTCACATATATAAAATCCCGCTTGATAACTCACTTTTCACAAAGCCGAAGTCCCAAGTCTTGAGATGTGAAGCGTTGAGAAATCGTGCTTATTTTATGATTTCGCTTCTTCGTTTATGTATATTCTCTTCTCTACTTTGCCATACAGTCAGTAACTCACATTCATCCAAAAAGATCTCAACACACCTCTCCATCTCAAGAATCTTTTGCTTTACCTGCCTCTTTTACCCTCCCTTTTCTTCCTTCCGCTCCGCTTAGGTTAGGCTCAACCTGACTTAACTCAACCCAACCCCGAGAGTCAAAGCTCTCTGCTTCTTCCTTTATCTATATATACATCTTTAGTTTTGATTTTAACTCCAAAGAAAAAAGAAAAGTTTGAGAGATAAAGATTCATTTCATTGAATGTTATTTGTGGGAGTGTAGAATGATATATAGAGCTGAAATGTGCTGAAACGGGGTAGTGTTTAGAGGAGTTAAGTGGATGGATACGTATGCTTGAACAGATAGACAAATGGAGAAATGAAAAATCGTATATCCCACCTCCTATCTCCCATCTCCCATCTCCCATCTCCCATCTCCCATCTCCCATCTCCCATCTCCCATCTCCCATCTCCCATCTCCCATCTCCCATCTCCCATCTCCCATCTCCCATCTCCCATCTCCCATCTCCCATCTCCCATCTCCCATCTCCCATCTCCCATCTCCCATCTCCCATCTCCCATCTCCCATCACCTATATTCCTTTTTCTCCTTGCCCTCCCTCTCCTTCCTCCCATACATCCACCCCTCTCACCCCTCTCACCTCCTCCTTCCTTACTTCATATAAATCCCAAATATAAATTGAATCCAATCTCTCAACCTCTCATCCACTAAGCCCCCCCTCTCATTTCCCATCTCTCAACTCGATTCTTATCTCATCTCTTACTTTCCCATCTGCTGATTCATCATTCCTCATTACCTATCCTTTTCTCCATTTATTTTTCTTTTTACTCTTCTTTCCTTCTTCCTTCCTCTTATTCATCTCTCCCATCCATCAATCCATGCATCCATACATTTATCTCCTTTATTCTTACATCTCCTTTACAATCCTTCCTATTCTCCCCCTCCCCTCCAAATATCCAGACAGATACAGATACAAAAATAGATTACCTCCCTTGCCCTTGCCCTGATATATATACACAATTTCTTATCCCCATCCCCATCTCCATCTCCAAAGCTTATTTCCCTATTTCCCTATTTCCTATCTCCCCTCTTCTCTCCTCTCTTTTTCTCGACTCCTCTCCTTTCTCTCAGCCCCTTCGACACATATACACACACCCCAAGAAAGAAAGGAAGGAAGGAAAAAAGAAAGTACGAGATTCATCTCCATAACCACAATCAAGTACCATCTTCCCTTCCCCAACAAAACAGCATCACCTAAGTCATAGACAGATAAATACTTACCCATCAAACAATCTTTCCATCCATACGCATATCAAAGAATTTCACCCACAACTCTCTGTCAACAATCCCAAGCATTTCATTTCACTTCAATTTCTTTCATTCCATTTAATTATTGTTCACGTCATTTCAATCCCGTTGACTCAATAATAGTTCATACTACATTATAATCATTACAACATCCCTACCTACACAAATAGATTTTATCTAATCCATCCCCCATCCACCAAAAGATAAAGATTATATAACCACATCAATATAATTTTGAACATTCATATCCATTCATTCCCTCCACTCTATTCATCCATCAATCCACCATTTGTATTTCGAAGAACCTCACAATTCATCATCCAACAAATGATAAAAACTCCAAGTTCAACCCCTTCCTATTTAAACTCCCAAACACCTTCATTCATTAATAAAGAAGCCATATCCCATTGGTTTATAGTAACCCCCAGTTTCCAAACTCCCATCATAAATTCGATTTGATGTTTGTCAATAAATATTTGAAAGAAAACCATCAAAGATGAACATTGCAAAAAGGTATCTTTCCATCCGTCCATAAATAGCCAGTCGGCTATTAAGTAAAATCAAACCCAAAAGCAACGCAAATCCTCTTCACTTCCCTTAAGCAAGTGTCGTCTCCTCCTCAATGAACCCCGTACCCTCACTCCCCTTTTCCTGCCCCTCTACTTCACCCTTGAAACTATAAAGTCTAACTTCACAGTCCTCACTTCCTGTACACATCCTACTATCACTCAACCCAATACACGTAACTGGACCTCGATGACCCGTAAATGTTCTATCACATTTTCCCGTTCTCGCATCCCATACTTTAGTCATCATATCTTGGGCTCCACTGACAACTCTCAATGTGTCACCTGCAAGTGCCCATACACCTTCTACATGACCAAAGAGCGTTTTAAGGCAGCGACCTGTTGACACATCCCAGAGACGAAGATTATTGTCCAAAGCACCAGTGAGGATGTAGCGAGGAGGACGAGGACGATCTGCTGGCCAAGAATCAAAGAGAGATGAACCTTGAGATGAAGAACAACTTTCTCCTATTGGTCGATTGAGTTCAGTGGATGATGATGTACTCGATGTTCCATCATCTGCTTCTTCAACATCCACATAATCAAATTCATACTCGGGTGGTAGAATGGTAACTTGTTGAACTGGGCCCACATGACCTTCAAAAGTCTGGATCGTACGTCGAGTGTCAAGATCCCAAAGCCGAATAGTACAATCGTCAGAAGCAGAAAATAATGTTCTGGAAGCTGAATCAACTTTGACGGCATTAACCCAGTCCTTATGGCCCCGTAAACCGAATGTAGATTTATCTTCAAAATTCCAGACCTTCACAGTTCGGTCAATAGAACCTGAGGCAAGAAGATTTCCTTCAAAGTGAAGACCAACAACTCCATCAGTATGACCCGGATACGACGACATACATTCTCCAGTACGCCAATTCCAAACCCGAATGCTTCTGTCAAGACTTCCACTGATCAACTTGGTATCATCAAATTGTAATGTTCGAATTCCAGATGTGTGACCACGTAAAGTTCGTAAACATTCTCCCGTCTCGATATCCCAAATTTTAATGGTCGTATCATATGATCCAGTAGCGAGGATATTGTCATCAAATTGTAAACAGGTAACACCATTCGAATGACCTCGGAAGATTTTTAATGAGCATCGGCCATATTTCCAATTCGTTCCAACCTTGAATCGATCCTTGTATACATCCTTCCACGGCCTGAATTTAGGTCTTCCAAGACATGATGCCTCCGGATTGGTACGTTGTCGCTTTGAACTTTCTTCTGAGGACTCCGACTCCGTGGCACTTCTTTTCCCTGAAGCATTTAATGCCACAACACTTGTTTCTGTATTGCGCAAAGTATTCGACATGGCAGTGATTTGAGGTGATTGACCATTAAGGCCCAATCCTGTAGCTCTCAATTGTTGTTGCCTTTTCCAATCTCTCAACCGTTTTCGTTCCAATAATGGTAAACCCCATCCACACTTTGTACATTTTCTATCAATATGTTGTTCACACATTTTGTGCCACACAACATCATCATCCGCCATTATTCGCCATTGTCTACTGACTTGAGCAGCCTTGCATAAAGAAGTTGTATCGAGGTAGCAGAGAATCTTGAAGGAGATTTCGGAAGGTAAAGCTGTGATGAAGTCAATTCGAATGAGGTTCTTGACAGCGGAGGAGAGGTAGGATAGCTGTGGAAAGCAGCATTGCGATAAGATGCCTTGAAGCATAAGGTTTCGATGCTTCGATGGCGCAGCAGAGAAGAGAGTCCACACATGAGAGATACCTTGTTGATCTGATTGCGACAAGGTCTCAAGTTCCTATAATCATGTTAGTAGATGTAAGGGGACCGTCAGAAGGGGGAGATGTGAGGGGCGAGGGGTAGATTGTGTGACGCACTCTTTGTAGATTCTCCATTGTAGGTTCATCTGCGGTTCTTCGACATTTCGAATCCGGTCGATGTCTATAGCAATATTTTGTATTTGGATCCTTTCGTGAGATGGATGTAGTTTGTGGGGGTCCAAAAGGAGCGTATTGTTCTGGAATATGTTTCGCAAGGAAAGGCGCCACGGTTTGACCTGCCAATTTACTCGTCGACGAGATAGTAATTGTAGGATCTGAGTGATCGTGATCGGCTCTGCAATTATCTTCCATTGAAAGAGGTTCGATGGATTCAACTATATCCGTATCAAGATTTTCGCGAATCGATTGTTCTTTTGTTGCTAAACATAATTCTTGAATGCCTCCTGTTGAAGTATTCCTCCTTGACCGCTCCAGATCCAACTCGACGTTATGGCGCAATGCTGAAGATTCGTCATGATTTGACGCCATAGTGACCATGTTATGGTGAAATATTAAGGAATGGTGGAGAGGTCCAGTAGTATTGCGAAATGGAGTGGTGTTAAGACCAGGGCGACTTAGATAATGCAATGAATGTCTCGAACGCGCAAGATGTTGAAGTAAGGTTCGATAATCATGAATGGGTTCTTTTTAAGTCAAACCATCAACTATAATTGTTCCTTTCCTCTCTTTGCTGAGTTGTCTCTTGTCTTCTCTTGCGTGCGCAATCACCAGTCAAATTAAGAGAGGGTCGCTGAGTAGCTAGCCGGGTTGGTGGGCGAAGTTGAGGTCAATTTT
Source organism: Botrytis aclada (assembly GCA_014898285.1). Classification (NCBI taxonomy): domain Eukaryota; kingdom Fungi; phylum Ascomycota; class Leotiomycetes; order Helotiales; family Sclerotiniaceae; genus Botrytis; species Botrytis aclada. Next base: position 3,216,041 of record RCSV01000005.1, read on the forward strand.
TGGTTTATTGCGTGCTTTGGTGTTGTTTTAACCCAGGGATTAAGAATTTTAGTGTGAGATTACCTAGGGAGGTTGATATGTAGGTTGGCGAGGTGGGCAGGTCACTAGATAGATTATTTGGATATTTGGATAAGAAAATCCGGGGGGGGTAAAAGAGCAATACGGTGTGGGTGTGGATGGAGGGAGTATCTGCCGGTACTTTCTTTTGACACAAATATGGTTTCTGGGGTAATGATCCTAAGAAGTTTAAATTGTGATGCAACTAGTATATATATATATATATGTATATATATTATATATATATTATCACAGAGCGATGAAAACAGCATTGTGATGTGTAGTGCGGTTGTCATTGTACGTATTGTTTCTCTCTTCTCTCATTTCAGTAATTCTAACTTCACTTATCTTTCCTTTCTTCACTTCCAAGAGGCGACAAACGAATCTAAAAATGGCGTGCGATTGATTCATGCCTCAGGTTTCAATATCACGCGATCGAAATTAAAAATTGATCATTTTTTCACAGGAGAAGTCTAATAATTATGTAAATTTTACTCAAGATTTGAAAAGAATTTGCCCGCGAAAGAATTGGGATGGCAATTCCATTCATTCCAGAACATTTACAAATTTGCTTCTTGATTTTAAATCACATTCGCCCTCATCACTCTTTTTGAGATGTTGTCATCATCTCTTGACTTCTTAAATCCTATACCTCTTTCGCCTCTAAATATCTCTCTGTCAATGTCACCTTATCGTCTCATGTAACCTTTCAACACGGCGAACAAGACCCAGAATCCAAAGCTGCTTTAATCGACTATTCTTCCTCCTTCCTTAATTGTTTTGGCCGCCATTCATGTATGATGCTCTACTCTCCGCATCTCCTTTGGGATGATCATGATCACACAATTATCATCAAAGTTACTGTAACTATTGGATGTAACAACAATAATTGCCCGGTTGTTCATCGAGAGCTGAGAGCGGAGAGCTGAACCTCACGAAATGCCCCGAAACCTCCAAGAAACACCCAAGAAAGATCATCTTATCCCATTACTCCGTCTTGATCTTGGAATAACCTCACCAATTGCTAAATGCTTCGACATGCAGTCAAAAATCGTCATAAACTTCCTCTAATCGGTAAATCATCCACCACGTGGCTGAGATCTAACCGAATCGCATCTTAGTTTCAAGTGAAGCCCAGGAATTGGGTAGCTGAGGCTGCTGAGCTAAGATTCTGCATACAGATACGAAGTCATACGAGGGAAGGAACTTTGTTGTTTCACGAGTCAATTTCAATGTCAATGTCAATGTCAATATCAATATCACGATGTACAATCGAGATAGTACCCCATATACAACAGGCTCATCAGATTGAAACAGGTGCTTGCAGTCTGAAATTACAACCAACATTACTTCGCAAACACCCATCTGTATTTAACCATCGATGCACCTTTCCAGTTACATAATTCTTCCACAATGCCTATGTTTCACTACACTTTCATTGGATCTTTTACGCACATCTTAGAGCCAACCAGTGATATGTTAGTTGCGTCTGATCAAGTTCCAACTACTTGTTCCTTTGCAAATGCCTCACAAACGAACTTGTGATCTTTCTACCTTCTCTCCCCTTTACATCTCGGGTATGCTCTTCAGGGCGATGTGTTTGGAGAGAATATTGGTACGCATCTCGTTCACATTACGATCATCTGAGTCGAAATCTACACTTACTTACTTACTCACTTACTTACACTTCAAACAAATCATGATCAGAGCATAAAAATAACAAAACGATACAATGGTATCGTCAATTAAACCTATATCTCGTACCATTCTACCTCTCAAAACAATCCACAATCCATAATCCATAAATAAAACACCAACACCAGAAATATTCGTCCATTCAGCCCCGCCCCACCCCGCCCCATATTTCAAATCGCAGGTATCGACCCTCAAATATCAGACGTGCAACAAATTCTTTTTTCTTTTTTCAATCACGTGAATAGCATTCCCCGAGTATTTGATTGGTCGGATACACTCACTACTGCTTTGAATGAGGTCATCGGGAGAATAATTGTTTGTCAAGATACTGGCTGGGGGGTTGGTTATGAAATTTATCGATGAGTATACGTATAAATTCGAGAATTTTGGTAAGTTCAATGGATATGGATCACAGGAGTTGGTGTATCTCGATACAAATCAAGGTGAAAAAGAGAAGATAGATTAGATGATCGCTGGAGAAATGGAAGGGGTAGAGGGGTTAAGGGGGTTATGGTAGTGAGTATTAGAAAACCACTGGTGTAAACGCAAGGTAGAGGTAAATTTATACCATTCCCCATTAAGAGAATCAAGTCGCTAAGGGAGAGAGGGAGAGAGATTGAAATTTGAAGGAGGTAAGCGGAGGGATACAATACGCAAAACAGATAGATCTCAACGTTTTCAGAATCTCACAAAGCGAAAAGCAATATGCGCAGAATCAAAATAAAGAAAGGAGGAAAATGTGTGATTGAGTAAGTAAGCCCGATTGTGAAATGTGATAACTCATATACGTGCCAATATGTTCACATAATATCTGCCTACCTGGCGTGGTAACTATCACATGATGTAATACAACATTTTCGGTTAGGTTAGGTTTAGGAGAGCTGGGAAGGATGTCTATGTGGGTGGGAAGGATGGACTGATATGATACTATTTGAATAGTGATCATGTATTCAACAGTACCTATCGACGGAGTGAGTGAGCAATAAAGAAACAGCGTGCGAATCATTAGCGAATCCATCAACCTGGTATCTGGATCGACATCACACAGAATGACTCGACGCATCTCGCTATCGATTTAGCGATTCGGCTTCCTTTCCGATCCCCGGGCCTTGTATAGGATTGTTATCTCACTGTGAGTAACTTCTGATAACTATTTAAGATGAAGGTCTACATGTCTCCCACCTTGAATTTTCTACGCGATATTCTTTTTGCGAGAAATTACTATATTCGGAGCTATGCGCGAGGTGAAATCGAAGACCGAGTGTATAAGTCTTTCTTATAGTCTTTACTATAGTTTTTATTATGGTTTGTAGTTTATAGTTTATAATCGTTTTCCTCTCCCTCAAGTCCCTTTTCCATTCTCTTATTTTACATTCGAATTCTATTTAAAAATTGTTATATGTTTTGGGAAAGTGGTTACCCCTTCCCCTTTTCTTTTTTCAATCGCGGCTTTTCTAGCTTTATATTTATTCTATTTATTAATATAGAAAGAAAAAGCGATGATAAGGTTATGGAGGATAATAGTGATGAGCATTCGTATAAACCCATTAATTTGTATAGGATCTATATAATGAAATCTTCACTTGTGCTGTATATTTCATCTTAGTGTCCACTCACTCTTTTATCTCTTTTCTTTTCCCAGATTCTATTATTCCTCTTTCCTTTCCTTTCCTTTCCTTTCCTTTCCTTTCCTTTCCTTTCTTCTTTAGATTTATAGCTAACTTTTAAATAGGAATCGATGACGATAACAACGATACCTTTAAATTCAAATCGATGACAACAAGGTATAATCTTTTTCTTTTATTCAATCTTTTCTCCTCTCTCCTGTTCAATATATTTCCCATTTTCCTTTCTCTTTCCCCATTTCCTATTTTTCTACTCAATCTCTTTCCTATTTTCCCCTCTCTCCTATTCAATCTTTTCTCCTCTCTCCTATTTAATCTCTTTCCCATCTCCCCCTCTCTTTCTCACTTTCTCATTCAATCTCTTTCCCATTTTCCCCTCGCTTCCCCATTTCCCGTTCTTTTCCCCATTTCCCATTCAAGCTCTTTCCCATTTCCCATTTCCCCCTTCCCCCGTTTGATCCTCCCACTGAATCCCTTCCCTAAAGCTCTAGAAACCCTTCAAATTGTAGATTAAAAAGGTGGATATCCCGTAGATTTAGCTTAGTAATCAATAAAACGGCCACATCGCCCCCGACTATTACTTCCCTTGTTAATATGATATTAGAAAGATGACGGAAGCGCTATGGATTGGATGGGATTGAATAGAAGATGGTCTAGCTCCCTGGTAGAAGTACGTAAATATATCGAATCTGCACGATGTGAAAATATACAAACACACAGCTCTGCGAGATTGGAAGGAGGATCAGCACAAAGCCGAGAGTAGTGCGGTACTAAGTTGTAAATAGTTAGTACTCGAGTGACATGGAGTATGAAGAATGAGATATGAATTCGCTGTTGTGATTCCTTGAAGTAAGCTTGTGTTAGGGGCAGGGTGTCGAATATGTGAGGGGAATATTTTGAGTCAGAGGGCTTCGAAGGTAGTGAAGAATCATGGGAATCAGAAATAAAGCATAGTATCGCCAGATTACTTGACTAATTTTGCTAGACATAAACCAGTAATTTTGACTCCAAGCTCTACGCACACATCCGACTCTTTGTATGAAGTAAACTTGATAAGTCGAGAATGTGGTCTGAATGCAAACTGGAGATTTATATATTCTCTACATGTAGAGAACGTGCATTAGTATATATCACAATTTCTCGTGGCTTTTAAAGTGCATTGTCATTGATATGACAGTTATGCAAGATACACGGTAACACCAATGGTCCAGATTGTTGGGAACATTTCCTCACTCGTCTCTAATATTATCATACACGACCATAGTTGCACATTGAGAAACCAGATGAATTGAGAAGAGAGGAGATTCACTATTCATAAACTAACTAAAATAAGACGGTCTAAACAATCCTGCTCTATTGCTGGCAATCTGAAGGCAACGAGACTGTGAAGATAACGACATAATCATGTCATATGTGTCCACTATCCCCAGACTTGCCAACAAGAAATTGCCTAGTCCCGCCAGGTAAAAGTCGAACCATTATGTCAAAGTTGACGTTACTCGTGAAAGAGTGTCATTGCTCTGACTATAATTGATCGGGAAAAGAAGAGAAGTTTTCGAAGCAGCAATGGTACTGCATAAATATCACAGTCCTAAAAAAAAACTGGTGAGATAACCTTCATCCCACCCCATCCCCCAATAACAACCCGAATAGACTCCGTCATTCAAACCTTCATACTTTTCGGTAACGGACGGCTCTTCACTGCCCTCAGCATCGCATTACCAACTTCCCTAACCTTCCTCTTATGCTCCTCACTTCTCACATCCACCAACTTCAACATCTCAAACCCATCCCTCATTCCCACTTTCGACTTATCTTTGCCCAATCCACGAGATTTCTTATACTTCTTTGCTTCCGGCTGCGCCTCCACCCAATCTCTCAACATCCACCCTTTATAAATCGCCCAGGCGTGGTAGTGATGACTATATTCTTCCGAATCCCTAAGCCAATGGTATTCCTTCTCCGTATGGCAATCCGACTTCCACTTAAAGATTGTATGTTTGAGAAAGCGCGCGGTGGCGGCATACCATTCCTCGCCCATTCTGTACGGGTTTGGAACAAACCAATTCAGAACTGACGGTTTCTTAAGGGTGTTTAAAGGAAGAGCATGGTAGATGGAATGGAATTGGGAAAATAGGTTCCGTTGATGTTCCTTCATTCTTTGGGCGAGTCGTTTCTCTTTTGCGCCTCCTTTCTTGGAATAGACATCGTTACTGATGAATACATCGATGGTCTCGATGTAATAGAGAGCGATGGCGTCCTGATGGTGGAAGAGCATAGGTCGGTATGTGGGAAGCATCCAGTCAATTAGGAGGTCGCCGAGGAGGTACGGAAGGCCGTCTTTGTGGAGGTTCCGTGTTCCGGGGGCTGGATCCCGTAGGGAGACTTTGGCGCTGTGGATCGAGCGGAAGATCTCCCGGTGGCGACGAGAGGTTAGGGCGAAGCAGACGGCGCTGCAGAAGTCGCTTTTGAAGGTTTGATGTTCGGAAATGAGACATCGGAAGATGAGGCGGATGATTTCGACGGGGAATTTGAATTTGGCGGCTGGGAATGGGAAGTGTGTTAGCTAGAACTATTGTGTAATGAGAAGGAACATTGAAACAGGTTGAGTGTGAAATGTTAAGATGGAGAAAAATTGATAGAACATGGGTGCAATAATGGCTGAGGAGGCTCAGCGCATAGCACAGGAGTGAGGATATAACATGTACATGAGTAGGCGGCACTGTATGTTTCCTGATAGAACTAATCACCGTAGCTCAGACACATGCGATGCGTACTATGCTCTGTTTCTCATATCTGAAGAACTGCCAGCGAACATTGCAAAACTATGACAGTACAAGTAGCTAAAGCGTCTGGAGAGTTAAGGAGAAAAGCACAAAATGAAAACGGAGTGACAACTAAGAAATAACGAAATCTAACCTTTTCCTCTAGCAGGATTGTATCTCCTCTTCCGCGCAGGTTGAGAGCTGCTTCCATCATCCTCTGCTGATCTCTTCCTATATGGTCCCCACGTCCCTGCGAGATGTTAGCAAGCGTTACTTGGAGTAAATCCAGGTTTAAAGAAAGAAATAGAGAAGTGGAAGGAGAAGAGAAGAGGCGTAGACACTTACACCCACGTTCGGGTCTTGATTTGTCGCCGAAGAGGGGTTTCGGGTGCTTAAAGGCCTGCTTTACTGCCGCCTTGACAAGGCGCATTGTTTTTTTCGCTGACGGGCTGAGCTCCATCCTCTTGGTTGGGAGGTGGAAGGAGTGGAGGTCCAATTTGAGAGGAGAGCTGGTTGAGAGGTGCAGTAAGATCATCCTTTGCAAAAGCGGAGCCAAGTGATGGATCATTGTTAGCTGCTGGGGTGTTTACTGTGGCCGATGTTGAATTCTGCGAGACGTCGCTATCTTTACTGGTTTGCTTTGTCTTTGGAGGTTTGGACTGCTTTGACTTCGGGGGCGGGCGAAGCTTGGGAGACATCTTGAATATTGAAGTTGTATTTTTGCTGAAGGGATTATATGGAAGATAGATTGGATGGAAGTTGAAGGAAAAGACTGAGAGTCCTTGGAGGTGTGGCTGGAAGGTTGGATTCTTGACGGCGGGGAATCTGAGAACGCTTGAAATAATACACGGGACCAGTTGCTCCAAAATCAAGATTACCTACAGATGTTGGTCTAGTAATTCTGTAAATGGTTAGTGTGGATCTTCCAGACAAATCGCTTAATTCGCCCTTGGATTATCTAAATCTTCACATTTAGGCATTTAGGCCTAAACGTGATCTAATCAAGAAAATTAGATATCAAAGTGGTTGTTAATTGGTCTATTTCATGTAAAATAACACACTAGTTGATTTATTTCAATTTGTAAAGTCGGCCTGTTGGTATGCTAAAAAGTACAGGAAACTACTCGTGCGGTGTGGTAAATCCTAGCATGCTTAAAGCATGGCTTTTTCGTTGTGATTGGCATTATATAGACCAATCTACTCCCTATCATAGCTAGCTAATTAGTTGAATGGAGTATTAATCTAACAGCCTTACACTCATGCTGGTAAGATAGGTCATGTCATGTTTGCTCTATAAAACTAGGAAAGTACTTCATCATTTCACTAATATGATAATCAGAAAGAGGTTCTGCTCAAGTCTCACAAGTCAGAAAGTTTACTTTGGTATGTGAAAGTATTAATTGGTATTCGATAAGATACTTCAAGAAACTATGAGTGTGTAAAATACAATGAGAATGCCTTGATAGTAGAAATCGACGGATGAAATCCTAAACGCAGTAGGTAGTCTTGCATTCCATACCAATTGTGATTAACCCAACTACCAACCTCCTGCAGCCATTTACCCTCATGCTGTGGCAGAATCTGGTTTTACCGTGCAGCCATACTTCACGATATTAACAGCCACCCATGAATCACCTAGACCAAACGGGCTTTGGATGTTACGTTTCTTTGGTCTACTATTTAAAAAATCAAGGAATCGATCCTCGAGAATCTTTTCTTTGATATTTTCGCTACCCGATTCCCCATACACGGCACAAGATAGATAGCAAGGCATAAACTGAGAAGTTGGAAGACGATATTTGGGGCCCATCCACTCCTTGAATAGCATGAATTGCTTCCATTGGGAAGAATTGAGAGCCTGTCTGTGAACTCTTTCTTGATGAAAGTAATAGTCCCACTTCCTAACGGAAACGGCGGAGTTTCTCCAGGAAAGGGGTCTGTCAACGTGTAGACACCTTCTTATTCGTACTCTTCGACGAGGGTCCTCATAGCACGGATTAAACAAGGGGATCTTGTCGCATTTGAAATCGATAATACCGGGAATATGGTCCATGTGCTCTTTGAGGTAGCTTGTATGATCCAGGTTACGAAGTATTGCCCAATTTCTGCGGGAAGTCAAGCCAAAACAAAGGGCTGTGCAGGTATCAGGATCGCGTTGTTCGAGGAGAATGTTCAATATCTTGTTGATGATTTCGGTAGGTGCGCTTTCAATAATCGATGGTTCTGCTGTCGCAAATTCTTGTGTCTGGCCTTTCGCTGTAACTGTGGAACCGACACTCGATACTACGTTGAGTAAATTACATTAGCAATGTTTCAGGAGGCTTACGTTTGATCTTACCTTCTCCATCAACAGCAACTTCTCCTAGAAGGAGATTCTTTTCCAATTGATCACTTGATGGTCCTGACTGTTGTCTCATGCGAAGGTCTTGATAGCTTAAGGTATAGAATTGAATAACTTGAGCCTGGTGTACAGAGACTAGAAAAAATCGATTAGTTTTATTGACAAGTGGAAGAAGTAAAAGTTGCAACTCCAAGGTATTCAAGGACTTTACCTTTAGGAACCTGTCTTAAGCACGAGGCGCTGCTATGAAGGATCATAGCATTCATCATTTTGAATTGTGTGTTTTGAATACTTGGTATCAGGCCGAGAGATATAATTGATGAGAGTCAATGGATCTACTCAGAATGATAACATTCGAGGATCTGGTGGCTTGAGTCTTGCTGTAAATCATTAAGTTGCTGTACAACACATTTATACACAATCAAATCCAAAAATGTTTTCGGGTGGCCTCGGTTCAAAGAGTTCCCCCTTATTGCCGAGATAATCCCAGAATGCTCACAGATGTATTCAGTTTCTCGAAGTGAATGTTGAATTAAAGATGAAAGTACTATTTTGAATGACAAGGCTTTCACTGCCAATAGGTTAAGCCCTTTCATTCAATTGCACCCGAAAGGTGTCAGGAAGTACACAAAATAATGATTACCTCTACATCCTGCTTTTTTTTTCAGTACTGTATCAACAAAACTCGACACGACCCATTTACAATAGTCGGAAAAAATCCAAAATCGATAAGATGACCTCTTCAAATGGACATGAAGTCGTATTAGGCAACACTGCAGAGAATCAATGGGAATATGATATCGTGTCAACAGCACATCCCAGGGTTCAATCCCGCGTTGAGAAATGGCTTAGCCAAACCGAGGACCAGCAACTACCAAAGATCGAAAGTAAGCTACAAACTTCTATGAATAAGACTATAAGATCAGTCGCAGTACTATAGTCTCATGATAGACTTGTTACTAACACGAGTGTCTACAGATCCTCGGATCCCCGTCGAAATTATCTTTCAAATTATCGAAATACTTCTTACCGGCAAGGATGAATGTACGGCAATCTGCGTCGCTATAACAGGTCGCGCTTACTATAGATTCTTCCGTTCAGTTCACCCAGAACAAGTACCTCTCACTTCAAGAGCACCATACCCTTCTAGCCCAAAGGGGTATCCGCCTAGTCTCGCAAAACTTCTGCACGGTTCGTTGGTTCCAGAGTACCGCTTCTCAAAGCAACTTCGCCAATACCTTCTTTGCTCTATCTATGGAGTTGAAGCTGACACTCCCAAAGAGTGGAATCTGATCCAGCGAACTAGGGACTATCACAGCGTCATATCAAGACAAGGACGCGCAGTCGGAAAACTCATCTTGCCAAATCCATTTGGAATGGGAACCGATTGGTATCTTGCAGCCGTTCGCAAATTCGTCAAACATGTTGAGGAAGCTGCTCCAGATGTATCCACCGTCGGCAGCAATCTCATGCAATATGTACCAGTCGTAATTCCCGGGATCTCGGTGATTGGACTAACAATGAGTACATTTTCGTCGACGGGCCTTCCAGTTCGTTTAGTCAACATGGCTCCATCTCCATTGACGGATATTAGACCATGGCTACATGGAATACCATACCCGGGAGTAACCTCGACTGGACACATAATGCCTGGACAAACGATGCTCGGCCAAACACCCAACCAAGATCAACTTCGAGAGAACTTGAGAATGACTAATCTTGCGGTCAAAGACCAGTATGCAAGAGTTACAGGCATGCCAAAAACTCATCTTTGGTATTTGATGGGAAAGTATGTTAGCACGCGGGTTCCAGATCATGATATGAGTGGTAACGTGCTCGAGAAAACTCGGCGTATGTGTTTTTGGGAGGCAATAGTTCAAGCTTCGAAACAAGATTGGGAACAGTATTTTCTTCTTTTTGCTGATGGGATTGAAGTTGCAACAAGTAATGAATAAGCTGGGTTGTGGATCAGAGGGTGCAGGCTTAGGTTATATGGTTGCGAGATATGGAAGGAAGGGTTTCTTTGATCTTTGACGAGGCTACATACCATCTTCCGGGCTTTGTATTCGAAGGATAGTTCTACCGGAGAGATTGACTTGATTGAGGAGAATGGGTGGACTTTTCAAACTATCATGCAAAGGTCAGCGGGGCCAGGTATACTCAAAGTATCTAGTTTGGTTTGAGAGAATTCGAGATAGGCATTAGCAATGAAACATAGTTGCAGTAGCTGTTTGAAGTAAACACTAGAATATAACTCATTCTAGTTGTTCGCAATCAACTAATTTATTCGCTTGTATTTCCAGAGCTTTCAAACCCACTCTTCTTTCAAATCTGCTTGACTTATCTCCATCCATGAACTATAGCTTCGAGAAAAATTTGTCATTATGGAATGTTAAATGCATATCAGATCAAGATAGGATCCCATAAACTCAAAAATATGACCATCTCCGAGCTACGGTGATAGCCCCATCCAATCAAATAGTCGGCTCTCCAAGCGGCCGACTAACATGTGGTTATTGTATATGCAAATCCCTAGGCTGAAACTTGTGGTTACGATACGATTGTACAAAATTCGATAAAGTGAATTATCTCACTACGGTTCAAAAATTCAGCACCGTAAAAAGTGGTAGATACGGCGTATTAAATCTTCGATACGGCATTGACTTCAAGCGAACTCGACTTAAAGATCTCGACCCCTCCACACAGCTTCCTTTATTATCCACATCACCTTCTTGTTCCTTTCCAATAAGAACAAAACTTACGTCAAGCAACAGACAACGATTAATTTTCGAGAATTGCAGATCCTCTTCAAAATACGCTAGAGATCGATTAAAAAAACAAAAGACGCACAATGGTTTGGAAATACCGCCTTAAGTCTAAAAAGCAGAATCAAGAGACTCTGTGTAAATCACCAGGAACTGAATTAGTCGCGATTAGCAGTAAGTAAATTCTATTCCTTGTGACAAATACTTCTTGCCATCATCATTTCATATAAAAAAGTCCCTGATTGCATGGAAAGCTAACATGATTACCTCCTAGATAATGTTGCACCAACAAAAAAGAGCGAATTCAAGGGTTTTCCACTGGATGTTATAAACATACTGTTCGATATACTATACGACGAAGACGAAAGGACTACCATCATCTGTCTTGCCCTTACATGTCGAAGCTGCTGGAACTTCTTCCAGGGTAAACCATGGAAAGGATTTAAGTTCGGTACAATGGAAGATGGATCCTTCTATGAACGATGCTTTATCGAACTGATTGAATCCTGGATTGGCCCAGGCTACCGTCGTATTGGTCCTGATAGTCGGTATATCGAAACACCGTTTCTATCGCGCGCTGTGTATGGAGATCATCCAGGGGTGGAGGAAAAGATTCTGAATGATCGATGGAAAGACTATAAGATGTTGGATACTCGAGAAGATCCGTATAGGGCGACTTATCACGTTCCCAAACCTTTTGGTGTGAGCGCGGATACCTGGTTTCCTCTCGCTGCACGGCAACTCAAGAAGGAAGTTTTGAGCTGGGAGACTTTGAACGATACAAGGGCGAAACTCGCTGCGGCTTTTCATTCTTCAAGCTTGTATCGCTGGTTACTTTCCAACGGTGGCCAGGCATGGCTTCTTGCTAATAGAGCCTACAAGAAGAGTAAGATTTGCAACACTCCTTCGATGGCGGTATTGCTTTATTTTCCTGATGAAGGTCAATCTTGGCCTACGGAGCCCAAGAGACCTAAGCCAACTGGAAAAGGGCCAAGTGCGCGGAAGCTCAGGAAAGCTGACAGAATGTATCTACCAGTTTTCTGATTGAAAGTTACAGAGCATTTGGAGGAAAGTGCTTCAATGATGTATGAAAAGAGATCTGGACAATTCAGTCGATTCTAATACTGCTCGAGGAAAATTAGTTTTAATGTGAATTGAATTCTTGATAATCCAAGGTTGACTTACCTCTCATGCAGACTCCAAATTCAAGTGAGACAAATCTTCAAGAAGTATACATGAGTTCCGTCAAATCATCAGTTCTTTCCAGCACTGCTGAACGACATGTGACTCTCGTTTCATCTCCAGGGGTGTCTAGCGCGGGATAGAACAAGGGCTTGACAACCCGGCATTGAACTTCTGACTAGGTGACTTCGCATCTTCCAATCGTCCATCAACTAGCTTTGAAGTTTGCCATACTTATATGACGACTGTTTCCTCAAATGATACCTACACGTTGGCTTTGGTATCAATTTACCCTTCTGATGAACCTTCCTCAGCCTTCACGCAGGAAAGCAGCAGTCTTCTTCTTGTGAGTTAACTTTCCACAAGAAATCATGTAACTTCATTCGTCATCTTCTCAGCGCATTATTTTACGTCATAATATCTGTCTGAAGGTTTAAAGGCAGTAAGACACGTAGATGTCTGTGTGAAAAAGCAAAGAATGTGATAGCTGCGAGACAATCTCGCTGGGGAGAAGTCGCCGATCAACTGTTTTCTGGTGTGCACAGAAGCCCCATCGTATGCAGAATCAATTCAAGCAGAGACACGAAAATATAAGAACGGATGTCTCTCGACTTGTGAAAACATATATAATTGAAGTAGACTAGCAGAATTGAAGGATGAAAAGGTAAGCAAAATGGACAGACAGCTTTGGATGCTCTGATCAAGATAGTTTGTCTGTGCTACCGTTAAGCTCAGGTCCCATGTAAATGCAATCCTCCCTCGAAAGTTCACCGGATGGCGTGTACTTTTCAACACATCGAAAGAGAGCGGTCGAATTCCTTATATTCATCGATCATTCCCAAATAACACTCACTATCGATAACACTACTGTACCCCGTGCCCCGGACTGAGATCTTCAAAGCAGGAAAGCACGACTCCAATTCCAATGTGGAAAAGCATTTTTGTGATCTTCTCCGCACAGCACCGCACCACAGTCTCATATCACGAGGAAACTCACCTTCTATCTCTCCCCTTTCCAGAATCCTAAACACAATCAAACAGTCATCTCACAAGACAACAAACAAACAAACAATTCCACTATTCCTCTCAGTCGTATCGTCTCATCACGCACAAACTAGGATCTCCCCTCAATGCACCTATCAATTCCCCATCTGCAATCTCCAATCTCCAATCTCCAATCTTCAATCCGTATCACATAACCTTACCCGGTAAAATCGCGGCATTTTCAGCCCCCATCTTTCTCCCACGATAACCTTCGAGGTCTCTGATTACTTCATCGAGTCGGTGCAATCAATATCTATGTGGGGCCCAGCGACAGAGCGGTGGGTACGAGAAAAGAATTTTCGGTGACGTCCGCTGAGCTAGAGATGGTATTGAATGAGTAGGGTGGGTAGGTCATTTAACTTCATATATATATCTCGTGACGAGTATTGTCGAGATTTTTCTTAATCCTTCATTTCCTCTGGCCGTGAGATTTTTGCCCTGTTACCCACCCGGAAGACAAGACAAGACAAGACAAGACAAGACAAGACAAGACAAGACAAGACAGGACAGGACAAGATGATCAGTTCACGAATCGTCTCGGGGCTTTTGGGCTTGGGAAGCTTGATATGCGTTTCTAGTGCTACGGGATATGGAACTAGTTATGCGACCAGTAATGCGACCAAATATGTTATTATGGACAATGATTGGAGTTCAACCGGCTTCATTCCCTTCCTCATCGCTCTCGATGCCGGATGGGAAGTCTTAGGTTTAACATCTTGTGCGTATTTTTCCTTCAACAAATATCGACTCCTTTTCAGCTGACCATCCCCCTCCTTTCAGGTACCGCAGATACATGGCAACACCAAGTCGCACTGCATGCACTAGCGACCCTCTCTCTCGGTAACCTGACGAGCTGTATCCCCGTAGTTCCGGGCTCTACATTCCCGCTTCTCAATACCGCCACGAGATTCACAGCTTGGGAAGCGGTCCATGGCAAACTTCCTTGGGAGGGCGTCTTCGCTCCGTATAATGCGACTGCAGAAGCAGCGGGAAGTGATCCCACATCAGGAGATAACCCTTTCAGAGTTGTAGAGGGAGCTTTCGTCGAGGGAATGCCAAGTAATTATTCCATTAACGCATTGAAGAAGAGTCAGAGTGCCAGCGCATTTATGATTGAAATGGTGCATAGATATCCCGGCCAAGTTTCAATTTGTAAGTTTATAACCCTCAAATCCCATTCCAGTGAACAATCAAGCACTCAAACTAACCCCCCACCCAGACGCCGGCGGCGCCATGACCAACATTGCGCTCGCCGTCCGCTCCGACGACAACTTCGCCTCCCTCGCCAAAGAACTCGTCATAATGGGCGGCTACATCGACGACAACCTCCTCCAAGTAACCGGCAGCGTGCTCCAAGCCGACCTCAGCTCCGACATCAATCTGATGGTCGACCCGGAAGCCGCCAAAATCGCCTTCACGGCCAACTTTCCCAAAATCACTTTCGCAGGAAATGTCGCGAATCAGGTGATGAGCACGCAGGATTTCCTGGACGAGATCAAGGAGGTGAGTAATCCATACTCGGAAGTGGTGTGGGGACATTATGGGACGGAATTCCCGTTTTGGGATGAGACTGCTGCGGCGATCATGGTGGATGGATCGATTGTGCAGAATTCGACGAGCTGTAAGTTTTTTTTATTTTACTTTTCTATTTGCGTCGTATACAACATCTCTCCCTCCTCTCCCCTCCTCTACCTTCTATAGAAAAGTCAAGTCACAATCAAAGAAACTTCCCCCTCCCCTCCCCTCCCCCCCCAAAAAACACACTAACACCCCCCTCCCCCCTCATAGTCTACATCGACGTCGACACATCCTACGGCTCCCCCTCCTACGGCAACATCCACGCCTACCAAGAAGCGCTCATGCCGCCCGGCCTGCGCAAGGTCGACTACGTCAATCGCATCAATGGCGATACCTTGAAGAGCATGATTAAGAGAGCGGTTCAGTATCCGAGGAATTGTTCTACCATGGGGAAATGAATCGATAGATAGATAGATATGAGCGGGGTATGGATTTGAAAATTGAAGTATTGATTTTATATATAGGTGGTGATTAGTTGCGAGGCTTGATATTTTAATGAAAGGCCAGCCAGCTACTGATGGAGAACAATATCAATAAACTAAGATTCAACACAATTCGTGCATCAATAAAAGCTACAGCAAGTACCAACTACATCACAAGTGACAAAACCATTATTTATGAATAATTATATCTTATCATACCTCTAACTAAGCGATGCAATGCAGTGCTTTAAAGACTATAAACCGACCATCATTTATCAAAATACTAAAATCCATGGCTCAAACGAAAGAAATTGCAATAGAGTACAGAGTAAACGGCGTATCATCTTCTAATCCTCTTTTCATCCCATATCCCCCATCTCAAATGGTCATATAATCATGTCGAATCCCTCGTTTCGAATCATGGCATTCACAACCCAACCTTAAGGTCTTCCCAAGAACTTCAATGCCTCTTCTCTTTCCTCAACTGGCAACATAGACAAGACCTGTCTGATACCAGCCATAGCACCGCCACTTAATCCTCCCTTGGCACTAGGTCCGCTAGCTCTAAGCAAAGCCGAAACCTCAGCAGCTACACCCTCAACCTTCATTTGTTCAACCTTCTCATGAACAACCTTTCTATTCTCCTCATACCACATGGCTACACTCTTATCATCTGTTTGGAACGCTGGGATTGCAGTCCAGGCGGCAAGTTTTCTCAAGTTCTCTGGTCTGGTACCAGTTGGAGATTTCGAGTTGGCGGATAACATGCGTCTGAGGATGTACTCCTCGTTAACACGTCTTCGTACACGCCAGTAGAAGAATCTTCTAGCCTCTCTCCATTTCAATGAATCTCTGATGACACCCTTTGCCTTCATACGTCCAGCACGGTCGTGAAGATCAGCGAATTGAAGCGAGATTTGATTGTAGACAGGAAGTAATGCCTTCTCTCTTTGCTCAACCTTGGCCTTGATTTCAGCCAACTTCTCCTGTCCAGCGGCATTGTCGAGCAATTGTTTCTTGAGCACAGCGTATTCTGGGTCGAGACGGGCCATGGTCTCCAATTGCTTGTCCTTACGGTACTTGATGTTGACAATACCTTCTGGTTCCAGAACACCACCGCGAGCGTCTTCGTCGGCGTACATTTCCATGAATTCTGGGTTGATTGTAGGATCGACAACGACCCAAGAACCACCTCTAAGCTCACCAAATGGTGGGATGTAGACAAAGATTGGTTGCTCGTATTTGACCAAAGCATCAACGATGTAACTTCCATACTTGAGAACTTCGTTGTACATATCACGTTGACCACCAGAGAAACCTCTCCAGTTAGCCAAGATCATTAATGGCAATTGTTCACCATTGTTGAAGTCCTTGATAGCTTGAGCAGTCTTGAAAGCGGAGTTAGGATACCAGACACCACCAGCCTCGTTGGAGATTTGTTCGGTCGAATCTGGGTTTGCTGGATCGGCAGGTGTGATGTTCTCAACTGAGCGGGTCTCGACAGCGATAACACCCATTGGGATACCACCAAGACGAGCACGACCAACAACAACAGTCTTTGCCCATCCGCCGAGAGTCTCAACGAAGGAGTCCTTGTCGAAAAGACCTGGCATGAATCCCTCGTCGTCTTCCTTACCAGCGATGAGGTTTCTAACATCATAAGCTTGCTTTTCAGGTGGAGTGTAAACAATATCGCGATCCCAAGAGTCAGCAGCAGGTCCAATTGGTAGAGGGCTATTTCTCTTGTCTGGAACATAGGCCATCCACTCAACAATCTTGGAAACACCCTCGAAGTCATCATTGGCAGTCATGTGAGAGACACCATTCTTGTACATGATTTGGGTACCACCAAGTTGCAAGTTGGAAGTATAAACTTCACGACCGAGAAGTTTGTTGATGGCAGGAGCACCAGTGAGGATGATTGGTTGTCCCTCAATTTGAATAGCACGTTGACCAAGACGAACCAAGTATGCACCAATACCGACTGAACGACAAGTTACCAAAGTGATGGTAAAGATGTCCTCGTAAGCTCTTGAAGTAGCACCGGCAATCAAGCCAGAACCCTTCAAACACTCAACACCAAGACCATCTTCAGCACCAACGATAGTAACGATCTTATGTCTTGTCTCACCATCCTCAACAACCTCCTCGGTAATGACGTCCTTGCTCTTACCATCTTCAAATCTCTTCTTGGCTTCAGTATCCAAATAAAGATATTTGAATCCGGCTTCTTGTCTCTCAGGATTCTTCCAGGCAACCTTGAAGTAAGGCATAAGCTCTTCAGCCATACCAATACGAGCACCAGAGTTGGCAGAAAGGTAGATACGTGGAATACCCATCTTCCTTGCAAGTTCCGTGCACTTGTGGAAGAATTGATCTTCTTTAGGTCCGAAACTACCAATTCTGAAGGTGATGTCGTTGGCGACAATGATAAATTTACGGCCACGAGGATATTCTGGTGTCTTGGCAGTTATGAGCCAACCAACCATACCATGGGTATTAGTACCAGGTTCGCGCGAAACCTCAGCGAGACCATCATTGTCGTCCAAGACGAGTTCACTGTACTCGATACATTCACCGGTAGGTGGTTGTTTATCGGCCAAAGAGGAGTGCTTGCGGACGGCCTTGACCCAACTGTTTTGGATGGCTTGTCTGAAAAGCTCTGGGAAATCGTATACGTATTGAGTACCCATAAGATGAGCCTTGTATCTCTTTGGTTGCAACCATTCCTTAGTGGGGTATGGAGTAGATACTGGTCTCAAGTGCATGGAACCAATCTTGGTGGTACCACCGATACTTTGGAAGACCCACTCACCACCCTTCTCAGATTTACGCTCAGCGTACATCTCGACCTGGATGACATACCCAGAAGTGTTGGTGATAACAACACGAACAGGATATGGCATGCCAGTGGATGGGTCCGTGCAGATAATACGGATTTCAGCACCAGTGACACGAAGTCTCCAAAGACGTCTACCAAATCGCTCCAAGAAACCACCAAGAGCTTGTTCGATCTCGGGAGGTTGAAGAGGGAAAACAGGAGAGAAATTGATGAAGATGTGGTTAAGATCAGAGTTGTTGTTTCCAATGATCTCAAGAGCATCCAAAATATCATTCATCAATCTATCAGACTCAGAGATCAAATACTCAGCAGTAGGAATCTCATCACGAAGTCTTCCAGGACGAACGACAGCACGAGTGAAGTATCTCTTATCGCTTGTAGCTTCCTTTCCAACAGCCTCATAAATATGGATGTTTCTGTTTTCAGTGAAAACGGGAGTAATCTTGAACTTGGAAAGTCTTCCCAACTCAAGTTGGAAAGCCAAAGCGGGCTCACTGTGACGAATACTCTCATCTTCCTCGTAGTTGGGGCCTCTGAAAGTGTAGTATCCAGGGTACGAACCATCTTTGTGACCGCAGATAAACGTGAGACGACGAATGCGACGGTTGAGAAGTTCCTCCTTATAATCGTTGACGATCAGCTTGATCTTAGCGACGGTCTCATTGTCATCAAGACTCTCGGCATCTTGAATGGCAACATTGCAGACGGCGGTAAGCTCGTCTTCAATATCAAGGCGGGGAGGTGCAACCTTACGCTTGCCACCAAGTTCCGGCAAAAGACCATTGCCCTTCTTCTTGGATCCAGACATGGGGAAGACCTCGAGAGCGCGTTGCAAGTACTCTTCAGCTTCGTCGAGATATTGAACCGGTACGATAACACCCTTTCTTGTTGGTTCATGGTCAGGCTTGTTGGTAAGGTAGGTCATATCACTAATGGAGCTGACACGTTTGAATGGGTTGCCGGATTCGTGCGAAGGGGTGGCTGGTGTCGAAGGGGCAGAAGATTGGACTGGCATGCCAAACTCCGAAGCTCCAACCTTCCTCAAGACAAAGTCCCATGAGACAATGAATGGAGGCTCAGCACTCTCGTTGTGATACTCAATCTTCTTGAGAGAGTATGCTCTGTAGGCACGACGAATGTAAACTTCAAGAGCTGCGAGAGAGACCCAAGGATCACTGTGTCCAAAGAAAATTGGTAAGACGTCAAATACAGTGTACTTGGAATCAACAACCTCCTTGAGAACCTCAATATCGGGTTCTCTGTGTTCCCATCCGGTCTCACCATATCTTGATTCAACAACCGAAGATCGAAGGATGTGCTCCATTTGTGCAGCACGTTCCTCCAAGGATGGAAGAGCACATTGAATGAGAATTTCACGAGCCTTCAAGGAAACCTTGGCAGTTTGACGGGCCTCAAGTTCAGTGAGATTTCGAAGAGAAGGTCTGAGATGCTTGGCGACATCACCGGCATTGGGCTTGTTTGGTCGATACTCCTCGAGAATAGCGAGGATCAAGTTGTTCTTTGCGCCGACTCTGCTGTGCGACAGAACAATTTGAATAACCTTGGAAATGTCATCCTTATTCTCATCTCTGAGTTTAAGAATAACCTCCTCATCACGCGAGGTACGACCAGAGAAGAGACGCTCGACGGATGCGTACTTCTCGAGAAGACCAGAGAAAACGGCAAATTCGTGAGCCTTTGGTCCATTTTGGTATCGGTTGAGAATCTCAAGCAGTGGGGCGATCGAAGCGGTAAGGAGATCAACATCGCCAGGCGCAACATTCTCATCCAAGAATTTTTGAAGAGCCTTTGAAAGGTTCTTGGCTGGGAATTCAGCGTTGCGAGACTTACCACGGTCGAGGATTTGAGTCAAGGTAGCATCCAACTTTTGTGGCATTCTTGCGTGAAGAGCTGAGAATTGAGCATTGAATTCACCATATGGCAATTCTGGATCTCTGAGAACCTCAATCAACTCTTTCAAAGTAGAACTCATGATGACTTGGTTGTCAAAACCATCAAGGATATTGTTGAGAATGTTATGAAGGAGTACGAAACGTTGAGCAGCCTTGGTACCAACAATTTGTGGTGGTCCAAGATCTGGCAGGTGGCCCAAGAAAGGTTGAGCATGCTTAACCCTCGATGGATCGTCAAGAGCAAGAATGGCGAGGATATCACCAGCCTCTAGAGTTGCTCCTGGTTGCTTGATGAGTTGTACGATACCATCTTCTCCGGCAATAAGAGGCATGTACATCTTCATGACTTCAACTTCAGCGAATGGCTGGCCGGCCTTGATGTGTTCTCCATTCTCAACAGTGAACTTGACGAGCTTTCCTGGAGATGGGGTTCTGAGTTGAGTGGGGTCATTCTCTTGTTCGAGTAGACAAGTCTTGCTATCAACACTCAAACGAGTAGCACCGACTTCCTCCTTCCAGTAAACGTTGTGGGATCGTCCACTGAGAAGAACAAGAAGACCACCGTCACTCAATGCACGAACACCGACAGAACACTTGGATCCGTTAATGAAAAGGTGGTAGCTATCCAAGCTGGATCGAGTAGCAGTGAACTTGTATCTGTGACCATCGTATATGAAGTCAATTGGGAAAACAGTCTTGAGAATGTCCTTTGATGGAACTTGACCCTTCTCCAGAGAAGTTCTGTATTCAGAAATGCAAGCCTCGCTGGCAATGTGGGCCTTTGTAACGGCACCACAAACGACTGCAAGCATAGGATCCGGTCTCTCCGCAGTCAATTTGTTGGAGATAAGTTCATCAAGCCATCCAGTGGTAATGGTGTTATCTTCGAAGGCAGGCGTCTCTAAAAGTTTAATCAAGTATTCAACGGTGGTTCTGAAATCACCACGAATACTCAGTTCCTTCAAAGCGACAACCATATGTTTTCTGGATGCAGATCGATTCTCACCGTAGGCGAAAATATGACCGAATTGCGAATCAGAGAAACTGTGAATACCACCAGCTGTACCAACAGAGAAATAACCCCAAACGTTGGAACTACTCCTGAAGTTCAACTCGTGCATAGTACCACTCGAAGGCTTGAAGCCCTCTCCTGGATCTTCGGATGTGATACGACAAGCGGTGGTGTGTCCCTTTGGTGTTGGTCTTCTTTGAGTTTGGATGCTCTTCTCTTGGGAGAAATCAAAATCAATTTCGGTGGTAGTCGAAGGATCAACTCCATACAGTAATCTGATGTCCTTGATTCTGTGCAAAGGAAGACCCATTGCAATTTGAAGTTGAGCGGCAGGCAAATTAACACCACTGACCATCTCAGTTGTAGGATGTTCGACTTGCAATCTTGGGTTCAATTCCAAGAAGTAGAATTTGTCATCGGAATGCGAATAGAGATATTCAACAGTACCGGCGGAAACGTATCCTACAAGACGACCAAGACGAACAGCTGCCTTCTCCATAGCTTGGAATGTTGCTTGTTTGGCAACAGTAACCGGAGCCTCCTCAATAATCTTTTGATGTCTTCTTTGTACGGAACAATCTCTACCAAAGAGGGAGATGTTATTTCCATACTCATCAGCCAACAATTGAACCTCCAAATGTCTCGCATTTCCAGCCAACTTCATAATGAAAATTGGGGAACCAGGGATTTCACTCGCGGCAGCTTTGTAAAGGGCTTCGAAACCTTCTTCGGATTCAGCTTTTCGGATACCCTTTCCACCACCACCTTCAGATGCTTTAATCATGACTGGAAATCCGATCTCGTTTGCCTTTTGTAGACCTTCTTCCCATGATTGAACACATCCCTTCATGTACACCGAATCTTCGACGGTAACAATACCATCCTCATTAACCTCTACCTTGTCGACACCAGTTCCTGACCAAGGTATACAAGGTACTTTGGCGTGTTGTGCGACGATAGTGGAAGAAATCTTGTCACCGAGCGATCTCATGGCCGAACCTGGGGGACCAATGAATACAATCTTTTTCGGACTCGCAGCTAAGGATTCCGGAAGTTTTGGATTCTCTGATGCATGACCCCTGATAGATTTGTTAGTTTCTCTCTCCGAATGATTTTTGTTTGAGATTTTATGAAGGGCAAAACTTACCATCCAGCCCACACAGCGTGAACATTCATTCTCTCGGCCACATCAACAATCAATTCGACATTGGCATAATTGTTGTTATTTGTGCCACCCGGAACCTCAACATATTGATCTGCCATACGGATATAATCTGCATTGGCTTGGAGATCCTCCGGGGTGGCCATAACCGTGAATTGAATAGCCTTTTCATCTCCAAATGTTTCGTATGCCCATTTTCGTACCGATCGAATTTCCTTTACAGCAGCAATTCCGTTATTTGCAATCAAAACCTATTCCTCAAGTGTCAGTTATGTTTCTCGACTAGATATGAATATGCCTGTCCCAAAACTCCCAGCGTGCAGCAAGAGAGCAGATTGTACATCGTCCATTGTTGATGGGGGCAAGCCCCCAAACCCTCATAGCTCGCTACGCTCGAAGCTTTCTGTATGTACATTTAAAGACGAGATATTCAAAATGAAATATGGAGAGAAATAAGGCTTCTGCCATGTTCCATTACTCGCCCTCTCTATCTGCCACCCACAAAACAGGTCCGTAGTCCCCTTCCAAGAGTATTTAAAGCTCAAATCAAACATATACTTCCTCTTGCACAGTCTGCCCCCATAGCAATGGCCCCCGGAGGGCCAGCGGAGCGTCACCACATCCAGACTAAAGAAACTCATTACTCACATTTGTAATAACTGTATGTCCATCACTTGCTGCCACAAAGTCCTTAACCTTACTCGCGGGAGCATTTTCTAATTTGTTTCCTCCAATAAAGTGATCTGCGAGCTTGTGTCTCGCGGCGTAAGAGGACACTATTGGCACTGTTCCGTTTGTATGTGGTTCCGCCATTGTGAATGTGATTTGGGAATCGTAGATCTTTGAGAAGTATTCGGGGCTCAATGAAGAGCAGAGTAGAGAACTTGTGCCAAAGAAAGAATTGAGGGCTGGAATGGTGGAAGGAGGGGAAGCTGTATTCTTAAGCCAGCCGGGAAAATGGTTGAGCGTCAGATAATTATTTGAGGAACGGGCTCCGAAATCCCCTCACAAGATTTCTAGATATGAGGAATTGAAAGAACTCCGAAATGAATCTGAAGCCCTTTGGATATTGTAAGAAAATGGAAAGATTAAACTTGAACTGTAAACAGAATACAGCATACCAAAAGAGTAGAAGTTTAAAGTGTTCGGAGGAAAGGTTGAGGGTTGAGGGGAAAGGGAAGGGGAGAAGTGTTAATGAAGGTTTTATAATCTTACCTGGGGTATCTCAATCTAATGAATGCTTGACAGAAAAAAGATTGGAGACAGTCCCTTCTTTCGGCGAATGATGACCGAATATTACAAAGTAGTCTGTGTATACTCGAGGAAGAAGGATATACAACGGCTTAGGATTTAAGAAGAGTTGAGGTGATGATATAATAATGAGGAGGTAAGTAGTAAGAAGGTAGATAGGTGGGTATATGATGGATGGATGTATGAGGAGAGAAGACCGGGCCAGACGAGAGGGGAGGAGAGTGAAGAGTGAAGAGTGAAGAGTGAAGAATGTATCAATGTATCTATTAAAAAGTACAATACAAGCAAGTAGATGGATATGGTATGGTATGTATGTACTTATTACTAGTTGAGACTTCCAGTATCGTCGAATGAGGGGATGGGGAATATGATAGACAACACAACAATCAACAATCAACAAGTTTCAAAATTGTTGATCTACAGAATAGAAGAAAAAAAACTTCCAATATTATGGCGATCAGGTTCCTTTTTTATCTTCCTCTATGTAATAAGTCTTACATGGCCATGAGATTCAATGCTCGCTCGATCGATTTCCATGACCGAGTCTTATTCTTTTTAATTTTCATGCGAGATGCGAGATGCGAGATGCGAGTGTACGTATCACCAGTTATATTGGATTCTTATTCGTTTCATCGGTCTTGAGTCTTGAGTCTTGAGTTTCCAGTCTTCAGTCTCAAATTCAATATCAAATCATCCCTCACTCCCTCCCTCACTCACTTCAGACTTCACACTTCACCCTTCACCCTTCACCCTTCACCCTTCACCCTTCACTATCAAAAATTGAATTTCTCCAATTTCTCCAAACTCTCAACCATCCCTCACTCTACCCCACTAAACCCAAGCGAGTAAAGCGCGTCTCCCAACCACGAATTTGGTGAGTTCTGGCGTTTTGAAGAGACCCACTCAGCCACTTCCACACTATGGAGGTAGGGTAGAGACCGGGTAGGGTAAGGTGTGTCCCAACTAGATACTAGCTAAGTAAGTCACTTTATTAACAAGCCTTTGAGAAGTCCGTCAAAAAGATCTGGCTGAAACTTTGAGAATGCTGTAGATGTAAATATTAAATATACTCTTCCATATCACCAGACGACAATATTGTATTCGATCACCACGACACTTTGAAATATCAGGAAAGATCAGATAAGTATAGATAATTACCATCTGAACACTCACAGACAATCAAAAATCAAAAATTCATATCTCATTGATTTAATCTCAATTTTTCAAATTCACCAAACAATCACACAATCACAATCACCATCATTTAATTACCAAGTGACTACCAAGTACCTCTTCCCTCTAATGTACCGTCTCCCAGGCTAGGGGTCGTGGCCATGCTTCTGGAATGAATATTACCCGGTCGATCAATTCCAACACTACACATACCTCAATACCTAATAAATACCCAAAATCCCAAAATACAGGGGTCGACATTCCAAGGTCTGAAGAATCCCGTAGAACCTTGGCTTTGCGGTGCCAATCCGAAGTAAGAAAGATGAAAGATGGATAGATGACATGAGAAAGACATGGAGAAGAAGAGGGAGAGTCATGAAAGACACAACCCTTCATTCCGTACAGAATGCAATGCAATGTTGATGCCGTCCATCTCTTACTCGTTCCTCTTACATCCAGAATCCATATATGTACCTACACATACACACATACATACATATACCAAGAGAACCCATCCAGCTTCCTAGCACCGGACATTCATACTCTATCTATACCCTCCAGCAGCACACAAACACATATACATACACACGACTAACACTCAGCTTTCCCAAAATATGGAACCCCCGTTGATCCCTTTCCTATAGAATCAATGACTCGGCCTTGCATCTATTGATGGATGGGGGCAAGCCCCCAAACCCCCGTAGCTCGCTGCGCTCGAGAATTCCCTTTCGAGATCGTCCACGGCCAACAAAACATTATATCATCATGACCCTTGCTCTTCCGATCGATCCAAGCCATCACGAATTCACAACGAATCTTTCAAGCAAATGTCAACATCGTCGATAGAGAGCTTTGTCTCGCTCAGCAAGCAAGCTATGCGACTAAGTAGTAAGTACGTACCTAGGTAGCTCCAATCAAATATGCTTCCCCATTCATTCACGCTCCTCCAATCCAATCCAATCCAATCCAATCCAATTCAAGTCAACGCCAACCCAAAATCTAAAAAGCTGCATCCCATCTGCCACCGCGACAATAGGTAGTCCAGAACGTCACAAAAGTAGCCATCATATTCCAGCTAAACTAACCCAATCCAACCCATCAACCAAGCAACTTAAAGTATACCTACGTGCGTGCACGATCAGAGACTCTGAAACTTTCTTTAATACAGAAACTCACTCACTCACTTACTCACCCATGTACGGACGTACCATTTTAGTATTCTAGTGTTCTAGCCAGCGAACTAGCTAACAAATAACCAGCCATCAAATTACTTCTTTCTTTCCATCATCAACAATAACAACAACAACAACAATCGCCGTAAGATTTAATTAATTAGTATGATTGTTCCGATCCCAGGACGTGTCTCACACTCACATCACAAGTCCGCTTCCTTCTCTACTTTCCAGCTAGCTAAGGTTACGTGAGGCTGAACCAACCAACCAACCAGACAGAAACCAGATATTTCTGATTCCATTTCTTATTTCTCCCCAATTCCCCACGGACATCCGTAAACTAGCTAGCCTAGCTAGCTACCTCCCGTCCCCTCCTCTCACCTCACCTCCTCCGAGCCCCCTCTCCCTCTCCCTCTCCATTCTTTCTTTCTCTCCTACAAAATACCTACACCTCTTGCGAGTTGCGAGCTAGAAGGCTAGGTTCTAGATATCTACCCTATCATCCCCATCATCCCATCATCCCATCTATCCACAGCATTCCACACATTTCTCAGAAAACTAAAATCAAAATCAAAACCAAATATCCATCCATCCATCCATCCATACTTCAATGAATTCAATTCCATTCAATTCAATTTCCACCTAGCTAGTAATCCAATTCACAACTGCAAAGTCTCCCTCTCCCTCTCCTTCCCTCTACCGACCAAATCTTCAGTCTGGAGTCCACACACGTTGGGACATGGAATATGATATATACTCGAGTCACCTTACTTTTCCCATGAATTCTTCAGAGCAAACTCACCCAACCCGTCAAAGCTCGTTTCTCAATTGTTACAAACTATATATACATATATAAAGTTAAATAAATCCTATCCATCCATTTTTGTTTCTCTCCTCGCCTACCCACCTACTGAGTACCTAGTCGTTACTGAAAAATCAATCAATCAATCAATCAATCAAGAATAGATCAGTAAATCAATAAAACGATCTCTTCATCCGCATACCCATACCTATACGCATACGCATACTCAAACTTACTCCCCCATCCCATCCCATCGCAAAATCTATCGATCTACCCGCACGATTCCGGACATCAGCTATAGAAGATCATCACACTCACCTTCTCCATTTGCGACGGTACATACACATCTAATGTGCCTATCGATCTATCCATCTATTCTCCAATAAATACCCAATATAGCCCTCCCCCTCCTTCCACTCCATTCACCCCGCTATCAAATAGTCCAATCCCATCGTACCGAATTTCATCCAATCCAAAGTATATTCATCGACCCTCACCCCCACCCCCTAAGAGATAAAGAGAAAAAAGAACAATATGAATAAACCGTTCTCCTCTCTTCTCTTCTCCTTTCTTCTCTTCTCTTCTCCTCTCCCGCCTCCCAGCTCCTGCCTCACCTCCCCTACCTCACTCCAGAATTTCCATCACCACCATCACCATCACCATCATCACCAAATCAAAAATAGTTCCTCATAGCTCATAGCTCATAGCTCATATCTCATCCCTCATCCCTCTACTTCCCCCCTCAAACCTCACCTCTCATCCCTCATCCCTCATCCCCCATCCCCCATCCCCCTTAAATCTCCCCCCTCCTCCCTCTACCTCAACCCTATTTCTTCCTCACCCCCCAAACCTCGCACAACCAAACCCCCAAACAATCAAGAAATCAAGAAATCGAAAATCTCAAAATGACAACCCAACCCAACGCACCACACCACACCACACCACACACCAAAGTGCCATGCCAAACAAAAATGCCATGTCAAACAAAAATGCCATGCCAAACAAAAAAAAAAGAAGAAAAAAACAATAAGCAACCCCCCACCAAACCGACCGGAGCACGGAAGCCGAAAATCATCGGGGGGGGGAGGGGGGGAGGAAATTATGTTATGAGATGGATGGATAGATGGATAGATAAATAAAATGTGTACCTACCTACCTACCTACCTACATACCTACATACCTCTCTACCTAATGTGTATTGATTTACCCACCGTACAAGCAGGTAATGATTGATTGATCGAGTGAGTGAGTGATTGTAGCTCGCTACTAGGAAGGTAGGAAGATATGTAGATATGTAGGTAGGCAGGTAGTTTCCAGAAAAAAGAAGAAAAAAGGAGGATCTAGTATCTAGTATCTTCCTACCTGCATTCGTAGGTACTCGGTAGTTTTCCCTACATATCATCCACCGCGTGACCGTACCTATTGTATTGTATTCATCCCACTCTGTACCAGAAACATGCTTACAATTCAACTTCTCACTCATATCATCATACCAAAAAAACACTCAATTGAATCATAATCATTTCCTTCATTCTTAAAGTCTGTCTGTGTCTGTAACGCTCACTACCAGCCATCTCATCCCATCCATTCCATCTCATCTATCCATTCATCCATCCATCCATCCATCCATGCTCTTTCTCCATCCATATCACCCTATCAATCCATGCCAATCTCTCCTGCACATCATCTCACCAACAAATGAGACCCCAAACCCGTCATCAACCATCCATCCCCTATGTACAAATGAAACGAAAAGCTCTCTCCTCCCAGAAAACAAAAAGGAACGAGCCAAGAGGAGCAGAGCAAATCAATAAAAAAGAGGTATAGCAGCAGTATCAATCCCAAACTGTTTCCCATACCATGTCCGCCTAGCTATGCACGCACGATGTTGAGAAAAACAAACAAACGCCTTAGCCAATGCACGCAACCCAAGTTTACACCCTTCTCCCACGTCCTTCCAAATATGATCCCAAATTCCCGGATTCTCCATAACGGTATACAGATGAAGTGAAGAGGATAAAATAGATTCATCCCTCGCATCTAGTGAGCTTAATAACATTCCCCTACACCACTCAATTTCCTTTGTCTTCCTGTTGGTGCCGTGGGAGTTCTATTGAGTCCAGCGGGTTGTCTAGGATTAATAATCATCCTTTCGTCCTCCTCTCGAAATCCATGACTTGTGCTTGTTCTCCTAGGCATAGGTAGACCCGACATCGATAATGATTGTCCACCACTTTTCCTTCGAGGGAGTGAGGATAGTGGTGTGCCACCCGAACTCTCATGCACGGTCCCCCTACGAACTGGCGTCGTGTAGGTAGATTCCCGGTTCTCGTCCACGCCGTAGCCAATATATGAGACGCTCTGTGAATGCGTATGAGGTCTTCCATCTCCATGCCTATCTGCATAATTTCCACCCATACTACTTTTCGCCCTTCTCGAATCCACAATTTGCGACTGTGCGTAAGATGATACTGGCGTCTTAGCGCCTGGGCGACTGAGAGTCGATCGACTCGGTGGGCGTTCATAGAGTAAACCACTGGCACGACTACCTGGTCGGCTGGGTGGTCTACTACTATGTTGACTGCTATCGTTCCCATCTCTATTTGCAACTGGTCCAAAAGAAAGCCTGCTGATTCCAGATACAGAGACTCGAGGGAGGTGCTTTACTGAAGGTTCATCTCCAGTCATGGATGATGTAGTGCTCGCGCTCGCAGTACTACCCGTAGTTCTCTTCCTACCTCTTATTGTACCATTTGCTGGCAAGTAATTCTGACCCATAGCTGATATCGTTCTCGGTGTAGTATGAGGTGGAGTAGTGACCGGCGCGGGTAGTTTTGATCTTGCAGACTGCACTCTTTGTTCTAATCTTTGCATTTGCGCCGTTAAACTTCTGATATGAGTTAGGGATGTTGAGTTTGGCAAACCGCGTGTAGGTGGTGCTTTTTGTTTCGTCTGGCGAATCACTGCGGGTGTCGCACTTCTTGCTTTCGAATTGCCGTTCGGTGTTGTGCCTCGTGAACTACGAACTGTGCCAGACACGTAACGAGACAGACCTTGTTTTGCGCTTGCATTCGCAGCTGGTAATTTTAGATTGCTTTGGGGTGGAGCCATTGATGTGTTCAGTCCGTGTCTTGCAGTCGCCGATGCTTCTGACATGGGCGGAGATGGAGGGGTAGGAGTTTCGGAAACAGTATCTGTCGTTGAGATGGATTTGGTATCTGGTGGAGTGTTGATGATCGGGGAAGAAGCTGTGGATCTAGGAGATGTTCCAAAGGGTTCAAAAGAGGGAGTACTTGGCGCAGTATAATCTGTTGTGATTGATGGAAATTGTCGTTTTCGTAGCTTGTCTTGCATGATATCTGCCTCAACTTTCAGGTCCGACAACTCATCTCTCAAACGTTGTGTTTCGATTCGGAGCTGTTCTCTTTCCTTTTCACCAATCTTGATTTCTTCCTCCATCATCACCCCTCGCTCAATAGACATATTAAATTTTGATTCCATATCTTCCAAGGATGAGAAGGTATTTCGCGCTTGGCGCTCGATATCGTCATGTTGAACTTCAATGTCTCGAAGTTGAAGTTGCATGGTTCGATTCGCATCGCGCAGAGAAGTGATCTCCTTCTGTAAAGTAGTCTGCGCGGCATTTGCTTCGTTCTTGCACTGTTTATATTTTTTCTACAAATAAATTCTGGTTAGCCAACTACGCTGCCAATTCATTACCATCACCTCTTCACGACGACCTACCTTCCATTCTTCCACTTCGAATCCCAAGCTCTCTACCTTTTCCTGCAATAATCTCTCCCTTCTCTCCGCAGCCTCAACATCCTTCTCCAACTCTGCTTCCAACTCCTGCGAACTCGCCTGAAATTCCGTCAATTCATTCTCCAATTGCTCGTACTGCAATTTGTAGTATGCGATCGCATCTACGGGATCCGAAGGTGGGGAGGAGGGTAATTCCGACATCTGTGGTTATTATTATTCTTGTTGTTTCTGTCCGGTCTTGAATTCGTATCGTTGTCGTATCTTCTCACTATCTTAAAGCCGTTCTGTTGCTTGGCGGTAACATCCGTTCCTTAGAGTTGCAATCTTGCAAAACTAGTGGCCAATAGCATATGCAGCTGTTGCGATTGTTGTTGTGGACCATAAACAAATAAAGAATGACCTCTTGCAGACCCCTCACAATGATGTAAAACTTGTTTAGCCGTCCAAAGGTCGAAATGAAGATCTTATGATGTCGATGGTCGCTAAATCAAAGTTGGTTATTTGGATGTTGATCGCAAAACAAATGATGAAGGCTGCAGGTTGTAAAGAAGACTAAAAGATTGGATTTCGTGTACAATAATGGTCGTTATAAGTCGTGAATCGCCTTTATCCTTCCCGTCAAATAATATGAAACAATAATTAATGTAGTGGTAATATTTGAAAGAGTGTATTGTGACACTGCTGAAGTAGTTGAGTTGAGAAGAGAAATCCTTTGGCTCGCGATCTATGTATTCTCGTTGGATATTCCTATATCAAGTGCTGGTTGGGGGTTGATAATCGATAGTCCTGTGAAATTGTTGAATGTTGATGTCGAGTACGGTCAATCCATAGGTAGATATCGCACAGTAGGTTTTTGGCGGGTGGAACGTAAAGTCAAGTAGGAATCCTTAGGTCGATCTCAAAATGTAAGTGAAAGTTTATGAAACGGAAGAAGTTGCGCTGGAGGTTGTTATTGTCGTCGACGTTCGTTTGTCGTTCGTGTGTCGCGAATGTTGGATTGAATCCTGGGCTTCCGGGAAAAAGAAAGAAAAAAGGTATATTGCGTCGGCAGATTTGGATTTGAAAATAAGATAAATAAACAAAAAAGAGAAATAAGAAAAAGAGACTTTTCTCGTATGGTCGATGATGATGCTGTCCCAGGATGTGCGATGTATGTTGTATGTGTAGTGCAACTGCTGGTCGGGCTGGACTGCACGACGGGAAACCTCCTGAGCGAGAGAAAGGTTCGAGAAAGAATCAGGAGTGGAGGAAAGAGACGTGAGACTACCGAGAGAGAACGAGAGAGGTCAGACACGAGAAGATCAGAATCTACGGCATTTGATTGGCCAAAGTCGTATTGTTGTTTGGAGTGAGAGGTATACCTAGGTAGAATGGGAATTACAACCCTGCTCACAGAGATTAGGATGTGGTTCAAGTGGTTCAAGTGGTTAATGTGGTCAATGGGAAGTTTTGCTGATCCAGCAACCATGCTTGGATTGAGCCATATAAGATTGAATGGGAATTACCAGCCACATTTTAAACAACTGGCAGTCACATGAACGGTGAGTCTTCAATGCATCTGACATCTTCCACACATTTGACCCCTTCACATTCCATTCTCTTTTCCCTTCACAAGACAAAACACAATAATCGAGGTCTGTTTTCAGAAGAGGCTCTGTTTGGATGATGGGAATAGTGGCATGTTTCCTTTTCCATGGTCCTGGATATTTTGGGATGCTCATCAACATCTCTATCTGCTTCCCCAGCAAGCCGGTATCGATCCGTCTACCTGCTATCTAGTACCTCCGGTCCGTACCTTTCACCAAACCCCCTTGGTCATCACGCTCATGCAACTAAGTCGATAAATGTGGGAATATTCGTGACTAGCATCAATGTATTGACGTGTTAACACGATATCCCATGATAATTTTAGCTACTCTCGCAGTTCAAGCTTCTCCTTCTCCTGCACAATGTCATTCATGTCACTCATGTACGGTTATTCCTTGCATATCGTACACCTGATTCTTGACTTTACCATACGGGGTACAGTAGGATCAACTGCCCAGATACACGAAAGCGAGGTGTCTTTCACGATCCTCCAAGATTCATGACATCGAGCTTCCTCTCTCAGGACAATAGAGGGGAAAGCTTTGGTATGAAGAGGAGTAGTGTTCACAAAATGCGCGGTTAAAGATATTGCTTCAAGGAGTCTAATGTAATCTGACAGCCAGGTGCGAGCCAGGCCAATTTCTTCTCAGAAACATTGCATGTGTGTTTGGTTTGATAATCATTTCTTTTCCCTGCGTTTGTATCTCCGTTTGCCATTTTTGATCATTTCGATTTTACACGTGGGTCGAGTCATGAGGGGCATATAAGCTGAGGCAAGGACCGCATCAAAGTCCTCAAAATGTCTTCCAGAAATTGCATCTCTATACTTCTCGTGGTTATCTTGGCTTAATCGGTAGGTATATTACAAAAATGCGTCGATAATATTTGTTTTTCTCACCAAGAAATTTCCGATCTTTGATCCTATATAATCTCAATCCCAGCCTTCACCCGGCAAATCCTCGCATTGACACGATATCCCACTTCTAAATTGTTTCGCCCAATCGAAATGCGGGTTTATATCTCCTCGCATTGACGTTTCGAAATGCCTGATTTAGTTCTATTTTCAACGTACCCTGTGACAAGGTCACGGGTCAAAATCAATTGAAGATTTGATGTAAATATTGTTGATGACGCGAGGAGCGATCTCAAATGTTTAACTGTTGGGCATCAATAACATTCATGAAATAATTCCCGTGCATCAGACATACAGAAAATTTTAAAGGCGCCAAAAGTTGACTCGTCCATATCTATCATCGTCTCTTTCTGATCATCCATCAGTCTTATCACCGTATCTCTCTCCCTTCTACTCATCCACTCTTCTTCTCCCCCCTCTGTTCCCTTCTACTCATCTCGTCCGAATCCGTCCTCTCCACTCCTGTCACCACATCTACAACCTCAATCTCTGGCCCCGAAAACCTCTTTCGAGCAGTCGTTCCCCAAGTCCCCGCCGCCACCATCATAATCACACCTATAGCCGCTGAAGTATAATTCATATTCTCGCTCGTAACCGGATACACCGATGGGAAATTAAAAGTAATACATGCGAAAAGTAAATACGCCAGACCAGCTCCATTGACCAGTAACGAGACGGCTGGCCTCATCGCCCAAGGACCTGTAAGTTGTCGATGCGATCCGTTGATATGAGATATTATGCGCACGAGAAGAGGCATAGCGTATGAAAGATAAAATCCTTCTGTCGCAATGGCAATTACAGTGTTAAAACCTGTTACGGTGCCAAAGTAAATGCTGTTGAATGCCATTTGTACTATAGTCCCAATGATGATCGTCACAACGGGAACTTGATGCTTGGCGCTCACTTTACTGATTTGGCTCGAAAATGGAAGTCCATGATCTCTAGCGAATGCGTACAGACTTCTACTTCCTTCCGCAAGCAGTGCGTTGGAAGATGCGACGTTGATGACTACGATCATGGATGCTAGGAAACATGCTGCGATGTGACTGTTGGTTGAATCGGCATAGATCTGGATTAGAGGAACAAGGGTAGCTGTGTTAGCAACAGCATCGATATCGCCAACACAGAAACAAACAGCGATCAGGAAGATAAAACCTGTGATGGCTCCGATGTAGACGGAGAGAACCATGGCGCGAGGAGCTTCTTTGGAGGCATCTTTTAACTCTTCAGTCATGTGGGATGGCGCATCATCTAGTTGGGCATTTCGTGTTAGCCTGGTCCTGATTCAATGCGCTTGAGGCGATTTGCGGAGATAGCAGAGAATGCCATGACAAAGGCAACGTGATAAGGTACGAAACACTTACAACAACACATGCCAAACGCCGGCTGTAATATACCAATAATCCCAGCCATAGCCGTGCCAAAGCCCGTAAAGTTCTGGAAGTCTTGAAAGACAAAACTAGCACTTTGTTTGTTGGTGTTGCATGCTAAAATAGTGACCACCGTCACAATAAACGATGCGATATTGAAAACAAGCGCAACCATGGATACCTTGTCAAGAATCTTCGATCCCCATAGATTGATGAATGTTGCAATCAGAGTCACTGCCCAGGCTACCAAGACCGTGTGCCACCGCTCAATCACGTAGGATGGATTAACGAGATTCGCTTGGCCCAGGATAAAATTTGCGCCGATGAAACTGTTCGTTGCGCCCATGGCAAGAATACCTATATGCGTACCACAGAACGTCAGTCATAACCGTTGCCATGAAGAACAGGGAACATGGGGTCAAGTTTCTTGGAAGGTCATGAGATGCTTCTTTGGTATCACTTTTTATCTCAGGTACAACTAAGATATGATACTAATATGACGAGACAGAATATGACTGACCGATGATCATAAACCATCCCGTAAGATAGGAGAATTGTCTCCTCACCGATTTCGGTGAGAGAATGTAGACCCATGAGTATTGACCTCCGGCAACGGGGTACTCAGAGCACATTTCTGCCATGGAATAGACGACACAGAGGGAAACAAGACTGATGCCTACCCAGCCCCAAATCATCTGCGCAAACGAATAATGTTAGTTCAAGTCGCATAGCAGATAAATTTTGTCATTCTTGACAACTTCATATGTCTCGGACGTCGTGGAACATGTTTGGGGCTATGTCGCAATTCCAGCGCAGTGCAATGTATGAACATCCCTCGAGAATCGACTGAGATTCTGAGAATCGATCAAGATTTTGAAAATCGACCCATAGATAGGAGAATTAAGCCTGGATTTGGAGGCATGGTAAGATCTGAATGAAAAAAATGTGAAAGGTTACTCACTACCGGTGGACCACCAGCATTGACACCTGTAACAAGCACACCACCGAGGGCACTCCAACTGCAAGAAGCCGTTAGCAAGCGTCAAGCGTCCCATCTTGCCACGTTTTTCTGCTCCAAGGTTGCAGCGCCGGTGCCGATCACCGGTGTTGGGATTGGGAGAATGCACAGCATACGCAGAAGAACGCTCACCTCGTAACAATGGAAAAGGAGAAGCCAATCATGCCCAAAAGACCGAATGATCGCTTGAGCTCTGAAATTATGCTTATCAGCAGATGATCAAAAATGACGCCATGTGTAGATGGTACGCCAGCTAGATAATAAGGACATGAGAAATTCAACTTACCCGGACGATAACCCATATTCTCGAGGGCAGCGTCTTCAGCCACACCTGGAGGGAAGACTTTTCCCGCAACTCCCTCTTCTTTCATCTTGTTCCTCACAGTGAAATGCGGATGGATACTCGAGGTCAAGATTCCCAATACCACAGCTTTGGAACAAGGCAGTGGCAGTTTCCAAGATATGTTGTACTGTTGATTGAGGAATGGAGAGACATATGACCGAGGATACAACCCAAGGTATTTATAAACTCATCCAGACCATCTTGCAAGAAATCCATACCTTATCGGGATCATATTGACGGGTATGAGAAGTAGTTGGATGGGGGGAACGCAACTTTTGATGCAACATTACAACTGCCGGGGTGATTGTGAAATAGCCATGTTAGGCTTTTTCCTCGTCGAATGATATTTACTTAGCTAACTAGGACTGTGGTGTGGGATGTCATAGAGATACAAAAGCTGGAAGAGATATGAATTTCTATCTTGTCATTTGTATCCGATAGCAATCTCTCTATAAATCTGCTATCAATATCTCATCTATCACGGTTCCCTCCGGCAAACCCATGATGGTGCTTCGTTTATGCATGTTTGTATCTAGCACCTTGTCTTGAATTACCGTATCGGAGAAAAGATTGAAGATTAAGGAACATTTTTCTCCATGAGCGATGGATTATCTGGTTGATGGGGTCATGGTTGGGGATTGGATTGGTCCGGGGCAAACAATGCTAGGATGATTTTTTGGGCTTATCTGTGGCTTGCCCGCAATACTCCCCACAAGATGATCTTTTTTAAGCGTTTTATTCCGTTGTTCATCAGCATAAACTTATTACGTTTTGTTATTCTCTCGTGATATGGTAATCTTACAAAGAAGATGGTACTACGACTGGCTTCATCGGCGTTCTGGCTTACTTGCTCTCTTGCATGTAGATACATGAATGGAAATGTACTGCCCGGAATCTTGGTTATGATATTACTTCTTTCGAATCGGTTAACCTCCTCGGCCGCCTCAATCTACAAACAATACACACCGCAGACGCCATAACGTGGTTTGGTCTCGATGTACGACTCGAGGTCCATTCAATATCAATGAAAACTGCCTCCATATCCTTGAAGTCCGAGTTGCGAAAGCCAAAGGATACAAATCTGAAATGTGATAGAAATTCATCAACGTAACACGATGCAATTGCAGAAAATATTGATTGATTGTTTTCAAACAAATCGAGAGGGATGTTGCATACCTCCGACCGAAGATGGCCGAGTCTCATCATTTGCTCATCGGCATCAACACAACTCGTTGTCTCTTGAGCTAAATAGATCGATATTGTACACGAGACATTCCTTTTGAGCCCGTCGCTCTGTCGGTTCAGGCGAGTGCCAACAATGTTACCAGCTTCCAATATTGAGCTTCAATGTTGGAGCCTGTCAGCTCAAGCTGTTGAGTTAACTAATTCATATGGAGAGCCCCCTTCTCGACGCTCTGAATATTTGCCGTTTCTCGGCCCCACAAGATTCATCGCCGCGGGGAAAAAGGAAAAGGGAATTGCTTCAGCAGGCTTTTTCTTCCGTCGGATATCTACATGGGACCTACGCAAGGTCCAGCGACATTCTTCTTTTCCATTATTCATTGTGGTGAAACGAGACGGGAACCTGCACACCGCCCAACATCTCATTCGATGATTCTTTTTTTCCCCCCTTCTACAATAATCCGTAATTCTTGTTTGTACTACATGTACTGATCTACAATTAAGTAGGACCAGCATATCGGCTGGGCTAGTGCACCCATTCCAGAATCTGCAAGATTCCCGCATGTACTACCCCGGATTTTTGCACTGCATGTAGGTAGCAGAGCAGGCTTGTGCAGAATCTCACCTCATAGACGACTGACTTGGATGAATAAATGTAGTAATACAATTTCAAGGAAGGGAAGTCAGGACTTGTCAAATTCTATTGATACTCCCCGGAGATTCATTCTTAGTCAATTGAATCAATCAAAGCCAGCATGACTTTATGCCTGCAATGAGCCGTAAATGGTGATTGCTTCACTTGAAGTTTTACGCCATGATCTTTGGAGCTTCACCCATGATGTTCGTAGATACCCGTGGCAGGAACAAGATCCAGCTGTACCTGCAGTCAGTACATGATCGGACTTTTGACTTGGCCTATCAAATTGAAGATGTTTGTCAGATCAAGATGTGTATCAATCAATAAGTGAAATTGATATTATATACATACCATATCTCTTCTTCAACAACTTGATACTCTACTATCTTTTTGTTTGTGGTTTTCAGCTTGATGAAAAGATACTCTCTTTGTTCAATTTGTCATTCCTTCCTCATCTGGCTGAATCCAACTTTGGTCGAATCAGAATCTTTGCTTAGTCGGGCTTTGCTTAGTCGTTGACACCTACATAAGATATTTTCAAAATGGAAGGACCAAATGGCCCAAGTATTTATCAACAAGTCATCTCATCTTCACACAAGACTCCTTCATCAATCAGTATTCATACCAATTCTTCTGCTATTCTTCCAATTGTTGAACCTCATCAAATTCTTACTAAAGTACGCACCAACGGTGAAGCATCAGTAACCTCAGAGAAGATTTACGACGAAATTGATGAGTTGAAATTCGAAATCAAGACTCGAGCAGCTACGGCAGTCTCTGCAGCAAACATCAAAGCTGTAAAATCTAAGAGATCTTCTTTCATATCAAAAATTCTTAATTTCCATCGAAGCTCGCCAAATTCACTTTCAATACAAACCCATTGCCAAACTTTCGGAATGTCTCCCTCTGCTTTACAGGAACGAGGTGCTATTAACATCGAAGATCGTCATGCTCTGATGAGTCCACAAAGACCCGCCAAGCTACAGGCCATACCTTACGAGTGGCCTCATGACGGCACACTTAACAAATCCACCACGGCGCTAGTCATTATTGACATGCAGAAAGATTGTAAGTCTGAAATTCTCTTCTCTTTTCCGTTGCTAGGCGTGCATGATCCATTTGAGACATCCACAGAACTTTCTCCACATACGCATGTACTGCTTAGGAAGTTGCCGATAATGAATCATCACGCATAGTTTTCTTATTCGTGAGGGATCTCAGAGACTCCAATGATTCCTCTCGCATTTGAGTTCAAGTGGTTTCACCAAGGATAAAGCTCAACTTTATGTGTACTTACTAACTCTATTCCACTGTAGTTGCTTCTGCCGAGGGATATCTAGCAAAGCAAAACATTGACAATAAGCCAATTCTCGATATTGTTCCTAACATTCGCAAACTTCTCGACACTTGCAGAGCGGAAGGATATCCAATTTACCACACGCGCGAAGGCCATCGGCCTGATTTGTCTACCCTTTCCGAGCGTGAGAGGTACCGTTCAAAAAACAATTCATCTGGAATGGGTATTGGTGATCCCGGCCCACTGGGACGTCTTTTGATCCGTGGGGAGAAAGGACATGAAATTATTGATGAATTGGCGCCTCTATCAAACGAACCAGTTATTGATAAACCAGGCCGTAGTGCTTTTCAACACACTGAGTTCCGGCTTATGCTCAATATCAAAGGTATCAAGAATCTGATTATATGTGGTGTAACAACGGACGTTTGTGTAACGAGTACAATGCGGGATGCCAACGATAACAACTTCGATTGCGTCTTGGTAGATGACGCGTGTGCTGCCGGCGTCCTCAAAAATCATAAAAGTGCTGTCGCATCAATCACCGAGGAAGGAGGAATCTTTGGCGCTGTTACAACAGTAAAAGATGTTTTAAATGCACTGGGGGGTGGGTCAGTTCCGAGAAAACACAAGGATGGACTACGGGCTTCCAATCCAAAACCAAAATTGGCTGAACACTTCAAAGCTGTTCCGAAGACTATCATCAATGACAATACATGTTCCGGCTTGGGGAGAGGAGATTCGGAAATGTCTGACTCCGAGCCAATCATAGAACATGACATTGCGGCATCAGGGGAAGATCATTCACCAACGGGGAGGAATGAATATTCGCGACGTTCCACACGCAACCGTGATAAATCCAAGAAACGCAAAACTATTCTACTCGACTACGGAGACAACAGTAGTGAGGAAAGTGAAGAGATGCCTAACTACTTATATGGCAAGCAAGTTACATGATATGCCTTTTATCGATTTCTTATATCGAGTTACAGCGCTAATTATTGGTGCATTTCGATGTGCTTTGGGGTGTTTATCAATTTTGTAAGAGGGCCGCTGGAAGGAACCTTGTCAAAATAACGACTGGCGGCATGATTCGTACTAAAATATTGCAGATATAGATATAGAAATAGAGGAAGCGGAGAAAGAAATTGTCGGCAATGCAGCGAAAATGGAATATTTCTGACTTGGGCGTTGAGCTAGTATCAAAGTGAGGAAACTTTTCTAAGCTTGGGGCTGCTAGCGATGGCATTTTATAGGAGGCTCGAATTATGGAGGTGGATGCTCATTACCCAAGAGCTTTTCTAGTTAGCTTTTTTTCAGTTTGCTTCTCTGATCCTCTTGAATATATTGATGAGGTCAATTTGGCTAGCGTTGATATTGCTCATGAAGGGCTGAATATTGGAATTTTCGTAGCAGTATAGCATAGCAAAATAGCATTGAAATGAATTTCACATTACACGCGGATTTTCCGGTCGATTCTGAGATGGTCACTCTGGATCTAAATCTGGAGAAGTCTAATCATAGGTATCATTGTGCATCGAGAAATTTCTATCACATCATCGTCAACTATTGACACCATTTGCTAGAGCACCCCGAAGTCTGAGGCAGTCTAGTCAGCAGTGCTTTTACTTGCCAACCTATATCTCTCTCAAGGAGGATCATATTTTAATTTCAACAACTTTCTTTGTAATTTGAATATTGGCAATATAACGAATTGGCTTGTTGCGGCAATATGAATATTTGATTTTCCTTTCGTACTAGCACACATTTCATCTTCTTTAAAGTTTCGTCTAATCCTTCTCCACAACTACCCAGTTGTCTTATTTTCCAAAAAGGAGTTCAATGTTCTTGGTACATACGACGTTTGCACGTGCGATGACTGTTGGTAGCTCTGTATAGCTACTAGCGTGTCAGAGAATATAGTATCCATACCCGATATATCCCAAATTGCATCCACTGGGTTTCTATTGTTCCACTTGCAGACCAAATGCCCATGCGAATAAGCAAGGGATTTTCATATAATGATCTTGTCAATCTTAAGTCTTTCAGAGCCTAGATATGCAGACCATATTCCTGATATATATACACGTGATCATCACTTTTGCCGTCTTGGCCATGAGGAGATGTGAGCCTAGGTAACGGAAGTGTGCTTTTAGTAAGTTAAGGGACGTTCCTGGCCCGCGACGATCATTACGTCATTTCCAGTGGCAAAACCTCCAAGCACAACTCCAAATCACAACACAACAAACTTTATTGTTTCCAATTAGAACAAATATAACTCACTTTAAAATCATAATGGAACCAGCTGTTGTAACTGCCGCCGCTTACGGTGTCAAAACCGCAGTCGAGGGAGGAGTCGCGGCATATTATCTGTCTAAATCAACATTACCTTTAAAGGGACACCTCGAACATGTGACGACCACCGATAAATTACCGCGATATGGACATGCGTTGTCGGTGATTAGTGATAGGGCATATGTTTTTGGTGGTACTGAGGATCTCAATTCTCAATCGTTGACTAATGATGTCCTTGAGCTTCATGTCTCCACTGACGAGAATACCACGACTGCAGTTTTGCGATCGATACCAGCAGTGGGAGATGGAGAAAAGAACACAGCATTGGTACCATTAGCTCGCACATTTCATTCAGCAACTGTTGCTCGAAGTCGTTTCTTCGTTTTTGGCGGTAGTGGAAATGCTTCTGATGGTTCGAAGCCTTTGGAAGAAAATGGTCGATTGTGGGTATTTGACCCGTTGTCATCAAAATGGACATTCTTGGATCCTCCTCCGGACACCACGTTTCCATTCGCGCGAACGAAACATGTCAGCACATCCAATCCTGACGGGTCTGTCATTTTCGTCCATGGGGGATTATCGTCTGATCAAGTGCGTTTGAATGATCTATGGGCATTCTATCTGGATGAAGGGAAGTGGAGCAGACTACCAGATCCTCCAGGGTCTCCGACAGCTGGAATCAATCTCACATGCGGACAAGGAAAATTATGGAGATGGGGGTACAGTGAAGATGCGGAAAAATCTGCAGACTCAATGTCTCGTGGGCAAATCGACTTCCTGGAATATCCTACCGGTGGAACTCTAGATGATGTGAGTAAGGACTTGGCTCAAGGACATATGGACGATCTTAAAAGCGATAGTCAATGGGAGACATTGGGCTTTGATAGGAGTAGACCGTCAGAAGCTCCGTTACCTCGCGAATCTGCAGCTTTGCATTTCATTACTACTGGAAATGGTAGAGATTATTTATTGCTGGCTTTGGGCTCTGATGACAAGGAAGAATTCTCGGATATTTGGATCTATCAACTCCCACCAGCGCAATACTCTGGCGCAAAGGTAAAAGATGTTGTACGAGAAAAGCTGCCTGGTGTGGATAGCCATCGAGAGGATTGTTCTCGTCTCCAAATCAACGGAATAGAGGTGGGCGCAGATGAAGAGAAAGGTGGAGCGTGGACTAGTAGACGATATTTTGGTAGCTCGATGACGGGCACGAAACAACTTATGATTTGGGGAGGGCTTGGCCCGAGAAATGAGACGCTGGGTGATGGGTGGAGGATTATCATTGATTAAGTGGTATGTGGAGATGGAAGGTTTATGTGGAGAATTAGATTAGGACTTTCTTTTCTCTATGCGAATTTTGGACGAGGATCAGAATAGGATGTGAGCTGGCTCTCTGGTCCGTATAGTTTCTAAAAGTTGTCATTTGAGAGCATTTGTAATGCTTTCGCTTTATCGCAACAGAACACGATGCACGATTAAATGCAACAAAGACAATTGAGATACGAATTGATATAACATGCTGCATAGTGGAGTAATATGATTGTATATGTAGAGGTGTGCA
This sequence comes from Botrytis aclada, assembly GCA_014898285.1. NCBI lineage: Eukaryota > Fungi > Ascomycota > Leotiomycetes > Helotiales > Sclerotiniaceae > Botrytis > Botrytis aclada. Next base: position 3,258,804 of record RCSV01000005.1, read on the forward strand.
TGTTCGGAACTTCGAGTTCCATTGTGGGCACTATTTGGTTTCCCATCCTGGATACTTACTAATGCCATATCTCCTGGATTTGCACTCGGATGTTGTTTGAACTGGTTGAATACGAAGCAAATAAACTTTGGTAGATGCTGGTTAGCGTTGAAATGTTCATGATGTTTGAAAAACAGATGTAGAATAGAGATCATGACAAGATAGTTTTGGGAATTAGACGTCTGGAAATGTGGTGGTTAATTGCAGTTCACATGTAGGGCACGATGGGGTTGGATTTGAAGAATGTTTGTTTGAATAATTTTTATAATGTTAAATTCGAGAGTAAGAAAGGATTGACTTATCTTGTTACTAAAGAGGAACTATGTTGGCAAAGTCAGGCGGAATGACGACGTTTCTTGAGGCCCTGCAAGCAGGGCATGAGACGGTATCTGGATCCCCTTCTCGGAACCAGGGAAGAATGCAATCGTGATGGAAAATATGAAAGCCGCAGAACACCCGACGAAGACCTGTGAGCCCAGCGGCTGCCGGATTATGCAAAGATTGTCGACAGATTCCGCAGATCTCGTCATTTGGTACATCCGCTGGAAGGACTGGTGCAAGAATTGCGGGGTTGGGATTTGTTTCATCGTACACGTTTGGAAGCGCAGTATCCTCGATGCCCTCTCTGATCTGTCCAACGCGGAAATTTTGTTGTGCGAGGTACCAGAGTCGGACTCTGTCACATCTGATGACCTCCAAACCCAGCCCGTCGAGTATCTCTTCGGTCAGTTCATCTGGACTCTCTTCATGAAGCTGCAACCCTACTTCGAAACCTTCTGAAGCAGTTTTGGCGTCGAGTTCGAAAATCCCCTGTCTTGCAAAAAGTGTTCTTTGTTCCTCGATATATCGTGTCCAATACTCCCGACGAGGTTGGATCTCGGCTGGTGTAACCTCTTCTGTGTCAGATCTCCATTCGTTAGGAATAGCATCAGCATCGGGATTCAAGCAGAACTTACAAGATGAGTCGAGGACTGTGGCTTGACTGAAGTGATAGGCTACGCAGAAGCACTGGATATATTGACCCTCGATGTAAGGATCTCGATTGACGTGTGGGCAATGACCATCTTCATGATTGATTCTAGTGATTACGTGACCACAGACTGTGTGGAATGTCTCGTCAATGACGCAGAGATCTTGTACACTGTCCATTTTTGATTGTGTTATTGCGAGAGTCTGGAATTCTTGGGCTTTGAGATATGTTGGTCACTGGACGATGATTCGGTATTTATAGTCATTGCGACAAGCATTGTTTTGAAGGGCGAGTTAAGCATATGATCTATTCATACATAATTCTCGGCTTATTCTCAAATTGTTTTAAGATGATGTGAACAGAGTCAAAACAATGACGAACCAAGATTCGTAGAGCTGGGACTGCCGAACTTGTTTTTAGGCCAATGTTAGCAAAGGTTCATCATGAGTCACTAGGTACACTCAGATACATGATTTGGGGTTTTAAGTCAGGTAAATCGAGCAGCTTTTCAGCGCAATTTGTTGATTGCAACGTCGAAAACCAAAAGCCAAGAACAACGAACATCAAGAATATTGCCTGAGCCTCATCTCACCTGAAGGGCAGTATAATCAAAATCGCGAGTTTTTGATACAAGTTGACTGCAACAAGTGTATTCTGGTCGAGGATGGTCAACTGTACGGGTACGGAGAAGGTTACACCTCGGGGAAACAATGCCACACTAATGACATTATGCAAAATCTTTTAGTATCATTGCGAAAATCAATTACTGATGAATGAGAATCTAACAATGCATAGAAATGCAAACACAACATGAGCTTTCAGGACAGTCGTAACCCGCCATCGTTGTTGATCATGAGAAGGAGAGAAAAGAAGGCGCCAAAAACTTATTTGGAAAACATGTTACCCCGCCAAATACCCGCTCGCTAACCTAATGCGTCCAATTATCTCCTCGAAACAATCTGATTGGATCCAAACACATAAACTGACAACTGGGACAATGTACGGAGTGGAGTGTGTGTTCGATTATTCTATTTTCAACTGATGATTAAAGCTTCGATGTGTCCTGGCATACTGATATTTTGACAACCGCGTGAAAAACGCATATACGTTGCGAATGGCGAGGCACTCCCATCTCCGACGCCACGAATAACAGGTTACTCGCTCGTCAAAGCGACGTCAAAGTTCTCAACAATCTTGAATTCACCATCATCAATCATATAAACGTGTACAAAAGAATTGATCAGTGTCAATATTTGTTTTCTCTACCAACTTCCTCAGTGGCGTCGTCTAATTTCTAGGTCTGGCGATGTGACACAGCCGCGGCTACATACTTGCTATGCATAGATAGCTCATTGGCCTCACATGATTTTATTTCATATCTACACCACAAACATTGCGATCGGCGATGAGATCTGGAGAAATCATGCGATATATGCATGAAAACAGGTTGCATTCAGCAGGTACAGCAAAAATTCACATGCTGTAAGCCCAGTGGTGTGATAACCTCAAAACCCAGCCACAATGAAACTACCCGATAGGTCAACGAAACTATTCCGACCACGAATTTTGAAATGGCTTCCAATTCTCGTGTCACATTGATCACAGCATCCAAGCATGACGCCTCACGCGATTTTCCAACTTTATACATATATAAGTTTTCAGATACCATCAATGAAGCAGTATACCATAACCACATCGATCAAGAATCATCAATACAAACAATACAACATCAACATAACGCAGCACAATACACACAGACAACACACCTGAACACCACAATACCAAAATCACATCACAAATAAATCACAATGACACGCCCGGGACCTGGAATGAGAGGCTACTCGGATATTATGAACACCAGCGATAAAGAGCTACATGGCAATGGACAAAAGGTCGACTTCGCCCATGAAAACATGGGAGCCCATACCCTCTGGAAGCAGAATTCCGAGGGAACAAGTCCAATATGGCATCTAAGGGTGACAGTGCTCAAGAACGGCGATGCTCGAGGCGATTGTCCAAATCGTGTCTTTGTGAGTCTTTTCGTTGTCTCACTAACGAAGATGCTCTCCTGCTGATAGTCCTCGCTAGGCATTCAAAACGTTAGAAGACGTCACTCGTGCTATCAATCAAGTAGAAGCTGCTTTTGGAAACACGTTTGAGTTGAAGAAATGTGGAATTGATTCTCCAGATGCTATGGGTGGAAGAGTTAATGATGGGAGGAGTGAGAATATTACGATTGAGTTCGACTCCAATGCGACGAAGGAATCGTGGGGAGAGTTCTTAGCAAGGTTGAAGGGATTGGAGGATGAGTGGTCACATGCAACTGAGGTTTCGAGTCTTTGAAGGGCGGTGTGATTGAATCATTGAAAGAAACTTTAGAAAATGGAATGGGCTAAACGATCGTTGAATTAGAAGAAGTGTTGGGAGGCAGGGTCAGTTTTGAAGTCACGGAACGGTAGAATGTAAACAGAAATTGCAGGATCGTAAGAATCAAAGAAATTGAGAATAAAATTTAATCTGAGACACATCATGCATCAAAGATCAATCACCCCACAACACAAGCAGTTTAATTTCAGCACTTCACCGCTGGGCTGGAGCCATTCATACACCAAAGCGATGCAGGAAGAGCAACTCAGTTATGAAACCAGCCGACCATTCAAGAAGTGTATCTGAAATAGAATTCATGACCTTCACTTCCCCACACCACCCGAAAGCAAAAACCCTCAACTTGGTAATAATTGAATGCCAAAGAAAGAGAGTACTACTGGTCAATATATGTTCAACAAGCTCAATCACATCGGAGAATGACGAAAAAAAGGAATCACCAAGAGGGCAACCGAAAGCGCCACTCACTATCATTTCTGCAAAAGGTCCAACAATACCAATTCTCGACCTCTCACCTATCTCCAGAATACGGATAATGAAAATAAACGAGAATAAAAGCAGACTGTTCCAAGAAAGACAGGAACCAGAAAAAAAACTAACGACTAGATGCGAGATCAACTGGAACAAACATCAGATTACAGACAAGAAAATATTTGAAAAGACGACATGCGTGCTGAGCATGGTATTCTCCCAATCTAAACCGTCGATTCGCACAATTGTAAAAGGGCTTTCCAAATAAAACACCAGCTGCAAGATTCTAAGTCAAAACTCCTAGTGCGGAATCAGGGTTAATTTTCTGGAGAGTCGAGTGAAAGGTGTTGATTTCATGTTAGCTGTTGGATCATCTCGGATCAATGGATTGCATAAGACCACCAAATTTGATCTGAGTGTGAGTACTTAAGATATGGAGGGATAGTTGTATTTCTTTGACCTGGTGAAGAGCGTGGGGAGCTTTGTTCTGGATTCTGGGTTTAGTAGAAGAACTGTTCGGGGTGGTGATGAAGGCCATGGAGAAGTAAGGTGAAACAGCGAGTACCTAGTTTCAGGTGATGATTTACTAGATGGATTCACATCTGTCTTCTGAAGAGTAGCAAAAGCGAAATGGAAGTAAAGATGAATCTCACAGTGAAAGAGATTAGTCATGTATACATTGAGCGAGGAATGAAGATTTAGCAAGACCAAGCATTTTCTTCTCCCAATCCCAAGACAATTAGTGCTCCAAGCATATGCCCCCACCACAGACCCAACCAACGCCGGAAAGTATATTTTGCGCGCGGAAGACCCCGATTTCCGCCCTCATATCCCTGAAACAGACCATGTACCCCGCCTTCCGAATTATGTACATCGACGTCGCCAGGCATTTATAAGTTACTCGTGATTCCCACATTGCAACCATCATGCTATTCATACAGTCCTGGACAAATCCTTTCACAATCGTTTTTCTTTATCATCCCAGCTTTCCACCAGCACTACTTTCTCATCGCTGAACGGGTTGTGGACATAGACTTCTTTCTCGTCGTAGTATATGGTGTCGTTCCTAGGTTCCGGCATTGCACTTCTCATGTTTTGATGGGATCTGCGTCGAGACATATTGAGGGGTCTGATTGATATGGAATCAGCATGCTATCATCAATAAACAGACCCGAGTGATTGCACTTACAACGGGGGCAATGGCTTTTGCTTTTGAACAAGAGCTTCCTGTGGCAAAGGTGGCAACGGTTTATCGTAGATATAAAACACCGTCCCGTCACATGGACCTGAATAGCTCAATCGCGATTCCCGGGCTCGAGTTATCGTGGGACATGTTTCTGTGGTAAGAGTAGTGCCAGTATAGGCGGAGAAAGTCGAATCACAAGAGTTACGAGAATAAATTGAGGAGCTGCGGTTGTGTTTTGGGCCGGGTGAGTGAGGCACTTGGAGAAGTACTAGGCCCAACATTGCGATATCTTGTAGCTTTCTCAATTGAGGGTTTTCAGTTGGGTGAGGTAGTTCACTCGGATAGGCGTTGAATACGTGTCGACTTATTGTGAACAATCGTCCACAGCTCTGAGCTGGGAGGACTTTCCATCTTATGTATATCCTGGAAGCTGAATACGTGATCTAACACGTCGTACGACGACGTTACAGTAGGATTCTCTCGCACGATCAAGCCGAAATTTGTACGATGTTTGGGGCGCAGAAACAAAATCCTTCATGATGAAATACTCACCACGATATACTGAAAATCGCCTTGTGGATGAAGGGGTAGGATTTAAAGTTAAGCTGGAGCGAATGACCGATGACCGACAACCCTGCATTCCGGGGCATCCAAATCCTGAATCTCACCAAAACTTTTATATATAGAAAATGTTTAATTGTTTCTTTTCTTTCGTAAGTTCATTCCGTGGATTGAAACGTGGCGTAAATGTTGGGGTTTGTTTTTGGAGAGGCAGACAAAACTGTTGACGAGTAGCAATATCGTATTCATGCCGTTTCTTCTCGAATACCTTGAAATGGGTATTGCCACAGTGAAGTTTATAACGGCTTGCAGTCAATGGCCAACTTTATCTACCTTCCAGAATCCGGGGTTTTACGATCATCCCCAGATTCGACTTATTTTTAGTATGACAACAGCATGAATCGAGATTGGTTGTGATTCTCTCGTTGTTGTTGGGTTCTCGTTTCCTCTTTTCCTTCTTCGCTGGTTCACATTTTACGATGGCGAAGAGTCGTAAGATCTCCGTGTGAAATTCGCTCATCAAGTTAGTGGGTAGTAATCTGCTTTTCATGTCACCTCGTGGTTGATATTGTGTCCTGAGAATCTTTGTGTCTGTCTTTTGTGTACCAGATGGACTTCCTCTGTGTCTTCAGTTGTTGAGTTGGCAACGATAAGATATACTATCTATACGTTTTTTTCGACGACTACAATCGTTGAATAAGGGTACTTCAAGTTCAATTCACGATGGGTAATTGCCTCACTCGTCTGGAAGCCGAATTGGCTTCGCCTCCACCCATTCCTGGAAATTGGAAAGATCTTGGACCTCGAAAAGCTATTCTTCGCAGTCCACAGCATGCACAGGCTAGGAGAAAATGTAGGAGAGAGAGTAGGAGTAATAAACACAAAGAGGGGAATAGAATGCTTTTAGCAAGAAGGGAAACATCGAGTGGCATTGAGGGTCTAACTTTTGATTATGCGGGGAGACCTGTGTAAGTCTACAATGTTCATGAAATTTCTCTCGCGTCAACTTTTAGTCAAAGAACTGGCAATGGCTAATAACGATGGGTGCGCATTAGTTGGAGAGACCCAAAACTGCAGATGCATGATTCCGATGACAGCTATGTTGCGAAGGCTGAAGATATCGAAGAGACACTGTAGAGGTTCAAAACTTTAAACTAGTCAGTCAAGACGACAGAGACTTGCGACTTGACTTCACAACTGTGGTTCACCTCTCGCTGGGCATACAGCATTATTTTGTTTCATCTCTACTATTTTGAGCTTTACTGTCACGTCGTCTTGATTTCCTAAATCGTATAGAACTTGCATCTTGATTGCATATCTGTTTGTCAGTAGAGGTGATGTAGTGAGCGACTTCAAATCACGCACAAACAACACTCCGATAGTGAAATCGCAGAAGCAGATTGCATAATGGTATTGCAATAGTCTACCAAGATATCGCTCTAACCTACAAAGCTATCCTCTTCAGACGCACCAGAACCTGCTTTGAAATATATCCCGTAGAAACGTTTTGACACTTGCTATCTTTACTCTAGCATCATAGCTTCAAGTATCGTTCACGAATTCCTACATCCCACCAGCAGCAAGTATCGCCGGCTGCTCCAAAATAAAAGCAGGCCCAGCAACAACCGATTCCTCCGTAGGTGCACCCAACTCATCCGCAATAACCGCCAAGATTATCCCCTTCAATTCGAGATCGGAAGGGAAAATCGTGCTGTGAGTAGCAACATCATACGGAACCGATATGATCTCCAACCCGTGAAAGAAAACCGCATAATAATCCTTCCCCTCTTCAAAACCCGGCATCTCAGCCCCATCACTCCCTTTCTCGTACACAAATGTTAGATTTCCCCCCGCGGTAACATTCTCCGGTGTTCGCAATTGCGGTAAATGTTGACTGGGAGACGGATACGCCGGATTCGCACTCGGACACGAACCCTCGATAATAAACCGATTGGTCGAGTCGAGGATCTGGTTCGCATACGGAAAACTCGTATCGATCGGCCCGGCAAACGGATCCGCGCCCCAAACAGAAATTAACGCCCACGTCGTGTGCCGCGTCTCTGTTTCTCCAATCCCCATCAAGGCCCCCTTCGTCACATTCATACGCGCTTGCTGCACGAGTCCCGCGGCAAACGCCATACTGGAGACTTCGATCAAGACTTGCATCTCGAGAAATTCGGCGGCGGTGCGCCAGACAAAATCGTAGCGGCATGCCCCGGGCTTGATCGAGGTGTTGGAGATGGAGTCTTGGAATATGCGGAGATGACCAGCTTCGTTGTCGCGGATTTCTTGGATGCGAGCGTAGGTTGTGTTTGCGAATCCGAGCGCGGTGAATGATGTGCTGTTGTGAGCTTCGACCGCCTGTTGGTAGAAGGAAAATACGGCCCATTCTGCTCCGAGAAGATTCTGAAAGAGGAGGTCGTCAGGTCCGGGTGGACCGCTTTCTGTGGGCAAGATTGCTGATGGACAATTGGCTGGAAATGGCGCGGGTTTACCGCGATAGGAACTATAGTAGTTGGTTTCGCTGGGTATAGGACTACTTGGTGGGTCTGAGATGTTGAGAGATGTTGGATGAGCAACTGATAGACTTATAGAGACCAGGATAGACAAGAAGACAAATCTGAATTGCATCATGAAAAGCTATCAGCTAAAAGCTTAGTAGATGAAATGTTGATATAAATGATTCAGTTGAAAGAACGAGAGAAGTTGAAAGAACAAGAAAAATTGAGAACGTTGACACCAGGCAAAGGAACCCTTCCTATATAGATCCACGTATCCAAACAATAGCAGAGCTCAAGCAGAATCGCCACTCTTAGTTTTGGTACAGATTACCAGAATCTCGCCCTCCTCGTCGATTTTCTTGCCTATGCTAATGTCCCTCCCAACCTCGTATTGAGCACTTACTATAAACTACGAATTAACATTTTCGTAGTCATCGTAGTCTGCGAAAAGATTTCCCATTTCACAGTCCGTAACCAATGCCCTGACAAATAATCATAAGCCATTCTAACAATCCGACATAAGATCCCATAGTTAATTGCACACCCATTCAATTATCTCTCATCACCAATTAGATTCTCCACATGAACCGCAATCAGGTTACCTCTTCCGGTAATGAATGAGTTGCTAGCAGCTCGTAGCGTCAAAGTCAGCCGCATCGCTTATATAAAAGCTGCATGAAATGACGTACATTCAGTTGTGTGCTGCAATGAGACAAGGTGAGACTAAATTTGTGGATATAGAAAAAGTCTATTCCATTTTCGAAATGGGCACGTTCTGACCTTGGGTACAACATACGACCAACCAAGGGACGAGAGAAAATCATACCATACAGCACGAACTGACAATTTGGATGAAATGTGAGGTACTGAAAATAATGGTGGCGTGAAGGTTACGACATTCAAAAGTACTCGAAGTCTTGGGTCATTGGATTGTAGTTTGGTACATTGGAAATCGTATGTGTAAGTAGTATATTGTATATCATTTATCTCGTATCATATCAATCAACTAAAAAAGTATCCGCTAGTAAACACATCACTGCAAAACAGAAAGGAAATTTAATACATCTCAGGTCCATACCAAAATAGCAACCTTTCCATGCATCAATTTTTAGTAAAATGCCACCTACGCCCACCCACCAGCCGAACCTATCTCATTATTCATTAGACGATCTTCACTAAACCCTTCCAATCGTTATCTATTCCATCACAATTCGTCCTTCTTTCCACCAACAGCTTGGGTGGCCTCTCCAACAACACTTCCCACACTACTAGCCATTTGCTCAACGCCCTCACTTGCTTTACTGAGAGCCTCATTTCCACCTTCTCCAACTGATGAGGCGAACTCGGTTAGCTTAGCCCGTGCTGACTCAACTGCTGCGTTTAACCTTGATTGTGCACTCTCCACAGCCCCTTGTTCGTGGCCATAAATGGCTTCCGAAACTTTAGCTTGCGCAGCTGAATAGGATTCTGCAGCCGCGGAAGTGGCAGATGAAAAGCTATCTGCTATAACCTGAGTTGCTGACTCATAAGTGCTAGTGGGTGTTCCGAAGATTGCTTCTGAAATCGCCTTTTGGGCAGAGGCAGCGGCGTTTGAAATCGAAAGTTGAGCTTGATCTGCATATCCTGATTGTGTACCATATATGCCCTCGCTCGCGGCGCTAGAGGCTGACGCATAAGCAGACGCAGCTGCCTCGGTAGCCTTTTCATAAGCACCTTTTTCGGTACCATAGTACTGAGCACTAGCAGCTTCAACAGCCTCGTTGAGGTGAAGGGAAGCAGCATCAAGAATTTCCTCGATCGCAGGAGGAGGTGTGAAAATTGAGTTAGCAACGGAACTAGCTGATGCGTAAGCCTGACTTGCATAAGATGACGCAGAAGAAACTGCATCACCTGCACCCGTATAGTAAGCGGAAGTCAATCGACTATAGACACTTTCGGTGAAATCGGGCTCTTTCCCAACAACCAGCTCATTGATAAGCGATTGCACAGCTGAATATTGAGACGCCGCACCGTCTGTAGCTTGTGCAGCGTATTGTTGCACATTTGACAGGAAATTACCAGTAACAAAATATGGTGTGGGGGATCCATAGACTTGATGACTAGCTTTTGTAATAAGAGCTTCCCAGTTTTCGCTAGCGACAGAAGCAAGAGATTCAGGAAGTGGTGTTGCACTGCTAGAAGTGACCGCATTCATTTTTTGAGATATTTCGGAAGAAAGACTAGCATAGCTCGCGGAAGCTTGAGATGATGCCTCAGCAAAACGAGAGGATGCAAGATCAGTAAACTTTTCAGCGGGTACAGCATCACTAGCAACACTGGATAACTTTTCAATGACTTTATCAAGCCCTGCTTGCGCCTTTGCGACAGCACTAGAATACTCTTGTGAAGCTTGAGATAGAGCTGCTTCGTATGCTGGTGTAGAAGTCCCGACAATACTGGCGCTGGCTTTATCATAAATACTCACATGAAATGGTGTCTGAGTTGGCATGACAGCTGAAGATGCCGCCTCGAGGAACTCGGAATATCGGACATGAGCTAGACCGATACCGGCGTAGTATTGATTTTGAGCTTGAGAGAGTAGTTGTTGAGCTGCGGGGGTAGGTGCGGGGCCAATGTGTTTTTTCGCAGCATCATATTGAGAGGAAGCAGCTTTGAGGCCTTCTGAGAGTCTTGATGCGGCTACTGATTGGATTGATTCTATGGCACCAGTGGGAGCGCCATACACAGCGGTGGATGCGCCAGAAAGTGCAACCTGAAATCTGGAACTAGCTGCATTGACGGCATCAGTGTAAGCAGATTCAACAGAATTAAACATTTCCTGGTGAACCGGCTTTGCAGATCCCGAAACTTGAGCCGAGACAACAGATTTTGCTTGTAAGTAGTGATCCGATGCCCTTGACAATGCGTCGCTGTAGGCAGACTTAGCCGCACTAGCGGCGGAATCCAGCTTTGGTACGGGTGTGCCATAAATGATGGAGCTTGCGCTATTTGATGTTAGTGAAAATTGAGAATAATAGGGATAATAATTGAACAACTTACGCAGCAACGGCATCAGCATATCGACTTGTGGCAACACTAGCAACACTTTCACCGGTCCCTTGTTGCGTTCCGTACAGAACCGAACTTGCAGCAGCCAAAGCACTAGAATATTGCTCAGCAGCAAGCTTAGTTACACTCTCCACAGATCCTTGAGTGCTAGTAGGTCTCAACAATGCTTCACTGACTGCTCTGGTCATATCACTGAATTGATCCCCAGCCACGCTTGCCATACTTTGTATTTTCTCACTGTAAGTTTCTTCGTCAGAACCATCAATGACATCATCAAAGATAATTTGCCGTGCCTCAACGTGAGCAGCCATTGCTCCGCCCCAAACTTTCTTGGATGCTGTACTCGAAGCGACCGAGGCAGATGAGCTTAGGGAGCTTGTAGCATCGGTTGCACTCTTTGATAACGAACTGGCAATAGACGAAGATGCGGACTCAAGAGACTTGGATACCGTTGAAGCTTCATCGGAAACTACACTGCTGACAGAGGATATCGATGAACTTGCGGCATCGGAAAGACTTGACGCAGAACTAGAAATAGCCGATCCTGCAGATTGGACACTGCTTAAAGCTTGGCTAACAACTCCCGGCTGCTCGCCAATAATAGACGATGATAATTGTTGCGAAATGCTTCCGACTTTCTCACCAACAACAGAGCTAACACTTTCAATGCTTCCTTGAGGTGTGCCAATGACACTAGAAGAGATGGATGAAGCCGTCTGACTAGCGACTGACGAGACAGATTCTAGAGTCCCTTGTGTGGTGCCGGCAATGGCGTCAGTGGCCTCATTGATCTTTTCCATGACCTTTTGGCCAGCGACTTCAACTGCGGGTGGCATGTACTTAGTGCTGAAATCTTCGCTAGAATCACCGGCTGATATCTTCCATTTCCCAGCTTCCTTGATGCGAGATAACTCAGCCGCTGCATCTCCAGCAAGACCCATTGCTTTACTCTCCACGTCTTCCGAGGCTGCTCGAGCTTTCGCAAGACCTGGATGATCGGTGACGACCTTTTCAACACCAAGTCGCCATTCTTCAAATTTACTCTTCAACGCATGATATTTGGTCCAATCTTTATGGGTAATTCCATCGGTCCAGGCCCATCGCATTCCTATCTCTTGCAAACCTAAGTCCCTTATATGATCAATAATATCAAACGTATCTTTGACCGATTTCCCAATGAGTGAATTTGTTTCTGAATCAAAGCTTTGTCGCCAAGTTCGGACGGCTTGGGCTTTTTCCTTGATTGCAACTCCTGCTTTACGGACAGCAGTGTTGAGCGATTCTTTGGATTCTTCGGTATCTTTCTTGGCATTGACGATTGAGATTATAGTAGACTTAAGCGACTCGAGATTCGACTTGATAGCCTCCTCCAATTCGACGAGGAGTGCAGATCCTACTTTGTTGGCTTGATTTTGAACCAATCTTTCGGTGATCTCAGTCACTCTCTCATCGATTTCGTCGGAACCTTCATCTGCCGCCTTGGAGAACTTTTCTTGCCAGGTTGTTAGATCTTTTGCGACGACGTTTCGAGCATTTTCTCTAATCTCATCTTCACTTGAAGGGGTCTTTTCTGGTGATGTGGTAGAGGAAGTAGAAACTGATGAAGAAATGGAGGTCGAGGATACACTTGTAGCGTGCGCGGATGAGACGGACGAAGATATTGATGAAAATGTGGAAGAAGCAAAGGAAGCAGACGAGGAACTGAATCTGCGTAAGCTAAAATCTAATAGATACATCTAACTGACTCACGAATCAACGCTGTCTACCACAGCCTGCAATTTCTTGCCATCCCTATATCTACCTAGTCTCTCTCCAATTCGTACTAACTGTGGTTCTACGTTCTCACCATACAAGATTCTCAATTTGGGCCAGACCTTTCTATCCAAAAATACCCCAGTCGAAGTCAAGGCCCACTTTGTGTATGGAACTCCAGTGCCTACAACAAACTCATTTGCGTACCCATAGCCCTGAATGGCATAAGGCTGTACAATGTTGAAAGTTGGAACGATGTGTTCATGATATGTCTGCGCAGCATTTGTTTTGGCCAGATCAAAGTATGGTCCACTGGCAGCAGTAACTTTGTTCCAATGTGGAGCCAAGGTTTGATCGTATTTGGCCTTTGCAAGGTTCTGATATTTTGATACCTCTGGTTGTAAAGTTTTGTCCCATTGAGCTTGACCATATGCTTGTATCTGTGCCACTCTTGGTGCACCATATTTCATACCAAGAGCAGTTACAGGTGCAATGAATTTCTGGTCGACAGAATGATAATAAGGCTTTGCAGCATTCACATATGGTGCGGCATATGAGTTGTAATATGGTTCGAGATGAGGTACCAATACAGATCGTAGTTGGAAATATGGTTTGCAGATTTGAGGAGAAGTATCTGTAACGAGGTCGAGGCTCGCAGGACATCGTAGGAAGATTGTAATTATCGAGTACCATGTTAAGATTCTGGAGCTTCATTAGTGATTGACAACGGTATGGAAAACAATAGAGGTATAGCATACCGTGTAATAGTACCGAAACCGAAGAATCCGGAGCTCTTCTTCTTGATCTTTTTTTCGCTCTTTGCTGCCGGCGAAGTGGGAACAACCTTGGTGTGGCCATTTAAACCATTTTGTTTGGCTTCCACCACCTTTCCATTACTACCTGCTGCCATCTTCTTCTACAGCATGTAGATTTTGTAGAAAACCCTTCGTTACTATCAGTGTGATATTTTTTGTGATTGGTGAAGGGTTTTCTCAAGGTGGTAGAAATGTAACAATGATATAAGCAGTAAAGTGGGAGAGCTTGCCGAGAAAGAAATGGTGGTGGTGGTGATTTCCCTCTGGATTTAACTGGAACAAAAAAAGCACAAAGTAGGATTTCTAAGATCTGATGTATGCCAAGATTTATTTCTATCGCTATCTGTATCTGATTGATGACGACAAAACAAAGATGGTGAAAGAAGGAAGATACAAGAGAGTCTTCAAGAGGCTGGATAAAATATATATGGATTTTTTGGAGGTGTATTTGTATGAATAATAAAAATGAACCCAAATTTTATTGGTTGCTGGTTGATCTGTTGGTAGAAGTTGGAATGGTTGTTTGTATCTTCCTTTTTATTTGATTTTCATTACAAGTTGCTACCAGATACCTGTCCTGTGCTAGTAGTAGGTATATTGAAGCTGTCAACTATCAGATGTTAATTTGGACGTCTTGTTTCTGAAGCCCTTTTGGACCCTAAGCCCGTACCGAAGTCTAGCGCCCGAGACTCATACGAGATACTCAATTCTGATTAGCCGGTCATAAGGTTGGAAACAATGAACAACTGCCTCCCTCCTTAGCATTCTGTCGTCATATAGTAAGCACGGCTAACTAGCTGATCGAGAAACTACCACTACCAGTCCCAGCACTCAAAGAGTCGAGACTCGCCAACAAATCCAAGAAATCAAGAGAGTGAGCTACTGCTATCGGAGATAGGTCGAAAAAAGGACTAGATGAGATGAAGATTGATAAGAGCTATCTACTTTGAAGTCGTGTCATTGATCAAACATACACGGAAGCAGAGCAGCGGCAGGTGTATGAATACCTAGGTAGCGAGTAGATCTTGACCAAAGACCAACCCCGCAATAAGATAGATCACCAGAAGTATCTGTCCAGCCCGATTCGACGGGTGGGAACATCCACTCAATTTCGAAATATAGCACGTGACATATTTCCCTGTTCATCGTGTTCGAGAGGGTTATAGGTCAAAAAGAGCAAACAATCTAACTATTAATAACGCACTGTGCTTGCAACATGATATATACTCCGTGAATCTCTAGATGATTGATACCTGCCCTGTACGTAGGTACTTTACAACCAAATGGTCTGCCTCCACGGCAGTGGCTCCCAGAGGGCCAGCGGAGCGTCATTTATTTAATCAATCAACGAAGGGTCGTTATATTTAATATTCCGATCTCGTGTTAAGGTCAAGGTTATTAATTCAGGAACAATAGCTGGCTAGGTACTTGCCTGGACAGGTATATATTAGCTATCTACTGGAAGGCACCGGGTATTCCACGATATTAAATCATAAATCATAAATCATAGATCATAGATTATAGATTAACCCTTCCTTCGAAAGGCTTGTTTCGTCCTAGGTGGACTCCATTCCTCTCTACTCGAGCACTCGAGAGATAGATCATGAAAGACTCAATTCCAAGGTGTCTCAACTATACGGTTGTGTACTTCGTAGATGCAATCTAGACACGTGCTAGACAGTGTAGGGCTGGGCTGTATTTAGTCCTCTCCTAGTAAGTGAAATGGAACTTGCTGATTAATCACTTCCGCACCCAATTTATCTGTGAACCCGGGAACCTTCATCCATAATCAACGATACTTGAGAAAGTACGTAGGTACTCAGTGCGTACTTGACGATTTTCACACCCACCATTTGATCTCTTTTTTTTTCAAACATCATCATAATAAATAGAGCTTTTTGTAATCCATCTACTTTGTTCCCTTCCCCCCTTCTTCTCTTTGATATCCCCTTTCACTACTCCCTCACTCCTTCAATTAAATTGTGCATTAACTCCGATAATTATTGCCATCAAACCGACTACCCACCGACAGCTACATAACGGCACGACGCCACACTTCGAGGGAACATCCGAGTCTCCCATGCTATTTCAAAATTTCTAGCTTAAAGGCATTGACTGCTTTCCACGCATTTCACCCTTCGAGCTTTGGACTCTATCTGCCTTGCTGATAAATCTCTTCTCTTCTCGTCCTTCCGTTCTTCCGACCTCGCCCACGTTCCTTTCAATATGTCTACACCGGGGGTCATCTCCACGCACAACGATAACCCCGCGCCAGATGTCATGAACGATCCTCAATATGCGACCAATACAACAAATGGGGTGGATGATAATGGCGACCCAGATACTTGCAGGATATGTAGAGCGGAGGCTACGGAGACAGAACCTCTGTTCTATCCTTGCAAATGTAGTGGAAGCATCAAGTTCGTTCATCAGGATTGCTTAATGGAGTGGCTATCGCATTCGCAGAAGAAACACTGTGAACTCTGCAAAACGCCTTTTCGATTCACGAAGCTATACTCCCCCAATATGCCACAGTCGTTACCGACTCGAGTTTTCCTAAAACACTTCGCCTTTTATGTCGTCAAGAATATGGCTACATATTTAAGGTTTGGCCTGGTGATTTCGGTTTGGCTAATTAGTTTGCCATTCTTCATTCGACAAGTGTGGCGATTTTTATTCTGGTTTAGTGATGGAGGCTCACCAGCGCGAATTTTGATAACCAATTCCAGACAGAATGACACCGTTTCAGTAGGTTGGGGAAATTCGCGTGGTATTGTAAATTCAACTTGGGGTGAGATGGCTTCGGAAAGAATCAAGTCCTTCAATGCTAGTCAAACTTCACCCGTTGGAATTGGGGGTTTTATGGAGAAGCTTATGGGTATCATGATGCCTGTCTCTCAAACACTCAATATTAGTGGTTTGGGCCCTCTCACATCTGGTTTCTTTAAGTCTCTTTATTACGTGTTTGGACTAACACATGCGATACCTTCAGATGGCTCGACGAACAACACGGGAAGTATCACTACACTATCCCTATCCGGAAGTCAGGGACATTCGCTTCTCAGTGATGTTTCTTTTTTGAGTAATGGAACTAGGTTCCCGTGGCTGAATCAAGCCATTCTTGACACTGCCGAGGGCTTCATCATAATTCTGGCAATTGTGATTACATTTATTCTTGTCTTCTTGATACGGGAATGGGTTGTTCAACAACAACCTGTCATAAATATGGGTGCGGCATTCAATGCGGATGTAGCTGCCGCTGGCGTTCCTCTTCAGGAAGACTTGCCAATTGACGTTCATGAGCTTCAAGAACGGATGGAGGAACGAATTCGGATCATTCAGAGAGAGCGTCTAGCGGAAGTTCGAGGCCTCAATGCGGGACCCGCTGCTCAGCTAGATGTGCCCGTGCCCGTGGAGATACGCAATCCAAATCGCCCTCGCCCTCTATTAGACTTCAATCGTGAACTGATCCCAGCAGCCGAACTAGAAGATTTCGGGATTGCACAGAGGACCCTCGATCAGCAGCGGAATCTCGATGATCCAGAAGTTCAGCTCACTGATCAATTCTCCGTTATATGGCGACGAGCTGGAGGAGATCCCAGAGAAGTATTGAACATAATAGATCAAGAAAATCTCGGAGAACGAATGCAATATTGGGTTGATGCCATGAATTTACTGTTGCAAAATGGAAATTTTCACTCCGCCGAATTGGCCAGTGACGGTAGGATTCCAATACCATCAGATTTACCTCAACCCGCCAACATGAACCATTCAGTCAACTCCAGCAAGGCCAGTGGAGCGGACCAAAGCAGTACCAGCTCGGACAGTTGGGAGGAAGTAATGGAATCTCTCCAACACGAAAACTATAGCAATTCGACGTTTAATGGAGAATCTAGCCAGAGCTCAAAGCGGGTTCCAACCAATGGTGATGTAAAGGACGAATCGTACTTGGCATCTGAATTGTGCCTGGAGGAAAAGAGCTCCGACTCGGACGATTCGGACGAAACGGATAATAAATACCCGATGATTTCAGGTGGACGAACTCCTGCATTTCCCAATCGAGAACCACACCCCCTTCCATTGTCTCAAAATCGACCCAGGGCTACCTCAGATGTCCCTCATTATCGAGACAAATCACCATTAGGTCGAAATAATTGGGCCTTCTCTGATCTTCCAGATGAGGACTTTTCTGACCCAAATCTCAGCTTGTTTCAGGAAAACAAAAACCCGAATGAAGAGAAAATGGTTTCTATGGCTCGAAAGGCAGCTGAAGATTTAGATTTGCACCACGGAGAGACCTCAGATTTGAGTGCTGGCTACGACAATCCGCAATCATCTTTGCACGCTGGAAATGTTCACAGCCGCGAGAGTGACGATGGGCCCCTCGAGATAGTCGGCGAGGATGGCGTAACTCGCACCGCAAGCAACTGGGAAGAAGTCTTCGAAAATAATCCTATCTCAGAAGATGAAGACGAAAATGAAAACGCCGTTGACGAAACGGAGCAAAATCCTTTCGCTCCAGACACGCCTCTCCCACCCCAACGCGAGCCAGTTCTCCCGCCTCGTCGACCAGCAGAACCCGAAGGTCTCGCTGGCAATGTCGCGAATTGGTTATGGGGCAGACCAGATGATGTTGCACGGGAGGAAGATCTCGGTACGAATGATGAGCATATAGTTGAGGATATTGCTGCTGAAGCCCCCTTTGTACCAGTCGCACAAGCTCGTCGCGATGCTTTCGATCACGGGAATGAGGGTGATGAAGATGTTGAAGTACGCGAGGCTGCTATTGCCCCAGCCTTAGATCCCGAAGCAGATATTGAAGACGCTGAAGATTTTGATGGTATTATGGAGCTTGTTGGTATGCGAGGGCCATTGTTTGGTCTCGTCCAGAACGCCATCTTTAGTGCTTTCCTTCTTGGAATTACCATAGGGATTGTTATCTGGATTCCATATAATATTGGCCGGATTTCTATCCTTCTTTTGGCAAACCCGGGACCAGCATTTAAGCTTCCCCTTCGATTCATCTTTGGGGTTGCAGCTTTTGTGCAAGACACTGCCTTGGTAATATTGGGATTGTCATATTATTGTTTCATTGCTGTCGCTCAAGTTCCTTTGCGCCTCTTGGCTTTTTCCAGCTCCCAAGGACGAAATGATGGTCTTAAATTCTCCCAGGCTGCCTTCGAACGCGTTATGAACGGCACGGTTGGTAGCATCATCCACCTCGCTGATTCTGAAATATTTACCTTTTCAGCTGCCTCACATGAAGCTCTGATGATGATCAAGTCCAGCTTGTTTGGAATACTTGCGAGCATTGGAAATGGACTACTGTTTTTCTTGTCGGGGAGTTATCATCTCACCGTCGCCCATTTCAGAAACCTTACAGATTCTCTCTTTAAAGCTATTGCATCCATTATATTGGGGATCCCGACATTTTTGGCGCGGCCTGATTCTTGGGTCATCAGTTTAGAAGTTCCCAAGCGATTAGTACCACTGGATCCAGCCTTGAGTGTCTGGGGTGGTGTGGATCGAATGTGGGCTACCCTAGCAGGCTTTGCTACCCTTGCCGTATTAGGTGGTCTTTACGTCAAGAGAGGCACACCATTTTCAACAGAGCCGGGGAGTGTACGAGATGTGGAAAATGGAGTAATTGATATGCTGAACCAAGCAGGCGGAGTCATGAAAGTTATTTTTATCATCAGTATCGAGATGCTCGTATTTCCCTTGTATTGTGGCTTGCTTCTTGATGCAGCTTTGCTGCCGCTGTTCGAAGGTGCTACTATTATGTCTCGTCTTAGTTTCACTGGCCGGTCACCTTTCACTTCCATCTTCATACATTGGTTTGTCGGCACTTGTTACATGTTTCATTTCGCCTTGTTCGTGTCGATGTGTCGGAAAATAATGCGAAAGGGAGTTTTACGTAAGTTACTTGACTCTTCTTGTCATAAATAAACCATTGCTAACACTATCAGACTTCATTCGAGACCCCGATGATCCGACGTTCCATCCTGTTCGTGATGTACTAGAACGAAGTGTGACAACACAACTGCGCAAAATCCTGTTTAGCGCACTAGTTTACGGTGCTCTGGTCGTTATTTGTTTAGGCGGTGTAGTCTGGGGACTTTCATTCTCATTCAAAGGCGTTCTTCCGATTCATTGGTCCTCAAATGAGCCGGTACTGGAATTCCCTGTTGATCTCCTCTTTTACAACTTCTTGATGCCTTTGGCAGTCAGATTTTTCAAGCCTTCTGATGGTTTGCATTCAATGTATAGCTGGTGGTTCCGCCGGTGTGCTCGATTGTTGAGGTTGACGTGGTTCATGTTTGATGAAAGAAAACCAGACGAGGAGGGTCAAATTGTTCGAAGGTCGTGGAAAGATTATTTCACGTTCTCGAAACCTCAACGTGCAGATGACACGAAAGACGAAGATGTTGAGCTCATACACGATGGACGATATGTAAGAGCTCCCGCATCGGATCAAATCAAACTCCCAAAGGGTACCAAGACTTTCCTCGAGGTAGATCGTGATAATCGTCGTCTGGATGGTGCCAAGGACAGTTTTGATGGTGTTCATGGTAGCAACCCTGAGAATTACAAGCTGGTCTACGTACCACCATGGTTCCGCTTAAGAATATCTACATTCATCCTTTCAATCTGGCTCTTCGCTGCAGCAACAGGAGTATGCTTCACCATTGTCCCTCTGGTGCTCGGAAGGTATATCTTCGCAAAGATTATTCCAGCGGATGTTCGTAAGAACGATGTTTATGCTTTTTCCATTGGAATATACATATTGGGAAGCGCACTTTATGCTCTTATACACCTCCCAACCGGTTTGGTGAAACTTCGTAACTCATTATATATTGACGGAGATGCACCAAGCATAATATTTAGCCGTGTAGTGAAGGTTGCTCTTCGCATAGCCCGCATTGTCTGGACTTACACTGCTTTCATCCTTGTACTTCCTACCCTCTTCGCTTTCCTCGTGGAATTCTATTTTATCATCCCCATGCATACTTACTTCTCGGAGGACGAGAGACATGTGGTTCATTTTGTACAAAGCTGGACGTTAGGCTTGTTGTACGTTAAATTGACCACAAGAATTATATTGTGGCATGAGGGCAGCCGGCCAGCAGAAGCACTACGTGCAATCACGCGAAATGGTTATTGGGATCCGGATGCAAGGCTAGCTACGAGGTCTTTCATATTCCCAGCTACCCTTGTACTTTCCATGGCTCTTGCTCTTCCCTACATGCTTGCTCAATTTGCAACCAAAACTTTGTGGAGGAATTCTACAGAACTAGAATTGATATATGTAAATCGTTACGCATATCCCATGGCCCTGGTCATGTTGGGTGTGGTTGGTGCCTCGTGGAAAGCGGCACGGATGGTTAAGGGATGGAAGCAGAAGATCAAGGATGAAGTTTATCTGATAGGGGAGAGATTACACAATTTTGGTGATAACAGGAAGGTAGTTGGAACTGCCACTGGTTTGGGGGGTATGGGAGTGAGGAGGATCGATACCTAAGCAGATATTTGCATCGGAGCTAAATAGGGCTCCATGATGCACAGATCATTTTGGCCTCTTCACGAACTAAAAACAATTCGACATTGCGTTGGTTTTGACCAAGCAATAGGATATTGACAGAAATGTAGTCTTTTATATGTATATAGTCATGTGGCAGGAATGGAGTTACGGAGAATACCTTGGGGCGTAAGGTGGGGGTATGTCTAGATATGATATGACTTTTTTCAAGTGTAGCATAAGTTAACTCGATTTTCCTTTTGATTTCGTGAAACTTTTACGACGTCACCAGAAATTTTTGTGTGCTTCTTGACATCTATCTCGCTGATTGAATTTTGCGAAAGCAATAACCTTCAGGGGTGTGGACACCACCATCCCCGCTCAGTACCCCATTCTTGGTTATCATCTCCGGCGATAAGAAAACAAATGCCAATGGCTATTTTGCGTTTCCCACGTGTTTTTGGATACGAGTAAAGACATTCGGTACCAGGCTGATGAGGAAATTACTCCATCTTGAATTGCGAACATCCATGGATTTTCTGCTACTATGGAAACATTCCCAGTGGAAACCCGTTGTTTGTTTGACCAGCCCCCTTCTTCGGGGGATCCTATGGGTTAACTATGGCACTTCTCAAAGATCATCCAGTCGGGTGAATTGCCAAGTTCCCTTGACCGAAAAAAGTGTACTTATAAATATGTATTTCAACTGCTCTGGCCGATGAACTCGCCTTTTTTTTGTTCAATCAGTAATATCGTTGTCTGTGAGGTTTGTCTTTGCAGAACCCCACTTTGCGCCCTCAACAATTCATTTTACATATATTGATCCATTGGAGAGCAGCACATGATGAAGTCCATCTCTTCAAGTACTCTCGCCAGCACAAGCTTTCTTCTTACTTCTTTTGCCCAAGCAACCATCTTTCTGGCGCCAGAAAACGATATTCTGCTACCGCGAAGCTCAAGTTCCATCAATCCATTAACTAGTTTAGGGGCCAACAGTCCTTATTTTGCTGGTAAGTTTTTGGGGGAAACTCTCTAGTGACCGAAGCGTTAGTTCGGTCGGTCTAAATCTTTCAATGTATTGTTATAGATACTAAAGAAAACTAGGACCAAATGTCAACGGCATTAGCAATGACGTGCCTGAATACTGCTATGTAGATCAGGTAGCGTATAATGTTAGGCACGGAAGTCGATATCCGGATTCTGGAGCATATGCGCAATGGACCTCCCTATACGCTGAGATACAAGCAGCAAATTTTACTTCCACTGGATCTTTGGCTTTCCTAAAATCGTGGAAGCCAGTTTTGACCAATCCTACCCTTCAAATAGCTCAAGAAAGCCCCACGGGATTCAAAGAAGCCTATGATCTTGGCTATCAATTGAGGACTCGTTACCCAAATCTTTATTCTTACGGCCAACCATTCATAAGCTGGGCAAACTTGTATCCCCGCGTTGTCCAAACTGCACAGAACTTTGTGAGGGGGTTTCTGGGGTCTTCAGCAAGTAACCTTGGTATGGTAGTGACTATCAACTCAACGGGAAGCGAATCGGCACTCTTTGACAGCTTAAGTCCAAGTGATTTGTGTCCGTCATTTGTGGACGGTAATGGTGGGAAAGAACGTAAGTCTCATTTGACCACATCCTTCGATTGCTTCGAATACAGCTGATAAACGACTCCAGAGGTAACATGGAACTCGATCTACCTTCCTCCCATTCACGCCCGCCTTCAGTCATTAATCAAGGGGAATCTTAACTTTTCAACCACTGATATCTCTATCATGCCATATCTTTGTGGTTTCGAATCTCAAATCACAGGAACACTATCTCCATGGTGCGGAGTCTTTACAGATAAAGAACTCAAACAATATGAATATGCCCAAGACTTGAGATACTATTATGGCACCGGCCCCGGTGAAGATTTACCTTCCAAGATGATGCTTCCATATCTCAATTCCCTTGTTGGACTTTTGGAACAAGGACCGGGTACCAACGGAACATTTCTCAACGGGTCCAGCTATACATTACCTAGCATTCTCACTGCGTTCATGAACGACGGACAGATCGCCGAGCTCGGAGCTGCAACAGGCGTGTGGGACAACACCAAACATCTGGGCGACGGAACAAAAATTCCACACGACTACAAATACATCGCGAGTCATTTCGTTACCATGCGAGGCACAGTCGCATTCGAACGATTGAACTGCGCCATTCCTGGAAACTCGACTTCCACTAACTCAACACACTCAGCACCACATTCGTACAAGAATTCAGGCTCGTCAGCCTCGACAAATGCAACATATGTTCGCATTCTTCTCAATGATGCTGTTTATCCAGTGCATTCGTGTCATTCTGGACCCGGTTCCAGCTGTCTTCTTAGCGATTACTCGAAATTTATCAAGAGTAAAGTCGACGCTGCGGGGAACCTTCCAACTCGGTGCAATGTTACGGCTTCTGGTGCTCCTACTACCGTTGAGGGGGCTAGTTTCTTTACAGATTTGTCGCTTCCTTGGCTGGGAACTGTTATCCCGTAGGTGGATAATCTGTGGGTGTAATAGTGGTCGATGTGGATGATTTATATGGATAATTGCAAACTATTTTATTCAATTTCTAGATAATTATCAGCTTTCCTGGAAATTTGATGGGTTTTTTTTCCCTTTTCGCGCTTTTGGAGTTACGTGCTTGACGTGTAATTAAAGACATGTGATAAATCACGATGCAGGGCTAAGTACAACGGGAGTAATAATGGAAAAATAGTGAAAAAGAGTAGATTAGACTAGAATTAAACTATCACTAGGACTGTTCGAAATGCAGCATGAAGGAACTGTAATTTCTTCGCATCAAAGAATTGCAACGCCACGCTCGTTCTAACCTTGAGGTATCACCTAAAATAAAATTCACACCAACCCTGACATGCAATCTGTCCAAACCATTATTTTTTCAAACAAGGAACCCAAGCCTGGATACTGATCAAAATCTATCCCAGCGAAAAGTAAACGTAAAGAGACGAAGTAATGGAAAGGAAAGAACCCAAAGAAGCACAAACAAGAACGATAATTTCCAATCAATCGTAGCATGGCAAGAGAGTCTCATATCAGCACGCTAACAGCCAATTCTCCAGGATCCATAACATAATATGGCGCAATCCCTTCACTCATCGCCTCACTATTCTCCTGAAACTTCCTTGCCGCGACGTCGAGATCAAGCAACAACTTCTCGGCCGCCTTTCTTACTTTATCTGTTCTTCTTCCCGTATCACCTGGTCCGGCAAATCTTCCTCGTGGATTAATCGCAGCGTCTCTCAATTCCCTGGCGTAAGCGGATAGTGTTTGGTCTTCTGCAACTCTGTAGCTGAGTAGGTAGGGAAGCTGTGATGCTTGAATCCAGACCGACGGATCACTTATAGGGAGAGCATTGATGACATCGACTTCTCTGTATCTTTGAAGAGCGATGAGAGTTCCAGGAAGTGGTTGTTGGAGAGAAGGCGGTTTGTTGGGTATGAAAGACATGTAGTAATTCTGGAGGTAGTTGACAGCATTATGCTGGGGTGAGGCGATGTGAATACACATGGTTATCGCATTTGTTAGTTCGTTGAGAGTCTTGATGCCAGGGAAAGTAGACATCTGACCACCCATTGGAGATTGCATCTCATTACACCAAGTTGATACACATGTGTCTTTTGCGACGTCGGCATCACCTGTGTAATATGTGGAAAGCATAGCAGAAACGAAGTCAAACAGGATGGGCCACAAGATCGCCATGTTTTTTCCGTATGCGTAGTTGTGAAACCGGCGTTCTTTCTTGTCGTTTAGAGCCGATAGAAGGAAGCCGCGGGTAATCAGAGAAGTTGGAACGTAGTTTCCGGTCCAGTTGAAGTTTTTGTAAGAGCTGAGGAGGAATTCGTAGGTCTGCTGTTCAGTGAAGCCATTGATCCTGGTGACAACCTGTGGTACAAGAGTTTCACGGGCGGCGGCGTTCAGAGAAAGAGTTTTGAACCTGTTTTGTTATGCTTAATCAGCTATTGCCATTTGAAATAACCCTGGACGTTCACGAGAATGAATGACAGCGAAGAAAAACATACCAATGAGGTTCCAGGATTTTGTAAACAATGTGATCACTAGGAAAGCTTCTATAAGCAGCCACAGCACTGGCTTCCTCCACAAAATGGCAATCATTGAGATGCAATGTCACCTCATGATGAGTCCAGTCAGAAACCAGACTACACATTTTGGCGTATCTCCATGGCCAATCCTCATGCTCATTTTCTTTTGGATCCTTTGGATTGATTCTCTTGTTGAAAATCGTAACCGAATGTTCCATACTGACTTTGTAGTCCAAGACAATCGCCAAGGGATGAAGATCACCGTCCGCATTGAGATGGAACAATGTCACGGAGGCACACCCATATCTTTTACCATTGTCAGATTTGAGAACAGCGTCGGGGGAAGCGCCAGCCCATTCACGGAAAAAGCTACAATCTTGAATATAGAAGGATTCTGAATTGAAAGTCTCGAGGAGACTATGCATTTCCTTATTGCCTTGATCGAAAGCAGATTTCTTGAATCTCTCGAGCCAAGTCTGACCAGCCAGAGCGATAGACGAAGGATTAGGACCAGTAAAATATTGTTGAGCGAAAACTGCATCACTATACCAATCCTTGCGATAGCCAATACTTGGTTCAGTCCCAATGTTCTTCTCTTGCACTTGTAAAGCTTTCATCCTTTCTTCTAACATTGCCATTGTGGTTCCATTGTAAGGATCTCCAAATAGGAGATTTGAGATCTCTGATGGGATTTTGGGAAGAAGCGACACAGAAACATCGACAAATCGTTTGAGGTTGAAGATTTTGAGTAGTCCTACCCGGTCATCAAGAGGTATCCACTTCAGATGAGGTGGGTATGAAGGGGTTGTGGTTCCCGGAAGTGCCCATTGATAAAGTGCTCGTTGTGTCTCGAATTTGCGTGGTATGAATGGTCGATCTGCTTCAAATCCTTGAGCACGAAAACTATCCGCGTACCTAAAGATGTGAGTTAGTCTTACATTGAAACTCAAGACATATAAAAGAACATACCTCTCCTCGAGCCTCGCGAACAATTTTGCTGTCGCTTCATTGATTTCAGCTGGTGTTGTAACGATTGTGCCTGCGGCTTTTGCATTGGCCTTCTTGGGCCTTCGAATTATCCTTCGGAAAATATTTTGCTTCTTTTCTTTTGTACCATTAACCATCTTTGCATCCTTGGCTGTGGGCCCATTCACCGTCGTAGTTCCATTGGTGCCATTGACCGCATTGGTTGCCTGATGAGCGAACATGATTGCATGGAGAAACAATTGCTACAAATAATATCAAGTGGGTAAACAACCTTTATGTGTGAATGTTGGTGTGTCAATGTTTGTTTCTAGATGGAATGGGAAAGAAAATGCGGGCTGGAATGGAGGACAGAATAGGAAATTCAATGGAATGAACTCGCAATGTACGAAATTAGAAAATTTCAGGTTCATTGTCTTTAGAGTATTTGACCAAAAGAATACTACTTTTCAGTAGTTAACTGTCAAAAAAATAAATGAGAGGAGAATCGTCCGACTGCAAACATCATGAATTCATCAACTGATCAACGCCCAGCTCTGAAAATAAGAGGGAAGGCGTGGTAGGATTTGTTTTCGGATTTAACGTGTGGAATGTGTACTGTCGCACAATGAGTTCTATTGAAAACGATTGCAGGCACATTGCATATTTATGAAAATGAATTTCAAGTCTTGAAATCTTCGCAATTGGCCAAGGGCTGGGAAAATTTGAATGGAGAGCTAAGGAAGATAATATGACAGATAGCAAAGGTGCAGAAGGGAGAGAACTCGGTATGAATATCTTGAAAATGATGTTGATACTGCAATATTGCTGTCGCAAAATTATTGCCATTGAAGAATTGACTGGAAAGCGCCAAGATTTGCAAAGATGATGTGCCATAGAAATCTGGGAACAGGAAATACAGTCTTCAGATCTTCTTACTATGCGCCTTGCATTGGCTTTCATTCCCTGGATTGATCTGGAGTACTTCCGAGATCGAAAGAGTACGGAGTACATCGCATGTCCAATTGCCGCATAAGTTCCAAGAGAACACTACTCCTCAAGCCATGTGCAAACTCTCATCACGACTATCGCTGTCGATGATTATGGATGTGCTTTAATAGTGTACCGCATATGTTCATGCGAATCCCTTCTTTCTCTCATCCCTTTATGTGTATGCTCTTCAGAGTTTCATGCATTTGCATGGCGCGTTTATGAGACGAATATCTGGCACCCATCGCGTTCGACCACTCTCGCACCTTCGTAATATCGATATATATATGGCCAATCAATCGTCTTTCGTTTTTGTCGCGGCTATTCCCTTCTATCAGCGATGAAGCAATTCTTCTTGAGGTCTGGTTGCAGGCAATCCAGAGGGGGTATCGCGTTTGTTTTCAATTCGCCAGCTTCCTTCCCTCGGTCGTGATTGCAATCTCGATTTCGATACTGATCTGCCACAAAGCCTGTATCAACTAGTTATCAGAAGACGACCTAGTTTTTCCATTGACATGTTTCGTGATCTTTGAATACCCAGCTTCTCGTTACATTGAATCGAAGACAATTGATTTACTGTTCGCAATATCTCCGATTGGTGGTGGGTCAGAATGACGCTATGTCTCGTGTCTAATTATTAACCTTATTATTAACCTTATGGCCACAGCACAAGCCGAGTCTTCCATGGCCACTTACGAAGTCCAGACATATATGCTACCTTCTTATTTTTCAAAGCAGAGGATCTCTCTTTTGAGAAGTCGCCAGGCATTTGCGCAAAGCTAGAGGGCGATCTCATTACAATTATTAAAGCTATCCCTTTGAATCTTTGGGAAGAAGTTAGTGCGATAAAACTCGTCTGTCACCAACAAACAATGGTCTTGTTGGCGGAGAACGTCCAACGAAGTCTAGGGACACGTTCCTTTGTTTAACGATTCATTCACTATTAGTGCATCAGAATTAATTCGTTACTTCAATCATCTCTCGAATTGTCTCCGAAATTCGATAACTCGCATATGTTAGTCTTACATGAAAAAGAAGACACTACAGTTGTGGTGTTCTCCTTCCCATCAAATCATCATTTCTCTCCTCAATGACCCCCAGATACAATTCACAAACCTTATTCTGGACTCGATAATTTTTCTGAGACTCGGAGCTTTGTATATCTGCTTTCTATTCTCTTTGCTGAGAGATGAAGTCTATTGATGCGACTGTTTCTTTTTACACAAAGATACCTTAACATCTGCTCTCGAGCCCATTTAGCACTGAGCGATTTTCTTGTAAGTAGTGTATTCCCTCCAGCACAACTATTCAACGACTGTCAAGACGACTTGTAACTTTTTGCCATTCCAAAAGAATCGCTTCAGGGCAAAAATGGGCATGGTTCATTCACTATGGACAGGCATTCATATTCTGTTGGCAATAAAAGACACAAGACAAAACGCCAGTTGTAGATCACGTATTCGTAATCAATCACCAAGGGCACTTTTAACATTCAAGCAAATCTAGTAGAGGTGTTAATTTCCTGTCACGTGTGGTATGAAGGTGTAATTTGCTAGGATAGTCATGTTTTATGGAAAGAACAAACTCTGTAGTACTGAGATTCTATACATTCATTGTACTATCCTGAACTATTCCTCCCATAACATATGAGTCCACTCAAACCGTCAGTCACCACTGATCCTCCATTACTGAGCCTCAAACTCTGCTTTATAAACTCCGCGAAGTCTACGACCATACGAGCTACCTCTGGTGACTTTAGCCGTGGCAACGGTTTCTCCTTGTTCGTCGAACATGTGGGAAGTCATATTCCATCTAGTCTGCATAAAAAACCTAGTAGGTGGGACCCCACCCACTGGGTAATAATCCCAATAGATGGGTAATATATTTTATTAAATACCCAATAAATGGGTAGGATTTCTAAAAATTTATTTTATTATTTATAGATAATTCAAAATACTATGAGTTACCCATAATCCAATAGGTAATAAATAATTCAATAAATAATGGATAATCCAATGGGTAATAAATAACCTAATAAATAATAGATAATTTAGTAAATAATAAATAATAATTAATATTATAAAATATATTATTTAAAATTAATAAAAATATTAATAAAATATTTTTTAATTCTCAATTCAGAAAACTATTTATATTTATTAAATATATTATAAAACCTTCTTTGATTTTTCTTTTTATTGGATCTATCAATTATAATTTCATTATTTTCAATTTATTGTTTTTTCGAATTATAGCTTAATAAATTAGATTGTATAACTTGATTTTCTATAATGATTTATAAATCATTATAAATTGTTGGATTTTCGTTTTCTAATCTTTTATTTATTTGATTTGATATACCTTACTCGATTTTGTAATCAATTTGAGAAAGATATTATAATATTCTGATTAATAATATATTTCTTTATAGTTGATGATATTTTCAAAAAAAAATTTGTATTATATGTATAGCATTTGTATTTAATTCTTTATTATTAATATAATTCTTTTGATTCTAATTATTAAATTGTTTAATTTTAAAATCAATTTCGTCTTATAAATTTGTAATTTCGGCTTCGATTTCCTTTTTAATTAAAGTTATAGATTCTTTAATAATTTGTATAATATTCTGGGATGTATAATAGCTTTTATTTTATTTGAAATCTTTTTTTGTGATTTCTATTAATAATGAAAAAGGAAAATATTATTACAAATAGTTTTTGAAATAAATTATTTACATCAATATAAATATAAATTCTGAGTATAATTGAATATTCATTTTATATTAACTTTTATTATTGAAATATAGAGGAAATTTCTAGCTATTTTAATTAAATCTGAATAATTATATTCTTTTGTTTTCTAATGAGAGAGAATAGTTATATTAAAAGAAGCTAATAAATTATTAAAGATATAATTAATAGAAAGATTAATAAAAAGATTTACAAGAATGTAATCAAAAATTTATTTCATTTATAGCAATTTATTGAGATCTGTATTATTCAGAAGCATTCCGATGAGATTGTTTTAAAATAATTGCTAGATTGTTCTTATTTAAATCTTGCAAAGTTTGAAGTTCAATAATTCTAAATAACGAATATTGTTGATATTTGATTTCCCAAAGTTAATGAAATTGTGTTTCGAATTTAATTTGCCAATCTTTATTTTGATAATTCAATTAATAAAAATTTAGATTGAAAACAATTGTTTTCGAAGTTGAATATAGCAAAGCTTCCATTATATAAATACTACTAAGATTATTATATATATTGTTATAATATTTATTCAATTTTTTCTTTATTTTATTAATAGCTTTTATTAGTTTTTTAATCTATAAATATTTCGTCTTTTTTTTTAGTCAAACGATAACAACTTTCAACTAGATACTTATATAAATTATCGTAAATATTTAATATATATAATAAAGTAATTCCTTTTATTCTGTTTATATATATAGTATAAAAATTAAATAGATAAACAAAATCAATAAGATATTCAATTTGTTTTTATTCTATTTTTGATAAAAAAAATATTTTTGTATCAAAATAATTCTGGTAGTATTTATTGATTATATTTCGAAGATGTACTGTATATATCAATATATAACAAATCGAATCCCATCAAATTGAAATATTTATTAAAAGATTAATTGGCTTTTTCAGTTCCATTTAATTATTTCTAATAAATTCTTGTTGAATATTTAGAAATCTCAATCATCGTTGTATACTAAAATTCAAAAGTATAATTAGTTTTTGAATCTAAATAAGAATTAATAAAAAGATTAATAGATAAATTGAATTATTTATTTTCACAAGAATAAAAGAAATAATATTATTTTCAAATAAACGAATTCTTTCTAAATCATTTATTTTTATATTATTATTCCAATTTCGAATAAATATTTTGTTAATTGGAGTCAAACGAATTGATTTAAAAAGTGTTTTTAAAGTAAATTGGATAATATATGCTAAACAAAATATATACTAAATATATTTATCCAGAAATCGATCTTTATTAAATACCTCCTCAAATTGTTAATTGATTTCTTCTATCATCTTAATATTATTAGATGCATTATCAATAATAATCAAAATAATTTGATTAATAATATTGAATTTATCAATAACATCTTTTACAACTTTAGCTAAAACTTGTTTTGAATAAATATTTATTAAACTTTCGAATTCAATAAGCTTTTCAATTAATTTCTAATCTTTAGAAATATAATAAATCAAAATTCCAAGAAAAGATAATCTATTTGTATTAAACCAAACATCTAAAAATAAAACAATTTTATTCCCTTTCATTATTCTCAAAAGTAATATATTCTTCTCAAGATTTTCGATTTAAATTATTAATCGTTTTCGAAATATATATACAAAAAGAAAAAGGAATTTAGAATTTTATATTTAAATAAGCTATTGCTATTCTTTATCCTTAATAGTTTGAAAAGGTGTTTGTAAAGAAATAATTATTTGTAGAAATTGATTATAAAATACTTCTTCTATAAATTATTTTAATAAACTTATTTGAAAAAGAATTAATTTTTTATTAATATTTTTATTAATCATTTATTATTTACTCTTACAATAGAATATTCATTTATCCTTTTTTGACATCCATTTTAAAAAACTGCTTTTCAATATACATCATTTTAAAAATGTTTAGATAATATATTGATATTAATATTTTTAATTTCAAAATAATTCAATTCTTTATTATATTAACAATATATCAAAACTAACTCTCCAATTCCTTTATTCACAACTTGATTATATTTAATTTAATATATTGATTTACAAATAGTTGAATTCTAATGAATTTTCTTTATTAAATTAGTTGAATTATTGATCTAGTTATTAAATTATTAAATAATTTTCTATCATTCAATAAAATCAATATAAACTTTTTATATCCATTTAAAAAACCTTCTACCTTTTTTACATAATTCAAAAAACAATTTACAAAAAAATAAAAAACAAAAAGAATCGAATAATTCAAAATCAAGAGTATTTGAAAGTTGACTGAAAAATATAATAAAATTATCCAAATAAATTTCAATATTTAATAAATTTTTGAAAATAAAATCTATTTTCACAAGGAATAAGAATATTAAGTAGAAAATTAATAGAAAACTTAATAAAAAGTATATAATAAAACTTCAATTTGATTATTCTATATTAAAAAATTAGTTTTAATTATAAAAACTCTCAATAAACTTCCTATTAACTTGAATATCAAATAACATTTATAGATTTACATTTGCAAATAGAATCAATTACTAAAGATCCCATAATTCCTAATCGATTTTTTTATTATAAATCAATCTCCTTACATCAATATATTGCTTTCGATTATCCTCTAAAATAAAAAATCCCATATCATTTATTTCTTTAATAAACTCTAACCACCAAGATATAGGATTAGAAAGATCAATCCAATCATTTATTTCAGAATCATTTATAAGATAAACTATATGTATTCTTCAAAATACTTTTTCAAGACTTATAAAGAAAGTTACAGATGACTTCCATATTAAAGTTTTTCTAATAAGGATTAATGAATTAATTGAAAAATTAATAAAAAGATTAATAGAAAGATTAATAGAAATAATATATCATACTCTACAGCTTTCTTATATTCCTTTCTCAAATCACAAAGTTTATTAGATAAACTAAACTAATTAGATTTTTGAAATAGGATTCAAAAATGGGAATATAAACTTACAACTGAAATTTATATATATTTTTTACCAATTTGCCTTGTTTCTTTTGCAATTGATAATAAAAAGAAAAGTGTTTAACCAAATTAATCAATTTATATAAAAAGTAATACAAGGAATAATTCTTACCTTAATCCTTTTTGGATTTCTTATTAATTAAAGATAAAAAAGGCTTTTACAATATCCTCCGATTTCCTGGATTTTTTGAACAATATCTTTTCAGCACTTCTTTAAGTTTTTTGTTAACATCAAAATAGCAAATACTTGTATTTCTAATAAAGATTAGTTTCTATTAATCTTTTTATTAATTATATAATATAATTTATTTCTGAAGGATTTTGGGTATTATAAATTAAAAGTGCTTCTTTTTCTTCAAACTCTTTA
Source organism: Botrytis aclada (assembly GCA_014898285.1). Lineage (NCBI taxonomy): Eukaryota > Fungi > Ascomycota > Leotiomycetes > Helotiales > Sclerotiniaceae > Botrytis > Botrytis aclada. The sequence continues at coordinate 3,292,206 of RCSV01000005.1, forward strand.
TTATTCTTTCCTTTTCAATCATATTCTTGATTGAAATCTTTATTATCTTTTTACAAAATTTTATATATTTCATTATACTCTTCTTTATATTCAATATCTTTTTATGCATTATTATTATCATTTATAATAACAAATTATTTATTATAATCTCCTTAATCTAAAGATATAACAATACTTTTTTAATCATTGCCTTTCATTACTCTAATAATCAAATTAATAGAAAAATTAATTAAATAAAAATATATATATACCATTTATATCGAGTTTCAATATTATAAACAATCAATATTTAATACTGAATATTTTTAAAAGTATTGATAAATTTTTGTATTACCTTCAATTTCTTTTTTGTATAGATAACAGCATTCTAATCTCTTACCTTAACCTTTTCAATTTGTTTATAAATAGAATTATTTTTTAAAACCTTATTTCTTTTATGTGTTTTGATTATATTAGAATTTTGCAATAACTTTTTTTGTGCTTTTTGTTTTCCAGATATTGTAAAGATTTTGGATTAATAGAAAAATTAAAAGAATCAAAGGTATTTCATTATAAAGATAAGATTCTATAATAAGAAATCGAAGAATATTATTTATTAGAATAATTGAAAGGTGAAAGAGAGATAAGAATTGAAAAATGATAATATAATAATAAATTTTGAAGTGTTTGTTTTTTTATTTTCAAGATAACAATCTTGATTCTAAAACATCCATACAAAATATTATATAATATAAATAATCTTTTTTTTCCAATTTTATTTTTTTATTACAATAATAATAAATTATTCAAAAGATATAATTAGATATATTCATTAATTTTATTCTATTAATTTATTTATTAATTTTAATAGAATATCAAGTATTTAGAATTGTCGTCGATTACTTTCAAATAAATCTATACAATCTGTACGAAAGAAATCTATTCGTAAGAAAATTCCAAAGAGAGCATATCGTTTCAAATCAGGTAATAAATTGATTAATAGAAATATTAATAAAATAATATATTAAATCTGATTTTTAACAATTACATTATATAAAATCAAAAGATATCAAAAAGACGTTGAATTATTGATCCAAAAATTTCCTTTTCAATATCTTGTTTGAGAGATTATTTAGGATTTAATTCTAAAAATCACTCATTAACAATTAGTTGTATTATTAATTTTATAAAAAGCTACTGAAATATATTTAATTAGAAAGTTTAAATATAAGTTTAATTTAAACTTTTGGTTTCTATTAAGTTTTCTATTAATTATTTAATTTCAATAACAAATCTTGCAGCGATTTATACAAAACGAGTTACAATTCAATAAAAGAATATACTTCTAATTCGAGCTATGTGTAATAATATTTTAGAATATTTATATACTGATAATCACTATGCACATACAAATTAAATTGATTATCTTGGTGTTTTTTCTACAAATTCATATATATATTTTCTTTTAAAAGAATTACTGAATACTATGAATATAATGAAACACTTTCCCATCTCTATAATAGAAATATAATCAAAATATAATGTGAAAAAGGTGATTAATAGAAATATTAGTAGAATTCTTTATATATACTATATCAATGCTTGATAGATCCTAGATTTTGGGTTACCTATTGAATTCTGGGTTACCTATTGGGTTCTAGGTTATCCATTGGGTTTTGGGTTACCTATTAGAGTCTTAACAACCCATTGGAGTTTTGGCAACCTATTGGGTAACCTATGGATGGGATGTCTATTTATATTATTACCCATCCAACCCATGGGGTCCCGATGGGTGGGATGTTAGATCGAAAACCCGACCCATGGGGCCCCATTTTACAGCCTAGTTCCATCTCTGAAAGTTTAGTCCATGGACAAAGGCGGCTAATTTCATTTAGTAGAAGTCATCACCATCGAGTCCAATGATAACCTTCAAGTTCTTGATCTTGAAATTGTTCAGAACTTCAACCATCTTCTTCAGATTTGCGATTCTATTTGTGTAAACAGCACGTGATCGATGTTGTGCGGGCGTATAGAGTCTGATTTTGATATCGAAGATGAATGTAGCATACATAGGCAATGCCTTGAGGAGTGATGGCGTATCGACAGTGAATCCAGTGTTGACAAAATCGAGGTCGATAATGAGCTGCTCAGTGTCACCAACCTGTTCAATGGCCATCGGATCGTGTTGATAAATAGCTTGAATGAGCCGCTCAGCCTTTTCCTTCTCGAGCTCTAACTTCTCTACTCGTTGCTGTTCTTCCAATGCCTTATTCTCAATATAGACTGCTGCAGCCCGAGGAGCTTCGACTCTTCCGCGGTTGTTCTTGCAACCCATGATGTCGAGTAAAATTTGATTGTGGGTTGAGAATGATAGTTGAAGAGATGCTGAACGAAGATAAGAAGATTCTTTTTCAAGTTGGTGGTGTTCAGTATGTTGAGATTGATAGAACCTTCGATTATGTTGTTGATGGAAATGTAAATCATATTCTGTAGTTTGAAGATGCTTTTATATCGTAGGCTTTGTACGGCGTATATATTACTTAGTTAATCGCAGGATGTACAGCCGTATCAAGAACGTATCTATCATCAAGTTGAGCTGTACGCCAGCATTGAATTAGATGAACATACATTGCCGTGGAGCCTTGATATGGCACATTGAGAAATACATTCCAAGCTACGAGGGAAGCTTGATTACAGAATGAATTGTTTCGGTTTCTTACTTTTGCGGCAATTGTTATCCTGTGTGTGAAATACTTGACATTAACATTGATAGACCCAACTACTGACACACAACAAATTTCGAAGGAAACTTTTTCTTCGAAATACAATCCTTTCGCGATCGATCTAGATCATAGTTATTAAACCAAATTAATTGCAATTGCGCCCAAGTGACTCTGATCAATAGTTGTTATAATACTATCGTCGGCGCCCCAAACACGAAATATATACGAAAATTCGCGTAAAATTTTTAACCCAAATTATCAAAACAAGAATAAGATTCTCAATATAAACTATTTTAATAATTTATCAATATTTAAAAATACAACTATAATAAAAGCTTTTTCCGAAGCCTCCATTATATTAAATACTTATCCCACCATTATCCTAAATACTTCAATACCTTTAAGCCCTTCCCCTCCTTTTGAAAATCCTCAATTCGAAATCTCCAGCCCTATTTTACTAATTAATTAGCCAGCCAATTCTGGAATAAGAATTGAAAAGTTCAATCTACTTAGCAATCCTTTTATTACTTAAGACACAACCAGTACTACTCATATATTCAATTAGAATAAGAAACACAACTCTACAATACCTTTCAATAATCAAAATAAACAATTCAGAATATAGAATAAGCTAATTATATCAAAGGAAATTATTCTAAAAGTAAGAGATCTTATTTTGCTAGCTTCAATCCTTATTTAATCACAAAATGAATAATCTAAATTATTAAATCTTCTTGAAATTTTTAAAGAATATATGGAAAAAGGAAAACTCATTACCGCCTTCAATATCATTATTTCCCAAATCACTTATTTAGAATTGGCTACATAAAAAATTGAAACTCAAGCTAAAGCTTTTACTAAAGCTCCCTTGTTAATCAATATATCAACTACTAAATCGATATATATAGTAATAATGAAAGAAGAAGAATGGAACCTAATAGATAAAAGAAAAACTATTAGATCTACTCTAATCAATAAAAAGATCGAAATTATATAAAAACACCTAATTCTAATCAAATCAGAAATTAAGAATACTATCTTCTTTTTATCTATAGCAATTCGAAACCAAATAAATAAAATATTTCAGAAAATTGAAATCAAAGACCCGGTTATAACAATAATAATCCTATTCTTGAATAACAATATAATAATTATTATAAATATTTTTTTTATATTACAACTTTTATTAGAAAAAAAATAATCTGAAATAATCTTATCAAATTTGAAAGAATTCAAAAAAACCAAGAATAGTATAAGTGTGACACTTTGCCGTAGAAGAACTGCGAAAGCAGGGTACAAGATGTCTTTAGAATCTATAACTAAGGAACCACGAGCTAAGTGCTTGTAGAGTAACTATAAATACTAACTACATACACATGGGCGTACATACACTCCCAAGAGTATGTGACCAATTGCGATACAATTGAGTATGATTTGTGATATTATTCCCCTCTCCAAATAAGCTCGCCCTCAAGCTTTATAATTTACTTTACTTGATATTCTACATTGCCGATCGTAATCAATTGCCATTTATTATTAACAAGAAATGATATGATATCTCAGCGCATACACGAATTTTTCTTTTTTATGATGGTAAAGCGTATGTGGAGTGAAGGAAACCATTCAGTCAATCTTATTGTCTAATAACAAGTTTATCCTTTTGAAGGTATATAGTCTATCGATATATCCATTATCAATCTTAATTTTATATTTAATTTTTTATTTGTTTTTTCGGCTATCGTTAATATACCTATTATATCAATAAAGAGTTCTGTAAAGAAGAGCAAGTTGTTGTTTGTGCGAGTACGGTAGTTGGAAGTGGTTTGTGTGGTGGTAAGTTTGAATACTTTGTTTACCAATCTTTTTGGTGTTAATATATCTGGATAGAAAGCTACAAAGAGTTGTTCCCAACCGGCCATAGTGTATAATAAACAAATCGCAACAATAGAAAAGGATAATAATGAAAATAAAAGGAATAAAAGGGATACTAAGATTTCTGATTACAATAATAATAAAAATATAAAGCGGTTCAATGATAATAAATAGAATTTTTATTTTTTGATTATTAAAATATAATCAGCTTATCTAACAAATGCGATTTTACAAATCTTGATAATATAATTGATAATAATATTGATCTTCGATATATCAAATAAATATATCCATATTATTATTTACCTAAACAAAACTTGGAAAAGAAATACAATCCACTAATCGATAGAATTAGCAACTATAGAAATAAGTTTACTGATAAGTTAACTGAAGCAATAAACTACTTTAATAGGCTTAAAAAATCCGATATAATTATAACTAGAAAGGATATTATAACAGATTTGCGATGTGGTTAGGTTTATCACCACTTCGATATAAGATCTCAACAAAAGATTCACTTCGACAATGATAACAATTGAAGATCTCCCAGTAAGAGGTCACCCAAAAAGGTAGTGCTTCGAAAAAAAGAGTGTATTTGGGAGAAAGATTAGATCTGTACAAACTATATCCATAATTATACAGCAAATAAAAGTAATGGCTTTTGCTATCGAATCCCTAATTACAATATCGATACTCCTCGTTATCTACTTTGTTTGAATAATAAATATAAATGCAAACACTTATACTTTGGGGAGATTTGTTATCTTTTCTTACAATATCAAACGGCTGTAAATGAATAAAGCATTTTAGCAAAGGTAAGTCATAGTTTGTGTGAATGATTTATGTATAACTGATTTGTTTTGACAGCCAGATTTGAAAGAAACCCTTAAAGATAAAATTTCGAAAAATAGTTTTCCAATCTTGTTGGCTTGTAAGCAAAGGGAATAATTGTTTACAGTAGAAAAAAAGCAGAGGGAAGAAGTAGAATAGTAGTATTAATTGGTTTTGGATTAAATAGATTTTGAGGCGAATTTTGTGCATAAACAATTAGCAATTGCCAAGCACAAGCTCAAGCTTTTTGTAGCTTGCATTGTAATTAGTCATCGCCGCCTATAGCGTTTAATAATGATTGTTTCTTTCTTTATCGTTTTTTTTTTCTAGGGTATAGACTAGTTTTTTGGTTTAAATTATTCAATCTTTATTGTTGTTTCTTATCCAACAGTAACAATTGATATTTGTATAGATATTTATAAACCTGCCTGGCTGGGATAATATTGTTCTTTATTTATGTGTTTGTTGGGGTAAATATATTTATCTAGTTGTAATTAGTGTTTTGTGCAATTGTAATTTTTTTATCAAGCTAATAAATTAAAAAAAGCTTTTTAATTTTTAGTATTTATATCTTGATTATTATCTACAAAATTATAATCATCATATTTATTTTTATAAAAGCGTATCCAATTGGATAGACTCGCAGACAGACTCAATAAGTTCGGATTAGTTTTATGAAAGTTGCGAAATTGGTGTGGGGCAGTTTTTAGATCAGATGCGGGATATCAATCAAGATCGTCGTCAACGTTTAACTACGAAACTCGATATTTCAGTTGGTTTTGTACTTTTTTGACAACCAGAATTTTCTCCATTTCTTATTCGATATCACCAGTAATATTTATGGGAGGCGATAGCTCAAGAATTTGACCGGAAAGTAAATCATCTGTCGCTTTGCAGAATTTGCTAAATAGAAACACAAAATGGATCTTTATAATTGGAGGTAAGTCTAAGCAGAAAGAATCTCCGGCCCAACCAATAATCTTAAATCTGCCCTAAGTAAAATAATCAAGTTTTTTGAAAGGTTGTTGAATAGAAAAGTCTTTTATACTTAACTATACATAATCTCCAATATCGAAATCGACCACTCAACAATACGAATTTGTTAATCGAGCCATTTTTTCTTATACACACAAGATATTCTTTTTAGTTCGATTGAATACTAATTTATTGCATTTGGTATATTCTTTAGCATCGTTAATATTCAGATCATCAACAGATACAATTGGATCGGATTTCCAATTTTAGGAATTTTGGGGTAGATAGTTATATAATATTTCATATAAAGTTTGACTATCTAATAACTCATAAAGAAATATAAACTGGGTGTAGTTTATCATTAATAAGAATTCGAACTTATCATTTTGATAGTAGTTAATAAAAGGTTTCAAGTGCTGTTGAAGATATTAATTATAAATCTCAATTTAGCCATCCATTTACAAATAATAAGCGATAAAAAGCTTTACTTGCGTTCCTAAGATTTGACTAAATTCTTTTTAAAACTTTGAAATAAATTGGGGATTACGATTAGAGATTATAGATTTGAGAGCTCTATAATAACAATATATATAATATAAATACAAACAAACTTGATCTCTAACATCGATCGATTTGTGATAAAATATAGTAATAACTTATTTAATCAATCGATCGATAATAACTAATACATTGTCATAACCATACTTATCCTTATTAAAACTACAATAATCCATGATGACATACTACCATACTCTTTCTGGAACAGAAAAAGGATGCAAAAAACCTGGGGTCTTGTCCCTAAATACAGAGCTACACTTACATTTATGACAATTCCGAATATATTGGTTGATGTTGGATTCACTTGGGGGGGGGGGGGGGTGTCGTCGACTCGAATCATTGTATATAGCATTGTATAACCTATATAAAATGAATAATATGAATTGAGATAATCTAGAATAAGATATGATTCTTCCTATTATATATATAGTAGGAAGAATCATGTGATTTGCTTAAGTATATAATCGTATATTCCGATACAGACAGAATTTCCATTTTTCGATGAAAATTCGGAACGTACGATATAAAGAATGAATTGTATTAGCTATATCCCTTGAAATCTAAAACCTCGAACTAAAATATTCCTTTTCCTTTTTTTTTTATTTCCTTTATTCTATAATTGAATTAAAAGGTGAGGTTCGAAGAATAAATCGAATTGAAAGTTGTGTATAAGTAGGGAAGAGCCTTATTCGCTAGAGTAGGGTGATTAAGGGGGGGGATGTTGAATCGATTCGATCGAGTGGGGTAACTTTGTATTCAATCGGATTTGAAATGGAATTGAGAGAGGGGTATTCAATTATTGTATGAAGATGAATAGAAATAAGCTATTCTTCTATTTCTTTGCAAAACTTGAAATATGTGGGTGATTGGATTCTTCTTGGTGAGGGGATGGCGGTTTGAAGTTTGCAAGGTTTCAAAGTAGTGTGTCCTCCCAAGGGTACAAATGGAAATCGAATTCGTATAGAATTTGTGAAGCTATTTCGTCAAATAGCTTGTATTGTAGTAGACTCTTCAACTTTATAACCTTTTTCCTTTTTCCTTTCGAATCGGATTGGATTAGGTTTATTGTTTCTGGTAGGCAGGCCTTTTTCTGATTTAATAGATGTATGAAGGAGAGTGTTTTGTATTATGAAGTAAAGGAGGTTAAGCAATTGTTTTGGTATGAAGGAGGATGTTTCGTTTTATAAAGAAAATGAGGTTGAGCGGTTGTTTTTGATACGAAGGAGGATGTTTCGTTTTATGAGATGGAGAAGGAGGGCCTAATAAAAGGTTCTTAATAGGAGGGGGGGAAACGGAGTGATTCTTTTTATACGAAAGAAAGAAGTTCCGAATTCGAAAAGTGTATTGGGCTTTGAGTAGGATATAATGGACACGAATTGAGTTGACAATCCATTGAATTATATAAATGTAGTAATCTAATTTATAAAATCAATAATCTGTTCAATCCTGAAGAAAACATAATTGTGGTTAGGGATCTCTTTTTAGTATATAATTCGAAAAGATAGTATGGGGAATGTAGTATTCTAATTCTTTTATACAGATCGTATGTAAACTTAATCTAGTACGATCTTATTCGTTTTTTTGAAAGATATTTCTTTAAATGGTTTCAATTACTATTTTCATTTTTGTATGAATGCCTTTATACGAATCCTTAGAATAGTGATCTAATTTGTGAATACCTTTAAATAAAGGTAAACACTAATTAGTGTTGGATTCATTTGGGGGGGGGGGGGGGTGTCGTCGATTCGAATCATTGTATACAGTATTGTATAGCCTATATAAAATGAATAATATGAATTCAGATAATCTAGAATAAGGTATGATTCTTCCCATTATATATATAGTGGGAAGAATCATGTGATTCGCTTAAGCATGTGATCGTACGTTCCGACAGTTGATAATCTTTTCCATTCCTTTCCAATAATATTATTTGAACAAAAATACATTAATCTTTTTTATATTAGGGTGTGTAGTAGAGATTGAATTGTAAGCTTTTCAAATCAAATAAGTTCACAAATTATCAATATCCGGTATGAATAGGCGTTTGTCATAAAACAAAAAATCTTTTTCAAAAACAAAATACTTATACGGTTTTATGGTTTGAGCGCATAATGTTTTCAAATTCAAACTAAACTTATTAGCTTCTATAATGTGATTGATGATATCAAAAAAAAAAAGGAAATTGTATGTATATCAAGATTTACAACTACATCTAAATCTTTACACAAGGCTTTCTGTATAATCTTTAAATCTACCTAATTATTTTTTATAAACTGTTGGAGGCGATTTCTTTTTTTTGTATTGTTCTGTTGGTTCAACTTGTCGATACACCAAATAAATGTATCTACAAATGGATTATTCTTTTCAGCACAATATATAATAATAAAATTATAATTAGTGAGCAACTCAGTTTATTGTATTTGTCGAGTATTCAATTATTTAGTTGATATAAAGTATTCGAATACTTTATAATCAATGTAAACTTTGATCTAATAAAATGAATTGATAAGTTCGACTTTCCAATAACCTAACGATCAAATGATTACTAACATTTCCTTATTATAAACCTCATAATTCAATTCAACAGCAATTATTGTTTTCAAGAAATAGACAACTAGTAGTTATTCTTCACTATACTTCTGAAAAAGCACACTAGCGACAATGTTATTGGATGTGTCGGTTTTCAATATATAAGGTAGTGTATAGTTGTAATACTATAAAAGAAGGGTAGAAATGAGTTTGTCTTTGAGTATGTCGAAAGTGTTCTGACAGATTGTATCGAAGTAAAATTTGATATTCATTTTGATAAATTCGATTAAAGGTTTTGCTATTATACCATAGTCTTTTATAAAGTGGTGATAAAAGTTATAGAACCCTAAAAACGATTGAATACCTTTCACAATAATGGGGTATATCCAGCTAATAACCATTACAATTGTGAAATTCTATAATAGGTATAGTAATTCACTTACTAATATCTTATTAATAAGCTATATTATTATTATATAATATACGAATAATATGATTTTATATTATGAAATTATATTATCATATTATAATATAGCTATATCTCTTATCAAATTGATTTATAATGGAATAGAATGGAATGGAATCATATGGAAGATAATCGATAAATCAATAAAATTTAATTGGTTATACTTTCTATTTATTATATAAATTGATTCTATAAGATTCGATTTAAATCGATCTTATTTATAAGCATAGAACTTACTAGAATTTCATTATAAACTATATAAACCTAGGATATTCTTTAAAGAAAACCTAGGAAAAAGCAAGCAAATTAGATATAATTCATTCTTTTATACTATTTTGACTTCAATTCAACTATCTTATATATTCGATTCGTCCCTAAGCTAAATCTGACTAAGTCTTCCACTAAATATTATTATAATAATAATATCATTATTATAATACAATTTCATAACCTCCAAGAAATCCTTTATTAGAATTCTGATTACATTTATAGATATAGACACCCCTAAAAAATACTTTTTTTGAAAATATAAGTGGAATAATAATAAACTAAATGAGTATGTTCAAAAACTAATAAAAGCAATAATAATAATATTTTTAGTAAACCCAAATAGAAATATTATTGAATATACTATAATCTTTATATCTTTTATATTAAGGATTGATTTGAATATTAAAACAAAAATATCCGAAAATCTTTAAATAATTTTGGGAAGTTTTATAGATGAGGATATAACTTTCTTTATAAAATAGATTCTAGGAATCTATTGAAAGATTGTGTGGAAGAGGCCTCTATATTGACTATCTTGCAATACATATCAGCATATTATCCATCCCATAGTATTATATGAGGGTGACCAATATGCCTGTCTATGGTTCGTTTAATCTAGCCCGTTTAGGTAACCGTATTACTAATCACCACACGTGTAATGCACCAGTAACTTCTATTCCTTTTAACAGAATCCCTATTTCTATTATATATAATCAAACAGTTTCGAATCTTGAATATAAAGAAAAATGGAAATAAACTATTGAAGAGGAAATCAGCTTATTGATTGCAAATAATATTTGGAAAAAATATATTTTGTTAAAAAAAGGAAATCTTGTTTCAACAAAATAGATATTTATAATAAAAACAAAAAACAATAAGATCGAAAAGTTTAAAATATAATTAATAATAAAAGATTTTAGTTAAATTTTTAGAAAAGATTATAATAAAACCTTTACTTTTATAGTGTGATTTGATATACTTCGCTTATTTTTAGTAATTATTACAAAAGAAAATTTAGAATACTAGTATTTCAATATAAAGAATATTTTTATAAAATCTTGTTTCAAGAAAGAGATATATTTTATATTATCTTAGAGAGTTAATATATTAGATGGATACGTTTTATATATATTAAGGAATTTGTATAACTTTAAGTAAGCTGAATAAGATTAGAATCAATTTTTAAAATCCGAATTGATCAACTGGGGCTTTATTCAAAGTTTTACCGATTCATATTTGTATATATACACTACTCAACAATTTAATCTATTAATTTATATTGATAATATAATTGCTTTTTTGATTTCAAAAGATCAATTTAATTAATTCTCTACAATATTTTTTTGTATTTTAATATCAAAAACCTAAAGGAGATTAGTAAGATTTTAGGTATTAGGGTTATAAAAGATCGAGCAAATAAATCACTCATATTAAACCAAAAAAATATTTGGAAGTTATACTTACAAAATTCGAAATCTCATACACCTAGTACTATACTAAAAAAATACCTGCCACTAATTACTTATATCTACAACCAACTACAAAAAACAATAAACTAATCAATATTACTAAATACCAACAAACTATAGGTAGTTTTATTCATCCAATAATATATATAAAATTAGACATCTCCTTTATACTAGATCGATTATCACAATATATAACAAAACCAATAAAATGCCATGAAATAGAAATAAAAAACCTAATACAATATCTAAAAACTACAATCACTCAGAAATTTAAATATAGGCCTAAAGAAATACAATATTAAATTACAAAGAAATACAATCTATTAGTAGATATTATAAAAATCTTCACTAACGCAGACTGAACAAATAATTGATATAATCGGAAAAGCATTTCTGAAAGAATTATTATATTCTATAAAGAACTAATATTATAGATTAATAAAAAGTAGAGTTCAATAACAATATCGAATACTAAATCCAAATACATATCAATAACAATATTCACCAAACAAAAAAAAAATAGTTAGCTCAAATACTCAAAGATCTTGGAAAGATAGAATATATATCTATATACAAAGATACTATTCAACTGCTAAACAATAATTAAGGAGTAATAACTCTAATCAAAAATCTATATCTATATAAACAATCAAAGTATATTAATATATACTATTATTTCATTAGAAATTTTACTAAAAAGGAAAAAGTAATAATTAATTATATTAATATATCGGATATAATAGTAGATAGAATGATTAAACCCTTAACAAGAGTAGTATTTGAAAGGTTCAAGGATATACTAGGATTGAAACAATAAAAACACAAAAGATTGGGGAAATCAAAGATGGTAACTCCTATAGGAGAGTATTAAAAGGAATAGAAGTTATTGATACATTACACATATAATGATTAATAATATGATTACCTAAACGAACTAGATTAAACGAATTATAGATAGGTATATTGATCATTCCTATATAATATTATGGGATGGACAATATGCTGATATATATTATAAGATAGTCAATACAGAGGCCTCTTCCACACAATCTTTCAATATGTAGCAATATTGAGGCACCACAACATCTCCTTATTAGTTGTCTTATATATAAATCAGAAAGAAAAGAAATCTTTAAAAAAATCCTATTATCCAAAATCATTATACAATTTCTATTGTATATCAAAATAGGTATCGAATTAGCTATCAAATTCATTAATATTAGTAAAATCGCTACAAGGGTATAGCATTTAGTAAGGGTTTTTGAATAAGAAGTAATAAAAAAAGAAACAATAATGGAAAAGGAAAGAGGAGAAGAGAATAAAGAAGAAGTAGTTGGGAAAATGAGAGAGATTTTTTGATCTCCTTACAATTCCTTGATTTTCATAATTTTCTTATTATATGCAATATGTATAATGAGCAGGCACTGTTCCCTAGCATTTGTTTTCACTTCCTTAATTAGATTATATCCAATATTGTAAATTAAAAAGTTATCTGTTAGGCTCATAGGGCCTAGCCGTCCTATATAGTTGTGGACTGAAGACGGACGTTAATAAAATCAATCAATCAATCAACCCAACTACTGATTCTGTCGGGACTGGGATCACATGACCGCACTAGCGCGCACGCTAGTGTACGCGCTAGTGCCTCGGCACACTACAACAGATAGGTTTCATAGTCTTAGCTTTTAGATCCTTAAGCAATATTATAACAGTGTGAATCATTAGTACTAAATATTGACTTCACCATCCCCATGGTGATACCAACAGATTCGTTCTAATTGTGAGAGTTGAGCTCTTGATTATTTATTCCAGCAGAGTATATCATTCGTTAGAACAGTCACACTGTTCGGAAAATCGGCAAGGTGTGTAAAACAGTATAAAGGTGTTAATCTGTATCATTCGCTTTTCCTGTGTGCAGCAGTGGAAAAGCTTCCATGTCGTAGTGGGCTACCAATATTCCGAGTAATTTCATGGCAGGATACATAATCATTCAATTTAATTATCAACTTAAACTCAGATAAGGTTGAATTCTTGAAAATTCATGAGAAGCTTCACGGATTCGAGTGTCTAATTTGCCTCAAGCTGATTTAGTTTAGAACTATTTGTTTCTCTACATGTTCTGCTGTGATAGTATGGAAAGATCTGCTAGGTTGCTCTGATGCTTTCAGTTAACTTCTAAAGTCTTTTATACAATTGGTTTTAGTATCTTTAGCAATTTTATGCAACTGTTTCGAATACTTTTAACTTCCATAGAATAATAAGCAAGCGTGCTCACTTTCCCATCAATGTATTTCTATATTATTATTTAGGACCATCTCACTCGCTGGCGAGGACTTTGGCCCCAAAGATACAGCCAGAGGTGCGAGAGTGATGTTTCTCGATCCGATTCAGATACTGAAAGATCCTCTAAGTCAAACCCTGACTTATTGGTATCAGTTCTTCTCAAGCCTTCCAAGATGGCTTATGTATTCTCGCTGCATATTAGACTTATGAGCGCGATTAATGGGATCCTGGTCTGTTCGTCTCTCTGTGATTAATATGCTAGCCAATGCAGGATTGGCTAAGATTTGTGCAATAAGAGACTTGAAAGAATGATGCCGTAAGTGCCATCAGACTGTTTGGCTGTGTTCACCTCAGATGCTGGATTGCTCCAGCTAAAATCCCACTTGCACACTTCTTCCGGTCACAGCCCCATTTTTCAATCAATTCGAGTCATTTCTTTTTGCTGTTGACTGCGCTCGGGTCACCCGAATACATTTTAACACAAAATGCCTGGAAATTTTCAAGCTGGTTTGGTTGCTCAACTCTCGTGAAGTTTTAGTCGATGTTCACAACAGGTGTATTTGTGTGCTTGCTGAGATAAATGTGATATGGCCCTCTCAATCGGCGTTGTGTGTTTACTCATCATAAGAAAATCAAACCGGAGAACCATAATAGCACTGAAACAAGAAACACTCAAGCACAGCAGTTATCTATGCTCACAACTAAATGTCTGTCTTTGATCGAGAGTAATATTCCATAGAAAACCACAGTAACGAGATGGTTGTGCTCATGGAAAAGCGCTGCGCCACACAAGGTGTCAGTCCAAGAATGATGAGGACAGATATGAAGCGGTTGGAATTGAGGAGCGCTGCGAATGCGATTCAAAAGATGATTTCGTATTTGTGGAAGGTAGTTCTCAAGATGTACGTCGGTAGTATCACTGTTTCTTTCACGTCGCATTATAGAATTCTATCGTGTTGTGTCCGATCCACCGAATAACACATCCACAAATAAGCAATAAATTCCTTGGGCCCAATTTCTCGCCGATGGACAAATATGTTCAGTCTGTGTTACAGATCATGATAGTTATTTTGACATCAAAGAGCAAATTACTGGTGAAAAGAAAAGGATCGGAAAAGATAATAGTCGTCTCTGTGGGGAATTCTGGAGCTGAGAGATTATATGGGGATTAATTGATATGGAGAAGGCGTTGATGGCTTAGTTTGGATTCTCCGGTGAAGGAACATGTAATGAGTTATATATATGTAATGGTAACAATCAATAGGAGAAAGGGAGTCTAAACTCTAAAGAAAAGAAGAACATAGGGGGAGGCCCGTGGGGTAATTATATATAACATCATGTAATCGTGCAGTAATACCAGATATCAAGGTAGATCGCTATCGTTATTGTATGCTCATATGTATTATCTCATGCAAAGTCATGTGTGTTCTAAAAAGGACATCCGACTCATCCATACGAGTATCGGATTAACATTTAACAACTTCCATGATAAGGAAATATGGGGCAGTGAGGCGACCACGTTTGACGAATGTAAGCTATTTTACTGTAAGCTGTACTGCACTGTACTTAAAGTCTCGCATCCTTTAATAATATACGTCATTTCCTGTCTATCACGGATTCACGGTACATACTTCAATCCGCTTACATGTCATGCAACAGAGTTCGGAAACTTCAGTGTTGAATTCTAGAAGTAAAATTTAGTCCTAGGTTCAAGTCTGACTGGCCGATATTGTTGGAACAGAATATCCAGTAGTTCCCATAACGTGGGGCCCCAAGTTGAAATCTAGGATTGTCAATGTTTTACTTTTTCGTTCCCAGCCCTCCCTCATGTTCCTCTCCTATTCCATTTCTACGGAAAATTCCGTAATGGTTTAGCGAAGCTACTTTATTCTTTTCCATTTTCAATAATTGCAAGTAAACTATTCCGCCTTATCTCATCCTCAGACCACACGGTGATTACATAATTTTCGGCCTTGATTTCGAGGCAGGGGCCTCCCGAAGGTTTTTATTTATTTATTTATTTATTTATTTTAATTTACATCCAGAGAGCAAACCGCAGAGACTCGCCACGACCTCCCAGAAAGTACTAAAGATAAACTATACTAATAGAAATACCAACATAACCACACATTCCGTTCTTCTACAACTGTAATACAAATCGAAAAAGAAGCAACCAAAAACACTATACACACTCCTACCACTTGTCTCCCACTTACAATATTAATACTATTCAATCTATTTCATACTAAATAATCCAGATTTGCAACTAATTATAAAACCCTATATTATCAGTTTTTATATATTATAATTTATATACAATAATAAAAAAAAAGAAACAACTCCAAAAAGAAATATAACCCTAATTAGTAATATAAAAATGAAAAATCAAAAACTCTTTAAAAAAGCTAAACATAATTACTCGAAATGATTAATAATTGTTAAAAAGATTACAAAATTTATTAAAGTCTTTAAAAAAAAAGAAAGATAATCGATTATATTTTTTGTGTTTTATAGAATTAAATCAGATTTGTTTAATTAGTTATTGAATTGAATATAAAAGTATTAATAAAACATTAGATACTTAGATTTTTTGCTATATCCACAAAAGTATTCTAAAATAACATTATCGTACTAAAAGTATTAATAATAAAACACAAAATCCCTATATTTAATCCTAAATATTATCAATCATTAAAAAATAAAACAAAGAAAAGTAAATTCCTCAAATTCCTTAACTTAATAATTAAAATATCAACAACAATATCAACCAACAAAAAAAACCTCATTTCACTTCCACCACCTCTACTCTACCTCTCATCTGAAAATTCTAACCATTAAACTTATACCACTAATAATAAAAAGCAATAAATTATCGTTTTCAATACAATCACTATAAACACCCAAATCAACAAACCAATCAACCTTCTCGTTTCCAAAAATTTCAATATATCCAAACAACCATCGGATCATTATTTGTTTATTCTTTATGATTTTATAATAATATAAAAATATTTATTGAAATAAATCAAAAACATTACCCCTGATATATCAAATAATTGAAATACTATCAATATATATAATAATCTACCCAGTCAATTTCAATCAAACAATACACTCCAAATCTTTTAAAATATTTATTATCTCAACATCAAAAACATACAAAAACAAATTAATCACCCCATAACCAAATACCACTAGAAATTGTTTTTAATAAATCGTATAACCATAACCAACTATCTTTTACCCTCAATAATACTATTTAATACCATCCGAAAAGATTATAATATAATTATCAAACAAACAATTTCACCATTACATAAATTCAAATACAACTACTTCTTTTTTCACACCTCCTATAAAATCGATACAACTCCCTACAAAGAAATATAACAAGAAAAATATTAATCTCGATATTTCCGGAATCAATCTAATTAATCTATAGAGATTAGTATTATTCATCTTGTATCCCGAAGGTTTTTCACCGTAGGGTTTGAAACAATTTGATTCTAGCTTTAATGTAAAAATCAACAATTCGTTATTTTTCGACTTTTCAATTAAAGATTATAAATCACTCAATAATTATATCACTTTAATGTAGACTCAATATATATAAATAGATTTTCTTATTATTTTGATATATTTTTTATTATAATAGCTTTATTCAATCATATATATATATATCGAAAACATATATTTTTGAAAACCAACATTTTATTAAATTAAGCACCCATCCTCTTCGAAATCCACCACCACTACCATTTTTAATTTAAATATTAATATCCTAAAGATCTCCTAATCAATCTGATTCCCATTATATAGATCAATTCTTCAAAAAGAATTGAGATTATTAAATTCGAAGAGGTAGAGTACTTCTAGCTTTAAAATCCACTTTCATTTCGAAGCTATATACCTTAAACTTAAGATATATAACTTTAAACTTTGAAGAGCAATTGAGCCTTCATCGACAATATAGTCCCAATACTATTAGAGCTATTGAGAGAACTAACAATATACTCAGTTCAATAAAACAATTCGAATAATACTATTCTTAATATTAGTATTAATAGAATAAAGTTATTAAAAATAACTTATCTGATTTCAAAAAGATTCTTTCAAACTATTTTATATTATCACCACAACTTCAATCAATTTAAAGCTGATTTATTTAATAGTATTAATTGAACTCTTTCGAATATTCTAATTAGTTTTTCAATAAATAGTGGTTGAAAGGATGAAGTATATTGTTGAAGTGCTTTTATCTAACAAATTCAGTTCCTTACCAAAAATACAATTAAAAACTCTCAGACTCTTGAGGAGATAAATGTTGTCTTTCGATTCTGATTGGTTCGAAAATTTTCTATCATTAATAAGTAACCCAAAATATCAAAAAGATTAATATGAAAGATTAATAACTTCAATATTATAAACGTTTCGACGAAGAGGTCTGAAAGTTGTCACGGATCGCACTCAATCGCATCGCGATCGGTCACGTGCGCTCGGAAGCGCACGTGCGCCCACGTGTACGTAGTTAGTATTTATAGCCGCTCTACGAGCGCTCAGCTCGTAGTTCCTTAGTTGTAGATTCTAAAGGCATCTTGTACCCTGCTTTCGCAGTTCTTCTACGGCAAAGTGTCACAAAAGTGAGATAAATTCCGCCCAGGTTTTGAATAAGAAAAGAAGCGGTGATTAAGGTTCGGGAACAGTCACGTGAGATATACACACGTGATTTCAGATGAATAATCGCTTTGAACCGGAACCGTTGTTTCTATGTTTCAAGCTTTGTCACTCCTTTGAGTCCTTTCCCTTTCTGACCTCGATTTGAGCATTCCTAGAGTCTCCATTTCCATTCTGAAAAAAATCCAGTACACTTTTCCTGCTCCTGAGGGCAAGCGCCAGCAAGCCTCACCCGTCCCGGACCCCAAAAGAGGATAGGTGAGACTTTGAGAAGATCAACATGAGAGTTTTGTGGCCAATCACTAACCATACATTCATTATGCATGTCCATACTCTGTACAATTGACAGATGGATCTGCAGTACCCTACCTATTTCTTGGCTCGGCACTTGACACATGTAACTAGCCGCAGATAAACCGACCCCCGGAAACATTCTATCGGAAATGACGGCGAATGAAGATCCACAGTAAACCAACGAAACTGAGGAATTAAGCGAGACTCAACCGAGATTCACAATCTTTTGGGAAAAAATGGATAAATCTTCTTCCCATCTTGTATCCACACTTTTGACGCAACGCATAACCACCTGCGAGATTTGCGATGTCTCCGCGCGGAGTAAGGTTACTCCACACGCAAAAATGCATAACCCTTATTCCCCAGAATACACTCATGTGTGTATAAAGAACACTTTCCTGGGAATCATCTCCATTTTTTAATACCACAAACGTGTAAGCATACTAGGTGATGTGGTACAGACGTAGGTATGGAGCCCTTGGAGCGGAAATCTTGGGACCCACTCATCAAGTATGAAAAGACTTTCCTCCGCTCTTTTTTTGATCAATATTATCTTGCGTCTCGTTTTCTTGAATTGTTTTTTATCTGCTCGTCGCTGTCTATCACATACACATCAAACGATAACGCGAAGATGGGTATCCTCACTATGGTTGAGGATCGGCCTACGCCAAAAAGCGTTTACAATTGGCGCGTCTATGTATCGGCTATGACAGCTTCATTCGCCGCGTGTATGATTGGATACACAAAATCTTTCATTGGAACAACCGTCAATCTTGATTCTTTCAAGGCAGAGTTCGGACTTGACAAGATGAGCGCTTCAGGCGCCAGCTTAATTCAGGCAAATATCGTATCGTTATTCCAAGCTGGTGCCTTTTTTGGTTCTATATTTGCTTATGGTACTGCATACTATGCTGGAAGACGAATCACCTTATAGACGTTTGTCAGTGTATTTATTCTTGGTGTTTGTATTACGTTCGCTTCGATTGGTGGTCATATCGGCCCGATGTATGCTGGAAGAGTCATCTCGGGTTTCGGTGTGGGGGGATGTACCATGATTGTAGGTTAACTCTAATCTCCTATCCGGGGTCAATGCTTACCCATCAAAGGTTCCCATATACATTTCCGAAATCGCATCTCCCGCTATCCGTGGTCGTCTTGTCGGTACCTACGAACTCGGCTGGCAGATTGGCGGTCTTGTAGGATTTTGGATCAATTTTGGAATGTCACAAAGTGTGCCATATGGTCGTAACCAATGGCTCATTCCATTCGCTGTTCAATTAATTCCCGCCGGTATCGTTCTTATCGGTAGTCTCATATTCTTGAAAGAAACTCCACGCTGGTTGTGGACTCGAGGTCGCCGAGAACAGGGTGTCGAGAATCTGTGCTATATCATCCGAAAGCTCAACCCTGATGACACTTATATTTTGGAAGAGATTGAGATGATGGATCTTCAAATCAATGATTTACCTACTGGATTCATCAAACCACTTCGAATGGCGTTTTCTGATAACAAAGTATTATGGAGATTGTTCCTCGGACACATGCTATTCGTTCTCCAAAACTTCGCCGGTATCAACGCTATCGTAAGTTAAACATACTACATTAATCCATCCTAGACTTCACTCCATACTGACCTGTTCCCAGAACTACTACTCTCCAACCATCTTCAAAACGATGGGAGTAACCAGCACCAAAACTGTCGAACTAATGACTGGCCTCTTCGGCGTGGTAAAATGTGTTATGACCGTTCTCTGGCTCACAATATTGATCGATAAACTTGGCCGCCGCACCCTCTTCATTTCCGGTGGTATCGTAGGTGCAATCCTCATGTTCA
Source organism: Botrytis aclada (assembly GCA_014898285.1). NCBI lineage: Eukaryota > Fungi > Ascomycota > Leotiomycetes > Helotiales > Sclerotiniaceae > Botrytis > Botrytis aclada. The sequence continues at coordinate 3,312,963 of RCSV01000005.1, forward strand.
TTATCGGTGCCTTAATCGCAACTGCCAAAGACAATAGCGGCGAAGGGCTCGATTCCCAAGGCATCGCCGCGATCTTCATGATATATCTCTGGACCTGCATTTATATCACTTCCTGGAACGGTACCCCCTGGGTTGTGAATGCAGAAATGTTCAATCAAGCTACACGTAACGTTGGACAAGTCGGAGCCTCCATGGCAAACTGGCTCTGGACTTTCGTCATTGCACGTGTTACTCCTAACATGGTAGCAAGCATGGGAAAGAATGGTTTCGGAATGTATTTCTTCTTCGGCTCGATCACCGCTTTCGCAGTCGTCTTCACCTGGTTCCTTATCCCCGAAACAAAATCCGTTCCGCTTGACCGAATGGACGATTTGTTTGCGGCAAGACCAGTTCGTGCCGCGCAAAAGATTGTTATGGAAGATTTGGCAAGAAATACTTTGGAATTCTCCAAGATTGATAGGAAGGAGGAAAGTTCGATGGCGCAGATCCAGAGAGCTAAAGAGGGAGAAGATGCAAGCCAAAGCGAGAGGCAGAGTGATTAGATTAATGGGAAACTAGAGGACTTGGATGATTCATGACTTTGTATGATATGATGTTAGATTTTATTGTTACCCTTCAGCGTACAATATCCATTGAGTAGACGGCAATTTAGATTAGATATAGAATATTTGTTGGTAAAATGTTGAAATCAACTACTTTACTTTTGAGCATCCTTGTTTCGGGCCACACTTTGATAATAAACATCCATGTTTCAACCAATTGACTCCACCGGTCTAAACCTTACTTGATGAACTCTGATTTATTCTCCATATGGTCATTGATAAACATGTAAGCTTTTTAGCTTCTCAAGTATCGTATTATTGAGCCGAAGAGTGCAACGTCTGCTCTTCTTATTTGTATGAAATAACACACGCTACGGCTGGAGAATACGAAGATCGGGCATTTTCAATCAAGGCTGAAAATCATAAATAGAAAAAAATTAGCTATCAATGGACATGACTATCCATTGTCCCGAAGCAAATGAAAGTGGTCCCTACCTACCTTTGATTGAATCTGAACTTGATCCTTGTAATGTTTTTTTTTTTTTTTGACAAAAGGGGATAATCCCATTTATATCCTGAATTTCGATTTTGTTATGAAACTAGACGACCTTGAAGGCCGAGGAATTCACACCATTTGTATTGGTTTCTTTTCCCGGTACTAGAATCTTTTACATGAGATATCAATTGGAATGATATTATGTTAAAGAATCCTTCTCGTTTATATTACAATCATACGTAAAGTAAGCTAATACATAAATAGGAAGATGTTGACTCGATCTTGAACACCAAGCTTGAGACTCAATATTGATAATCAAACTGGAAGAGTACGATATGCCTGGCTGGGTATCATTCAATAAGCAATAGTAATTTTGATTGACATAATGCATTTATAGCTATATATTGGCGCTAATGATCTAGCAACGGGTCGACCAGTTGGTGACTGCTATCGTAAGTAGTATCTGGAATAATAGTCTCTAAATCAGAAACAGAACTAGCTATTCGGAAACGACTATATATCGCTGGTATTAGTACAAGAGTAGAAAAATTCTACGAATCCAAACCAACTATATAATGTCTAAAATGCTAAGGATTTGGATATCTAGATATATATTGTAGAAGGGATCCCTTTTGCGGATTATATAAAGACAAACATATTATATCAATACACCTATATATAGTATGTAATATTAGAGAAAAGTTCTATCAACATCTCGCTACTAAATACTCGAATTGCTAAAGAAAATATGTAGCAAATTCAAGAATATATAAAATCTATCAAGCAATTCAGCAAAAAACAAATAATATTAATTAATGAATCATACTAATATTCGAATTCTTCAAATAAATCTCAATAGGAGTGTACAAGCTATAGAGAATATTCTACAACTTACAATAGAACTTAATATCGACCTTATTATAATCCAAAAACCTTAGATTATTAAAAATAAAGCTGATTATTTATATTCAAAATCCATTATACATTCCAATTTTATACAAATACTACCAAGATTCGATTCTAACTTTCAACCCCGTATACTATTATACACTTCAAAAACTCTTCAGGCTATAATCAATCTAGTTTCTGATTTTTCAATAAATCCCGATATATAGATCTTTAAATACCAAAATAAAAATAAAACCTTTCAAATCATCAATATATACAACGAAATTGATCAAGCCAAAAAGAAAGGTTTTATAATCGAAAGATTTCTGTATAATATATTTATATTATAAGAAATGCGCGCCGTCCGACTGGAACCAGCTGGGCAGATCACTACATGCATCGACAGCACCTCAGTCATTTGGTGTATCAAAAACAACACCTCCGATTTATCCCAATAAGCGTTTTTGCATTGTTATGAAATCATGAGGAATAAACAAGTAGCGATCCGATAGTTGTCTGGATATATTGGAATCCTTGGAAACGAGAAGGTCGATCGGCTTGTCGATCTGGGTGTTTATAGCGGTTATATCAAAAACAATAACTTATTACTCCCTACTATTAGTAGTATAAGTTCAACAGCTAGAACTTTTAGACAAAAAGTAAAACAAAAATAATGAAAACGAAATGAGGTTTTTCTTGCTAATCAATATCATTACTAGCATTTCAATTACCAAATCAAAAAACCTAAAGAATTTATTCTTTCCCACCCTATTCTTCAACAATTGATAATACTCAGAACCAGATATAAAGATTTTATATTCTATTACCAGCACTTTCAGCATAACAATACTACTTCAAAATGCTTTTGTAGATATAACAAAAAGCTTGAATACCTAATACTTTACTAATACTTCTATATTCAATTCAACAATTAATTAAATAAACCCAACTCAATTCTACAAAATACAAAAAATATAATCAACTATCTCTCTCTTCTTCTAAAAACTCCAATAGACTTCACAATCTTCCTAGTAATTACTAATCATTTCAAACAATTATATTCAATTTCCCTAAAGAGCCTTTAATCTCCTATTTTCACATTATCAACCAAAACTATATCCTTTTCTAAAACTGTTCTTTTTCCTCCATTGTTATATACAAACTGTAACATATAAAAACTAACAATATAAAGCTCTATAACCAATCACAAACCTAAACTATTCAATATAAAATGAATTGAACAATATTGATATTATAAGCAAAAGACAAATAGCAAAAACATATATAATACCTCTAACCGCTTCTCCCTCAACCTACATTATAGCCATAAAAGAACGGAACATATAACTATATCAGCACCTCCGCTAGTATAATCCATCCCTAATACCCCCTGAGAAGTTGTGGCGAGCCCCTACGGCTTGCCCCCCGGATATAAATTAAAATAAATAAATAAATAAATAAATAAATAAATAAATATTATAAGAAATTATTCTACTAAGCGATTTCAATACCCACCATTTATGGTGGGATTCTTTTTCAAAGAAAAACGAAAATGCTGATCAATTAGCTGAATGGTTTGAAGATTAGAATCTTATTTTTTTAAACGAGTTTGGAATCAGTACCTTTTATTGAATTAATTTTTTCAATTCAAGTGTCCTTGATTTTATATTAGTTTTATAAGGAATTGTTTTTCAAATTTAAAACTGGCAAACACTTTCAGATATAGGATTTGATTATATAGGAATACTTTTCGAATTAAAAGGAAAAGAAGAGTTAAAGCTTTTCAATATAATATCGTTAGCTAGATAAGTCGCACACCCTACTTTTGGGCCACCCCCCTTTTGGGCCACCCCCCTTTTGGGCCACTTTTTCACACCAAAAACAAAGAAAATCACGATTTTTAATTTCTTCATTTATTGATATTATTAATTGAAATTTGGAATATAGATTCTTTATTTAAATATAAGCTAATTTTGAGATTCTCAGATTTTTAGTAATTTTTTGTAATAAGATATAAATAATTGAAATATTGATTTTCAAATTTATATGAGAATCACATACAAATTCGAAATTTTGATAAAAACATTAATAACTTTTCAACAAAAATTACTAAAAATAAATTATAAAATTTTATTATATTCTTTTATATATTTGTATATAAAAGTCTAAGCTCTGAAATTTTATCATCTTGTATTAAGATTCTATTTGAGATTTTAAAATTTACAGGGATTAGAAATCAATGATTTCTTTATAAATCGATATTCACTCATTTTTTATAATCTTTTTTTGTATTTTGTTATAACAAATATTTGAAAAATTTTATAAAATTTTACAATTTATTTTTAGTAATTTTTGTTGAAAAGTTATTATTGTTTTTAATAAGATTTCAAATTTGTATGTGATTCCTATACAAATTCGAAAACCAATATTTCAATCTTCTGAATTTCAATCAAAAGAATTATAAAAAATCTAAAACTTTCATAATTAATTGATATCTATATAAAGATTATATATATGAAGTTTCATTAAAATATATTTAGTTTTGAAGAAGATATTAATATATCAAAATGGCTAGTTTTGGTGTAAAAGGGTGGCCCAAAAGGGGGGTGGCCCAAAAGTAGGGTATGCGACTTACAATATTAAGCTAGTCAATTGGGATAAATTCGAATCGATATTGAAATCAGAATCCTTATATTCCCTTATTCTTTTTATTCTAAATTCAATTACTTCAATTGAAAAGGACTTATTAAACCTTTTAAAAGAAAGAAATGATTATTTAATTCTAGATTAAATAGTAAGTGAGTTTATTAAAATCATTTAGAAAGTAATTGAAAGATTTATATTTAAAGTTAATTTAATTAAAAAAGCGAAATTATGATGGACACCTGAATTAAAAGATTTTTGAAAAGAATTAGGAAAAACAAAGCAAATAATTGAATCAAATTTAGAGAATTTTAACTTTAAAAAAATATATAAAATTGCTAGAAACAAATACCTTCAAACTATTAAAACAGTAAAAAAAGATTATTGAAATAAATTCCTCGAAAAAAAGGATATATAAATAATATTCAAAGTAATAATCTATATCAAAAACTTTCAAAATCAAAGGATATTAGATATTTTAATAGAAAATTCTTTTAAAGAAAAATACTCTACTTTTAAATCGATCTTATTCCCACCCCCCCCTATTACTCCAAAACCTTAATAAAAAAAATATAAATAATTTAAAAAATGGGAATGGCCTAACCTTTCACAAATCGAATTAAACAACACCTGCTTAGCCAAAATACAAAAAAGAACCCCTAACCCAAATAGAATTATTCAAAAGATTATTACAAAGATTTACAAAACAATCCCATAAACTTTTTTTACTCTCTTCAACAAACTCATTAATCTAGAATATTATTTTTAATACTAAAAACAAACTACAAAAACTATTCTAAAAAAAACCTCGAAACTGAATTATTCTTTTTCAAAAATATATAAAATAATTATATTATTAAATTGCCTTAAAAAAATAAACAAAAGAATTTTAATTCAACAATTAGAATATTTAACAGAGATTACTCATCTTTTACACAAAAATCAAATAAAAAAACATCAAAAGAAATCAGTAATAGATATTACACTCTTATTAATTATAAAAATCGAAAGAAATAAGCAAGCTAATAAGAAGATCTCAATATTATTTATAAATATAAAGAAAGTTTTCGATTATATTTCGAAAAATCAACTATTAGATATTTATAAAAAATTAAAACTGCCTATAAATCTTATAGCCTAAATAATTTCATTTCTTCAACAAAAATAATTAAAATTATCTTTCAATAATCAAATCGAATCCTTTAAGTTAATTTCGATCGGAATATTATAAGGCAGTTCAATTTCTCCAATTCTTTTTTTTATATATATTAGGGACCTATTTTTATTTAATTCGATTAAATTCCTATTTTATATTAATGATATTGCTCTAATTATTAATTCATTGATATAGAAAAAGAATATCAAATCGCTAGAAAAAGCTACAAAACAAATTTACAAATTCAGTTTAAGAAATGTTATTCAATTTGATTTAGCAAAAATAAAGCTAATACATTTTTCATTATTCAAATTAACAAAAAACTATTCAATTATATTATTTAATTCGAAAACAATTATTCTTTAATCTCTAATTAAATAATTAGAAATATAATTCGATTCAAACCTTAAATTCAATCAATATGTTAATATTAAAATCACACAAGCAAAAGAAGCCTTCTATCGAATGGTCTGATTAACTAATATCGAAAAGGGTTTTAATCCTAAAGCTCTCAGATAGCTATATATAGTATGTGTGATAAGTATAGTTGATTATGGTTTAATGATTTGGTGGAGAGGTTAAATTCAATTCAAGAATATAATACAATCACTTCAAAATCTAGTTTTTTGAAAGATATTAGGAGTATTCAAAACTGCTCCAATCCTTTTAATGGAAGTAGAAGTAGGCTTAAAGTCTTCAAGAATCTGATTAGATTCAAATATTAGATAATATGTATTCCGTTTAGTCAAACTAGTATCAAACCATCTAATCAATATCGAAAAAGTATTACTAGTTCAATATCAAACTAATTTGGAAGCGATTCTTATTCCTCGAAGAAAACAATATAAACCTATTCAATTAGATAAAATCAAAGAATTAATAAATCAGAACTTCAACCCCTCCTCACTTGAAAAGATTATTCATTTTAATTTCCCCCCATAAAAAAGAGAAATCTCTTTCAAAATTAATATTAGCAATTCGTTAAAAAAAGATACTACTATTCTTCATAATATTGTTTTTAAATATAGAGATAAGGATACTACTTATATTTACACCAATGCCTCCTTTATTGAAAAGGGAATAGGTATTGGAATAGGTATAGTGGTTATATAGTCAAACAATCAAATATTATATTAAAAGTGAAGCAATATTGGTATTAATTAATTGGTATATAATGGAGAGCTTTATGGAGTTACAAGAGTTATCGAATATGCTAGCTCAATCGTTTATACTGGTCAAAAATTTAAAATCTATTCGGACAATTAAGTAGGTTTATATCGATTAAAAACATTTTCAGATTATTTAGGATAAGCATACCAAATAAGAACAATCAAAACAATTGAGGTTATTAAAGCAAAAGGAGTGGAAATCTTTTTAAATTGGATCCTTGGTTATACTTCAATTGAAAGAAATAAACTAGCAAATAAACTAGCAAAAGAAGTAATTATAATACGATTTACCTTAAACAAAACAAGTTTTGGCCTTTTGGGTATGATTATCAAAAAATACAATTCAAATCAATAACTTTCTATTTTCAATTAATATAAATTCAAATCAATTCAATTCTCTTTAATTTATTTGAAATTATTTTTATAGAAAATAAGCTCCAAAATCAAATTATCAAGTGGAATTAATTGAAACATTGCTAGCGTATTCTTTTAACTCAAATTAGGTTATGGATACATCAAATCTTATTTATATTATTTCAAACTTATCAATAATAAATGTATATACAGTAATATTGAGATATTATAATATCTTTTTATTAGTTATCCTATATATAAATCAGAAAAAAAAAATCTTTAAGAAAATCCCACTATTCAAAATCACTATACAATTCCTATTGCATACCAAAATAGGTATCAAATTAACTATCAAATTTATTAATATTAGTAAAATCGCTATAAGAACATAGCATCTAGCAAGAACTCTTGAACAAAAAATAATAAAGGAAGGAGTAGTAGTGAAAAAGAAAAGAGGAGAAAAGAATGAAAAAGAAATAATTGGGAAAATTAGAAAGGTTTTTGATTTCCCTACAATTCCTTGATTTTTATAATTTTTTTATTATGTGCAATGTGTATAATGAGTGGGCACTGTTCCCTAGCATTTGTTTTTATTTCTTTAATTAGATTATATCTAATATTGTCACAACCACAACAATTCATTTCTGACGAGCTTAGATCGCACTAAGCCGCACCCTCCGACTACGTAAGCTCTAGCATCAGACACACCTACAGTCGTCGCCAACGGCGTGAGCGCCATGGCGACTACCCCTACGAGGGCGCCGATCGCGACCGATCCCCAGTTCACCCGCGACCGATCACCACCCTCACCCTTACCATTCAACTTCAGCAGCACAAGCGCCTATAGCGCAGAAGCTGCGAGAGCCGCTGCATCAAGCCCGTTGGCAACGAGAGGATCCTCTATTACGGATCAACTTAATGCCCTCGATGAGCAAGCGCGACTCAAACGCGAGGTCTACGAAGCGTTCGAAGCAATGCTTCACCAATTCGAAGCCGATAGCACACCAGAGAAAGCAGCTTACAGCAAAGAAGTTTGCAATATAGCAATAAACAATATCAAAACCAGATTATCACAAAATGCGATATATCCTATAGCTGGAGATAAGAATAGCAACAATCCAAACCGCACCTACGCGGATATCACAAAGACCCCGAAAAACTCGAGCGCGTCTACGAACGCGACCGCGTACATGCAAGGGCAGGCCAACAAGTGGAGATCGGTCAAACCCCGGAAAACCAGAGTGGATACTCGTCTACTAGCAGCAGGAATTGCTGCACCGACAGTAAGTCGTCCGAGCGCCTACATACTAAGAAAGGCGATCGATGAGGCTATCCCCAGTCTGAAAGATACCGATATAGTGTCCATTACCCCTACAGCTACTGGGTGGGCGGTACGAGCTGCTAGCAGCGCTATACGCAATAAACTACTCGAAGTCGAGAATGCGGAAAAAATCAAGAAGATCCTGAACTGTAATAGTCTGGAACGACCCATAACCTGGCATCGCTACGTATTAGAGGGAGTCCCGACCTCCCTCCGTAGTCTGAACGGAGATAGAATACTAGTCACTAAGGAGATAGTAGCTGAGGAAGTGTCAATACAAACAGGCACTCCCCCGATCGACTGCCGAACTACTATCCGGACAGCCGACTCCTATGAGCAGACCTGGATCGTCAGCCTACCGATAAAAGTCTCTCCCTTCAGACTCTTGGATAGCTCCAAACGAGCCCGATACATTAAGCCAAAACAGCGTATCACCCACCATAATCCAGGGTGTCAGGGCTTCTGCAACCCAGTGATATGCAAGAGCGCCCCAAGATGCAATAACTGCAGCGTCCTACGAACGAACCACGATGGCCCGTTTGGGCCCGAGTGCAAGGCCAAGACTGAATGCGCAAACTGCGCAGGATCGTTCCCGGCCGGGCACAACGGCTGCCCTGCGATGCCGCGTCGAGTCAATGGGAAAGTCGTGCGCCTTACGAAATCTGAGGCTTATGAGATCAAAAAACAGAGCCGAAAGACTCGTCTGGCCGCTGAAGCACTAGCCAACAGGACGGCTACCCTGGCTGCGGCGGCTCCCCGGAGTGTCGCAGTTGAGATACCCCCCCCTTCTCGCGGGGAACGCATCACTGCGTACGAAAACCTGAGCAGCTCCCAACATGCCCCTCAGAATGTCTCCCCGGCTGACAGCCCGTCCGATGACCCTTGTCGCCCCAAGAGGAAGCGCCCAAATGAGGGCAGCCTGAACGAGAAGGCACTCTTCAATGCTGCGCTATCGCAGCACACCGGCATGGATATCGATATTGACCTGAATGAGTAGCCACTCCTCCCGGCACCGCGGCGCCAGCCGCCAGACAGCTACAGCCAGGTCCATACGGATCGGCTGGGCGAACGTACAGAAAAAGACAGGAGCGCACATCGCGATACTACAAATGGCGTACGAACAAGAATTGGAGGTCCTCTGCATACAGGAACCCTCCACATACCCTGGGTCTCGAACCCAGAACCACCCGGGGTACGACCTCTTTGCGCCGACAGACAGCTGGGACAGCCCGGACGGCCCCGAAAGAGAGGCAGAAAGACCAAGAACAATGACATACGTACGCAAGAGCAAGCGGATCCATGCCCAACAAAAACGCGTTCAATCATGCCGAGACCTTCTCTGGATAGAAGTGAACGGCGTGCAGATTGTTAACATATACCGGCAGCCGGGTACTAGGGGGATGGTGGATCTGGTAGTCTCCACAGCGTTCCCCGACCGCACAGTGGTAGGCGGCGACTTCAATGCCAAGCACGACCTATTCGAGCCCGGTATAGCTTCGGCCGGCCAAGGAGCGCTCCTCGCAGAATGGTCCCTTTCGAGTGGAATGGACTTTATCGGGACCCCAGGGGTCCCTACTCACGAAGCAGGTCACACGATTGATCTGACCTTCTCTAATATCCCCTTCGCTGGCACTGTTGTTGATTGTGATCTGAGAAGCGGCTCCGATCACGAAACACAGGTAACTACGATTCCGAACCTCACCTCACCCATTGCCAAGTCCATTGGTCGCGTGATCAGCGAGAAAGGCCTCTCAGTATTCCAGGGGATCATAAAGAACGGGGTTCCCCACTTCCCAAGCCCAGAGAATATGCCTGCCGGGCAGGTCAATGAATTAGTAGGAATGCTGGATTCTTTGTTTGAATCGGCGATTCGCCTAGCAGGAAAGGAGAAAGACGCTTCCGGTCGCTCTGCCCCTTGGTGGACAAGCGAATGCAGAATGGCTCACCAAAACTATAGAACAGCTAGAGCTGAGGGCACCGACCAGGCGGAACACTGGCGGCGGGGATTGATGACTACGATCAGAAAAGCGAAACGCCAGTACTGGCACGGGATCATTGATGGGGTAAATTGTGACAAAGACCTATACAAAGTGATCGGCTGGCACAAGCTCGCTGTCAACCTCAGAGCGCCGCCCCTGGTCGTCGATGGCGTGGCGATCGAAGACACCGCTGAAAAGGCCCGGGTCCTACAGAAGGAAGTCCTCGAGCGCTTCGACAGCAGCGACGATCTCAAGACGGACCCACTCCGGCCAGGCCGCATACCCAACGAACTCCCATGGTGCACGGAAGTGACCTTCGAAGAAGTGGAAAAGAGCGTCATAGGAGTTTCGAGCACCTCACCGGGGCCTGACCAGGTCACCGTTCGCCTTCTGAAAGCTTGCTGGGACACCATTGGACTGGTGATCGCTGGGATCTTCAATCGATGCTTGCAACTAAGCTACTTCCCAGCCAGATGGAGACGTGCAGAGGTGGTAATGATCCCTAAGATCGGAAAGAAAGATAAATCGTCAGTGCGATCCTGGCGACCGATAGCTCTACTCTCATGCATCTCGAAGGGCCTGGAACGCATAATCGCCAGACGCATCTCATGGACCGCGATGACAGCAGGCATACTCAGCCCCCAACACGGAGGAGCGCTCCCCAAGCGAGCAGCAATGGACCTAGTCACTTCGTTTGCACATGATGTCGAAGAGGCCTTCGCCCGCAAGCAAGAAGTCACAATGGTCACACTGGACGTACAAGGCGCGTTCGACGCACTCCTGCCGAATAGGCTACTGGAACGTATGCGCCAGCAAGGGTGGCCCCGCTCCCTTCTGCAACTAGTCCAAGCCTTTCTGAGCGACCGCTTAGTAAGAGTACGGCTGGAAAATGCAACTACAGAGTACAGCCGCGTCAAGTGCGGCACCCCGCAGGGCTCCCCGCTCTCACCCGTACTATACGTTCTATACCTCGCTGAGCTACTGAATCAAGACACCAAGCTGCGCTTCGGGTATGCTGATGACGTTTGCATCTACCGCGCATCCAAGAACGTACGCAAGAATATTGGCCTCCTCAAACGCGATCTTCGCCAGATCTTCCAGTGGGGTGAACGAAACCGCATAGTGTTTGCACCGGAAAAGCTAGAGATGATACACCTCTCCCGGAGGAGAGAGGCATACACCCCGCACCTGGAGGTGAACGACGAGATATCGATCCGCCCTATCAGTGAGTCGGGCGACGAGACTATTCAACCAGCCCTACGCTGGCTGGGAGTCTGGTTTGATCGGAAGCTATCCTTCAAAAGACACGTAGCAGAACGAGAAGCGAAAGCCCGCAAGGTCGCGAGGCACATCAAAGGGCTCGCACAGACACGTCACGGCCCGCCAGCTGCGGCGCTGCGCAAGGCGGTGATCACCTGCGTCCTACCCTCTGCCCTCTATGGATCCGAGGTATGGTACACAGGCCGAACGAAGCCAAATCGGGCGGGGGGAGCTGCCCGTGGTACAATGGTGAGCACAAGGCTGGGCAGTCACATCACCAAGGTCGATCGAGCGATCGTCCTAGCAGCAAGAGGAGTTCTACCCGCTTGGCGCACGACTCCGACCATTGCGATCCTGAGAGACTCTGGACTACCGCCCGGCGAGCTAGCACTCGAACAAGCACGAATAAGATTCGCACTCCGACTCCGCAAGGTGGACGAAAACCACCCACTGGCGATTCGTCTAGCGCAGGCACCTCAACACAAGATGAACAACACCAACCTCCGCAGACTAGCTAGATTGATCCCGGAAGCACCGAGACCAATACTCTCCCCGCCGCACTTCTCCGCAGGGAGCCGCACCGACCCCACAGGAGGCGTGAAGAAAGAAGCAGCCGCGCTCGAATTCACGCAATGGTGGAATCGTCTGCCTGACAGCCATATCACAGTCTTCTCGGACGGCACTGAACAGTACCACCGAGGGCAAAAGATAGTCGGCTACGGCTACGCGATCTACCGGGGACAATTTCCAGTGGCATCCGGCCATGGGGCGATCAACCCGCTCTCGCATGTCTTCGACGCCGAGATAGTGGGTGCTCTAAAAGGTTTGGAGCGCGCCGTCCGACTGGAACCGGCTGGGCAGATCACTACGTGCATCGACAGCACCTCAGTCATTTGGTGCATCAGGGGCAACGCCTCCGACTCATCCCAATGGGCGTTTCTGCGCTGTCATGAGATCATGAGGAACAGACAAGTGGCGATCCGATGGTCGCCTGGACATACCGGAATCCTTGGAAACGAGAAGGCCGATCGGCTCGCCGATCTGGGCGCCCATAGCGGTCGCATCGAAAACGACAACTCATCGCTCCCCACTATCAGTGGTATAAGCTCAACGGCCAGAACCCTCAGACGAGAGGCAGAGCAGAGGTGGTGGAAGCGAAATGAGGTCTCCCTCGCTGGCCGATACCGTCGCTGGCACCTCAGCTACCAAGTCAAGGAACCTGAGGAACTTGCCCTCCCCCGCCCTATTCTTCAGCGATTGGTAGCGCTCAGGACCGGACACGGGGATTTTGCGTCCTACCACCGGCGCTTTCAGCACGACAACGCCACCTCAGAATGCTCCTGCGGATACAGCAAAGAGCCTGAGCACCTAGTGCTCTGCCGACACTCCCGCACCCAATTCAACAACTGGCCGAACAAACCCGACTCAATTCCGCGAGACACAAAGAGTGCAATCGACTATCTCTCTCTTCTTCTGAAGACCCCAACAGACTTCGCAATCTTCCTAGCGATCACCAATCACTTCGAGCAACCACGCTTAGCTTCCCCGGAGAGCCTCTGATCTCCCACTTTCACATTGCCAACCAGGGCTGCACCCCCCTCTGGAGCCGTTCCCCCTCCTCCACCGCCGCGTACAAACTGCAACACACAAAAACTGACAAGATAGGGCCCTATAGCCAGCCGCAAACCTGGACTACCCAGCATGAAGTGGGTTGAACAGCACCGACATTGCAAGCGGGAGACAAGCGGCAGGAGCGCGCACAGCGCCCCTGGCCGCTTCTCCCCCGACCTGCATCACAGCCGTAGAAGAACGGAACGCGTGGCTATGCCGGCACCCCCACTAGCATAGTCCATCCCTAGTACCCCCTGGGAGGTCGTGGCGAGCCCCTGCGGCTTGCCCCCCGGATGTAAATTAAAATAAATAAATAAATATCTAATATTGTAAATTAATAAGTTATCTGTTAGGCCCATAGGGCCTAGCCGTCCTATATAGTTGTGGACTGAAGACGGACGTTAATAAAATCAATCAATCAATCAATCAATCAATAATAGTCTCTCAGCTATCGATGAGAATCTCGAAGATGTATGAGCAAGACAAATTCCTGGTATCGGATCGCCTTCTCCGAGAATTGACTCCCAGGGGTGTCAGTAGTCCAGGAAGCCACAAAACTCCAAGGGATAAAACGAGGTAGAGATGTTTATGCAGGATGAGAAAGATTGGAAATCGCTGCAAGATCATGAGATCTCGACCTGGGATCCTCAAGTTATAAGCGTAGGCATTCCAAGAAACCCGCAACGTTGCCATCCCTAGCTTCTAGCAGTGTATCACTGGTTTCCGAGAACAATACACCAAGTTATTGAGACATAGAATGCGGTACCATTATCAAATCGAGAACTGATGATTCTGTGTCTACAGACCCGAATCACAACTGCTAGATTCTAGTGATGGGAAGTTTCATTAGATACTTGAATTGGTACATATACAGAGGTCTGCGTAGCAATAGCTATAGATAGACTGAATCGATTGAGAATTTACTACCTCGGTATATACATATAGCCTAAATTCATGGACAAAGCACTTGCATCAGTCTTGAAGCTGGCTCATTGGCCACCTAATGCTTCCCTTCACATTTAAACACGATACTCATACAGTAATGCTTATAGAATTTGCGATTTGGAATATTGGTTTGGGGTGATGATAGGTTGGGGGTAGCTGCCCATTAAGTATTCCGGTCGACTTTGCGGGGCAAGATTTGTGATTTTTGGTCCACTAGATTCTGAGCTTCACCTCAGGAGATAAAACGCATAAGGTGGGTGGGGCAAACTCATGATATAAGATACAATGCTATGAAATGGAAGAGATGAAGAGAAAGGGAGACAAGGATCATATTGGAGTCTTGAAGACATGAAGATGTGAAGATGAAGTCGGTACGTGAGTGGCCGTATAGGTGATGAGAATCAAGATGACTATAAGTGAGTGGCGAGAGAGTTTGTGATTTGTGAGATGGAAATTCGAGGAGAATGAAAAAGAAGTAAGAAAAGTGATTCAGGCTGCGCCAAAAAATCTCTCAATCGTCGAATATTGGTGGATGGTCTATTCCATGAATTATTCGACAGAGATCTCACCCGCTCCACTAATGACTCGTTTGGATTTCTCGATTGTCCGCTCCGCCAACCTATCATCGGCGAATTACTCGCGGGGGCCATTGTCCGCTCCGCCTATAATCGTTGCGCAGCCTAGTAGGATTTTATCTCTTCAACATTCAACAAATCATTTAACCATCCACCCACCCGATTTCTAATCTCGATACTGTCACCCAACACCAAAATCTCACCCATCGAGTAATTTGCTCTACAGTCGCTAAAATAAAAACACTCTGGCAGTGGTAGAAGAACCTCTCTAGGACTTCGAAGAATACAATGCACAATACGTTGGAGCTCACGGACGTAACGAATCTGACTTGAATCTTCATTAATTTCATTAAGGTCGTGTTATATCTATCCTTCTCATTCTTTCTTCATCTCAATTGTTGCAGGAAAAGGAGAGAGACATAAATGCATTCCCATCCCATCTTGTTTGAGAGAAACTTGTTCAACCTTTTTTTAACCCCTAAGATATTGGCGCGCATGTAAACGCTCCTCGGACTGTTCCTTCGGCGTATTGGTTTTTCTGTGGCAAATAGTGTGTTAGCAAACCATACATCTTCTCAGGAGAACCGATGCGACCAGAAAATTGACTTCGGCCTCCGTCACCCTCCAGAAAGGATTAAAATAAAAGTACTTACAATGTCATCCACTGCTGCGTACGTCCCACCCACCAAGACCACAATACCAATGACAAATACCGCTCCATTTACAACACTCAGGAACAAATTTTCGCGTGCATACCACTTCCCTTTCTTAATTAACATAAACCACATCATAGCCGGGAAGTAGAACGTGAAACCGGAGACAAACAGCGCCGACACGATGGACAGCAGATCCGAGAAGAAGGGAATCGCTTCAGCAATCACCCATGCAATAATTGTGAGGAAGCTGATGAGCGCTAACCATGTCAGCCAGCCTTTCTTCGTGTTGATGAAGCGCACCACCGAATCCTTGTATATGCGTCCGTGGATATAGCGCGCGACCACAGTGCCGTTGATAGAGCCCGAGATGAAAATCACGGGTAGCGCGACGCCGAATGCTATTTTGGCCATGAGATTACCGGCTGAGAGAAGTGCAGGGGATTGCACATCCTGCCCAACAAAGGCATAGATTAATGCTCCTGTAAGTGTGTAGATGACGATTTCGATTAACCCGAGTGCCCAGATCGACTTGATGTAATCGCGCGGTGTGTGCATCTCGTCCATGAACGAAAATTGACATACGGCAAATGAGTATGCGAAGACAATGTTGGTGATGGCGATAAACGCATCCGAAAAAGAGAGGTCCTCCTTAGGCCACGCAGACCAGTTCACTTGCGACAACCCCCCGGCTGAGGAACCGGATACCACGGCGGTAGACACTATAGTAATACCAATCGCGAGCATAATCGACACAAAATCGATATAACCCAAGATGGCTACATCTGCGAACGAAGGGGGAATTGCCAACACCAGCAGGATAATAGCCGACACAATCCCAAACACCACTGAACACGCTCCATTGTTCGACAAGTTGAGAAACGCAATTGTTCCCGTCAGACAATGCGATCCCACCAAAAACGTCAGCTCCAACGCAAACATCGCTCCGACCAGCTCGTACCCAAACCGTCCCATCAGCAACCTCCCGGCATCCGCATAATGCGCCACATGTGGAAACGCCAGTTTGACCTGCCCTACGATATGACTGGTGTAGATGGCAATCAATCCAATCCCGACAGTTAGAATCACACCAGCTACCATACCCAGCGTAGCAAAGGCTCCAGGGATAGATAGAGCACCAAGCGCAATAGCTTCCACGAGTAGAATGACAGTAAGCCGCTTCCAGCCGAGTCGACTGAAATTTGCACGCCCGTGCGCTTCTAGCGCGGCGGTCTCTCCCATGATTCCTTCTTTATCTTGCGTGTGGTGCGAACCTGAGTCCGGCGTGTGCGATTTGCTCGCATCACCTGATTCAATCTTGTTCTGGTCATCTTGAATCGCACTCATGGTTTTCGAGATTTAATGAGAGATGGAGATTGAACGTGGGAGTGGATGACCCTTTTGGTGCTGGGCGAAGAAAAGCACGGTAAGGATGAATTATAGAATATCGTATGTACAAGAAGTGGGCCAGGAAGAAAGTGAAAATATGTCGAGTCGTTGGAGGGGGTAATGCAGAATTATAAACAGGTATGGGAGGAGCGCATGGTCACTAACCCAGTATGCCCGAGAAAGATACGGGAGAAAAGAATTACATTTGCTTTTTATACAGCAGAATTGAGAAATGCGTGGATGAGGCAGGCACGATGGACCTTCGGAAAACTATTACGAGAGATCTTCGCTTGCCCTCCGCAATTTATGAAGTGATTTGAGCACCCTCCGAGCGATATCCCCGTTATTGTCTGTTCGGGACTCGGGTGGCATTATGGAGGGAATTGTGGGATGTTTGTGGGAGTGGATCTGGTTCAATGACTCCTGTCACCATCTCAACATTTTCAAGGATTGCTTAACACTTGAATGTGTAATGAGAACCCTTATATACACTTGAGCAATCAAATCGCAATAGATCGTTCATTCAAAATAATCTTCAAGATTCTGGATACCGTAGTAACAAATAGAATCAACGGTATTTAAAAATGATTGAAGAATCAAGATTGTAGTTAGCGATGGATTTGCATATTGGAAACCACTATTGCGGTCAGTGGGTGGATCTTTTTATGTCATCGAAACTGACTCTGCCAGCATTGTGTTTACTGACGACTCTGGTGCATTTAAATCAGAGTAAGATGGCGTATTGCATCTGGTTCTCGAGATTGCAAAAGCCAATAGATAAACATGTGTCGGTTCGTTGTGGTGCTGTATGACGGTACAGAATCAACGAAGTGTAGAATGGCAAAGTTGAGCATTGGTGAGTTGCGGATGAGCATCAAAACTCGTCAAAGCAGAAACGAAGTGAAGATTTTTTTTTAAAGTTCCTCATGCATATGACATGGCTCAGGGGTAGCCCTTGCCAAGTTGCCTTGAAGCGTTGAACCCCGACTTTTGCCCGATGATATGCGACGATACCCTCATTGCACGTGCCTTGAGGTACAGCACAACCACTCTACTCTCAGAAAAATCTTCTACAAAGGAATGTCTAGATGTGAATTGTAAAAGATAACCTTTCGAAAAGCTATGTCAAGACTCAAAAGAAGGGTCTACGTCCGTATGTGCCTCGAACATACAAAGTACTATAAATAACCGTCAAAGTTTTCTAGAAGTCAGCTAAAGAACGTAGCTCACAGCACTAAAAACCTGATTGAAATTAAAACCACATAAAATAGATAACTAGGTATAGCTCAGTCACCAACAGCCGGTGTATACAGAGGTTGGAAGGGTAAGTAATGTAAAACGCACCTAAATGTGTCCCCACTTTAGGCCATTGGACAAATCAAATCACGTCGCTGGTTGAAAATTTATATAGTGAACTCTAGGTGGTAGAAGTATTATAAAAGTCACGTTCTATTCGAAAATATTTATATTTCATTCAAAATCATTAGTTTTAATTGGATCCTAAACTTGAATCTTTATTTTCAATCTTTTTAGAATCTATAGAAAACTTCAAAAGCTTCAAATACAATAAAACTATTGAAGTTAATAAAAAGCAAGTAAAAGCTTCGAATATTGAATTCTGAAGGGGGAACAGCTCATTATCTATTCAACTCGCTTAAAGCAGCAGCAGAATTTATTAAAACAGCAAGATTTTAGTAAAAGTGGGTTTTACATTACTTACCGTTACAACCTCTGTACATAAACTTATGAAATCATAATGAACTCTAAGTATAATTTGCATGAAATACTTTTGATGTATCTACAAAATACTGTGTAATGAGACTTTAACCCCTCGGTTAGCCTCAGTAACTAAGCTCTCAGTGTCCCTAGTGAGTGAATGGATTGACAGGTCACTTCTTCAACTTTCGCAATATAACCAATTCATTCTTCGATTGATTGATATCTGAAATCGCGGTTTGATTGTTCTATCTCCAATAGACAAGTAACAGAATTTGTAAGATATACAAAGTGATAGTTATATCAAGGTGTATCCATAAGCCCACTGGTGGCCATCGGGTGGTCAACCCGTTTTTCATGACTAATCAGAAGAGGTTTTACGAGAGCCTCTCTTCGGGGATGAATAAAGCGGCCGCAAATGAGTACCGTGCACACCACCAGAAAAATGCGTGTTTTGAAGTACTCAAGTTCGGCCTGTTTTTTTCTTCCACGTAGAGAACGCCCTCGTGTACTTGACATTGTGACAATTGTATAATTATTGAAATTTTGGTTATCTAATGTAAAATGACTCGTATCTCATTTCCCAAAGATTCTAATGAATCGACTAACGTGGTTTATCGTCATGTGGGCCATATCATCATGTGGGCCACTTTCACCTCAATTATTGTATTCAAATCCATATTATTCCACAACTATTAAATCAATTGATTGAAACTATTAAGAATCTAATAATCTAGGATTTATTACATTAATTTGATAAGTTCTTGAATTATAATCTGATCTTCCATACTTACTACAACATTTATTAGAAAATGTTTCCTTATTAGAATTTCCTTTATTTTGATGTTTGTCGCATTGAATCTGTATATTAATCTTTTGTTAAAACAATATATCTATAGCTTCTTATTCAGTAAATACTTTTCCATTATATAATTAAATCTTTTTAGCATGTTAACATTTGCTTAATACTTCATTTGCTTTTCGAAGTATACAAATCTCTATATTCAAAAGTGTATTCTCATATATTAATCTCTCTATATCTTTAGCTAAAGCTAGTATAATTTCGAATATAGGTATAGAGGAGCTTGATTGATAACAAACTATTCAAGATTTTACTAGAGTTGATTATAAAAGAGTTTCAATTGGATTGTAAAGGGTTTGAGAGATCCACAAATCTGGATTGAAAAAAGAAGGAGTAAGTATACGGATTCGAATATCCAGTTTCGAAAATACAGTTTCGAGATCAAATAATATTAAACCTATTTTTTGAAACCCAGCTTTTATATTCTGAATCGTGATTGATTTTTGATATATAGTTTTGAAAGTTATTAAGAATTCAACCTTTGAAATATAATTAATATGTGCCTTGATAAATCCATCAATTTGAGTATTATATGTGTGAAATTCTATAATAGGTATAGTAAATCACTTACTAATATCTTATTAATATATTATAATATGATTATATAATATACGAATAATATGATTTTATATTATGAAATTATATTATCATATTATAATATAGCTATATCTCTTATCAAATTGATTTATAATGGAATAGAATGAAATGGAATCATATGGAAGATAATCGATAAATCAATAAAATTTGATTGGTTATACTTTCTATTTATTATATAAATTGATTCTATAAGATTCGATATAAATCGATCTTATTTATAAGCATAGAACTTACTAGAATTTCATTATAAACTATATAAACCTAGGATATTCTTTAAAGAAAACCTAGGAAAAAGCAAGCAAATTAGATATAATTCATTCTTTTATACTATTTTGACTTCAATTCAACTATCTTATATATTCGATTCGTCCCTAAGCTAAATCTGACTAAGTCTTCCACTAAATATTATAATAATTATAATATTATTATTATAATATAATTTTTAACCTCCAAGAGGTTATGAGCCCGGCTAGTCTATACTAGCTTAAAAAGGGAATTAGCTTGATTTAAGGCTACACACTAGCTATTGAGCTGTCGAATATCGAAATTTCGAATCAATTCAATCGAATTTATATCGAAAATCACTATATATAGACCCTGAGGCCTGCGTCCCTGAAGCTAAACCTAATTGAGCGAATAAAATTAGGTCCCTAGACGATATATTTATGCTATAAGCTACCCATAGTGGGTGATATATCAATATTCTTCACACCAAGGCGCCCTAGCTTATTTAGTCTTTATTTTATAAGATAAAGAACTAATTTAAGAGGTGGCTGGTCTACTCAATCTTCGAAACTAAAATCGATAATAAATCGATATAACCTTCAAATTCATTCAAATCCTAAAACTAGCTATATATATAGACTAGTACTAAACCAGTTTATAAGACCAATCAGTCTAAAATAAGAAAGGACTAAAATGGCTTCTAGAATCACTTTTAAATCTGATCCTTTAAAAGGCAGATCTAATTATATTGAATGGATTAATAGAGCTAAACTCTTCCTTGAAATAAATGGCTTTATACCATATATTGATGATACAGAAACGCTACCAAATAAATCCCTTTATGTGAACGAAACTATAGGGAAAGCTTATTCATCTGAATTAGCTATTAAATATAATGAGAGAGTTTCAGAATATTAAAGAAATGAAAAAAGAGCACTAGGAGCTATTAAATCTATAATTAGCTTCGAATTAATCAAAAGATTCAAGGATAAAACTACGGCTAAAAGCCTATGGGACTCCATCAATAAGATTTTTGGAAAGTCTTCCATCGAAATAATAAGAAGATACCTAAATAGACTAATAGAATCTAACTATACTAAATCTAAGGGAATGAACGAATATACTAATTCGATCCAATCATCATATAACTACCTAAAATCTATAAAATATAATATCCCTAAAGCTTTTATAATATGATTTCTTTTTAGAGATTTACCTAGCTCTTTTGATGATTTTGCCTCTAAAAAGTATGAAAAACTAACTAAAAATCAAGATAATATTAATTTAAATAGTTTATTTTCTGAATTAATATCTGAAGAAGCTAGAATGCAATCAAATATCAATCTATATACGAATAAGACTGACTTTAAGAATAATAATAATAAAAATCCTTATTACAATCATTGCCATAAAAAGAGCCATTTAGAGTCTAAATACTTCATAAAATATTCTGAGCTAAAAAATAATAAAAGCTCTAATATAAAGCAATCTAGTTCGAATCATAATAATATTTCGAATAATAATTCGAATAATGAATCAAATACATCTATCTCTAGCAAACAGCTAATGACCATTAGGTATAATATAGGCCTAATCAATAAATCCTATAAATCTAAATATAAATTTATATTAGATTCAGGAGCTACAAAGCATTATTCACCCAATAAAGAATGGTTTATAAATTATAAGCTATTAAACAATCACTCAATCACAATAGCCAATAGGAAAAAACTACATATTAATAGAATAGGCGACATTCCTATTCTGATTAATAATAAATCAGAAGTGATTCTACAAGGGGTGTATCATATCCCTAATATAGCCTCAACCCTTATAAGTTCTAATAAAATAGCTCAAAAAGAATGGGCTAATCATATTATCCCTCCAGGAGATAAAATCAATATTATTAATAAAAGAGCTAATATAAGAACTACAGCCCATTGAATTAAAGATGCATATTATCTAAATTTGTTGGAACATGTGACTAAGAACGTGTTACATTCTACTCTCACTTATACTCTTTATATATATGTAGAGTAGAATATATATATAGTTTAGAAATGCCTCTTTATTAGTCTGCGTAGAAAACCCAGTGGGTAGGACCCCACCCACTGGGTAATAGTCCCAATGGGTGGGTAATACACCTCATTGAGTATTCAATGGATGGGTAGGATTTCTAAAAACTTATCCCATTATTTATAGGTAATTCAAAATACTATGGGTTACTTATAATTCAATAAGTAATGAATAATTCAATGGGTAATGGATAATTTAATAGATAATGAGTAATTTAATGGGTAATATATAATTTAATAGGTAATAGATAGTAATTAGTATTATAAGGTATATTGTTTAAGATTAATAAAAAGATTAATAAAATATTTTTCAATTTTCAATTTAGAAAATTATTTATATTTATTAAATATATTATAAAATCTTCTTTGACTTCTCTCTTTATTAGATCTATCAATTATAATCTTATTATCTTCAATTCATTGTTTTTTCGAATTATAGCTTAATAAATCAAATTGTATAGCTTGATTTTCTACAATGATTTATAAATCATTATAAATTATTGAATCTTCATTTTCCAATCTTTTATTTATTTGATTTGATATATTTTACTCAACTTTGTAATCAGTTTGAAAAAGATACTATAATATCCTAATTAATAATATATTTCTTTGTAGTTGACGATATTTTCGAAACTTCTTTTGTGCTGTATGTATAGCATTTGTATTTAATTCTTTGTTGTTAATATAATTTTTTTGATTTTAATTATCAAATTGTTTGATTTTAAGATCAATTTTATTTTATAAATTTGCAATTTTGATTTCGATTTTCTTTTTAGTTAAAGTTATAAATTTTTTAATAATTTATATAATATCTTGGGATGTATAATAATCTTTATTTTTATTTGGAATTTCTTTTTGTGATTTCTGTTGATAATGAAAAAGAAAAATATTATTACGAATAGTTTTTGGAGTAAATTGTTCATATCGATATGAATATAAATCCCGAGTATAATTGAATATTTGTTTTATATCAATTCTTGTTATTGGAATATAGAGGAAATCCTTAGTTATTCTAGTTAAATCTGGATAATTATGTTTTTTTGCTTTTCAATGAGAGAGAATAGCTATATTAGAAGAAGTTAATAGATTATTAGAGATATGATTAATAGAAAGATTAATAGAAAGACTTACGAGAATGTAATTAAGAATCTATTTCATTTATAGTAATTTGTTAAGATTTGTATTGTTTAGAAACATTCTGACAAAATTGTTTTAAAACAATTGCTAAATTGTTTTTATTTGAATCTTGTAAAGCTTGAAGTTCAATAATTTTAGATAATGAATATTGTTGATATTTGGTTTTTTAAAGTTGATGAAATTGTGCTTCGAATTCAATTTATTAATTCCTATTTTGATAATTCAATTAATAAGAATTTGGATTGAAAGTAGTTGTTTTTGAAGTTGGATATAGTAGAGCTTTTATTGTATAAATATTATTAAGATTATTATATATATTGTTGTAATATTTATTTAATTTTTTTTTTGCTTTATTAATAGTTTTTATTAGTTTTTCAATCTATGGATATTTCATCTTTTTTTTAATCAAATGACAATGATTTTCAGTCAGATACTTATATAAATTATTATAAATACTTAATGTATATAGCAAAATGATTCTTTTTGTTCTGTTTATATGTGTAGTATAAAAATTGAATGAATGAATAAGATCAATAAGATATTCAATTTGTTTTTATTTTGCTTCTAATAAAAAAAATATTCTTGTATTAGAATAATTCTGGCAATATTTATTGATTACATTTTGAAGATGTACTGCACGTATTAATATGTAATAAATCGAATTTCATTGAGTTGAAATATTTATTAAAAAATTAATTAGTTTTTTCAACTCCGTCTAGTTATTTCTGATAAGTTTTTGTTGAATATTTAGAAATCTTAATCGTTATTGTATACTAGAATTCGAGAGTATAACTAGTTTTCGAATCTAGATAAAGATTAGTAGAAAGATTAATAAATAAATTAAACCATTTATTTTTGCAAGAATAAAAGGAGTAGTATTATTTTCAAATAAACGAATTCTTTTTAAATTGCTTATTTTTACATTATTATTTTAATCTTGAATAAATATTTTATTGGTTAGAATCAAATGAATTGATTTAAGAAATGCTTTTAAAACAAGTTGGATAATATATATTAAACAAGGTATATACTGAATATGTTTATCCAGAAATCAATTTTTATTGAATGTCTTCTCAAATTGTTGATTGATTTCTTTTATTATCTTAATATTATTAGATATATTATTAGTAGTAATTGAAATAATCTAATCAGTAATATTGAATTTGTTGGTAATATCTTTTACAACTTTAGTTAAAGCTTATCCTGAATAAATATCTATTAAACTTTCGAATCTAATGAGCTTTTCAATTAATTTTTAATCTTTGGAGATATAATGAATCAAGATTCCAAGAAAAAATAATCTGTTTATATTAGACCAAATATTTAAAAATAAAGCAATTTTATTCCCTTTCATCATTCTCGAAAGTAATATATTCTTCTCAAGATTTTCGATTTGGATTGTTAATCGTTTTTGAAATATATATACAAAAGGAAAAGGGAATCCAGGATTTTATATTTGAGTAAACTATTGCTATTCTTTATCCTTAATAACTTGAAAAGATGTTTGTAAAGAAATAATTATTCATAGAAATTGATTATAAAATATTTTTTCTATAAGTTGTTTTAATAAATCTATCTAAAAAAGAATTAGCTTTTTATTAATATTTCTATTAATTATTTATTATTTACTCTTACAGCAGAATATTTATTTATCCCTCTTTAACATCCATTTCGAAAAGCTGCTTTTCGATATATATCATTTTAAAGATATTTAGATAATGTATTGATACCAGTATTCTTAATTCCAGGGTGATTCAGTTCTCCATTATATTAACGATATATCAAAACTAGCTCTTCAGTTCCTTTATTTGCAGTTTGATTGTATTTAATCTAATATATCGATTTATGAATAGTTGAATCCTAATGAATTTTCTTTATTAAATTAATTGAGTTATTGATTTGGTTATTGAACTATTAAATAGTTTTCCATTATTCAATAAAATCGATATGAACTTCTTATATCCATTTAAAAAACCTTTCATCTTTTCCATATAATTCAAAAAACAATTCATAAGGAGGTGAAGAACGAAAAGGATCGAATAACTCAGAATCAAAAATACTTGAAAGTTGACTGGAAGATATAATAAAGTTATCTAAATAAATTTCAATATTTAATAAATTTTCAAAAATAAAATCTATTCTCATAAGGAACAAGAGTATCAAATAGAAAATTAGTAGAAAACTTAGTAGAAAGTATATAATAGAATTTCAATTTGATTATTCTATGCTAAAAGACTAGTTTTAATTATAGAAACTCTCAATAAGCTTTCTATTAGTTTGAATATCAGATAACATCTACAGATTTGTATTTGCAGGTAGAATCAATTGTTAAAGATCCTATAATTCCTGATCGATTTTCTTATTATAAATTAATCTCCTTACATCAATATATTACTTTCGATTATCCTCTAAAATGAAAAATCCTATATCATCTATCTCTTTAATAAACTCTAACCACCAAGATACAGGATTAGAAAGATTAATCTAATCATTTATTTCAAAATCATTTATGAGATAAACTATATGTGTTCTTTAGAATGCTTTTTCAGGATTTGTAAAGAAAGTTGTAGGTGATTTTTATATTAGAGTTTTTCTAGTAAGGATTAATAGATTAATTGAAAGATTAGTAAAAAGATTAGTGGAAATGGTATGTTATACTCTATAGTTTTCTTGTGTTCCTTTCTCAAATTACGAAGTTTATTGGATAAGTTAAATTAATTAGATTTTTGAAATAGGGTTTAAAAGTGGGAATGTAAATTTACAACTGAAATTTGTATGTATTCTTTACTAACTTGCCTTGTTTCTTCTGCAATTGATAATAAAGAGAAGAGTGTCTAATCAAATTAATCAATTTATATGAAGAGTAATACAAGGAATAATTCTTACCTTAATCCTTTTTAAATTTCTTGTCAGCTAAAGGTAGAAAAGGCCTTTACAATATCCTCCGATTTCCTGGATTTTTTGAATAGTGTCTTTTCAGTATTTCTCTAAGTTTTTTGTCAGTGTCGAAGTAGTAAATACTTATATTTCTAATAAAGGTTAGTTTCTATTAATCTTTTCATTAATTGTATGATATAATTTACCTCTGAAGGATTTTGGGTATTGTAAGTCAAAAGTGCTTTTCTTTTTTCAAACTCTTTATTATTCTTTTTTTTTCAATTATATTCTTAATTAAAATCTTTATTATTTTTTTATAAAGTTTTATATATTTTGTTATACTCTTTTTTATATTCAATATCCTTTTATATATTATTATTATTATTTATAACAGCAAATTGCCCACCATAATCTCCCCAACCTAGAGATGTAGTAATACTTTTCCAATTGTTGTTTTTCATTGTTTTAGTAATCAGATTAGTAGAAAAATTAATTGAATAAAGATATATACATATTGTTTATACCGAATTTTAGTATTATAAGCAATCAACATTTAATATTGAATATTTTTAGAAATATTAATAAATTCTTGTGTTACCTTCAATTTCTTTTTTGCATAGGTAATAGCACTTTGATCTCTTACCTTGGCCTTTTCAATTTGTTTATGAATAGGATTATTTTTTAAAACCTTATTCCTTTTACACGCTTTAATTGTATTAGGATTTTGCGATAACTTCTCTTATACTTTTCGCTTTCTAGATATTGTAAAGATTTTGGATTAATAGAAAAATTAGAAGAATCAAAGGTATTTTATTACAAAGATAAGATTTTATAATAAGAAATCGAAGAATGTTGTTTATTAGAATAATCGAAAGGCGAAAGAGAGATAAGAATTGAAAAATGATAGTATAATAGTAAATTTTGAAGTGTTTGTTTTTTTGTTTTTAAGGCAATAATCTAGATTCTAAGGTATTTATATAAAATATTATATAATATAAACAACCTTTTTTTTCTAATTTTATTTTTTTATTATAATAATAATAAATTATTCAAAAGATATAATTAAATATATTTATTAATTTTATTCTATTAATTTATTTATTAATTTTAATAGAATATTAAATATTTAGAATTATTGTCAATTATTTTCAAATAAATTAGTATAATTTGTATAAAAAAAACTTATTTATAAGAAAATTCTAAAGAGAGTATATTATTTTAAGTTAGGTAGTAAGTTGATTAATAAAAATATTAATAAAATAATATATTGAATTTGATTTCTAATGGTTGTATTATATGAAATTAGAAGATATCAAAAAGGCACTGAATTGTTAATTCAAAAACTTCTTTTTCAATGTTTTGTTTGAGAAATTATTTAGAATTTAATTCTAAAAATTATTTGTTGGTAATCAATTATATTATTGACTTTACAAAAAACTATTGAAGTATATTTAATCAAAAAGTTTGAATATAAGTTTAATTTAAGCTTTTAATTTCTATTAAGTTTTCTATTAATTATTTAATTTCAATAACAAATCTTGTAGTGATTTATGCAAAACAAATTACAATTCAATAAAAGGATATGCTTCTGGTTTGAGCTATGCATAATAATATTCTAGGATATTTATATACTAATAATTACTATGTATGTATAGATTAAATTGATTATCTTAATGCTTTTTTCTACAAATTCATATATGTATTTTCTTTTAAAAGAATTATTGAATATTATGAATACAATGAAACACTTTCCCATCTCTATAATAGAAATACAATCGAAATATAATGTGAAAAAGGTGATTAATAGAAATATTAGTAGAATTCTTTATATATACTACATCAATGCTTGATAGATCCTAGATTTTGGGTTACCCATTGGGTTCTGGGTTACCCGTTGGGTTTTGGGTTACCTATTGGGTTCTGGGTTACCTATTGAAGTCTTGGCAACCCATTGAAGTCTTGGCAACCCATTGGGTAACCCATGGATGGGACGTCTATTTATACTATTACCCACCCAACCCATGGGGTCCCGATGGGTGGGACGTTAGATCGAAAACCCGACCCATGGGGCCCCATTTTACAGCCTACTCTTTATATAAAGAAGGTAAACAAAATTACAATATCTTTAATCCATATGCTTTTGTATATACACTACCTTGCTAGATCCACCCAACATTGATCAATGATTGAATAACTCAATCACAAAACAGAAAGATTAAATCGAATAAAAAGAGATATCTTTTGAGAAAACGAATAAGATTATATTAAATTGAGTTTATATACAACCTATATAAAAGAATTAGAATATTACATTCCCTATACTATCTTTTCGAATTATATATTAAAAAGAGATCCCTAACTATAATTATATTTTCTTCAAAATAGTTTGATTTTATATTGATTCTATCTATATCTATTACACACTTATATATATCATATAACAAATCGATTCGATATAATACAATATCAAATATTACTATTCAATATAATTTTTCCAATCCCCAAAACACTTCCATACAAAATAGATTTTACAATCTAAAGAAAACAATTAAACCCAAAGAATCCAAATCTTACAAAAACCCAAATGAATATCGATATCATTATATAGATAATCAATTTGCAATATAAATAATATAAAAAACAACATTTATAAAACAAATTTTAAAAATAATACAAAGATTAAATAGAGATTACCTTCAAAACCACACATCACAAAACTCTCAAACTCATACGAAATCAGTTTATTCTTCATAACTTCCAAATACAACAAACAAAAGGAAACCTTAATTATACCAAAATCCTTACTAAACTCATCTCAAAAGAAATATTGAATGAATATACAAAAAAGATTCAAAAAAAAACAAAAATATTAAAAACAAAATATACAAATATATACAACATTATTACACCAAAAAAATCGATTCAAATTCAAATACCATTTACATCAAATTCTTTCAAACAAACACAACAAAATAAATCAAAACAACAATTCCAAAACCAATCTTTTTTCAATCTCGCACTACCCAATCGCTCAATACTATACAAAACACCAAATATAGGTTATATACGAAATCTTCTGTCAGATTTGATAAAGATATACAACAACAGCGAATTCAAATATAATAGTGGAGAGTATAATTTCTTAAAAAAGAAACTTCAAATATTTTATGAACTATACAAAAAAGTTGGATTCAATCAAACTCAATACAAATCAGTTTTTTCAACAATACTTCAAAACCCTGCTTTATTGTTTTATTTCAATAAAATTAGTAATCAGAGATTAAGATTTGATGAAATAATCACATGTATAAAAATACATTTCGAAATCGAAGAAAGATACTAGAAATATTTCATTGAATAGTATAATACAATATTTTCATAGATTATACGAAAATATTCTGATAAAACATTTTCAAAACAATTAGAAAAACTCTTCGAAATTCTTTGTACATTACAATACAAATTGATAAACTTATATCAATCAGAATTAATGTTGAGAGATTAGATTGATTATAAATGTATGTCGTAAAATTCCTGAATGCAATTTTATATTATTATAACCTACATCAATGTACAAAAGTTTTTGTGTTGATTTTCGAAATGCTATTGGTTAAGCTGAGCGAATGTGAATAACAAATATTTATATTATTAACCAAATAACTAATAATCTGTTTAACACGGAAATTCATTAAACAGATTGTATATATAAAGGTTGAGGTTCACCTCATAATCAAAATCGATACCGCGGAGCAAGAAATCAAAAAAGATTTTTGAAAGAATGATTTATATTTCAATTGATAAAACGATTCAACCCTTGTACAGTATTAAAATGTTATATATGTAAGTAATCAGGTTGTTGGTTAACAAATTATTTTATAGAAAAACGAAAAATCTGATATAATCAATTTATGATAAAACATCAAATGAATGAAATCCAATTTCACCAATTTCTTTTTATGTATGAAGGCGATTCGAATAATACCAAACCCAAATTTAATAAAATTTTGGATGAATAAGATATTGTTGAATATCAACAAGTTGATTCCCCAAATAATCAATTAATAAAATATAAAATATATTTTGTTAAAATAAAATCAATTAATGGAGTGTATATAGCTAAGCTTTTTAACAAACAATTTTTTGTATATGTATATTTGTAATAAGATTAATTTTAATAAGTGTACGAATAGATAATGAAAGGATATGAAGTTTTCCAATTCGAAGATTGATATTCTGTTAGTGTTTTTCAAGGTATTATTTTTGATATAGGTGTATTAGGAGTTTCGATAGTAGGTGAATTATAAGTTCAGGTATTGAAAAGGGAAAAGAATATAAAATGTACGAGTGGTTCTGTATACAATATCAAGTTTGGAAAAGGTTTTGTACGATTTCAAGGTGATATTACAGTCAATATATCTTTTGGTGCTATCACTTTTTTAATTGTATCAACAAATATATTATTTCTTATGTATATTCAGGATATAAATTGCTTACAAGTATTATTTGATAATCTTACTAATGTTTTAAGGTAAGGAGATAAGGTAATTTTTATTATATACAAATAGGGATATCTTTTTATGTTTTTGGATTAAAAGGAAGAAACAATTATGTATAATTATTTGACAAAAATGGAACTTCGATAAATTTATTGAAGATTTGGATATTTATTTGTATGAAAATTTGTAGATCTTTTAAATCGAGTTGGTTATATTGATATTGATATTTGTATAATTGAAAAATTTAATAAATTCTGTAAGTATTGTTAATTTTATACAAAATCCCTAGAGTGTTTTAAGTTTATTATTAAAGATGATATTAAGTTTAATTATTTTATTATTTTTAATATATTTTATATTAATGAAAGTCCTGTTTTGTATATTATTGATGAAGTAACTATATATAATGTTATAGTTTTTATATAAAATATGTTTATCAAAACTATATGGAATATAATTCGAAAATGTTGGATTGATATATATTTGAGTTTATTAGATTATATATTTTATAATGCTGGTATAAATTTTGTATTAAATAAATTTAGATAAAATATAAGATTATTTCAAATTGATATTTGAGAAGTTTTTGTAGAATCTTATAATGTAATTGGGAAAGTCGAGAAATATTATATTTTAATATGATATATATATAAAATATTCAAAAAGAAGTTTAAAGATAACAAATTCAATAAAGAATCAATTTTGTAAATAGTAGTGAAAACAATTAATAATATTATTGGCCCAAATAGATTTGTACCAATACTCCTTGTATATGGAACTTACTTTCGAATGATTTTATATAATCTATTATTTCTATCTATTTTGAAATAAATATTTGTATATTGTTTTGTAATGAAAGAAGTATATGAAATTCAAGCAAAACAAATAATCTAAGATGTATTTGCTATTTGTAATAGTTTCGATATATATGAAATACTTAATCTATCTCTCAATTCTTTAGTATGAGTATGAAGAGAAAAAAAAGGTTGGATAGGATTTTATAAACTATTTGTAATTATTAATCAAAATTGTATGATTGATCTTTTTTATAATCCAATGAAATTTCGTATTATAATAGTAAAACTATTTTATGAAGAAAAGTATGAAGACAAATTCGAAACAAGCGATTAGTTATTTCTATTTGAAATATTCTTGGTGATCTTTTTAAATATAAATAATTCGAAACCTGAAACCTGTGAATCACAAAATCCTGTATGAATTTTCAAATAGATTTCGATGTAGGATTCTATCTTTATTTCTATTCAGTGTATAATTTTTAGAGTGGAAATCCTTAGAATGTTATTATTTCAAAATGTTTATACGATTAATGACGAATATAATCAATTTTTTGTAATTATATAAAACAATTAGGATTTAATAGAGGTATTCATTATAAAAAAAGAATAAAAGGCTTTGGATTTTATAATAGAATTTTGTATAAAAGGAATTATTATTATAGAAGGATTATTATTCGAAGCTTTATAAATATAAGAGATCGATAGTTTTATTATAAAAGATGTTTTTGAATTTGTTAAATACAATCCTTTTATATACACCAAAAGATTATTTAATTTATATCTTATAAATAAAGTGAAAGAATGTACAATAAACTCCTTATATAAAAAATTCTGTTTTGTTATACAAGTATACAATAATTTTGATAAAGAATCAATTTTGATCCAAACATTTATAATTCAAAGGTTAAATTAAAAAATCATTATGGTTTTAGTTTTTATATTAGTAAAAATGAATATTATATTTATAATATGAGATGTTACGTAAGCGTATATATAGTCAAAAACATTATTTAACCGGATTATACTAGCAAAACTTTCAAAAGAGCTTCAAGATAAGTATTCATGTGGTATGATTATAATTATTAAAAAATTATTATATAGCATTATAGAAATAGGAATTTATTAATAAACAATATATTAAAAATATTATCAAAAAAAGTTTAATATAATTATATCTTTATACAATCTGTATTTGCTCATTACTAATACAAAAAGTATATGATTCAAATTTATAGGAATGCAAATAGATGATATATTTATATTAATAGATCAAAAATTTATAGATTTTGAAGATAAGGAATTTAAAAATACAAATATCAAAACAAAATTTAGTAAATACCTAATGTACGACTCATCTTTAGTTTTTAATAATTATATTATACAATAAAATAAAAATAATCTTATTCTTATATAAAAAGGATAAGGAAAGAAATTTATAAAAATTATCAATTTTAAATAATATCGTAAATAATAAGTACAAAGTGTATATATTGTTACAATTTGTTAATCAAAAGTATTATACAATTTATTTATTGTTATATAGTATTAAGATTTATTGGAGGATAATATTAAAATATTTAATAAAAGATTTGATTAATAAATAAAAAATCTTGATTGAGGACTTTCGTTTATTCCTTTTGTATAAGATTATATAAAACTATTTATTTTTGTTAATAAATTGTTTACAAATAATAAAAACTTGAGTAGTCAAATTAAATTTGTTATTATATTAGCAAATGAGGATATATCAAATAAAAACATTTTCAAATTGATTGGGAATATTGTATATTATAATAGTATAAAGAGTAAGAGAGTTACATGTAGTGTATTAACTTCTGAAATTTATAATATGGTAGGAGGTATAGATATTAGCCTTACAATAAAATCAATTTTGTAAATTATTATTTTTTAATTAAGTTTATTTAATATTCCAATTATTATTTGTATAGATTTGTATTTATTATATGAATGTTTTGTTAAATTAGGTATAATAAAAGAAAAGAGATTTATGATTGATATAATAATATTATAACAATCGTATAAAAGAAGAGAGTTTATAAAAATTCAATAAATCAATAAACTTGATAATATAACTGATGTAATAATCAAAACTGATTTCAATAAAGTATTAGAAGGATTTATTAATACAAATACTTTTGTTGTATGTGTTGAAGGATGGGTAGAATAAGAAATTTGTATAAAAATCGATTAGATTATGTATAAACTAAATTGATAATTGAAATATGGAGTTATTAATATTTCATTTTTTATTTTTTTATTATTTGATGTTTTCGAAAAAAGTTTTCAATAAATATTTCAATTCCAATCTATTTCTTTAAATTTCAAAAAGAAAAGAAAAGAAAAACAGTTTAGACATCGCACAAAGAATATATACAAATCAATTAATAACAAAAGGTTCTTTAGTAAAACCAGAATTAAGTAAAAAAAACTCTTTTTAAATATTAAAGGATTTTAAATCGGTTAATAAAGGAGAAATGGGATTTCAATCAGGAGAAATATAAGAAAACGAAGGATAACAATCTCATCCAACAGAACCAGCATATAAACAATCAAATTGTACATACCAAATTCTATAATCTTTTTATTTACAATTCCTACAACTATTATTGAAATAATTAGATACACAACAATAATTCAAAAAAGATATCAATCCACATCAATAATATTTTTTATAAAAATCTTCAATAAAAATCCTTTAACTTTGTATCAATATACTATTTATGTATAAAGATTATATTGTACAAACTTGAGCAAACATAATTCAACTACAAATATATACAATATTATTACCCAATATTATCAAAAAAACAAGTTGAAAATTATTATAATAATATTGAACAAGGATTTATTCATTAATGTTGGGTGGACCTAGTAAGGTGGTGTATATATAAAAGCATATGGGTTAAAGGTATTGTAATTCTGTCTGCTTTTTTTGTATGAAGGGGGTATATCTAAACTATATATACATTCTATCTTATATATGTACGAAGAGTGTAAGTGGGGGTAGAATGTGATATGTTCTTAGTTACGTATTTCAATACAGGCTTTACTTTTTCTTTTTTGTATAAAGGTAATTCGTACAAATGAGATTGATATATAGAACTCGTAACTAGTAGCCTATTCGTCGCTTAGTTTAATCCTTGTTTTTATAGTAAATCAAACGAGTGTAAAATCTCTTAATCCAAATCAATCAAACGCTGTACTAAACTTTATCAAAACTATCAAAATCTACAGCCTTTCATCACGTACATACTCTTCAGCCATATCGGACGATATACCTGGGTTCGGAATTATGCTAATCTGATCGAAATGTAGAAAACTCGAATTTAACCGACCATTTGAAATATATGTTTCTACCTTTGCTGAAGAATCATTCGATTATACCAAGATTTACCCCACACTTGCTGTTAGCCTGGTATTGTATATAACATACTGATATTTTCGTATGAGTAGGGCCCTTCAATTGTATAATGCAGCAAATGTAGCGGCGGCACCAAATCAAAATCCTGTTCTTCTTATTAGTAAACAAATCCTCGCTTAATATTGTTATAATAATCTTCAATTTGCTCTTTTAACAATACTGGGTAATGATATTGTATACATTTGTGATCAAATTATGCCTACTCAAGTTTGTACAATGCGATTTTTGTACATAAATGATATATTGATACAAAGTCGGGGGATTCTTATTGAGGATTCTTATAAAAAGTGTTGTCGATGTGGATTGATATTTTTTCCAGATTATTATTATATATCTAATTATTTCAACAATAATTATAGGAATTGTAAGTAAAAAGATTATAAAATTCGGTATGTACAATCCAATTGTTTATATACTAATTCTATTAAACGAAATTGTTGTTTTCTATCTTTTTATACTTCTTCTAATCGAAATTCTACTTTTCTTTTGTTAGTTAATCTAAAATTCTTTAATATCCAAAAAAAGCCTTTTTTATTTAATTCTAATTTTATTGAAAAGCCTTTTATTATTGATTGATTTGTATATATTCTTTATACAATATCTAAGCTGTTTTTCTTTTCTTTTCTTTTCTTTTTGAAATTTAAGGAAATAGGTTGGAGTTGAGGTGTTTATTGAAAACTTTTCTTTGAAAAACATCAAATAATGGAAAAATAAAAAATGAAATATTAATAACTTCATATCCTAACTATCAATTTAATTTGTACATAATCTAATCGACTTTTGTACGAATTTCTTGTTCTATCTATCCTTCAATACGTACAACGAGAGTATTTGTATCAATAAATCCTTTCAATACTTTATTGAGATTAGTTTTGGTCATTGTATCGGCCATATTATCAAGTCCATTGATCCATCGAACTTCTGTAAGCTCTCTTCTTTCGTATAATTGTTGTAATATCATTATATCGATTATAAGTCTCTTTTCTTTTGTTATACCTAATTTGACAAGGCATTTGTATAATGAATACGAATCTGTATAGACAATAACTAGAATATTAGGTAGATTTAGTTGAAAGGTAATGATTTGCAAAGTTGATTTTATTGCAAGGCCAATATCTATACCTCCTATTATATCATAAATTTTAGAAGCTAGTACACTGTATGTAACTCTCTTGCTCTTTGTATTATTGTAATGTACGATATTCTTAGTCAGTTTGAAGGTGTTTTCATCCGATATATCCTCATTTGTTAATATAATAACAAATCCAATTTGATTACTCAAGTCTTTGTTGTTTGCAAACGATCCGTCAATGAAGATAAATAGTTTTATGCAATCTTGTACAAAGGGGATAAACGAAAGTCCTCGATCAAAGTTTTTCATTTGCTAATCAAATCTTTTATTAAGCATTTTGATATTGTCCTCTGATGGATCTTGATGTTATACAGTAGTGGATAAATCGTACAATACTTTTGGTTGACAAATTGTAGTGATATATATATCTTGTGCTCGTTGTTTACAATATTACTTAGGATTGATAGCTTTTGTGAATTTCTTTTCTTATCCTTTCTATATGAGAATGAGATTATTCTTATCTTATTGTATAATACAACCATTGAAAACTAGAGGTGAATCGTATATCAGATATTCACCGGGTTTTGCTTTGATATCTGTATTCTTGAATTCCTTGTTTTCAAAATCCATGAATTCTTGATCTGCTAATATAAGTGTATTGTTTGTTTACATTCCTACAAGTTTGAATTATATATCTTTTGTATTGGTAATAAGCAAACATGAGTTATATAAAGATATAATTATATTAAGTTTTTCTTAATAATGTTTTCAATATATTATTTATCAATAGGTTTCTGTTTCTGTAATGCTGTATAATGATTTTTTAATGATTATAATCATACTATGTGGGTATTTGTCTTAAAGCTCTTTTAAAAGTTTTATTAATATGATTTGGTTAAGTAATGTTTTTGATTATATATATGCTTATGTAATATCTCGTATTATAAGTATAATATTTATTTTTATTAATATAGAAGCTAAGATTATAATGATTCTTTAATTTGATTTTTGAATTATAGATATTTGGGTTAAAATTGATTTTTTATTAGAATTATTGTATATTTGTATAATAAAATAAGATTTCTTATATGAGGAGTTTATTATATATCCTTTTATTTTATTTACGAGATATAAATTGAATAATCTTTTGGTATATATAAGAGGATTATATTTAACGAATTTAAAAATATCTTTTGTAATAAGATTATTGATCTTTTGTATTTATAAAGTTTCGAATAATAGTTCTTCTATAGTAATGATTTCTTTTGTATAAAGTTTTATTGTAAGATTTAAAGTCTTCTGTTCTTTCTTTATAATGAATATCTTTATTAAATTCTAATTATTTTATATAATTGTAAGGAATTGATTATATTCGTTATTGATTGTATAAATGTTTTGAGGTGATGATATTTTAAGGATTTCTACTTTGAGAATTGTACATTGAATAGAAATAGGGATGGGATTTTATATCAAAGTTTATTTGAAAGTTCATATAGGATTTTGTAATTCACAGATTTCAGGTTTCGAATTATTTATATTTAAAAGGGTCACCAGAGATATTTCAAGTAGAGATAATTGATCATTTGTTTCAAGTTTGTCTTTATACTTTTCTTTATAAAATAGTTTTATTATTATAATATGAAATTCTATTGAATTATGGGGGAAATCGATTGTACAATTTTGATTGGTGATTGCAAATAATTTATAAGATTCTATTTAACCTTTTTTTTTTTCTATACTTGTATTAAAGAATTAAGGGGTAGATTAAATGTTTTATATATATTAAGATTATTATAAATAGTGAATACATTTTGGATTATTTGTTTTACTTAAATTTCATATATTTTTTTTATTATAAGGTGATATATAAATACTCATTTCAAGATAGACGGAGATAGTAGATTATATAAAATTATTTGAAGATAAGTTTTATATATAAAGAGTATCGGTATAAGCTCATTTGAATTAGCAATATTATTAACTATTTTTACTACTATTTGTAAAATTGATTCTTTATTAAGTTTATTATTTTTAAATTTCTTTTCGAATATTTTATATATATATCGTATTGGAGTATAATATCTTTCGACTTTTCTAATTGTATTATAAGATTCTATAGAAACTTTTCGAATATCAATTTAAAGTAATCTTATATTTTGTTTGAATTTGTTTAATGTAAAGTTCGTATCGGTGTTATAGGATATATAATCTGATGGATTCAAATATATATCAATCCAGCATTTTCGAATTGTATTCTATATAGTTTTGGTAGATATATTTTGTATGAAAACTGTAGTATTGTATGTAGTTGCTTTATCAATAATATGCAAAATAGGACTCTCATCAATATAGAATATATTAAAAATAATAGAGTAATTAAATTTGATATTATCTTTGATAATAAACTTAAAATGCCTTAGGGATTTTATATAAAATTGATAATACTTATAGAATTTATTGAGTTTTTCAATTATACAAATATCAATATCAATATAATCAGTTTGATTTAAGAGATCTATGAGTTTTTGTATAAATGAGTATCCAAATCTTTAATAAATTTGTTGAAGTTTCATTTCTATTAAATAATTATATATAATTGTTTCTTTCTTTTGATTCAAAAGTATAAAAGAGTGTTTCTATTTGCATATAATAGGGATTACCTTATCTCCTTGTCTTAAAATATTAGTAAGATTATTAAGTAATATTTATAAGTGATTTATATTCTGAATATATATAAGGAATAGTGTATTTATTGATACGATTAAAAAAGTGATAGTACTAAGGGGTGTATTGATTGTAATATCATTTTGAGATTGTATGGAATCTTTTTCGAATTTGATATTGTGTGTAGGACTATTTGTATGTTTTATATTCTTTTCTTTTTCCAATGCCTGAACTTGTAGTTCATCTACTATCGAAACTTTTGATACATTTGTATCAAGGATAATACCTTGAAAAACATTAGTAGAATATCAATCTTCAAATTAAAAAACTTTGTATCCTTTTGTTATTTATTTGTATACTTATTGAAATTGATTTTGTTGTAAGTATATATGTATAAGGGATTATCTATTAAGGAGTTCAGTTGTATATATTTTATTAATTGATTTTATTTTAGTAAAGTGTATTTTATATTCTATTAATTGATTATTTGAGGAATCAATTTATTGATATTCAATAATATTTTATTTATCCAAAATTTTATTAAATTTAGATTCAATATTATTCGAATTGTTTTTATATATAAAAAGAAATTGGTGAAATTGAGTTTTATTCATTTGATATTCTGTTATGAATTAATTGTATTAGGTTTTTCGTTTTTCTATAGAGTGATTTATTAACCAATAGTCTGATTGTTTGTATATATAGTATTTTAATATTATATAAGAATTGAATCATTTTATTAATTGAAATATAAATTGTTTTTTTGGGAATCTTTTTTGATTTCTTACTCCACAATATCGATTTTGATTATGAGATGAACCTTGGTTTTTATATGTATAATCTGTTTAATAAATTTTTATGCTGGGTAGATCATTAATTATTTGGTTGGCAATATAAGTATTCGTTGTTTATATTCGTTCAACTTGATCAATAGTATTTCGAAGATCAGTACAAAGACTTTTATATATTAATGCAGATTATAATAATACAAAATTATATTCAGGAATTTTACAACATATATTTATAATCTAATCTCTTAATATCAATTCTGATTGATATAAATCTATCAATTCGTATTGCAATGTATAAAAGGTTTCAAAAAACTTTTCTAATTGTTTTGAAAATGTTTTATCAGAATATTTTTGTATAATCTATGGAAATATTGTATTACATTATTTAGTGAAATATTTCTGACATTTTTCTTCAATTTCGAAATATACTTTCATATGTGTAATCATTTTATCAAATCTTAATCTTTGATTGTTGATTTTATTGAAATAAAACGATAAAGCAGGGCCTTAAAATATTATCAAAAAAGCTGATTTGTATTGAGTTTGATTAAATTCGATTTTTCTATATAATTTATAAAATATTTGAAATTTCTTTTTTAAAAAGTTATATTCTCTATCATTATATTTGAATTCATTATCATTATATACCTTTATTAAATTTAACAGAAGGTTTTGTATATAGTTTGTATTTAATGTTTTGTATAATATTAAGCGATTGGAAAGTACGAGATTAGAAAAAGATTGGTTTTGAAATTATTGTTTTGATTCATTTTGTTATATTTGCTTAAAAGAATCTGGTGTAAATAATATTTGAATTTGAGTCGATTTCTTTGATGCAATAATATTGTATATATCTATATATTCCGTTTTCAATATCTTTATTTTTTTTTGAATCTCTTTTGTATATTCATTCGATATTTCTTTTGAAATAAGTTCAGTAAGAACTTTGGTATAATTAAGATTTCCTTTTATTTGTTATATTTGAAAGTTATAAAGGATAAGTTGATTTTGTATAAGTTTGAGAGCTTTGTGATATATAATTTTGAAGATAGTTTCTGTTCAATTTTTATATCATTTCTGAAATTTGTTTTACAAATGTTATTCTTTGTATTATTTATATTACAAATTGATTATTTATATAATAATATTGATATTCATTTGGGTTTTTATAAGATCTAAATTCTTTAGATTTAATTGTTTTTTTTAGATTATGGGATCTATTTTGTACAAAAATATTTCGGGGATTGGAAAAACTATATTGAATAATAATATTCGATATCATATTATATCAAATCGATTTATTGTATGGTATATACAAATATGTGATAAATACAAATAGAATCGATATAAATCAAACTATTCTAAAGAAAATACAACTATAATTAGGGATCTTTTTTTAGTATATAATTCGAAAAGATAGTATAGGGAATGTAGTATTTTAGTTTTTCTATATAGGTTGTATGTAAACTCAGTTTAGTATGATCTTATTCATCTTTTCAAAAGATATTTCTTTTTATTCGATTTAACCTTTCTGTTTTGTGATTGAGTTGTTCAATTATTGATTAGTATTGGGTGGACCTAGCAAGGTAGTGTATATACAAAAGTATATGGGTTAAAGGTATTGTAATTCTGTTTGTTCTTTTCGTATGAAGGGGGTATATCTAAGTTATATACACATTCTACTCCACATATGTACGAAGAGTGTAAGTGGGGGTAGAACGTGATACGTTCTTAGTCATGTGTTCTAACAATTAATAAAAAAAATAGGATTTTGATTTGATATTGTTGTTGCATTTGTTATATTGTATAATTGAAGAGCTTTACTTATATAAAAATATTAGTATATTATATATAATATTAGGCTAATAGTAAATATAGAATAAATTTTAATATAATTAAATGATTTTTTGGTAAAGATAAAAATATATATTTCAAATGGTTGGTTAAATTCGAGTTTTTTATATTTCGATCAGATTAGTATAATTCTGAATCTAGATATATTATCTGATATAGCTGAAGAGTATGTATATAATAAAAGGCTATAAATTTTAATGGTTTTAATGGAGTTTAGTATAACATTTGATTGATTTGGATTAAGAGATTTTATATTCGTTTGATTTATTATAGGGATAAGGATTGGATTAAATAACAAAGTGGCTATTAGTTACAAATTCTATATATCAATCTTGTTTGTATAAACTATTTTTGTATAAAGAAGAAAAAAAGTAAAGTTTGTGTTGAAATATATGATTGAAAATATGTTATATTCTATTTTTATTTATACTTTTTGTATGTATATAAAGTAGAATATATATATAATTTAGAAATACTTTTTTATATGAAGGGGGTAGATAGAATTATAATATTTTTAACCCATATACTTTTGTATATATACCACCTTGCTAAATCCATTCAATAAAATTTTAAGGTGAATTTTAAATACATCAACACTCCTAAAGAATCTAAAATACGAGAATATAAGTGTATAAGAGGTCTAATTTCTAAAAGCAAGGGTTTTGTTAAAGATGAAAAAAGACTTGCTTTTTCGGGGTATTTTAATTCAATCAATAAGGGGGTGAATACTGAAATAGATTAAGATCAAAAGCTCCAATTAGATCAAAATCAAAAGCTTCAATTAGCTTTCGATATTAGGCTCAATTATAATAAAAAGATTATTATTAGAAAGTCAAATCATATATTGATCGAATCAAAATCCAATAAAAAGGATACGAGCTTATTGGATAGAAAATATTGACTAAAAGCTATAAACTACGAAACCAATATTCATAAACTAAATAATATCGATATACATACACCTATAATTAAATCGATAATTCAGAAACTATTATTACTAACTATTATTCCAAGGATTTTTTTGCTGGTCATTAATCCTGGTACCTATTTTCGACAAAGGACTGGTGATCAACCAAAAAGTTATCAATTGGTCACCAACTTTACAAAGTTCAATTTTGATTTTTTCGAAAATCTAAAAAAGAGATTGAATAGAAATTCAATTAAATTATATTTATTCGAAATTAGAATTGAATTATCTTTTGAATTGATGGATTTGTAGTGTTAATTCTAAAGATCGAATTTGAATGATATTTTAAAATGTTTGGATAATTTCGAAAAAATGGTAGTAAAAATCAACAAAAAGTTATCAATTAATTGGTTATCAAACCTAGAGGATTCAATTTTAATCTTTGTGAAAATTTGAAAAAGAAATTGAATAGAAATTCAATTAAATTATATTTATTTAAAATCAGATTTCAATTATCTTTTATATTGATTGATTTGTAGTATTAATTCTAAAGATCGAATTTGAATAATATCAAAAAACATTTGGATAATTTCGAGAAAATGGAAGTGATGATTAGCAAAAAGTTATTAATTGGTTATCAATTTTAAAGGATTCAATTTCAATCTTTTCGAAAATCTGAAAAGATGATTGAATAGAAATTTAATTGAATTATATATATTCGAAAACAGATTTCAATTATTTTTCGAATTAATTGATTAGTATTTCTTTTTAGATATAGTTTATTTTGAAGTTCAATGTAGAATTTATTTGAAGTTTAGACTTTTTGGTAAGGGTTTCTTAGAGTTATTATTATAGCAACGAAAAGTAAATAATGAAATTTATTTATATTAAAGCTTTGTTCTGATTTCAATTCTTTAAAATTCAATTTTAAATCAAATTTTTCAAAATCTTCAAATCTACTTTTTCCCAACTCTAATCCTTATTCTAATCCTTACTCTAATCCTCAATCTTTAATTTCATTTCGAATCAATATCAATAAAAATAACTAATTATCAAATCTCCCTTTCCTTTTTCAATTCTTTCAAATTTAATACTAATAAATTATTTAGTGTTTTTAAAAACTTTGAGGATTTCAAAGTCAAGTTGGCTTTTCAAGAGATTGATGAAATATCATTTCTTTCTTATTATTCAGCATTTCAATTTGTTCT
Source organism: Botrytis aclada (assembly GCA_014898285.1). Lineage (NCBI taxonomy): Eukaryota > Fungi > Ascomycota > Leotiomycetes > Helotiales > Sclerotiniaceae > Botrytis > Botrytis aclada. The sequence continues at coordinate 3,356,664 of RCSV01000005.1, forward strand.
TTGTGATATTTATTAAATTTGTATTCAAAGTTTCAAAAGTTATTTACAAAATAAGTATTTATTCGATTTAATTCTTATTCATAAAAAAGAGATGATTTAAAAAGCTTGTAATATATATAATTCTTTAAATATAGAATCAATTGATCAAAATCTTTGTTTAATTTACTTATTCAAATCTGAATTTTCTTTAATTCTTTTTTTTGAATTGCTTATTAAATCCTATTTTCAATGTTCCCTTTGTAATATTATAAAATTGAATTTAAAAAACCTAAAAAAATATATCAATTCTAATTATAAAGATCTTTCATTAGATTTACGTTTTAATCTAATTCAAAATATTTTGGGATAAGAATTATTATTAAATTATTTCTTTTTTGAAATTTAAATAAAGGAAAAGCATTATTCTAATAAAGATTTTAATTCGATTCAAAATAATATTATTGAAGTAAATGATGAATTAGATGATGATTTATTATTTTCTTTTTTCAATTTGAATTTGATTAAAAAGAATTGGAAGAATAAATTTGATTCTAAATTGAAGAGTATTGAAAAAAAGATTGATTCTATTAGAATTAGTAGAGAAAATCTTATCTTATTTCAAGAATGTATTAGATATATCGAATATATTCGAAAATTTGATATTAAAGATTTAAAAGTATGTTTTAATTTTTATATTGTTTCCCCCAATCAAATTGTTCAATTTACTTTTAAAACAATCCTTTCTAATTTAGAAATCTTATTATATTTGAGTTTAGAAAAAGTAATGTTTCTGAATAAATCTCATTTGAATATTCTAAATAGTTTTGAAAAAAACAAAATCAGAAATAAAGGTTTCAAATCTCTTCACACTTTTAATACTTATATTAAATACTTTTCTTTTTTTAAACTTTTTTTTAGTTTTATTTTGTATACTTTATTCTTTTATATAAATAAGTTTTATTCTGATTTCGAAAATTTGTAAACTAAAATAAAGGATTTATTTGAAAAAACTATTGATTTTAATAAGATTTTAAATTCTAATATTATATCCTGGAGATTACAGTATAATCGGGTTTTTTTTAGATAATGAAATTAAAGTTTGATCCATACAAAAATACAATATAATCTGATTAACCCTAAGTTTACAAATCTTATCCATACAAATATCTAATTTATTTAAAAATCGCAAGATATCAAATACAATTATAATATAATCTAACTATTATTCCACAAACTTTTTTTGGTGGTTACCACTAATGGTGATCTATTTCGACAGAAAGGTGATAACCCAGCTAAAAAGTTATCATTTGGTCACCACCTCTTTACACTTCAATTTTAAACTTTTCAAAAATTTGGAAAAAGAAATGAATAGAAATTCAATTGAATTCTTTATATATAAAATTAGATTTTTAATATCTTTGATATTAATAGATTTGTATAGATAATCTTAAAGCTTAGAATTAATAAGATTGAAGAAAAGCTATAATAATTTTCGAAAACAGGGAGATATTGATTTGCAAAATAAGTAAATTTGATTACTACCTTTTTACCTTTTCATTTTAGATTTTTTAGAAATTTGAAAAAAGAAATTAATAGAGATTTAGTTGAATTTTCTATATATGAAATTAGATTTTTGATATTTTTGATTTTGATGTATCTATACTAGTTTCGAAAAAGCTCGAATTTGGAAGGGTATAAGTAGTAGTGATCCAGCCAAAAGAAATGTGGAATAATCAAATCACATAATCGAAAGTTCAATAGTAATAGGAATACTGCTAATAAAAATATTAATAAGAATATTAATAAGATTAATATAAAGATTATAAAACTTAAATTCTATAATTTATTTAATTCTATATAATATATTAAAAGTGTAATAGTATAATAATATTTCAAGGAAATAATATTGAATAATATTGAAAGATTAGTAGTAAAATATTAGTATATTAAGGGAATAATATTGAATTATATTAAAAAAACTTATATTAAAAGATTTTATATTGAAAGAATTTGTATTGAAAGATTTATATTGAAAGATTTTATATTGGAATTTCTATATTGAAAGAATTTGTATTGAAAGATTAGTTTTAGTGAATTTGATATCGGTAAGTTTTATAGTGGTGATTATATAATATAGGCTTTTTTATAGGTATTAAAGCTTATAAGCAATTCTCAATGAATAAATACCAATAAACTTCTTCTTAATAATTTGATCCCGGTAAACTTCAATTCAATGATTATAAATTATACAAGCCTAATTTATAAGCATTAAAGTTTATAAGCAATTTTCGGTAAATAAATACCGATAAGCTTTTTTCTAATAACTTGATCCCAGTGAGCTTCAATTCAATGATTATAAGCTATACAAATTTAATTTATAGGTATTAAAGTCTATAAGCAATTCCCAATGAATAAATATCAATAAGTTTCTTTCTAATAACTTAATTCCAATAAGCTTTAATTCAATGATTATAGACTATACAAACCTAATTTATAGGTTCTATATATTTATAAGTGGGTCACCAGGAGCTAATATTATTAGTATTAATTTGTATATAAAATAATTTGTTGGAAATTTTTTTTTTTGTATAAATCTATTGTATACAAAATTTCGATTAATGAGGATTCTATAAATATATAATAAGAATGAGTTGAATAGTATTCAATATAAAGTAATTCTAATATTAATGCTTTTCAGGCTTGCTTTTATTAATCTAGACTCTATATATCATTATTTAATTTAATATATAGAATCTTAATAACTTATAAACTCTATTATTAAAAGCTAGAATCCTTTTATATATAGATAAGTATATATGAAATTAGTATAATTGATATATATAGAGTATTAAGGTTATAAAGAATTAGAGTACTATAATATAAGAATTCACCCTATAACTTTTTGAATAGAATTCTAGTATTATATTTTAATATTAGAATTCTGTAGATTAAAAAAGCTCTTTTCAATCCTAATGATATAATGCTATAATTTAATATTCTAATATTTAGGGGGTTTTTATATATTAGTATTTGATATCTTTTATTTTCAATATTTGGGGGCTTTATTTTTGATATTCGAGGACTCTTATTTTCGATATTCGGGGGCTTTATTTTCGATATTCGGGGGCTTTATTTTTGATATTCGAGGACTCTTATTTTTGATAATCGGGGGCTTTTATTTTTGAATTTTGGGGGCTCTTAGGGTTAATCTTAGGGGTATTTTTGTTTAATATTGGGGGCTATATTTTGATTTTCGAGGGTTTAATAACCTATAGACTCTGTTATTGAAAGCTAGAACTCTTTTATATATGGGTGAGCATATATAGAATTAGTATAGTTGATATATATAGGGAACTAAGGTTTATTTATATTAAAGATTTTACTTTAATATTTCGTGACTTTTAATTCAATATTAAAAGCTTTTAAAGTTTGTCTTAAAGGTCTATAATTCAATATATAGGGGCTTAATATATTAATATATAAGGCTTTGAAATAATAGTAATTGAAAGCTTAAAATGTAACACTTATAGTGTTTCAAATCATACTCGGGGGTATAGATTTCGAAATTTAGGGGCTTTTGATTTGATATATAAAGGGTATGAAATATTACAGGGCAGGCAGGCGATAATAGAGTTTTTATAATTTTGTTTAAATTCAGTAAAGTTATATTGATTTAAATAATGAATTCAGATTGATGATTAAAATATAGTTTAAGGAGCTACAATATAGAATCTTTCTAATTGAAGATATATAGAGTTTTTGTAAATGAATTAGTTTGATTAGGCTCTAGTTCATTTGCATATTGGTGCCGAAAGTTTATCGATAGGTTCCAATAGGATCAATTCTAGTTATGTGATCGATATTGTAATATAAAACTCTTATCTCAATTATAAACTCCCGGTGAGGATTGTACTTGATTTCTCTTTAGGGGTTTTAGATTTAAAGAATAGTAATAGAACAAAAAGTCACTATTTGATCACTACTTTTTTATATATCAATTTGGATCGTTTTGAATTTGTGAAAAAGTAATGAGTAGATTATTGATTGAATTATATATATTCAAAATTTGATTGAGATTAACTCTTGTATTGCTTGATTTAAATAGGTTTTATTAAAGTTATTTTCGATGAGATTGAAGATTTATTTAGAAAGAAAGAAAATATGCATACGAAAAAGAAGGAATTCGGTTACCACCCTTTTACACCTGAATTCTGAATTTTTCGAAATTTTGAAATATGAAAATAATAAACACTCAATTGAATTATATTTGTTTGAAAACAAAATCAAATTATCTTTTAAAATAATTGATTATTATTATTCTGAATCAATATATTCACTTGATTTCATCAATTCCATCAAAGCGTTGATATTCTTGATATGAAAGCTTGGACCTTTTTTTATGTGGGGTATCAATCACACCAAAAAAGTCGATATTCAATCTCAATTTATCAATTCAATTATTAACTAAGAAAGAGATATTGAAAAAATGAAAAAAGATAAGTTTTAAAATCCTGAGATTGAGGTCTTTGTTGTAGTACTTTTAAATATGAATAATATCGATGTTAAAAATCCACGAATTATATATATATATTAGAATAAGGTTGCCTCTCTGTTCAAAGCGAACAATATGGATTTCATCATATTGATGCCTTGGCATTCGGCGGTTTTGAGTACTACTGGTGCTGGGTATAAGTGGGGCCGCCCCGACATGTAGTGTGATGTAGCGAATCACATTCCACGGGTTACGGTTCAGGGTTATCCTATTAGTTTAACCATTGTTGAGCTAGTAGTACTGCTCCGTATGATATCATAATTCAAATAGTGTTTCGCTTTAGGAAACGGAGTATTAGTTGATCATTCGTTGTATTAGTCAGCAATGCACCCATATTGACAAGCCAGTTTGAATCGATATCGTTTTGCTAATTTCAATTTAAAATTCAATATTGCTATAGCAACCTCTTCAATTCACATATATAAAGTGAATTCCTTTCTGAATTGAAATCCTTTCTTCATTAGAAACATATTCTATACTCAATCAATATTTATCAAATCTTCAAATCTTTCAAAATCTTTCAACCCTTATATTATTCTTTCGAATCAATATTATCAAAAATGGCTAACTATCAAATCTCTCTTTCCCCTTCCACCTCTTTTGAACTCAATACTAATGAATTATTCAGTGAATTTCGGGAATCTGGGGACTTTCAGGCCAAGTTGGCTTTTCAAGAAATTGATGAAATATCATTTCTTTCTTATTATTTTGCATTTCGATTTATTCTATGTGATATCTGTCAAATTTGTATTCAAAATCTCAAAACTCATTTATATGAAAAACACCTTTTCAATCTCAGCATTATTCACAAAAAAAAAGTGATTCAAAAAGCTTGTAATATATATGATTCTTTAAATATCAAATCAATTAAACAAAATCTTCGCTTAATTCACTTATTCAAATCCGAATTTTCTTTAATCCCTTTTCCCGAATTGCTTATTAAATCCTATTTTCAATGTTCCCTTTGTAATATTATAAAATTGAATTTAAAAAACCTAAAAAAACATATCAATTCTAATCATAAAGATCTTTCATTAGACTTACGTCTTAATCTAATTCAAAATATTTCGGGACAAGAATTATTATTAAATCGTTTCTTTTTTGAAGTTCAAATAAAGGAAAAGCATCACTCTGATGAAGATTCTAATTCGATTCAAAATAATATTATTGAAGTAAATGATGAATTAGATAATGATTTATCATCTTCTTCTTTCAATTTGAATTTGATTAAAAAGAATTGGAAGAATAAATTTGATTCTAAATTGAAGAGTATCGAAAAAAAGATTGATTCTATTAGAGTTGATAGAGAAAATCTTACCCCATTTCAAGAACGTACTAGATATATCGAATATATTCGAAAGTTTGATATTGAAGATTTAAAAGCATGTTCTAATTTTCATATTGTTTCCCCCAATCAAATCGTTCAATCTACCTTTAAAACAATCCTTTCTAATTTAGAAATCTTATTATATTTGAGTTTAGAAAAAGTAGTGTTTCTGAATAAATCTCATTTGAATATTCTGAATAGTTTTGAAAAAGACAAAATCAGAAATAAAGGTTTCAAACCCCTTCACACTCCTAATACTTGCACTAAATACTTTTCTTTTTTTAAACTTTTTCTTAGTTTCATTTTGTATACTTCATTCTTTCATACAAATAAGTTTTATTCTGATTTCGAAAATTTGCAAGCTAAGACAGAGGATTTACTTGAAAAAGCTGTTGATTTTAATGAGATTTTAGATTCTGAAAAGACTTTAGAATTCATTATTAAAAACAGTAAAAAGTCCTTTGGTAAAAAAGCAAATAAGATTAAATTCAATAGTTTGAAGTCAATTCAAGATAATAATAATGAAGTTACTTCTGAAAATTCAAGTGATTCTGAAGAATGTAATTCTGAAGATTTAAATGAATTAAATGAATTAAACGAATTGAATGATTCTGATGATTCGAATGATTCTGATGAATTATCTAATTCGTCTAATTCATTTATTTCATCTAGGCCTTTAGAATCAGATTCTTTAGAATTAAATTCGAATTCTATTATTGAAAATCTTAGGGAGATTAATGATTCAGATAATTTATTTATTTATTTATTTATTTTAATTTACATCCGGGGGGCAAGCCGCAGGGGCTCGCCACGACCTCCCAGGGGGTACTAGGGATGGACTATGCTAGTGGGGGTGCCGGCATAGCCACGCGTTCCGTTCTTCTACGGCTGTGATGCAGGTCGGGGGAGAAGCGGCCAGGGGCGCTGTGCGCGCTCCTGCCGCTTGTCTCCCGCTTGCAATGTCGGTGCTGTTCAACCCACTTCATGCTGGGTAGTCCAGGTTTGCGGCTGGCTATAGGGCCCTATATTGTCAGTTTTTGTGTGTTGCAGTTTGTACGCGGCGGTGGAGGAGGGGGAACGGCTCCAGAGGGGGGTGCAGCCCTGGTTGGCAATGTGAAAGTGGGAGATCAGAGGCTCTCCGGGGAAGCTAAGCGTGGTTGCTCGAAGTGATTGGTGATCGCTAGGAAGATTGCGAAGTCTGTTGGGGTCTTCAGAAGAAGAGAGAGATAGTCGATTGCACTCTTTGTGTCTCGCGGAATTGAGTCGGGTTTGTTCGGCCAGTTGTTGAATTGGGTGCGGGAGTGTCGGCAGAGCACTAGGTGCTCAGGCTCTTTGCTGTATCCGCAGGAGCATTCTGAGGTGGCGTTGTCGTGCTGAAAGCGCCGGTGGTAGGACGCAAAATCCCCGTGTCCGGTCCTGAGCGCTACCAATCGCTGAAGAATAGGGCGGGGGAGGGCAAGTTCCTCAGGTTCCTTGACTTGGTAGCTGAGGTGCCAGCGACGGTATCGGCCAGCGAGGGAGACCTCATTTCGCTTCCACCACCTCTGCTCTGCCTCTCGTCTGAGGGTTCTGGCCGTTGAGCTTATACCACTGATAGTGGGGAGCGATGAGTTGTCGTTTTCGATGCGACCGCTATGGGCGCCCAGATCGGCGAGCCGATCGGCCTTCTCGTTTCCAAGGATTCCGGTATGTCCAGGCGACCATCGGATCGCCACTTGTCTGTTCCTCATGATCTCATGACAGCGCAGAAACGCCCATTGGGATGAGTCGGAGGCGTTGCCCCTGATGCACCAAATGACTGAGGTGCTGTCGATGCACGTAGTGATCTGCCCAGCCGGTTCCAGTCGGACGGCGCGCTCCAAACCTTTTAGAGCACCCACTATCTCGGCGTCGAAGACATGCGAGAGCGGGTTGATCGCCCCATGGCCGGATGCCACTGGAAATTGTCCCCGGTAGATCGCGTAGCCGTAGCCGACTATCTTTTGCCCTCGGTGGTACTGTTCAGTGCCGTCCGAGAAGACTGTGATATGGCTGTCAGGCAGACGATTCCACCATTGCGTGAATTCGAGCGCGGCTGCTTCTTTCTTCACGCCTCCTGTGGGGTCGGTGCGGCTCCCTGCGGAGAAGTGCGGCGGGGAGAGTATTGGTCTCGGTGCTTCCGGGATCAATCTAGCTAGTCTGCGGAGGTTGGTGTTGTTCATCTTGTGTTGAGGTGCCTGCGCTAGACAGAAATGAATTATATTATAACTACTTTCTAGAATATGTTATAATACAAAGTAGGTTCGCTACACCTACAGACGCTTTCCCGGCTCACTTGTGATAAAGCCACTAGTACTAGGCTTCTGTAGAATCTTCTGACTACATTAAACCACCTATTGTGTGATTACCTTCGGAAGTTCCGGCCAGGACCAAAACCATTCCTTCACGCCTCCATTCCTGTTTGCTCCTTAAGCCTATCTGATACCTCCATCATGCCCTCTGCCCTATAGTATCCGATTATAGACCGACACACGCATCCGTCCTCTCGAGCCATATAGACAGTGTCGCTGTCGCTGTCATTATATGCTACGCCTCGCGGCTAGTAGCCGTTTCGCGTTACCTTGCCGGATCTCTCCTACACAACAAGGCCGACTATGTCTCGCAGGCTTGCTATTTCAGACCCCTAGCCAGGCAGCCTTTCCATAGTGTTTCCAACCCACTAACCAAAGCTCTGCTTGTAGAATCCACTCCCCCAATGTATAGTTTGTAGTCGAAAGTAGAGCGCTAGGAGCGCGTTGCACATGTATATCGTAGGATTGGCCTCTGCCTGAGATCCTCCGCCGCCGTAATACCGATCGAGTAATGTCGAGTGTGGCTTGCTAAAAGCGTCCTTCCTGTACCGGAGCTCCTCCGCCGCTATGCCGCTCCCACACACTCGGAGGTAAGATGCTAAAAACGTCCCTCCTCCTACTCCATATATGCTCCCGCCGGCCCCAGTAGACACTGTCCTAGCCTTTGTATACTTCCTACTATTCCCCTCACCATTTGTAAATATCCGATCCAGTATACCCGCAGATCGTACGTATTGTTGGGTTGTGAAAATTCTGCACGCTAGCGCCCCAGAGGTGTTCTGTCGATTTTCGTTCGTCAAGTTAAGAATATCGGCCCTGCTCCCAACACAGGCTTCAGTCAGACTCAGCTATGTTATAGAAGCTTCATTATCCGCTGTTTCAAGGGCTAGTTCCGCTTCGCAGACGCTCTGCCGCGATATGCTCTGGCTCTGCTCCCCACACAGATTCGTAAAGGCATGGTTCCGCATCAATCCCGCTCTCATCTCCCTTCCATCGTCGAATGGTTTTCATCTCCGTTTTGCTGGTAGTCCTCTGTTCCGAGCATCTTCGCGATCACCCTCTGGTGATCAGCTGCGCGTACCTTCGCTCCCAGTACGGCCTCCGATTAGTGTACAACCACCACCCGGCTCCAGCTGACTCTACTTAGCTCTCCGATCGCACGACCGAAGGTTCGTAGGATACACCACGTACAGGTGAGAGTCATCGTATCCCATGATTCAGATAATGAATTATTGATTGAAATAAAAGATTTAATTTTAGATATTTTGATTATTTGTTTTAAACAGAAAACAGATTTAAATATCTTTAATAGTCCTATTAATTGCTTCTTCGCTTATCAATCTATTCGAAATAATAATTCAATTAAAGATATTCTTCAATTATTCCAATATTATTCCTATTTCATTTATTATAATCAATTATGTATTATTGAATATTCTATTCATTATCTAATTATTCATCCCATATATAATTTGAATTCAATTTTGATTCGTTTTATGGCTAATTACTTTCAAAATTATTATCAAAATGCTTTAGCTGAAATTCTATTATATCGAAATTATGCTTTTAAAATAAATAATGAATTATCTAGTGAAAGTTCTATAATTATTAGCTCTCATTATGCAAATACACTTTCTTATAAAGATATTACTATTAGTATAAATGATTTAAAGAAATTATTTAAATCAATTTTAGATTTAGTTTATTCTTTCTTTAATGAAACAATTTTATTAAATATTGATTTAGGAGAATTCTCACATATTAGATTGGAAGATTTTAGTAAATATGAAAATTGTAAAAATACAATTCCTTTTAAATCTTTTAAGGATTTTCATTTAAGTGTTGAATCAAATAATAAATTTCTAATCAATAAAGTGATTGAAATTGAAAGATTACGAGAATATTTCTTTGTAATTTCGAATAATAATTTAAAGTTGAATAAATCGAATTATAAGGATTATTTAAAGAATATTCTGAAATTCAAGCAGATGCTTTTATTATTAATTCATTTGACTAGTGGTTTACCTTCAAGAGGTATTGAATTGTGTACTTTAAGATATCAGAATTCGAATAAAGATCAGAGAAAGTTATTTTTAGATATTGATAGTTCTTTATTTATTACTAATATCTCTGCTGATAAATCAAGATCTCGTACAGAATCCCGTGCCTCCAAGCTTAAATATCTCCCTCTATCAGTTTCTAATATTCTACTAAAATATATTGTTTGTGTTGATCCCTTTTTAAAAGCATTAAATATCACTAATTCCAAATTCGATTTCAATCTTATGAATCCTTATTTAGGGTATTTCAATTCGCGTTCTCTCGTTTCTTCGGATCTTTCGTATATTCTTCAAAAATATTCTCAATCAATATTAGATCTTAATTTGAATCTTCAAAAATACAGACAAATAATTGTAGGAATTATGAGAGAATTTATGAAAGAAAAGATTAATTTAAGTGATTTAACTCTTGAAGATGATTTGATAGAAGCTAGCGCTCATCAAATTCAGAGTAGTTTAATGGGACACAATTCTGAGATTGATTTTATGCACTATGGGCGTTCTACTACTACATTTAAAAATATCCCTTTAAATAAGCAGAATAAATATTTAGAATTAAGTTTGCGTTTTCATGAATTTTTCGGATTGAAAGATTATATGATTGAATTGAATCCTTTTATTAGTAGTATAAATATTAGGAATCAAATGGTATTGAAAGAAAAGAATTCAATGCTAAATAGTTTATTAGTGAAATATAGTAAAGAATCTAATCTAATCAATCTTCGTAAACATCGTCGAGAAAGTAGTTCTCTTGATGAAAATTCGAATAAAATGATAAAAAAACTGAAGGTTTCAGAATTTCAATCATTCTCCAATACTGCTTCTTCGAGTTCTATTTTGAATCAATTATTGAAAGAATTCTTAAATAATTCAACTGCCTCTTTTCGTATCCCAGAGCAAGAGACTTTAATAAAAAGTATATTATTGAAAGTTCCTTATATCTTAGGGATTTTGCCTACAAATAGTGGTAAATCTTTGAGTTATTTATTAACTAGTGCTTTAATTACTTCAAAGATCACTATAGTGATTATCCCTTTGATTGCTTTAAAAGCTGATATTTCAAATCGAGCTAAAAGTTTTAATATTCCTTGTTCTATTTGGGAAGAAAAACAAGAGTTTCAAAATCTTACTTTAATTAGTATTGAATCAGTTATCAAAGAAAGCTTTATAGTAAAGCTCAATGAGTTAATTGATCAAAAAAAGATCGATCGAATTATAATTGATGAGTGTCATTTGTTAATTACTAGTTCTAATTATCGAAATATTATGTTTCGTTTTCGATCTCTCTTATTAAAAAAATGTCAATTCGTCTTTTTAACTGGTACTTTGCCTCTTTCTATTGAAAAGCAATTAATGAATCATTTGTCTTTGAAAAATATTTCAATTATAAGAGCACCAAGTGTTCGAAATAATATTAGATATAAAGCTAAGATCTTTGATTCATTCAATATAGAAAAGCAATTTGCTGAAATTCAATCTTATATTGAAGAATTCAAATCTACATCATTTTTGAGTGAGAAAGATAAAATTATAGTATTTTGTCCTTCTAAGAAAGATGTAGTTTCTTTATCTACTTTTTTGAATTGTTCCTTTTATCACTCTGATTTAGGCTTGGAGGAGCAAAATCGCATTTTACACAATTTCTTTAATGTTTTTGATGATTTCAATCAAATTATTATTAGTACATCTGGTTTAGAAGAAGGAGTTGATTATTCTAGCGTTCGTTTAGTTATATATTTTAAATTTTGTTGGTCTTTTATTGGTTTTTTACAAGGTTCTAGTAGAGGGGGAAGAGATTTAAAACCTAGTGAATCTTGTTTCTTTTATACTAAATCTGAAGAGAATGATAGAGTTGGTGATATTGATTCAGATCGAGTTGAATTGCGTCAATATTTAAGGGAATCTCTATGTAGATGTAAAGTTATTGATCTATATTTAGATAATAATATTACTAGTGAATGTTTACCCTTTCAAGAGATGTGTGATTTATGTACAGATAGAGAAGAGCTAGCAAATATGCAAATTCATTATATAAGAGCTCAAAGAATTGAAAAGAAGAAGAGAAGAAATCTTATCTATGTAGAAATAACTGAATTATATTTAAATAAGTGTTGGATTTGTAGTACAATTCAATTATATGATTTAGATGAATCTTTTCAGGCTGGTGATCATAAATTTAGTAATTGTTCTAGTTGGAATGACTATTTAGATGATCATTTTATAGAGAAGAAGACGAGAGAATTTGATAATTTCAATATTTCATTAATTTCAGATAGTTGTTGTTTTAAATGTTTATTTCCTACTAATTTTTGTTCTAATTTAAAGAGAATTTACAATAAAGAAGAATGCGTTTTTCCTAAAATTTATATGATTTCTTTTCTTGTTTTTATTTGGAATGTTAGACAGCAAATTCAGGATTTTCTTTGGGATAATGATTCGTCGAATGAATTTCTTAAATCTTTTTTTCATCCCGAAACCATTAATAATAAATATACTTTTTATAAGAAGTTTCTTAATAAGAAGTATGTTGAAGAGATCGATACAGAATCAATATATGGTTTTTATTTTCTTTTAAAGAGTTTTAGTAACTCTATTTTATCTGAATGATTTTATTTCTTTTTGTTTTATAGATTTTTCGATATCACTTATAAATTATTATTTTAAATTATCAATATTTTCAATAATAAAATTGAAATACAAAGATCAAAAGGTTTTATTATTAAAAGAGTTTTAATTATTAATATTATTATTCTTAATATGAAAACCAACATTTATATAGCTATTATAATATAGAGTTATATGATATATGGATCCTATTGGATAGAATCGAAATAGGTGTTTACGAGAATTCTGTATATCTTTAATTTGGAAGATCCTATATTGCAGTTCTTCGAGCTATGTTTTAATCTTCAATTCGAATTTATTATCTAAATCAATACAACTTTACTGAATTCGGCAAAGTTATTGGAACTCTATTACTGTCTGTCAGCCCCGTGATAATAGCATAGTTTAATTTTTTTATAAATATATATTAGATTATAACTTTTAGATTTTTATGATTGTTAATTTTAAATTTTACAATGAAATAATAAAGTAAAAAAGAATCATATTTAAGAATATTATAAAATTTATATCGAATTTATTATATTGAATTTATTATATCGAATTTATAGTATCGAATTTATTATATCGAATTTATTATATCGAATTTATTATATCGAATTTATTATATCGAATTTATAGTATTAAATTTATAATATCGAATTTATAGTATTGGAAGAATAGTTTTATAGAATAATATCGAAAGAATATTATATTCCCGGTGAACTTTCCCGGTGAGCTTTCCCGGTGAGCTTTCCCGGTGAGCTTATATTATATGGTTATAGGCTATATAAGCCTAGAATTTAGGCTTACATGCCTACAAAGGGGTCACCGGGAGCTCTTATTATTATTACTGTTTTGCACGTAAAATCTTTTGTCGGAAATTAATTTTTTCGTATAAATCAATTGTATATGGAATTTCGAATAATAAGGACCCTATGGGTATATGAAGAGGGTGGCCTGAAAGGCATTCAATATTAGGTGGTTCTAATATTAGGGTCCTATAGGCCTTAAAAAGTCATTTTAGGCTTACCTCTTCGAATTTAGACTCTAAATATGACTTTTTGATATAATATTTAGGGTTCTATTAGCCTATAGACTCTTTTATTAATTTTATAATTCTTTTCTATATGGGTGAGCATATAAAAAATTAATATAGGTAATATAGAGTACTAAGATTAATTAGCCTATGAGCTCCCTAATACTTTTTGATTAAAGCTTTATATTATTAATTTAATATTAGCTTTCTTTAGCTTTTATACCCTTTATTTAGTCCTAATAACATAGGGGGTAAAGCTTAATAAATAGGGACTTAGAGGGTATATTTCAGGGATTTTAAGGAATTGAGTAAATATTTTAACCCCAAAACTTTTTGATTAGAATTATAATATTATTTATTTTAATATTAAAATTCTATAGGCTATATAAGCCCTATTCAATCCTAATGATATAGAGATTAAGCCTAATATTGGGGGGTTAAAATTCGAATTTCGGGGCTTGAAAATTTACTATAGGAGCTTATATTTCGAAATTCAAGGGATTGAATATTTACTATTGGAGGCTTATATTTCGAAATTAAGGGGATTTAAAATTTACTATTGGGGGCTTATATTTCGAAATTCAGGGGATTGAATATTTATTATTGAGGGCTTATATTTCGAAATTTAGGGGATTGAATATTTACTATTGAGGGCTTATATTTCGAAAGTTAGGGAATTGAATATTTATTATTGAGGGCTTATATTTCGAAATTTAGGGGATTGGAAATTTGCTGTTGGGGGCTTATATTTTGAAATTTAGAGGATTGGAAATTTGCTATTAGGGGCTTATATTTCGAAATTTAGGGGATTGAAAAATCGATATAGGGGGCTTTTATTTCGAAATTTAGGGGCTTAGGGTTTGAAATTTAGGGGATTGGAAATTTGCTATAGGGGGCTTATTAAATAAAATTCAGGAGATTTAAAATTTGATATTTAAAGGATTACAATTTAATAATTGAGAGTTTTAGTTTTAAATAATTAATAAATCAAGTTAAAATAGGGGTTTTTGATAGATTTATATATAAAGATATTGGGTTTATATATATATATCTTTTATTTGCTAATTTTATTCATTTTTAGTTCCCGGTGAGGTATGGTTTTTTAAATAAGTAAATCATAACCTTTTACTTTTAGTAACTTTATAAGATTAATAATAGAATTAATCTATATAATATTGAACCCTCTAAAAGGTAACCCGTCTATAAGGGTAAGGATAAAGATAAGGGTTAGGGTTAAATAAAAAAAGATTAGATTTTTAGGGTTTTTGTATTTAATATAAAGAATTTGGAAAATTTATTTGGGATAGGGAAAATAATAATAAGAAGGGTTTAGAATTGAAAAGAAAATTGAAAATAATAATTAATGGAAATTGAATAAGTAATAAAGGAATAATTATTGTAATATAAAAGAAAAATTAAAGAGAAAAAAGAGGATTTATTATAATATATTAGAATTAATAGAATTGAAAAAGTGAATATAATTTAGAATTAAAAGTTAGATTTAATATTAAAATCAATAATTTGAAAGTAATAAATTAAAGAATGGAATGTTATAATAAAAATGAAGATTTTTTAAAAAAAAATTTATTTATAAGAATATAATGGAATAATAATTAATTGAAGAAAAGGTAAAATATTTAAGAGTTTTAAAAGAGGGATTAGAGTTATTAATAAAAAGAGTTAAAGAAGGATATAATTTAAAAATAAGAAATAAATAAATTAGAAAATGAAATATTAGAATAAAGAAAGAATTATTTAAAAGAGTGAAATTAAAAAATAGAGTATTTAGAATAAAAAAGAATTATTTAAAGAAATGAAATTAATATTATTAAATGATAATAATAATAAGAAAAGGAAAAAAAGTAAATAAGATATTAGAATTAATAAAAAAAGGGTTAGAGTTGTTGATAAAAGGGGATTAGGATTATTGAGAAAAGGGGATTAGGATTATTAAGGTTTAAGGGATTAGGGTTATTAATAAAAGGGGATTAGAGTTATTGATGAAAGGGGATTAGAGTTATTGATGAAAAGGGATTAAGATTATTAATGAAAGAGGATTAGAATTATTAATAAAAAGGGATTAAAAATAAAAATATATTTAAAAGGATTATGAAAAATAAAAGAAAAAAGATTAAAAGGGATTTAAAATAAATAAAAAGAAAATCAGAAATGAAATTATAAAAAGAAAAAAGGAATTTGAAAGAGTTAGAGAAAATAAATTGATAAAAATAAAGTGAAAGAGAAAAAAATTTGATAATAAAGAATAAAAGAAAAAGAAAAAGAATTAAAGAATAAATAAAGAAATTGAATAAAATTGAAAGAAGAAGTATTAAAAAAGAGATTAATTGAAATTAAAGAGAAATAGGAAATGAAAGAAAAAGATTAGAATTATAAATAAAAAGGAATAAAGTTATTGAGAAAAAGGGATAGAATTATTGAAAAAAGATTTAGAGTTATTGAGGAAAAGGGGATTAAAATTATTGAAAAAGAGGGGATTAGAATTATAAAAGAAAAGACTGATTAGAATTATTAATAAAAAGAATTAGAATATATATAATAAAAGAATAAAAAGAATTAAAAGATAAAATTAAAAAGAGTTATATAGAAAAAAGAAATGAGAATAAAAAAAAGAAATTAGAATTAAAGAAAAAGAATAAAGATTAATTTTGAAAGTTATATTTAAAAATGAAATGAAAAGGAATTAAAATGAAAAAGAAATAAATAAATATAAATAAGATAATAAGTAAAAAAGAAATAATAAGAGATGAAAGAAATGGAATTGGAAAAGATGATATTGAAATTAAAAAAAAAGATTATTAAAGTTGTTAATATAAATTAGAAAAAAGATTAGAAATTGAAAAGAAAGAGATTGAAATAAAATAAGATAGAAAATAGAGATGAAAATAAATAATGAAGAAAAAAGAAAGAATAAAATATAAGAAATAAAAATAGAAAAGAAGAATAGAAATATTGAGGAAAAAGGAATTAGGGATATTGATAAAAAGGAATAAGATTATTATTAAAGATGGGATTAGGGATATTGATAAAAAAGGGATATTTTTAAAATAGGATTAGGGTTATTATTAAAAATAGAATTAGGGATATTGATAAAAAGGGATATTTTTAAAATAGGATTAGGGTTATTATTAAAAAAAGGGATAGATTTATTAATAAAAAAGGGATTTAGAAAAAAGAAAAAAGAAAAAGAAAAGAAATAAAAAGGGATAAAGAAATAAATAATTTAGAAATAAGAAATGAAATAAAAGAATAAAGTTAAAGAATAAAATATTAAAGTAATTTTAAGAATTGATTAAAAGATATAATTAAAGAATAAATATTAGAGTAAAAAAGAATTATTATTGAAAAGGGAATTTTAGGAATAAATAATAATAATTGAATAAAGAAAAGAAAAAGAATGAATAAAAAGGGATTAGAATTATTATTGAAAAAAGGAATAAGGTTATTAATGAAAAGAGGAATAAAGTTATAATTAAGAAAATGATTAGAGTTATTATTAAAAAAGAGGATTAAAGAAAAAAAGATTAGAATTATAAATAAAAAGGAATAAAGAAATAAATAATTTAAGAATAAGGAATAGAATATTAATATTGTAAAGGATTATAATTAGAGAGAATTATTTAAAGATAAAGAATTAATATAATGAAATATTGAAAAGAAAAAAAAGAATTGAATAATAATAAAGGAAGAAAAAAGAAAAATAGAATTAATAAAAAGAATTTATTTAAAAGAAGATTATAAAAAAAGAATAGAATTAGAAAAAGAATTATTTAAAAAAAGATATAGATTAATAAAAAGGGATTAGGGATATTGATATAAAAAGAGATTATTATTTATTTATTTATTTTAATTTACATCCGGGGGGCAAGCCGTAGGGGCTTGCCACAACCTCCCAGGGAATATTAAAGATAGACTATACTAATAAGAGTACTGGTATAGCTATACATTCTGTTTTTCTATGGCTATGATACAGGTCGGGGAAGAAGTGGTTAGGGGCGTTGTGCGCGTTCCTGCCGCTTATCTCCCACTTACAATATCGATACTATTCAACCCACTTCATACTAAATAGTCTAGATTTGCAGCTAACTATAAAGCCCTATATTATCAGTTTTTGTATATTACAATTTGTACACAACAATAAAGAAAAGGAAACAGCTCCAAAAAAAGATACAATTCTGATTGGCAATATAAAAGTAAAAGATTAGAAACTCTTCAAGAAAGCTAAGTATAATTGCTTGAAGTAATTGGTGATCGCTAGGAAGATTGTAAAGTTTATTAGAGTCTTCAGAAGAAGAAAGAGATAATCGATTGCACTCTTTATATCTTACAAAATTGAATCGGGTTTGTTTGGCCAATTGTTGAATTGGATACAGAAATATCAGCAAAGCATTAGATACTTAAACTCTTTGTTATATCTGCAAAAGTATTCTGAGATAGCGTTGTTGTACTGAAAACATCAGTAATAAAACGCAAAATCCCCATATCCGATCCTGAACATTATCAATCATTGAAGAATAAAACAAGAGAGGGCAAATTCCTTAGATTCCTTAACTTAATAGCTGAAATATCAACAATAATATTAGTTAGTGAGGAAGATTTCATTTCGCTTCTACCACCTCTACTCTACCTCTCATCTAAGGGTTTTAGCCGTTGAGCTTATATTACTAATAATAGGAAACAATAAGTTGTTATTTTCGATACAACCGTTATAAACACCCAAATCAATAAACCAATCAGCCTTCTCGTTTCCAAGGATTCTGGTATATTTAGACAATCATCGGATCGCCACTTATCTATTCCTCATAATTTTATGATAATATAGAAACATCTATTGGGATGAGTCAAAAATATTGCTTCTGATACACCAAATGACTGAGGTGCTATCGATACATATAATAATCTGCCCAGCCAGTTCTAGTTGAACAATACGTTTCAAATCTTTTAAAACATCCACTATCTTAGTATCAAAGATATGCGAGAGCAGATTGATCGCTCTATAACCAAATGCCATTGGAAATTGTTTCTGGTAGATCGTGTAGCTGTAGCCAACTATCTTTTGCCCTCAATGGTATTGTTTAATGCCATCCGAGAAGATTGTGATATAGCTGTCAAACAGACGATTCCATCATTGTGTGAATTCGAGCGCGGCTGCTTCTTTCTTCACGCCTTCTATGGGGTCGGCAGAAATGAATTATATTATAACTACTTTCTAGAATATATTATAATACAAAGTAGATTTGCTATACCTATAAACACTTTCCCGGTTCACTTGTAATAAAGCTATTAGTATTAAACTTCTATAAAATCTTCTGACTATATTAAACCACCTATTGTATGATTATTTTCAAAAGTTTTGGCCAAAATCAAAACCATTCTTTTACACCTCCATTCCTATTTACTCCTTAAATCTATCTAATATCTTCATTATGCTCTTTGCCCTATAATATCCGATTATAAACCAATACATGTATCCATCCTTTCGAGTTATATAGATAGTATCGTTATCACTATTATTATATACTACACCTTGTAATTAATAACCGTTTCGCATTACTTTGCTGGATTTCTTCTATACAATAAAGCCGATTATATCTCGTAGGCTTGCTATTTCAGATCTTTAGCCAGATAGCCTTTCCATAATATTTCCAATCTACTAACCAAAACTCTGCTTATAGAATCCACTTCTTCAATATATAATTTGTAATCGAAAATAAAACACTAAAAACGCATTACACATATATATCGTAAAATTAACCTCTGTCTGAGATCTTTTGCCGTTGTAATATTGATCGAGTAATATCAAATGTGGCTTGCTAAAAGCATCCTTCCTATACCGGAGCTCCTCCACCACTATACCACTCCCACACACTCAAAAATAAAATACTAAAAACATCCCTTCTCTTACTCCATATATGCTTCTGCTGGCCCCAATAGACACTATCCTAACCTTTATATATTTTTTATTATTTCTTTCATCATTTGTAAATATCTGATTTAGTATATTCACAGATCGTATGTATTATTAAATTGTGAAAATTCTGTACACTAGCGCCCCAAAAATATTCTATCGATTTTCGTTCGTCAAGTTAAAAATATCGGTTTTGCTTCCAATATAGGCTTTAATCAGATTCAATTATATTATAAAAACTTTATTATCCGCTGTTTCCAGAACTAATTCCGCTTTGTAGATACTTTGTTGCGATATACTCTGGCTTTGTTTTCTATACAAATTTGTAAAGGCATAATTTTGTATCAATCCTACTCTCATCTCCCTTCCATCATCAAATGATTTTCATTTTTGTTTTACTGATAGTTTTCTGTTCCGAATATCTTTGTGATCACCCTTTAATAATCAATTACACATACCTTCGCTTCTAGTACAGCCTCCAATTAGTATACAATTATTACCTGGCTCTAGCTAACTCTATTTAGCTCTCCGATTGTACGACCAAAGGTTTGTAGGATATATTACATATAGGTGAAAGTCATTGTATTCTATAAAAAGAGATTAGGGATATTAATAAAAAAGGGATAGGGTTATTAATAAATAGAAGAATAAAATTATTAAGGAAAAGGGGATTAGGATTATTGATAAAAAGGGATTAGAGTTATTAATAAAAGGGATTAGGGATATTGATATAAAAAGAAAATAAAGAATTGAAATAAAGAGAAAAAAAGAATTATTTGAAAGAAAAGAAAATTTAAGAAATAAATAATAAATAAAGAGATTGAATATATAAAGATTTAGAGATAATTAAATAAATAAGGGAATGATTTAAAATAATAAAGAGAAAAAAAGAAAATATATATTAAAAAGAAATAGAATATTAGGATTAAGAAATTAAAAATAAAAAAAGATTTTGAGATAAAGAAAGGTTTTGAGGATTAAAGTTAATTTTATTTTATTTTTATTTTTGAATATGAATATAAATGAATAAATAAATAAATAAATGAGTAAATGAATAAATGTATATATACATATAAATAAGTAAGTGTATATATATATAAATAAGTAAGTGTATATATATAAATAAATAAATAAATGAATAAATGAATAAATAAATGAATAAGTAAATATATATATATGTATATATAAAGGTGAGAATAAGAATATATAAATAAATAAGAATTAAAATAAAAATGAAAATAAAAATAAAAGGATGAAAATAAAAATGAAATGAGTATTAAAGTAAAGGTAAATGAATAAGTAAAAATTAAAATAAAAGTGAATATTAGAATAAATGAGTTTTAGAATAAAATAAATAAATAAATGAGAATTAAAATAAAAATGAATATTAGAATAAATAAATAAATGAATAAGGATAAAAGGAAATAAAATAAAAGGAAATAAGTGAATAAGAATTAAAATAAATAAATGAACAAATAAATGAAAGTAAAAGGAAGTAAATAAGAGTTAAAATAAATAAATAAATAAATGAATTATAAGAAAAAGAAATAAATAATTAAATAAATGAGTGAATAAATAAGAGTTAGAATAAATGAATAAATAAATGAATAATAAAAAAAAGAAATAAATAAGGAAATAAATAAATGAATGAGTGAATAATAAGAATTAGAATAAATGAATAAATAAATAAATAAATAAGTTAGAATTAAAATAAGTAAATAAATGAGTGAATAAATAAGAATTAGAATAAATAAGTAAATAAACAAATGAATTAGAATTAGAATAAATAAGTAAATAGTTAGAGTAAATGAGTAAATAAATAAATGAATTAGAATTAAATAAATAAGTAAGTAATGAATAAATAAGTGAATAAATAAGTAAATGAATAAATAAGTGAATAAATAAGTAAATGAATAAATAAATAAATAAATTAGAATTAAAATAAGTAAATAAATGAGTGAATAAATAAGAATTAGAATAAATAAGTAAATTAATAAATGAATTAGAATTAGAATGAATAAGTAAATAAATGAGGAAATAAGTGAGTTAAGATTAAAATGAATAAATAAATGAGTGAGTTAAAGTTAGAGTAAATGAATAAATGAATAAATGAATAAGTAAATAAATAAATAAGTAAATAAATAAATAAAAGTTAGAATAAATAAATAAATGAGTAAATGAGTTAGAGTTAGAATGAGTAAATAAATGAATAAATGAATAAATGAATTAGAATTAGAGTAAATAAATAAATAAATGAATAAGTGAGTATGTAAATAAATGAGTAAATGAATAAATGAATAAATGAATAAATAATTAAGTAAGTGAATAAATGAATAAATGAATTAGAATTATAATAAATAAGTAAATAAGTAAATAAGTAAATGAATAAATAAATGAGTAAATGAATAAATAAATAAATAACTAAATAAGTGAATAAATGAATAAATAAGTAAATTAATAAGTAAATGAATAAGTAAAAGTTAAAGTGAGTAAATAAGTAAATAAGTAAATTAGAATTAAATTGAATAAATGAATAAGTGAATGAGTGTATATATAAGTGTATATGTAAAAATGTGAGTATATATATATAAATATAAAAATATGAATGTAAGAATGTAGATATAAGAATATAAATATAAAAGTATAGATATGAGAGTATGGGTGTGAGAGTGTAGGTATGAAAATATAATATAAAAGTATAGATATAAGAATATAGATATAAGAATTATAATATAAAAGTGTGGATATATATATATAAATATAAAGATGTAGGTATAAAAATATAGATATAAGAATATAAATGTGCGAGTATGAGTGTATATATATAGATATAAAAATATAGGTGTAAAAGTTTGTAGGTATAAGAATATAGATGTAAAAGTGTAGGTGTATATATATAAATATAAAAGTATTAAATATAAATATGAATATAAAAATATGAATATAAGAATATAGATATAAGAGTATAAGTGTATATATATAGATATAAAAGTGTAGGTATGAAAATGTAGATATGAGAGTGTAAGTATAAAAATATAAATATATATATATAGATGTAAAAATATAAATATGAAAATATAAATATAAAGTATAGGTATAAAAATGTAAGTGTGAAAGTATAGATGTAAAGTATAGATGTGAAAGTATAGATATAAGAATGTAAATATAAAGTGTAAGTATAAAAGTGTAAGTGTGTATGTGTAAATATAAAAATGTAAGTGTGGAAAATGTAAATATAAAAATATAAATGTAAAAATGTAGGTGTATATGTATGGATGTAAAAGTGTAAATATAAGAGTGTGAGTATAAGAGTATAAATATAAGAGTATAAATATAAAAATATAAATATGAGAATATAAATATAAAAGTGTAAATATAAAAGTATAGATATATATATATAGATATAAAAGTGTAAATATGAGAATATATTTATTATTTATTTATTTATTTTAATTTATATTTGGGGGGCAAACTGTAGGGGTTTGTTATAATCTTTTAGGGGATATTAGGGATAGATTATATTAATAGGGATGTTGGTATAGTTATATATTTTATTTTTTTATGGTTGTGATGTAAATCGAGGGAAGAAATAGTTAGGGATATTATATATATTTTTGTTATTTGTTTTTTATTTATAATATTGGTATTGTTCAATTTACTTTATATTAAATAATTTAGGTTTATAATTAATTATAGGGTTCTATATTGTTAATTTTTGTATATTGCAATTTATATATAATAATAAAAAAAAAGAAACAGTTTTAAAAGAGGGTACAATTTTGATTAATAATATGAAAATGAGAAATCAAAGGTTTTTTGGGGAAGTTAAATGTGATTATTCGAAGTGGATTAATAATTACTAAAAAGATTACAAAATCTATTGGGGTTTTTAAAAAAAAGAGAAATAATCATTATATTTTTTGTATTTTGTAGAATTGAGTTAGATTTGTTTAATCAATTGTTGAATTGGATATAAGAATATTGATAGAATATTAGATATTTAAACTTTTTATTATATTTATAGGAATATTCTGAAATGATATTATTATATTAAAAGCATTAATAATAAAATGCAAAATTTTTATATTCGATCCTAAACACTATCAATTATTAAAAATAAAATAGAAAAAAAACAAATTCCTTAGATTTCTTGATTTAATAATTGAAGTATTAATAATAATATCAATCAATAAAAAAAACCTTATTTCGTTTTATTATTTCTATTCTATCTTTCATCTAAAGATTCTAGCTATTGAACTTATTGTGACACTTTGCCGTAGAAGAACTGCGAAAGCAGGGTACAAGATGCCTTTAGAATCTACAACTAAGGAACTACGAGCTGAGCGCTCGTAGAGCGGCTATAAATACTAACTACGTACACGTGGGCGCACGTGCGCTCCCGAGAGCACGTGACCGATCGCGATGCGATTGAGTGCGATCCGTGACACTACCCCCCCCCTCCAAGTAAGCTCGCCCTCGAGCTTTACAATTTACCTTACTTGATACCCTACATTGCCGATCGCAATCAATCGCCGTTTGTTGTTGACAAGAAATGGCGTGGTATCTCAGCGCGTGCGCGAATTTTTCTTTTTCACGACGGCAAGGCGCATGTGGAGCGGAGGAAACCGTTCAGTCGGTCTTGTTGCCTAGCAACAAGTTTATCCTTTTGGGGGCATATAGTCTATCGATATGTCCATCATCAATCTTAATTCTACATTTAATTTTTTACTCGTTTCTTCGGCTGTCGTCAATATGCCTGTCACACCAACAAAGAGTCCTGCAAAGAAGAGCAAGTTGTCGCCTGCGCGAGTGCGGCAGTTGGAAGCGGCTCGCGCGGCGGTAAGTTTGAATGCTTTGTTTGCCAGTCTTTTTGGTGCTAATGTGTCTGGACAGAAAGCTGCGAAGAGTCGTCCCCAGTCGGCCACAGCGCGTGGTAAACAAGTCGCGGCGGTGGAGGAGGATGATGATGGGGATGAAAGGGACGAAAGGGATGCTGAGGTTTCCGATCACAATAGTGATGGAGATGTAGAGCGGTCCGATGATGGTGAGTAGAATTTTATTTTTTGATCATCAAGACGTAGTCGGCTTGTCTGACAAGTGCGATTTTACAGATCTTGATGATATAATTGATGATGGTATCGATCTTCGATATGCCGGGTGGATGTATCCATACCACCATTTGCCTAGGCAAAACTCGGAGGAGGAATACGATCCACTGATCGACAGGGTTAGCGACTATGGGAGTAAGTTTACTGACAAGTTAGCTGAGGCAGTAGACTACTTCAATGGGCTTGGGGAATCCGATACGGTTATAACTGGGGAGGATATCATGACGGATTTGCGACGTGGCCAGGCTCATCGCCACTTCGATACGGGGTCTCAACGAAAGGTTCACTTCGACGACGATGACGATCGAAGATCTCCCAGCAAGAGGTCACCCAAAAAGGCAGCGCTTCGAAAAGAAGAGTGCGTTCGGGAGGAAGACTGGGTCTGTGCGGGCTGTATCCGTAGTTGTACAGCAGGTAAGGGTGATGGCTTCTGCTATCGGGTCCCTGGCCACAGTGTCGGTACTCCTCGTTGTCTGCTTTGCTTGAATAACAAGCATAAGTGCGAGCGCTTGTACTTTGGGGAGACTCGTCGTCTCTTCTTGCAATATCGAGCGGCTGTGGGTGAATGGGGCGTCTTGGCGGAGGTAAGTCACAGCCTGTGCGAATGACTCGTGTGTAGCTGATTTGTCTTGGCAGCCGGATTTGAGGGAAAACCCTCAAAGGTAGGGTCTCGAAAGATGGTTTTCCGATCTTGTTGGCTCGTGAGCGGGGGGGAACAGTTGCTTGCGGCGGAGAAAGAGCGGAGGGAAGAGGCAGAGGCAGCAGCATCAGTTGGCTTTGGACCAGATGGGTTTTGAGGCGAACCTTGTGCGTGAGCGGTTGGCAGTTGCCGAGCGCGAGCTCGAGCTTCTTGCGGCTCGCATTGCAATTGGTCGTCGCCGCCTATGGCGTCTGGTGGTGATTGTTTTCTCTCTTTGTCGTCTTTCTTTCCTGGGGGCATAGGCTGGTTCTTTGGTTTAACCATCCAGTCTTTGCTGTTGTTCCTCGTCCGACGGTGACGGTTGGTGCCCGCATGGGCGTTTATAGACCTGCCTGGCTGGGATAATGTTGTTTCTTTGTTTATGTGTTTGTCGAGATGAACATATTTATCCAGTCGTAACTAGCGCTTTGTGCGGTTGTGATTTCTTTGTCAAGCTAATGAATTAAAGAAAGCTTTTCGATCTCTAGTATTCATATCTTGATCATTGTCTGCGAAATCATAATCGTCGTGTCCACTTTCATAAAGGCGTATCCAATCGGGTAGGCTCGCGGGCGGGCCCGGTAAGTTCGGATTAGCTTTGTGAAAGTCGCGAAGTTGGTGCGGGGCAGTCTTTAGGTCAGATGCGGGGTACCAGTCAAGGTCGTCGTCGGCGCTTAGCCACGAGACTCGGTATTTCAGCCGGTTTCGTACTTTCTTGACGGCCAGAATTTTCTCCACTTCCCATTCGATGTCACCAGTGATATTTATGGGAGGCGGTGGCTCGAGAATTTGACGGGAGTGGGTCATCTGCCGCTTTACGGAGTTTGCTGGGTGGAAACACGGGGTGGATTTTCATAGTTGGAGGCAAGTCTAAGCGGAAAGAGTCTCCGGCCCGACCAATGATCTTAAACCTGCCCTGAGTAGGGTAGTCAAGTTTCTTGGAAGGTCGTTGAGTGGGGAAGTCTTTCATGCTTAACCATACGTGATCTCCAATGTCGAAGTCGACCGCTCGGCGATGCGAATTTGCCGATCGGGCCATTTTTTCTTGTGCACGCAAGATATTCTCTTTAGCTCGATCGAGTGCTAGTTTGTTGCGTTTGGCATATTCTCTAGCATCGTTGATATTCAGGTCGTCGACGGGCGCGGTTGGATCGGGTTTCCAATCCCAGGAATTTCGGGGGTAGGTGGCCATATAGTGTTTCATATGGGGTTTGACCACCTAATGACTCATGAGGGAGCGTAAGCTGGGCGTAGTCCATCATTGGTAAGAATTCGGACCAGTCATCTTGATAGTAGCTAATAAAGGGTCTCAAGCGCTGTTGGAGATACTGATTATAAATCTCAGTTTGGCCATCCGTTTGCGGGTGGTGAGCGGTGGAGAGCTTACTTGCGTTCCTAAGATTTGACTGAATTCTTTCCAAAACTTTGAAATGAATTGGGGACCACGATCAGAGATTATAGACTCGGGGGCTCCGTAGTAACGGTATACGTGGTATAGGTACAAACGGGCTTGATCTCTGGCGTCGATCGATTTGTGACAAGGTATAGTAATGGCTTGTTTGGTCAATCGGTCGATGATGACTAGTACGTTGTCATAACCATACTTGTCCTTATTGAAACTACAATAGTCCATGGTGACATGCTGCCATGCTCTTTCTGGAACGGGAAGAGGATGCAGGAGGCCTGGGGTCTTGTCCCTGGGTACGGAGCTGCGCTTGCATTTGTGACAGTTCCGAATATATTGGTCGATGGTCTTTTCCATTCCTTTCCAATAATATTGTTTGGACAAGAGTGCGTTGGTCTTTTTCACACCAGGGTGTGCAGTAGAGATTGAGTCGTGAGCTTCTCGAATCAGGTTAAGTCCGCAAAATTATCGATATCCGGTACGAATAGGCGTTTCGTCATAAAGCAAAGAGGTCTTTTTCGAGGCGAGATGCTTGTTGCGGTTTCATGGCTTGAGCGCGCAACGCCTCCAAACTCGGGCTAGACTTATTGGCTTCTATAATGCGATTGACGATGTCGAAAAGGGGGGAAATTGCATGTACATCGAGGTTTGCGACTACATCCGGGGTCTTGCGCAAGGCTTCCCGCATAATCTTTGAGTCTACCTGATCATCTTTTATGAGCTGTTGGAGGCGATTCTTCTTCTTTGTACTGTTCTGCTGGTCCAACTCGTCGGTACGCCGGGTAAGCGCATCTGCGAGTGGATTATTCTTTCCAGCACGATACATGATAATGAAGTTATAATCAGCGAGCAACTCAGCCCATCGCGCTTGTCGAGCATTCACTGTTTAGTTGACATGAAGTACTCGAGCGCTTTATGGTCGGTGTAAACTTTGATCTGGTGGGGTGAACCGGCAAGTTCGGCTTTCCAGTGACCTAACGATCGAATGATTGCTAACATTTCCTTGTCGTGAACCTCATAATTCAGTTCAGCAGCAACCATTGTTTTCGAGAAGTAGGCAACTGGTAGCCATTCGTCGCTATGCTTCTGAGAGAGCACGCTAGCGACGACGCCATCGGATGCGTCGGTTTCCAACATACAAGGTAGCGTATAGTCGTAATGCTGTAAAAGAGGGGCAGAAATGAGTCTGTCTTTGAGTATGTCGAAAGCGTTCTGACAGATTGTATCGAAGTGGAATTTGATATTCACTTTGGGTGAGTTCGACTAAAGGTTTTGCTATTATACCGTAGTCTTTTATGAAGCGGCGGTAAAAGTTACAGAACCCTAGGAACGACTGGATACCTTTCACAGTGGTGGGGTATGTCCAGCTAGCGACCACTTCGATCTTTTCTGGATCGACTTGTACGCCTTCGGTTGAAATGATGAACCCTAAATATTTGGTACGTTTGACGTTGAATTCGCACTTCTTGAGGTCTGCTTGGAGTCCGGCAGATTCAAGTCGCTCGAGGACGCGCTTTACGTGTTCCTCGTGGTCGTCTTCGTTTTCAGAATATATCAGTATATCATCGAGGTAGGCAGTACAGAAGTCGTCTAAATAGTCAAATAAGACATCATTCATGTATCTTTGATAAGTCGCTGGGCCGTTTGTCCAGTCCAAAAGGGAGAACCTTGCCTTTGTAAGCACCATACCGGGTGCGGAAGGTGGTGTATTCCTCGGAAGCCGGATCCATGCGTATGCGATGGAACGCTTGTCGAATATCTAGTTTGGTGTACACCTTCGCACCAGCGAGTCGTGCGAGTGTCTCATCAATGAGAGGTAATGGGTACCTGTCTTTGCGCGTTAAAGAATTGAGTAGTCGGAAGTCAATACAGAACCTTAAGCTTCCATTCGGCTTTCTCACAAAGAGAATCGGAGCTGCGAATGGGGCTTGGCTGGGTTCGATAAATCCTTTCGCCAGGTTATCTGTGATGTATTCTTTAACGACTTCAAGCTGCTCAAGAGACATCTTGTAGAGGGGGCTGTATTTGAGTGCCTTCTCTCCCTCTCCTTCCAATATGATCCTATGATCGTACGATCGGGATGGGGGTAAGACGTTCGAGTCGTGCTTGGAGAACGCTCGGTGGTATTGCTGTAAGCTTCGGGAATCGGTGGTTCCCGCCTCAATGTCGGCTAGGACATGGTGGAGAGCGGCCAAGGTTTGCGGGTTGGAACTTTTCAAAGCGGCAACTGCGGTCGAGATGCGGTGTTCTTTCTCTCGAGTGGATTTTCGAATAGCGATAACATCGTCCATCTCTGTACAGGTGACTGTGAAGATTTCATGATTCTTGCTCTTTTTACAGGTGAGGTTGAACTGGGACGGTTTAAGAGCGTAAATGTCGAAAGTGTCTGAAATGCGAAGCGGTAAAGATTCGTACACCGCTTGGATGGAAATGGTCCTAAGGATATGCGTCTTTTCCAGATTGACTGGAACCTGAGCTTCGATTAACGCCGAAGGTTCCGCTTTAACTTCTCGAAGAGGCGTTAGGCGTATCTCTGGGGTCATTTCGGCTAGTCGATAAGTCTTTCTTTCCAATTGCTTGTGCATTTCGTCTAATCGGGCATCCCGCTCATCGGCGTCTTTCTGCCTCAGACGGTCTATTCTAGAGTCTTGAAAGCTTTCCCTAGTTAAAAGAATGTTTTTTGATAAGGAAATGGTGGGAGGACGCTCGGCAGGCCAGTCGAGTCTGCGGTTGAAACAATCAACCTTGACTCTTGTCTCTGCCAACCAGAGTCGACCCAGGATCACGCTGTATGATCCCAAATCGGTGATCAGGAATGGTAGATAGGACTGTTGTCGGGCGTCGATAGTGAAATTAAGAAATGTATAATGAGTGATAGCTTTGCCTTTGACACCATTGTAACCTTTGACTTCGATAGGGTAGTCGAGCGGGACAAAGCGGGGTTTAAACATAGGAAATAGTTGTGAAATGAGTGTGTTGTCGATGAAAGCAAGACCATTCGCTCCGGAGTCTATGAGAGATTGGGTTTGGTATGAATAACCATTCTTCGATATTGTACATGAAAGGGTCAAAGAGTCACCTCCCATCAGTTTCGTTAGATCGAGAAATCTCATGTCCCGGATCGCACTTAGGAGGGAACTTCGTCCTAAGCGTCGGTGTTTAAACGTTGGTCTTCAGCGTGTTGAGCGGCATCGACAGCTTCCGCTTGGACCTCTGAGTTAAGGTCATCCTCAGCACCGTCCTCTGCATCGTAAAAGTCTTCACCTTCTCCACCCTCTTGAATTTCAATTACATCAGCAAAGCTGACTGATCGCGGCGTTGCGCCACGATTAGCTCCCGGGGCGGGAGTGCTAGAGTTGCGATTGAAATTACTATTTGGAGGTGGGGTAGGGCTTGGTCTGAAGCTTCCAGTGTAGCCAGTAGGAACATTGCGGGGGGGAAAGTTGGTCCGGGACTGGGTAGATGGATTGGCACCATCGTGGGCTCGGAAATTATTCCGAGGAGCGCTTTGTGTATGGGTGTTGGTGTTTACCTTTTTTACCGGTGTTTCCTTGGTTTGCCTATACCGATTGCGTTCTCGAATAGTAACCTCGAGTTCGTCAATCTCCGTGAGCTTGTTAGCAAGGTCTTGGACATTAGCACAATCCTTGATGTGTAGGCCGATAGCTCGCCGGAGGAAATCGGATATCTTTCTTTCCAAATCGCGGAAAAGCGTTCTGCCATCTATGATTTCCGCTTGCGTAGCGAGTAGTCGGAATCTTCGGTACCATACCACAAAGTTACCTCTTTGGGCACCGTTGGGCATAGTCCAGTGTTCGTACTCAGTTCGTGCGTGATCGACTTCAGCGGGGTTCCTATAAATGGCTGCCAGCTCGTCGATCAATTGTTGTCCCGTCAGGCGAGGGACTTGTGTATATAGGGAGTACACGTGTTCTTGAGCTTCCCCTTCCGTCTGGTCTACTACGTAGGATCGGCGTTGCGCTTCCGAGGTGAGCGAGTTTTCGTAAAGTTCAAGACGCTCGGTGACCAATAGCTGCCAGAGGCTTGCTTTCGGTTCCACACCATCTTTGAGTTTTGATGAGAGATTGGTGGGCTTCGGAATGTACGGGCGCTCTACTGCGGTAGTAGGTGAGCGAAAGGGGGTCCACGAGGGGAAGGTGGGTCGTCCGGTGGGGCGACTGGGTTTGAGGGGGTCTACTATCGGACTCGGAAGAGATCGTCGCGAAGACTGGCTGCGCGATCGGGGGTTTTTCTTGTTCTTCTTTTTTCCGGTAGTAGGAGATGCCCTCTCAATAGAGGCAACTGGAACATCAGGAGTCCGGACTCCGCGATTCTGCTGGGAATCTGCGTGATGTTGTGGTCGCTGTTTAAGAGGTTGAGATGAGCCAGCGGTACTAAGACTACGCTGTAGCAATTCGTCTCTGAGTCTTGCATTTTCGTTCTGCAATTCTCTAAAGTCGTCCATTGTCGGCGCTCGCTCTTCGTGCACGGAGAGGGGGCGCGTAGGCATGCTGCCCTCGAGAGTTAATACCTCGATCGAGGAGTCGTTTCCAGGCTGTTTGCTCTTTCCGCGTCTACCAGTATTGACACCAGCACCGTAAGGGGGGTGCTCCTCGCTCTGTTGAGATCGGTCATCGTCGGCTTGAGAAGCCGGGTCGACGAGGGGAGGAGTGCGTTGGAGTCCTCTCTTGGTGAATGGGTCGGACATAGTAGCGGTACTTGTAACTCGGTATGGATGG